>CM023357.1:54396470-54515609 GCA_013282895.1 Eriosoma lanigerum | reverse complement strand
CTGCATACGTTTATTCTTTTTTTCATAAAACTCTCATGACATCTGAATTACATACTATATCATCATAACATACTTCCATACCATCTCAACCTATTCTCTCTCATTTTCTTCACAATTAATTCGACTCCTAGTTCCTACATATCTCTTTACGTATTCATTTAATCACGTCTTCTTATTCTGTCCTATTTAGTTACATATTTACCTTAGCATTTTCATTTTTTTTTCCATTTGTTTGTTTACTTTTCAACACTCTGCAATATTTCTGACCACACTATTGATTTATATTATCTTTCTTTCAATACTCTATTGTCACACAAAACACCCGACGTTTTCAATACTCCTTTCACCCATATAATTATTTTAAACTACCAATCCTAAATAATTCAACCCTGTAGAAATATTGATTTTTTAATATTGGTGTTAAATTTTTGTTGTAAATATTTTATATATCTTATTTCTTTATAAAAATTAAGCCTTGGTTGTTGTATAAAAATCACAACCCAACGAACATTTGAAAACCAGGGGAAATTAAATCTTATCCCCGTTAGGAAGAAAATTTTCATCTACGAAATTTGTTAAAAGTGTTTCAACAACATCGTGTATCCCAAAATAATGTTCCAGATAGTAATTACTATTTTGCGTTAACTATTTTCATTTACTACGAAGATAATCTACAACCAACTGTTTGCGGGACCAATAGTGTTTGCAATAATTACCACTCAAGATGGTATGTATACCATTTTTATTTATTTATTTTGGATCGCACGGTTAGGAGAAGAGGTCGAGGGGAGCTATTTTTCACCCATGAACGAGAACAGAATTTATTGATTTAACATCGATACAGAATAGAGAGATAAGTGGGGACGATTTCTATTCATTTTGTACCGTTTGAAATAATATGTGTAAAAACCACTCCGATCTGGTTTGACTTTATCAACTACGCCGAGTAGGTACTATGTCATGAAATACGTATTTCATCGCAGAATAAATTGTAAAAAATACAAACAAATGTCATGTTAGAAATCCAATTCCAAAAACGATTATTATCGTTGTACGGTTGTCATAAAATAATAATAATAATATGACGTATTTTGTTGACAAATTGTTCCGTGTGTAGACGTATAGCTGACACATCCAAGGGAGTCTTATATTATTATATTTTGCCCCGCAACCGACGTTCAATAATATTATTGTTGTTGATAATGTCGATATTGTTTCCGATGTTGGCTTATCGTCACGTTCTGTACGATTAATTAGTGTTTCGTTTGAATAAAATAAGTCTGTGTCGGTTACGTGAATATTTAATTATCATATAGCACACAGACACACCAATGTTTCATAGGTATTATTATAAGTGTTTGTCATAATCGATTGTAAATTGCGACAAAAACACGAAATCGGGCCATTTTCCGAACATTAATGTTCTAAGTTCGTACCTTCGGGGAGGTTATATAACGATGGCGGATTCATATTGTGTTATATTTTAAATAGTTAAGAATTAAAAGCAATGATAAATAAATGCATTCTGAGCGATGTCCGATACATAGATACTATTTGTTTTAAACAATCAAAATAACTGGTATGACCTAAACCTATAAATTAACATTTTTTAATAATTGTAGCGTTCAATTTTACTCAAAATTCAAACTTGTGATATACAATTTTTATATTTTGGCTTAAGTTATGTATTTTTTAACTTATGTATAGTAAATATTTAGATCGCGAAGTTGTAAATTTTGTTAAACATTAATGGAATATTAAATTATGGATTTACAAAACTGTTAAAGTTGTATATTTAAACTAAAAATAATCATATACGAATATACGACCATCATAATGTCGATTCAATTATAACAAGACAACGGAATGAAATTTCGTTAAAAATATGTGATTTTGGATAGTTTTTTTTTTTTATTGAAATCCAAAAACTAAATAACGTTATTTCTAAACGAAAAAGTGTCCTCATACAAAATTAATAATGTGTCTACCTCGTTATGAAATCAATAGGGATACTTTCGCTAAAGAATCTAAAAATAATAACGTCACAGTTATATTAGTCGTGTTTTTAGTGAATCACCCTGTATACACATGTATTACTTATACCTATATAATTACGGTACAAGTCGGGGTCGACTCACCTGCTTGTAGTCGGCGGCGGCGTTTAATGCACGACAGTGACAGCGAAGACGAAGGGCGACCAAGTCCGAAGAACTACCGATAACGATGATAATAATAACAACGATAACAATATCCATTTCCGCGCGACGTGACCGTCGATCGATAATGCCGATGGCATACGCAGTAAGGTAGTGTTATTATATTATAACGAATCGCGAAATATATTTCAATTCGTCAACATCGCGTCAACAGTTCGCACGAGCGATTCGATTATTTTATCATCTGCCGGTGCCGGTTTTATCGATATCCGCGCGAAACGGTCCCGGTCGGACGGACGTAGTTGCGCGTCTGAACGTCGTCATTACAATAGGTCATATCATTATCATTGATCGTTTATCAATTTATCACTTATCATTTATCGTAAATCGTTTGTCCGGGTGAAAACACTTTGAACGCCCAAGGCGGAGGGGAAAAAAAACAACAAAAAAAACAAAAACAACGTCTGCCCGAAGACGACGCCGAACGGTTATTATTATTATTATTATTATTATAACAGATGTCTCGTACGCAATATCGTTGTGCGGTGTGTCGCCGTGGCACCGTTCAATTCCGAACGAGTTAACGATACATTTCCTGTACGCACGCACAATACGATGGTCTATTCATGTTTCCATCATTTTTTAGGCGTCGTTTTATCCCCGACACACTATCTGCTCCGACTAGCAAAGGGTCATTATTTCGTCGGTGAAATCCGTTCAAACTCGACCGCGCGCGCGCGTAAAAATATTATAAACATTTATACAGGGTGAATTTATACGCGTCGATCGATTGGAATACGATAAATAATATTGCGTAAATCATAAACGATCGACACCCGTTATTATTATTATTATTATTTTATTTATCTTTTAGTTTTGCGATTTTTTTTTTTTCGTTTTTCTAACGAACGAATTAAACGGAATATTTTCAAACTATAATCGTATTATTTAATTCGTAATTAATTTTGTCCGTATTGTGTTTGAGCGGCGTGCTCGTCTCTTTGTTAATTACCCTTTATTGTGCTATATTCACGTTCACCGAAATGAATTCTTTAATATGGGACACGTTCACACAGTGACACACCACCCTGTAAGAATATTTATTTATAATATTATCGTAAACGTGCACTTGTTGTACACAACTTGTTTACGACGTGTATGTACTCATGTGTCATAAAAAAATAAATAAATGTTGTACATAATATGCGCGGGTCGATAGACACACATGACGTACTTACCTGATACGGCCAAGACGTTTGGGTATCATTTAAAAATCTCAATCAGCCTGCACGATCATTAAAAACATGCAAATTATTAACGATAAAAAAAAAAATCGATCGGGGAACAATGATTGTAAACGATTTATCTCACAATTAAGACGATAAATTACATCATATTTTATGAGAATAATTTTTTTTTTTTACAATTTTAAACACGATATAATTACGCTTTTTTTTGATACTTGACTAACGTCTTTTATTTGTTTAGATGAAAAGCACTCATAAATGACTTATTTATCAATTTTTTTTCTCATAAAAAGACCCTAGATGAAATTAAAAGTCCTTATAAACCATTAAAATTAAGTTCTTTTAGATTTAATATTTTATTTTGTTTTAGTCTATTAAAATAAATTGTAAACAAATTTTACTTTTTTGTTTTTGAATTAAATGCTTAAATTAAATATATAATGATTACATTATTATAATAATTTAAATAATAAAATATACTTCAAACGTAATGAAAATTAATTGAACTAAATTGTTTATGTTTATTATGATTTTAAAAGTAAAACATATATAACATTAATTATGCTTACTCATAGATAAAGTTTAATCAAGTGTCAACTGAAGAAATAGTCTGTTTTATAGAGTAGGTATCAAATTGATTTCAATTTTATTTTTCATAAATTTATTGATTAATTTATTTTCTGAATGAAAAATTATAATATAATATTATATAAATATTAAAATAGTAATTCAAATATTATTATTATTATTATAAAAATTAATATTTACCTGAAGTTTTTTCTTTAGTATAGCCCTATTTTAAAGTTGTATGGAAGACGATAGAAGTCCTGGAATTCATATTTATGTATAATCGGCTTAGTGAATGCCAAAGAAACGAAATGTAAATTTTGCGAAATGTATAAATAGAATAAGGAAGAAGACGGTTTTAAGTTTGAAATAAATATGCAATTTCACAAGAACAGAGTTAGTATAATGATAATTAATAATTATTACAACTATGAAGCAATGCAAAGTATAGAAATAATAAATTATATGAATATTTATAACGTTTAATGTTTATGAAAAATGACAGTACGAATATATACCTAAGTAGTGTTTCATTTTTTAAAATAACGCCTTTTTCTAGTTATAAAACGTATTTCGTATTTTGACATTTATAATAATATTTATGACAGCCACTATGCGAGTACTCGGCACATTGTTTCTTATAATGTCAGAATACATTCTTAAACTTAGCATATTATAATAAATTGCTTATGGTCAATAACTATATGTTTTAATATTATGTTTCATATGACTGTACAATCCAAAATTTGTACTGTTCTCATAATATTGTGTTTTAATGTGGAACATGTTTTAATATTTATACTAATATTAAAACGAATGTACTAAATTTAATAAAATATATTTTCATTTGGATAAATACAATATGTCAGATAACGTTTGTAAATTATAACTTATTTGAATTAAATTCATTTTAAAATATAATTAAACAGATTATAACTATTTGTTTGAATTGAATTGAATTTAAAAATAAAAACAATTACAGATATGAAAATTGTTATTTAATTTTTAAAAACAAATAGACATAAATATATTAATAATTTTCATAATATTGTTTTATTTGATAAATACATCAAAAGACGTACAACTTAAAATGCAAACAACGTTTGATGTTTGATTTAAAATAAAACGAATTATAATTCTACGAGTTGTTTTATAGTCAATAAAATATAATTATGTTGATTCAAAAATTAATATGGAGTATTATTTGACATTGAAGCTAAGCACATAATTTTCTACTTTTTACCAAATTTACTATATGCTTTGGCAAAGTGTGTAATACTTAAAATTACACTTTAACTTATTGTTAATAAATAATAACTTAAGTTTAATTTTGGTGTTTAGCCTATTAAATAAACGACAAAAAGTTAGTGGCTTTGTTCAATAAGATGTGAATAATTATGACTAATTTACTGAAATTAGTGACAGAAGAGCGATTTCAGTATAATAAATATTAACAAATACAATATGATAAAATTATTGAAATCTATGTTTTATAATAATGTCTTACTATTTCAAGTTTGAAATATTTTAGATGAATTTCGATTATTTAAAAGAGGAATAATTTAAATAAATTAGATCCATAAAAGATTATATAATACATATATAAAGGAGAGTAAGGAATATAAAAAAACTGTGGTGTTAAAAAAGTAAATAAAAATATTTCATACAATTAAGTAGTTTATTCGTTATATTATTATATGTTTTTCGTTTTAAAACTACGTAACTTTATTATTAAAGAGGTTAATTGTATAATACATTTTATAGCTACACGTAGTAGAAAAACTATTTTAAAATTATTTTAAAAATTTCTCCATAAAACTAATATAAAAAAAATAAATAAATATTATTTATAACATTTCATCAGATAAAAATTAAATTATATAGACATTTCTTAATTAACAAATAATGCAATTATTCAAATGTTTCGTAAAAAAAATTAGATTAATATATTCAATTATAATAAATTTCACTATAATATAAAAAACATCTATAAGTAAATTAGAAATAATTTGTTTAAATAAAAAGGTTATTAATAATTTATTACAACTATAAATCTATAGCAATTAAATATGAGCCTGGTGAATTATTATATTCATAATTTTTTTCTCATTTCAATTAATTATTTTCACACTAAAATAACATTTACCTCGAAAACCTAACCGCGATGTAATCTCACTTGTCACAATTCTTTTTTGTTTCCGCATATTTTTTATTTTTGTAATTGTAAATTAATGTATAATAATTATAAGATGCTAAATATCCATAAGTTTACATTTATTAGTTTGTAAATGTAAATATTTTACGAAAGAAAGGAAAAAATATAATATAAATATTATTACTTCTAATGGTTTGTCCGAGTAACATTGATTACAAGAGGAAAAATAATAAAACAATTGAAAATCCTCTATATCTCAATTAGCTCTAGGAACAGGAAGGAAATAAATGTACATCAATGGACTACAATGGTCGTACTTACCAATTATTTAAGGTTAGACTTAACATTAAAGCGATTTATAAGTTAACAAAAATACCACCAGCACCGCAAAATGGTCATATTTTGTTCAGACCTTTCTCGAGTGTTATTTTATGTTGTAATTTCGAAAAAGAAAAACATTTGTTATTTATTCGTTTATAATATAAATAATATTAAATTATCAAAAATTTGTATTTTTTATTTATTTAATTTTATATTAATAATTTTAGATTTGAAATAATTTAAATGAAAATTAATTTTTATTGACAATTCTAAATATAATTAAATTTAATTGACTTTGGTTTCATGCAATTCAAAAAGTATATTAATAGTAGTTAATTTCATTAAAATATAAATACTATATTATGCGACTTTTATATATAAATATATAAAAATGAACAATTTTAGTAGAGACGTTCAAAATTAGTCACGTAAACATTTTTTTATGGAAGCAGAAGTTGTTTTACTTTTATTACGTAGGGTAAGTTTTTGTAAAATTTTTTATGCCGAAAATTGCTGAAAAAATATGTTTTGTCAACAATTTTTATGGGTAATTTTTTAATTTCGACTGTTTTATTTGAATAAAATATGACTTTAATTATAATATTATATAACGAATTAGGGACAATGGAATAATTTTATTTTTCTAGATACAGCTATCTTTAAAAAAAAAATAATTAATTAACTTAATTAATATAGAATAAGCTATCAATTTAAATAGGAAAATGTTTTTAATAAAAGCTAGTAAAATCACAAATTTTTAAATATTTTTCAATCTTATAAAATTTATGATTTTAATCCACGGAAAAGTATAATATATAATTATATAATTATTTTTCTATATACATATACTATAAGTACGGCGTATTGTATAGGTAATATCGGTACACAAATGTATATGAGGTACATATTTTGCATACCATTTTAATTTACTTGGTTTTAACCAGGTATTGATAATAATGCAGAGTATATTTAAGAAATATAATAATAATAAATATAAAAAAATGACATCGTTATTTAAAATTATTTTTATTTTTTTTTTTTTTTATAATTTACTCGTTTTACGTCAATCTCAAAATAAGGTAAGTATGTCGAAAAACTAATAATTTTAGTAAAATATTAATAGTAAGTTTATCTTAGGTTTCATAATAACGATTATAAAGTTTAAACTCATAATAATCAATTTTTGAATGACACATTTGAGTTTTAATATTTATAATATTGTAAGTTTTATTTTAAGTTTTTATTTTTGAAATTCTCATCAACGTCGTCGACAGTATTTAATATTGGAAATATTTTATTAATCAATTTTCATTTCTAAGGAGAAAATTACATATAAATATAATACATATTATTTATTTAATTTATAGCTATTAAAATATGCTAAAACTCCAAACAGTGTATAAAATATTGTACATTTATTGCACAATTTATTTACTCGTCATAATTTTAGAAATATTGTGTAAATTTGTATACGCTAATAAAGTTGAAATATTATTGTAATTTGACTAGATAAAGACTTAGGTCTTGAATATTTATTGTGTTATATTTGTGAGAATTTAATATTGTATAATATATACCTATTTTCCATTGAATTTATAGGCGGTTATTGAGAATACGGACAATTTTGTCCATAAAAATTAAAATAGCACAACCTAATAATTATAATATTGTTTCGTATCCATACACAACCCGGCATGAATTTTGTAATATGTATAAATATCATTTGTTTCTCTTGGAAATGAATCGAAATGCGTTGAATGGGATAGAAAGGTACAATACTTACGTTATATTATTATTATCGATCCTGTGCTGGCGTAACACAATAGTTGTTAAAATAATATTATTTGAAATCGGTGACGCGAGTATAATATATATACAGATTTTAACGAAATACAGCTTGTCAGCCTCCTTTTACATATCACGTTCAGTATGGTTGTGATGGTTTTCAAATAGCGTTCGCGTACAATTTAGATGATAACGTGAATAAACAATTCGAATCGTACATTAGTGGATGCAACTGTGTTTGGCGATAATATTACAAAAAGCACTACTTTACCCATTTAATGGGCGAATTGTAAAACTTTATAACAATAAAGAGATTAGGTTCTAGAAAAAAAAATTCCTGAAATCAATAAAACAAAATTTGAGAGAACATCTATATGTTGCCGAAAAAATAAACAACTAGTGAAATACAAAGCATAATACATTTATGAAAAACGATATTCTTCTCAAAACTTTGGAGGTAAAAAAATATATTTTTGCAGAATATTAGAACTAAACACTATCTACCTAGTAAAGTAGACATTAAATCGTAATACATATTCGATTTTGATATTAAATAATTAATTTCATATATTTCCCGTTTTCACACGAGGTTTTCACAATTTTCGGGTACCGTATTATATTATTATTTTTATGCAATTTCTCATTCATTTGGGAAATAATACTGGTGTCCGTCAGTGTTAATTTTTTCGCCATAAATCACACATATTTATAATATCATTCACTAATTTCTTTTATTACATTATATTAAAATCTAAACGTTTTCAATAATAATATCCTTGTAGTTTTACATTTGAAAATATTCGGTGAAATCATACAAAACAAACCGTAGAATAAATCTGTTCAGGATTGGCCATTGTCGGTAATTGATGTTCGGTGCGGGTATTACACGCGATACGCGTTTAGCCGCATGACCTGAACGCGCCAGTCAGTCAATCTCGGCGTCTTTTCGACAGAACCCAACCCCTACCAACCGCGTATTAGGTATATATTTTTCGTTCGTTCGACGGGCAATATTTCTCTCTTCCTGCATACGTCTTCTACCTTCGCCATTCCGACCCACAACCGATAATAAAATAAAAACTTTTGTTACGATAAACATTTTCCGGAGGTTCTCGCCCGTCGTCTGTTACAGTGCTTCCCAAATCGACTCGAGTCCACGGACCACTTTTGTAAAATGTCATCTATTACTCAATAAATACATTTTTTAAGCATTCAGCCCAGGCATTGAAATACTGATGAAAATCAAAGTAAAATATTCAACACCGCGGGCCAGCCGAGTCAGGTGCACGCAACTACATGTTGGAAACCACTGGTACTCTACCTGTACGAGTCTTTCCGACGTCCCCTTCACCGCCAACGATATCTTTTATCCAATTTGTCCGCAAAACGCCACCCTCGCCTCGTCTACTCTTTGACATTGCAATAGCGCTGTTGTGGTTTTGTCGGCTCTACCCAAACGATAAAACTCTATTCGAAATCACCTCCAGCACACTAAAGGGACGCCATGGTTTAAATTACTATTTATATGCCACAAGAACGTGTATGTCACGCGTATTATCTTTCGGACCCTTCGTCGTACGATAAAATAACACGTAGATTTTGATTTTAAAATAATTATGTTTGCTTCCACTGCGCGCCACCGCTGTACACCTTTTGTGATTGATTCGCTCAGACGCGACGGGTACGACACTGTACAAACCCGAAAAGTTAATAAGAGTATTGATTTAATAACAAAAAAAAATAATAATAATAATAATAATAATGCTAGGCAAAATATATATTATGTTTAATATTCTGTTAGGAAATTCGAATGATCGCTTCACATCGTTATTGACTATCTACCTAGGTATAATGTTTTCTTATACCGAAAACTGCAATAGAACCGTCAGCATAGAATATTTGTTTGAAATAATTATAAATCTAATTTAAATATATGGTTATTTTTAGTATTTAAAATCAATCATTATGCATTTTTTATAATAATATATACATTTGTATGTGAAATATTTTAAAAGTAAAACAAATAATAACATTTATGAACTACTCGTTCGACACGTAGTTATTTCGTATGTCAAGGCATTTTGTAATTCGACTATGCTGCAGAACAATGAAGTACTCTGTATTATACTATCTACCTCGATAGAATATTGTCCGTTTTTGTTTCTCTTCTCTATTTCAAGCCCAAGTTTTATAAAGAGCGCCTTTATATGATATCTGGGAATTTTGTTTTTCAAACTAAACTTGTCTGTGAACGCACGAATAATCATAATTGTATTGGACGCTTGAAATTCTAATTAAATTATGACATTAAATTATGATATCACAAACATAACTTAATACAAATAGAACATGACATAAATTAGAAAACATAATTTTCATCTCCATGATATGTCAACGATTGACGGATAATATTCTTATCAATTATCTGTAATTGATACAGAATACTGTATAATTGTAATAAAAGTTAACTTAATTAAGTGTTAACTATTTTGTAGATTATTATTTATGTATTTCATAATTATTATTAAGGATGGGCCAATACCACTTTTTACTGATACCCGATCATCCGATATATGCAACCGATATTAAACCGATTACCGATATATTAAAAAATTAATATTTTATTAATAAAATTATATTTCACTATAACAGTATTACACTTAACAAAAAAAAGCAATGACTAGAATTTAAATTTAAATTATAACGAGTATATATTATCTATAAACGAGTGTCGACTATAGAGAGAAGTGATAACAATATTATCTAAAATGCCTAAAATAAATAATATTATTAACAATAAAATGTATTGTATGATGATACAATGATATTGTATGTACTAGTGGTTTTTTTTTCGGTATCGGTTCAAATATCGGGTTTGAAAAAAAAACCGATACCGATAAAATCGATACCAAGTATCGGTTCTAGGATCGGCCCACCTCTAATTATTATTCTCAATTTACGATAAAAATTATAAATATCAAAAATGTAAATGCCATTGAATAGGATCTATAATTAATTGTTTGACGTATTTCTAGGGTTTCTTAGGAATACGTAATGAAAATGTCACCGTTCTTACAAAAAAAAAAAAAAAATAGTTCGCTATTATCCGTTAAGAGAGGTTAAACTGTATTTGTATTAAGCTAGGTAATATTTTTCATATATTTAACAAATATTAATTAATTATGAATAATGTATAATATAATTCATTATACGAATAAATTATGATTCATGAAATTATTATACGTAGGTACTAAATTACATATTAATCTTTATTTAGTTTAAGAGAACAGATCATGAGACCATTATATTTGTAATCTTCTTTTGGGGTACCCTGGAGTAGTTATGGATTAGTGTTGAGTGATAAGTGTAGTTCAGCTAATTCAGTGATAGTAGGTGTTTTCAATTTGAAATGGAGAGAATTATTGGAGACTTAGAATGGAACTTTTTTTATGATGTCGCGAAGGACTATAGATTGAAATATCTGATTAGTGAATAGGTTAGTGTTAGAGATTTAGTTGCATCGCAAAGGTGCGGATGACATAATGTGTCCAATTTAATTTTAGTATTAGTTTATACATCTGTTTGGTATAAAGTTTTATAGAAATAGACAAAAAATTTAACGAAGATGACGGAAATGATTATTAAGTAAAAGTATTTTATATGTATGTAATATTCATTCACGCATTGGGCATTAGGTAGAGATTGGTTGTTGAGAAAAATTATTTGGCATATTCCCTATCGAAATAATGAAAATGAAACACATATTCATTTAGAATGCTAAAAAATTATACATATACCTATGTTTAAATACCATAATATAATGGTAAAGTTAATGCTAAAAAATATCTAGTATTTAAATAATTGTATAATCGACGATATTTAGTTACTAGTATAATATAGTTTGATCGATTGATAAACACTCTTAATATTGAGATTTCAATTTTTACAGAGTAACTAATCTATTTTTAAATAATACGTAAGATAAGACATAGAATTCAGAAAAGTTGAGATGAACGTGTAAACAGAAAATGTTCTCAGTGAAAATTAACTTCAAGTATAAATTGAGTGATCCGTAGGAAAGTAAAACTTTAAATTACTACCAGAAGTTCAGAGGTACAATTAGAAAATGTTCATTGCCAGTTGACCGAAATACTTTACTAACCTACATTATATATATTTTGCGTCCGTTTTAATTAGGTTAACAAACAATTCGACGGTAAATGTTTAGTTTGTAACCGTTTAGTTTATTCATGACATTAATAAAATTAGTTTCCATTCAATTTCTAGAAACAGGGCTATTATATTTTATATTTACACTTAATTAAGTAAAACTATCTCAACATAATTGTTAGAAATAAATATTGATTCATTAATCGGTTAGCAATTAAAGTACTACCTATAATTTTATTGCTCATTGTGGTTATTTTTGTCAAAATTATATTAATTAACGATATTTTAATAATCTTTGAATTATTTTTTGAAGATAGAGCGATCGAACGATCGAGTAAGAGAATATGTCAATTTAAAAGTTCTGATTTCAAAAACCTGAATATATTTCAATGAAAAAAGAAATAAGTAATACCTATATTATATTAAAAAATGCTTATATATTTTAGCATAACCATTAAAAAAAATCCCCTTTCGTCTAAGCTTCCGTCATGTGTTCATATTTTTTTAGAGCATATTTTAATTTCTTTTATTTCTTGTTATTACATTTCTTCTTTGGTTTCGAAAATCATAAAGCTATCTTAATCCACGTTCTAGCAACAGTAACGGGTGGTATACCCTGGTTTTGTTTTTAATTAACCTCCCTCGAATAATAAACGAGTTGGCGCGTGAGACTTGATGGATGACGGCCGGGATTTCAACCTATGCATCCATCGTCCTATACACACCACACTGAACCTAACATTAATATATATATATATATATATATACATGCGGTATACGGTATATGGTTGAATATTCCGCATACGACCGCGTACACGATGTACAGTCGAAACCGACTTGGGGCTCGTTGTAAAAATAGTCGGTACGTGACCCGCGTACGGCCAAAAGTCACTTTTAACGGCAACGGAGAGTTTTAAAAACAGCCAACGCGAGGTATAATAATAGGTACATATATATATATATATATATATATATATACACACTGTATTAATAATATTATACCGGTACAATGTTACGCCGATGACGAATAAGTTTGTACCTATATCTAAATTCTGCGAAAGGATTTTACGAGCGTGTTCACGGCAATGCATTATAGATAGATCGACGGCTTGTGGTTAAAAAAAAAAAAAAAAAATTTAACTCGACGAATAGTGAATATTTCACTAATATTACTCGGATCACGTTCAGTGGTTCCCAAAGTGATGCAACCGCGCGCACAGTCATACGCGTTACGTTCATATACTTTGGCATCACCTAGGGATTTCACGTAAAATCCACTGTCACGCGTTTCTTATGACCATTTCTCATTACCGTCTTCTCGTGGTTGTGTTTCCGTTTTGGTTAAATTGAATTTTTATAATATACATTTATATATCTCACTGTAGTTACCGGAAACGAATGAAACACTCATAGTGCACGACAAATCCGCTCGACATTTTCGGCACACAAACGACCAACAGTGGTTTCAATTGTGATTATCATCCGAAAACAATAATTATATATTATGATTTAATGGATCACAAAATTTACACATGGTGAGCTGCGTAGTGCATGTTTGCATATTATGATGTCGTGAATTAGTGAAATATTTGCGGTGATGTAATGTAGTTTGAGACTGAAAGATTCAAGTTCTTACTTAGAATCGGCAGTGAAAAATAATAGTAGTTCTGAGGAGAATATAAAAAGTTTAATTAAGTGTGGATCAAGAAAGTGAAGTGAGGTTCAAGTGTTTTGTGTGACGGTAGGATACCGATAACATTGAAAGGTAGATAATATGAGCCAGTAGTAAGGCCAGAAATGTTGTATGCCGGAGTGTTGAGAAGTGAACCAGAAGATAGGTTAGATAGTTAAATAGTATAGACTATAGTTAGATAGGTATTATAAGATAATGTATGGAATGAATAGAGAGTAGAGATAATAAAATAAGAAATGAACAGGTACATAAGAAGAAGTATATCAATTGTGGGGAAAAGATAAAGAAAGAATAGCTGCAAAGATGAATTGGAAATATTATGAGGAAAAATGAATTAGAAACAGTTATTATGAACATGAATGTAGATGGTAATAAGCGATGAGAAAAACGAAAAAGTGAAAGATAGATAGAATAGAGGGTGATATGAAGATAGCTGGTGTGAATGAATGAGAAATAAGAGATCGAGATCTATGAGATTGAAAGATCAAAATGACTGACTTCATCTACTTGGGAGTGTAATTTTAGGTATATGAAGAAGATTTATTGTGATATATTCGTAATGAGTAGTATACTTTTATCTACAATATACGAGTAGGCACACGAAATGGAATATAATTTACTTCGTAGTTTTGCAATCGAGTTTTTTTGTATAAACATTGAACGTTGTTTTAAATTATAAAGATTTTTAAGAAAATAAAATCGACGCGAATTTTTTTTTTATGAGACAACCTTGCATTGTATAGACAACGATGTAAATTGGGTATTCACTTACAATTACATAGTTTAAAATTATATACAACAAAACATTACCTAAACAATCTAAAACAAAACACATGGAACTAAAATATATACTTTACTTTTAAGATCAGATTAAGTATAGTTAAAATAACTATTAATTAAATTAATTATTAACTAGTTATAAAATATAGTTAAATTACATAGCTTTGCATATACTCTATAGGGGAAAATAAAAGTAGGTTTATCTCGTTTTTTTATAATACGTCTAAATAAAAATGCTCTAAATATAACAAATGACGAATATTATGCATTTATTACTGTCTATCTTTACTTCTTAACATACAAAAATGCAATTTAAAAAAATAATAGAAACATGAATACAAAGTGCTCATAACAAAAAACCATTTATATTTATAATAAATAATAATTATAAAGTAATTTGATTTATAAATTAGAAAATATATATCTATTTATGTTTTGTTGAAATGTATCTCCACAATTATTTTATGTTATAAATATAGCAATATAATATTAATTTGTTATTTTTTTGTAAAATTGTATAATATTAAAAAAACTTCATCTTAAAATATCGTATTAATAAATAAATTATATAACCAAAATGATAATTTATATATAAGATTATTTCTAGTGTTTAATAATAATAAATCAAAATGATAAATAAACAATATTTCGTTAGCAAATGATCTTATAGAACACAAATTCTAGGTACTTTATATTTTTATACAATATTGATACATTGTATTAACAATATTGTGAACCCAATTAATATAGTATATTGACTATATAATAATGATATGTTTAAAAATTACCAATTATAAAATATTCTATAATTTAGTTGGTTTTTTAAAATGGTTTTTCTTAACTATTCGTTAGGTAAATTGGGTCTATCTAACAATCAGACTGATCAGTGATCATTAAAAAATTGAAAATAGATAAAATTAATTACACTATATCTGTTGGTCTCTTCAATAGCTGTAGTCGATATACCTATCAATTATTTAGTATAATCATATTGTTCTTTTGTTTTCATTATCAATTATTTTATAGCGGACTGGAATAAGAAATGAGTCAGTGAGACCCAATCTATTTACTCAAGTATTAGAAAACACAAATATTTGGTATGTGAAACATACCATAATTAGGTATAACTGAATAAATTGATTTAATTGATTTGATTTATATGGCTTATAACATGCAATATTCGTCTATGCAGAATGCAGATATTTTTTTCAGAAGATCATAATTTATAAAATAATGTGTTTTCTTAATTCTAAAAAAATTGTTTTTCATACAAACTACAATTTATTATAATAATCATATTAGGAAATAAAAATATTATTTTTAAAAATATAAATAAATATTTGTCTTTTTCTTTAAATGTTTTTATAATTATTGCTTTATTGCTTGAAAGCTTTAATTTAAAATCATCAAAACAAATTAATTTTGGTTTAATTATATTTTATATTTAAGTACTAGAAGTTCTCAGCCTTAATGATAAGTTATAACATATTTTCAAGTGTCTAAATAAATGTTATTTATATTTGAACAAAATAAGTTTTCATAAAAAATATTAAAATAGATTTAATTATACGGATTTCGTAGACCCGTGGTATCCATGGTACTTAACGAAGGGATAAAAGTAAAACAAATTTAAGAATGTAGATGCTTATAATATTATTTTACACCCTAAGACACTATTAGAATAATTAGATATGCCTCGGTAGTTATAATTACAATTTGTTGCTATAATTAAATGGACGGTGATGGCTGAAAGAAGATAGATATGTGTATAAGTACTCTAAACACGATAGATTTTAAAGGTTAAAGCTTATTTTCTTCGTAAGTGAAAACTATTTATTCTTTTATAATACAATTATCGTTTGATAATTACACTATAAATTATACACAATTGTATTTAGTATTCTAAAATACATAATATATTTATATTTTTCAAGTAAATATTAATCGACTCGAAATGTAAATTGAAAAACCCTTTAAGATGTATCATGCCGAATGCAAGCTTAGTACATTCATATTATAGTTTGCAGTTTTATTTTTACCAAATATTTAATATTACTAAACATTTTTATGTACAAACTAAAAAAGAAAAACTTCAAAGTGTATTGGACAATTTTTAAAAGCACTTAACTTTTCTCTCGTTTGTAGGGAAAAAAATCGTTTTAAAGTAGATTCATATACCTAAATATACTATTCCTTAGGTACTAAGTTACTGAAAGATTTCTAAATTAAAGAAAAAAAAAAAAAGAATAACATTGTATAGTAATAAATAATAAAATACCTACATGTATAATTTGATTTTTTGAGAAAATCTTACAGTAGCGTTTTTTAACCAGGGGGTCGCCATCATCTTGACTAGAGGTTGCGTAAGTCAAAAATAATAAAACGCGGATTTACGGAATGTACCTTTTTATTTAAAACTTTTTATTGAACAATAAATAATAATAAAATTAGTCCAATAAGGATACACATAAAAAAATGAATGAACATTGTAAAATAAATAATTAAAGTGATCATTGAATTTTTTTTACATTTAAAAGTAGCTCATCAATAAATCAGGCTCTCCACTATTAAAATTGTTGGAAATTTGTAAAAACTGAGACATTTCGAACTTGACAAGTTTAAATTACTAGACATGGTATTTATAAATTTATATAGAAAATAGTATATTTCATTTGAATAATGATAGGATATAATTATTGTTCAAATTTGTACTTAATAAAGATGGAGGGAAGGGAGGGGGTTTGAAGTGAAGAACCATATTTTATTCATATTTTGGGGATTGCTACATTTAAAGGTTTAGAAACGAAGTCTTACAGTAAGAGTTTGAAAATTATGATTTATTAAAATGTATATTATTAGTAAATTGTCAAAAAGAGTGATACTACGTATTCAGATTTCATTTTAGATTTAAACAACTATTAAAGATTTAAATTAATAATAAATTACTTATAATAATGGTTGTAAGTACTCATGATTTTAATAGGCATACATTTAAATGACATTTAATATAGTTTTGTTAGATACGCAAAAATATTATAATACAAATTGGGAATATGCTAATATTAGTGACAGAAAATTAAAATAATTATAAATGACACTGATAATTTTTTTGAAATATAGTAAATACTAATAATTAAATCAATTATTTTATTTAGTTTACTGTTTTCTTACATTGAATTTTAAATTTTTTTGTTACTTAATGTTAGATTATTGTATTGTTTAGGTATCATATTTTTTTAATGAAGGTATTAAATAATTTTAAAACAATTTATATAAATTTTAATATCAAAATAAGTAATCTTTATCAAAAATAATATGAATACCTATTATAAAAAGAATAATTATTAAATAATATTATAATATAATTGTTTGTTAAATTATCAATTAAAGTATACAATTGATTGAATGATAGCAAATTTAATACTATTGTTTTTTGTATATGTTTATAAGATCGTAATCTAAATTTAAATTAATAACTTCATGCGAATTTATGTTATTTGAAAAGAAAACATGCAAAGTACTTAATCAAAACTATAATGAGAAAATCCATTTATGTTATAATTGTCTGACTATTTTTAATATATATACTAACGTTATAAAAACAGTTCCTGATAATTCTAACTTCAAAACGTAATTTAAGTATATTTATATATTTATAAGTTAAAAAGAGAAAAATTGGATGTAAAATTGATAATTTGTTAATATATTTTAAGGTTAAAGTGTGACAGTGTTTAGTATACTATTATTCAATTAAAAATGTAACTCATATTATTATATTTTTTTACTTAACTTTTAGTTTATTATAATAGGCTATAGGTTAATTTAACCTAACCTACTTTAAACAAAAACAATATATATTTCTTCGTATTAATTAATATAACAGACGATTTTATAACATATCATTTTTGTTCAAACTTTTTTTAATATCAAAGTCTTTGTCTATTTGAGAGTCATAGCTTTCACTGTCTGTTAATACAATAAGTAAAAGATCTCTGATATTATTACTGTAAATCGTTTAGTGGAGAACGGTGATTCAAAAAGCAAAATTCTCAATGTACTTTGTAATATTTAAACTAAAAAAAAACTATTGAGAAATATACTTACCAACTAACAAAATAAAAAATAATATACTTTAAACTTTAATTATATTTAACAAATTTTAATACATTTATTAGATTGAATTGTTTTTTTTTTTTTTTATATTAACATAACAGTAAAAAATATGCAGTAATGAAAATAATTCGAACGATTGGTAGATTTAACTGAAATCAGTTATTAATCATTTTATTTTATTTTACTTTGCACATTATAATAATAATAATTATTATAGTTAACTATTAATTATTATTAATTATATATATTATTTGTAATTATTACAAACAATTTTTTTTTTCTTTAAATGTCTATTTATAATATGTAATGCAGCAATAAACATTATGATATTTTATAAGATTTACTAAATTACTATTACCTAAAATACTTTAAATACGTTATAATTAGAAAATATTCAATACTTTTTAAATTTTTAATATTTTATGTTAATTTTTTTTACAATTTCCTTAAATAAATAAAATATAAGGCGTTTTTTTCGATAAATATTCTTTCAGATATACATTTTTTTAATACTAAATCATTATTGTATTTTCTTCTTTATTTATCATAGAAATTGAAAATAATATTAAATTATTTTGAACTTTATAATAAAAATAGTAAACAAGCTATAGGTAATAGTGAAAATATTATTTCTTATTTCTTCAATCAATCCAAAAGATATTTTAAAATTAAATTTATATACTTTTAGCCTATAATAAGAAATTCAATCAATAGGTACGTCACACAAATCTGTTTTTTATGTTTTCAATGACTTAAATGTTTTATTATAATTGTATATTCTATGGTTTATAGAAATAATTAATGATCCACCTATTAGTACAAAATAAGAAAAAATTCAACAACTATCAATTTTTAATATTCTTAAAAATTCACCAGAAAAGTTTGTTTTATATTTTTGATAGATAATTGGACTAATATTTTGTGTATTTTTTAACTGATTATAATATATGATTGTAATGACTTTTTTAAAATGTTATATATTATGAACTAGAATATAAATGTATCCTACGTTTAAGATATTGTATAAGAAAATGTACACGTATGTAATAAGAAAAAATCATACGGAAATTGTCGTAAGTAACAATTTCCTCTTTTTATATTTACTGATTTATTTTTTTCAGTATCCGGAATGGAATATTGGATAGCATACATTGTGGAAGGATTCATATAATATGATATTTTAAAAGTATACTCGGAGACTTCAATAATTGATTTCCCGTACAATAAAAGTCTTCAATCGTCTTATTATCTAGTATCCTGTGTCTCTTCGTTATTTATAATTGGAATGTCAGTATAATGATTTAGAGAGTCTCTTTTTAAAACTATTTTCTTAAAAATATAAAGTATCAAAACTCTAAATTGTGGATTTCATAATATTCTGTATAAAATAACCAAGTTCATTTGATTAAACCAATTTTTTACGTGATAACACTATCGCTAAACAAAATCCAAAAACAATGTACATAATACATAGTGAATTATCAACTAGCTCTTCAACAAAATTAAAACAAATAAATTCTTATTATTGATTGATTAAAATATAAAATATAATTTAATTTTTATGAGTTGAAGATATTGTGTGTGTAGATATTAATAGAATTCGAAATATTATTTATTAAATAATTAATAAATAAATTATATAATAATAAATAAATTTATATTATATACAATATAAATTAAATATTTAATAATTTAGAAACTAAATCTGCTTGTTATAATAATATTTATGGAGAAAAAAATACTAACAATAGACATAAAAGAATTTGTTACTGTTAAATACATAGAATCATAAATTCATAAAATTTTAGAATTATATGGCATTTCTTAAAATATACTTAATTGTTTTATATTATAAAAGTATAAAACGGTTATTTGAATTTAAATATTATAAGTAAATAGTAAATTAATTACCCTATTAGGTATATCATATAATATTTTGTTTTTAATTTGTTTCGGTGCGGTAACATAACATATTACAGTACAATGATATCACTTTTATAGAACAAGAGGTCAAATATACATAAGTATTTAATAGTTTAACTACCTTTTTTTGTAACCTTACCTTTTAACAGATAGTTGTAGTTTGTCTAGCCAATGTTCAAAATGTTTAAAATTCTTATTTCAGGCGAATTTTCAATCAAATGTCATTATTTAATATGAATCTGAAATAAATAATGATATAAAATATCTATAATAATATACTACTAATTGTTTTCAAAGTAACAGTAGTGTGATTGATATGAGTTTTTTATATAATTAATTTATTTTGGATTATTTTAATCAATTCCGTCAAAATAAAAACTATATATACATAGACGAGTTTATTATTATATACACGTGCATTGTGTAACATTTTAAAATTTAATATATATATAATATTATTATTATTATTTATAATAGTAACTCATATTATTAGCAAATTTAATTAAAAGTTTTATGTAATTTCATCACGAATAAAACGAAAACTGCCTTTCTGTATTTTCAGCTTTCTTAACATTTATATTTTCTCGTTGTTATTAAATAATTTTCAATTTCAGTTAATAGTGTCTAGCTGGTGCCTATACGTAAGTCTGTATTTTATAAATAAGGCCTATTAATTTTATATTATGTCAAAACCTTTCTGTTTCTCTATTATTATATAGACTGAAAACCCTTTTGTGCTCCAGTTACAATTACTAATTAAATTACTAAAAGAAGCTTCTGTTTCAAAACGATCGCTAAGGCTGAATAAATAATTGTGTACGCCGGTTAACAAAAACGTTAATCATAAAAAAATAAACGGTAAATAAATATAATAATATATTAGAAAATTATATTATAATATTGTAAAAAATAGAATAGAATAAATCAAAGACTAACGAAAAAATTAGTTATTTTTCTCGAAAAACCACTTAAAATTGTATATCTTCTTCTTTCTCAGTTAATCGGACCGTTAACTGCCTTCACAAAACCTCTCCATTTCTCTATCATATGCGTCGTCAAAAGTTGACTTTTCTTCTGTTTTTGATATCTTGAGTCGTAACGTCCAGCCATCTTGCCCTAGGACTTCTTAATGGACGTTTTTTATTTATTTTGTTAACTAATATAATTTTATATATACGATTTATTTCTATTAACATCATCGCGGAGTAAGAATTAAGTTTTTATATTTAACTAATGACAATGATAATAAATATAAAAAACAGTTGAATTTGTTGAATGACAAAAAAAAAAAAAAAATGATTTCGTAAAGTAATGTCTGGTTTCAGAATGTGCCAAGATAGGCGGTCTTATCCAGTGGCGTCATTTCATTTTTTACTAGACTAGGGCAGACCCATAAATTTGGCAACTGTTTTTATGAACAGTAGTGGGATGAGTCATTTTTTTTGGTGGGTATTTTATTTTATAGTAAGTGGTAATCAATTAAGGGGTTGTTATTTTTGAAATCTGCCGATTTAGTATTTGGATAATTATAGACTATGACAAATGTATGAGTGCCCCCCCTCCAAATGACGACACTGGTGTTATCCCAAAAATTAACATTTATTACGTAAATGTGACATAAATTTAAAAGTTCATAAGGATGTTTTCAAATAACAATAAATATTTTACGATCGACCCACAGTAAATTAAAAATCTTCAATAGTCTTTAATAGTCGTGTATTTTCTTTTGTTAACCCACTGTATATACTCTATAAAATACTCTCAAAGGTTATATATTTTTTATTTTAATGTATTGCTCGTAAAATGTATACGTTTTATTATAAAAATTGGATATATTTATCACGTTTTCAGTTATGTTGTTAAATTCATAAGTAATATCTTTACAATTTGAATGGATAATTTTTAATAAATAAAACGTAATTATACGTGAATTTATTTTAATAACAATTATATATTATAAATTAACAAAATAATTATTAATACATTGATTATATTATATTTATTTTATGATTAATTGAATTATTTTTGTTATTAAAGTATATATTTCTTCAAAATTATTATCGAATAATGTACAATTTTTTTTTATTATTTAAATGTTGATAAGATGAACTAAATTTTGTTATTATATAATATTGTTGCATTTGTAATTATTATGAATTAAATAATACATGTTATAATATTGGGATATTGGGTTATAGGTATTATTTAGTATAAATGTAGAATTAGAATAATTTATTACACTCTTATTCTTTAATGTAATATTATATTTCCAGCAAATTGGAAAGCGTACGATAATAAATAATAATTTTGTAGACTTTATTTTAAAAATGTTTGAGTTCGCATGATTATTTTATGAATTCGTATTTCCATATTTTAATAAATTATCAAAATATTTACACCTAAATAAAAGTACAATAACGAATGCGCATTTCGTAGCAGTTGTACATTTTGATTAATCAATAATATCGATTTATTGGTTTATGTATTTGATATATTATATTTATTAAAAATGTGCATGGGAATAAAAACAAATCTAAAAAATCCAATAAAATGAAATACGTTCTTAAAATATAGGTTTCAATGACAATAATAAGGATAAGAATGAAACATGTGGAAAATAAACGGATACCCGTTAGAAATCGATATCTAATAATGAACGTACTAGGTATTTTTTCCGAAACATTCGAGGGTTGCTGTTGTATCTAATCAAATATTTAGATAGAGTCTATCGGATTTACTAGTGGAAATATATCCTATACAGTAGGTATGTTGCTGTCCAAATGGACGCTAAATTCTATATAATATTTATGTCATTACAAAATTAATCATAATGCAAATACTGTGAAAAAAGGATAACGGATATTAAAATGATATGTGAATATTTTAGAAGCGTGCTTATATCGGAAATAGTTATATATATATATATATGGCGAATTAAATTTATTTACTCGAAAGTTGTAGAAAATGGATAAAACGAAAATTATAACATTCAAATTCATTCGCAGGCAATTGATTTATTAACATTATTTTTCTATCTCGTTTCCCATCTAGATGGAGTCGGCAACCCTTATTCTTACATCTCTGTAGTTTTTACTATACTGTGTCTCGTCCATTTACGCTAAAGTAAATTTTATTTTAATTTATCTTCATATAAATCTCTTTTTCGATATTTCTCTTCCCTTCTTACCTTCTACATTAATGTTCATTACAACTCTCACTGCCTATGTATTATCTCTCCTCACAAGTCACAACATGCCCTAATTAGGAATCATTTCCCTTTTTATATTAATTTCCAATTTTATAATTTTTTTCACTCCACTCGTCAATCTTGGCATTATAATTTTCGTTAAACTCATTCTCTTTTCCATTTTTCCTTTCACCGCTCCAACACTCCACGTTAATATCAACCATTCAATCTTATCGGTATTTTTTCATGACCCAAACCATCTGACGCCACATTTGTCCTTTCAATTCACACTTTTTCCTATATTTCTATTTGCATGCCCTCCTGATAACTGCCATTTTGCTGTATTACTGATCCTAAATACTTACACGCATCAGTCTCGCACACAATGATTATGATTAGTGGCTCCAAAACTTATTTTGATGTAGGGCAATTGTAACATTAAAAAAAAGTAAAAAGTAAAAAGTTTACCAAAAAGTTGGCGAGTAGGTGGATGGATGTTTAGTATTAAATATTGTAGGTTTTTTAATGTTAATAAATAATAAATAATGTAATAATTAATAAAAAAAAATCTCTAAAAAATTGGTGAGTGGTGATAGTATCTTAAGTATATTCTCCCTACATATAATTATAGACTTCGGAAACACTGATTATGATTTATAATTTATGAATATTGAACATAAATAATATTATAACTAATATAACTCAATCATTACTCACGTTCTAATATTATGTATTTTAAACGCAAACAACGTTTTGTACTGGTATTTTTTGTGGTGTTGAAAATATTTGTAACATTTTATAAACGAATAATATTATGTAAAAGGCCAGGAGATTATAATAATTATTATAATTCAGACGTTGCTTAGTGTAGACAACGGACAAGAATATATTTTCCATAGTAACTTGTTGAAAACAATCGCATTTATAATGTACCATTGTTGTGGGCGATGTGGTTTAACCTAAGTACAATGATCGAAACCTCCGTCAAATTACTAATTGGGAATTCTTGCAGTGTGTCTATGTTAATCCAATATTATTTACTTTGTACGGGTATTAAGATTCTGAACTTTATGGAATTTCAATAGAGATACTTCTGAGATAAAATATAGAACAATGTCTATGATAAGATTACAATTATTTTCACAGAGTTTTTGTGAGTTCCAAAGAAGTAGTTCCAAGTAAAAACGGAATTAAACTATAATGTGTATAATAATCCACTGGAATATAAAATAATTTTATTAGAATACAATTTGTTTTAAACCCATTATCTATACGATTATTTTTTCAAAAAATTTAGCATGGAATTATAATATTGTATATAATATAAATATAAATTATATTATACATTATATAACAATTAAATCGATTCTAAAATCGAAATCTTCTGTATAAAGAATAGATTGAATTTTGCAAACGCTTAAAATCCTTAGTATTCAAATAATCGAATCTATTTTTAAATTGTTTCCGTGAACCAAATCATTTAAGAAAATTATTTTATTTTATTAAAAACATACAAATTTCGCACATAATAACAATACTTAAGTTGCTGTGCGTTTGAAAAATATGCATCATTTTTTATTTAATGTTTATATTACAAATATTTATTGACTAAAAAAATTAAAATTTAGAATTAATATAATATATAATACGTATGAGGTAACGAAATAATTTTTTGTTATAATTTAGGATGTATTTAAATATTAATTTACAGTTATTTTATCTTACTCGTGATTAATTTTTACATTATACCTTTAGTATAATATACTTTATATTATAAAGCTTCATGATATGTAAATGCGTATCAAAGTGTACTTAAAAATGGTTTTTAAATTCTAAGGGAAACGCAGAATAATTTAACAATGATACGTGCTTTTATTTACTCTGATAGCAGAAATAATGGTAAGATTACCACAAATTGGATATGGTTGTGCTAGAGAAAATAATCTAACTGGCACCTAAAGGTAGGCAATTTTTTGAAATACGCAATAACTTTGCAATAAAATAGGAAAAACAACTATAATAACAGCAAAAAAAATGGAAAAAAAAATTTGCGAAATCTACATTTTTGACGAACTTGAATATCATTTTGTTATGATAATTTTTCTGTCGCACATTTTTATTGTATTCAAATCTTAATTGTAATATAAAATAAAACATTCCATCACTAACCTCTCCGAGAACCGAAGGGACGAATTGAATGTTCGATATTTTTAAATTTACATACACCTTTTGGTAGTGGTGTAAATAGTGGAGGGGAATTGTCGCGTAAAATTTTTGAGGCGTAATTTTTTAAAAAAACATTTCTTTTGTCTACATAATATTATGTATAATATTTTATCTATATTACAATGTAACTATTGAACCTATTTTAAAATGTTATTGAATAGCAAAATACATAAAAAACATAAATACATTTTAAAAATAATTAGCACTTTATTTTCATTTTTTCATTTTTGATTCGATCTATTACTCTTTTGTCGTCACTCGACTCAATATACTGAAGCAGCGGTCGGCGATTACTTGGAAATTTATTTAGGTACTTCAAATTGTATATGTTTTTTAAATTTTGTTTATTATTTTTATTATAAACCGCTAGTATTGTTTATGATTATTGAAGATTAATCGATTTATAAAAATAAATAATGCTTTTATATCAATTTTGATTTCATATAAATCCAGGCCCAATAAATAACTTTTGCCGTTTAAATCATGGCCGTATTCAGGGGGGTGGGAATTTCGTGTTCAAACCTTTCCAGAAAATTTGACTATATATTAAATGATATATATATATATTTCAAGAAACAACAAAATTTTTATTGTAATATACATAAATAATATCTTCATAAAAACCCCCTGAAAATTGATGCTTAATACGGCAGTGGTCAAAATTATATATAAATTTTGAAAAATTTAAACATCAAAAATTCATAAGTAATCATTTAAAATTCTAAAGTAAGAAGTACATGACTCAAATATAATAGTTGCGGTTAATAAATTATGCATTTTTAATGAAATGTATACATATTTTTTATAATATTTATATGTTTTGACTTGATGTAATTTGAATATTATAAGTACGTAAATCGGTGTAGTACGATTGTGCGAATCCATTAAAAAATAAATAAAATTACTTTTTCGATAACAATAAAAAAACAGTATGTAGGTTTATGTAAAATATGTAAATATGTACCAAAAAAATAATATATTTATAATTTTTTTTTTTGTTTTTATTTACCACCAACATTGAATCTGAGTAATATTTATAATATTTATGTAGGATTTATTTTGTTTGTTTGTTTTGAACAAAACCGACATTCCAAATTGTATAACAAGGCGAGGTTATTGATTTAGACAATTTGTTTTACATTTTGTAACTTCTTGCATCGTTCGTTCATTTCTCTTTGGTAACTGTGGTACACCGGGTTGAATTTATAATTTCAAAACATCAACCATATTAACCACTATTTGAATGGCATTTCACGTTATTTTCTACGCGCGTTCATTATATTGCACACCGGCGCCATAACCAGAGAAAGCATCATATATTAGTATTCACGTCCGGTTTCCGAGTCGTAGGATTTCAATATAAGATCCCAAATGGTAATATTTCCCCCTTATACGGCCTTTTATAATATTTTTCTTCCACAGTACAACCACTGCTACTATACTCACTGCGGCCAATATGAAAACATAAACCGAAAGCACACATTCGGAATTGGCTCATGAAACGTATATCCCGTGCGGTTTTAATAACTAGACTACCATTGTCATGGAAATATTGTATGGCCTATTGTAGTAAATCTAAATATTACAGTCGTTGTTCAATAAGTATTTATTATTTAGAATGTGATACGCGTTTTCGAATGGGTCGCCGTGAAATTGAATATTATAGTTCAGTCGCCGAAACAAATTTTAATAATACAGAAAATAATAATAATATATGAATACGATTGAATATTGAAATCAAAAAGATATTATTTTAAATAAAAAAATATATATATATATATATTTTTTTTTTATTGTTATTACGTATCGAGTACCTATTATGCGGTATGTTTAAATATAACACACAATATAATAATAATAATATTGTTTCTCGTTATGATAATATTATAATGACGGTAATCAAATGATATTGGGCGGTTTGCGGTTATATAGTGTTTATAAAAAATAATATTAAGTATAGTAAACAAGAGAATGCAATTTTCTCATTTTCTATGGCAGACCAGAAATAGAATTGAGTATTATATTATTTGGCTATTAGCAGATACCACGAAAGTATTTTTTTATTTTTTTTTATTCAACGTACTTGAGAGATTTTAGATAAGAAAAATGTAGGTAAAAAAAATATTATAAACATAAAATTATAATGGCGGCTGTTATATTTTTGTGTATAAGCGTGTTGTGCCTTTGGGGAGCCTGGATATTATTTGAATAATAGTCGGCCCAGAAAAATATTATTATTAAAAATCCGAAAAAATCACCATATTACTACACATATTCTATTAAATAATGGTAAAATTGAATTTCTTTTTGACATAATACTTTTTTCGAAACATAATAACAATAACAATAATAGTAGAAAAACGATTTTGCAAACAGTTTATTTTGTGACTTAAAAGTTTCATCTATAGCAATATTAACGGGAACGCGTTAAGTAATTCCCCAGGCACAAATTTCTGATTAACTTTTAGATAAAAATCTTAGTCTTTGTGTAAAATAAATCCAAAACAAAGTACGCTTATAATAATATATTTTTTACGACATTTCATTTGGGAGGTAAATAATATAATTTTCTATAATAAACATTTTCCCTTTTAGCTCCTAACTTTACGTTAATTTCAGCAATTAGATATGAATAAAAATACATAAATTGAAACCACCGTCTTATCAAAACAATTTAAATTACTATAAATTAATATATTTATTATAAATACAAATAACAACCATTAACAATATTCTGAATTTTAATGATTATTTGCAAATTTAAATATACTTATTTGTAAATTTTATATTGATAATATACTTAGTGTGTCGTTTGAATTGTGTACATTTTTTAAAAATGTAATAAAATTACCGTATGGTAATATATATGTATAATAATAATTGATTAACTATAGTTAATTAAAATAACACGCTGTGGCTGCGGTAAATATGAATAACTTGTGTATGCTAGTCTATCATAATATCTAGATCACAATGTCTAGTACACAATTTCATGTGTCAAAAAAATTATATATTTATTTTCAGTTGTTTTTTTCCCGATTAAATCTGACTTTTTGAGTGAATTATTTGTGATATTCTTAAAAATAAAATTTGTATTATCATTTTGAGTGTAACATTTCAAATTCTATAAGGCGATTTAGAAAATTATATTTACATATTATAATCTCACTTTAAACATTCAAAACTTTAAACATATTTACTGAAAGTGATAGTTAATACCATTTCACGTTATTAATGAATTTTTTCGTAATTAATTAATTCTAATAGATCCGTACAACATGAATATTGTACAGAAATGTCTATCTAAACGTCTAAAAATAAGAGAACACAAAGTTTCGCTTAGAACTGTTTGTTTTTATTTTTCAATTGTGACGATTTATTATTTAACTTAGCTTTAGAATTTACAATAAATAATTAACTACTATACTTCAACCACTAGTATTCCTATTTGATTTTGATATTTGAGGGTTAAATTTACCGTGAACTTTTTTCCCATTCTATTTCCATTACATATTAAAATAATTAGTAGAAGGATAATAATTTTCGTAATATAATATTTATTACAATATTATATTTATTAATATATGTGTGTGAAATTTATTAGTAATAATAATATACCTAACAATTTATGTGCAAATAAAATCAAAATATTACTAATGTTTCAATAAAAGTTAGAGTTTTCGAGAGACATGAAATAAGAACCACAGTTTGTAATTAATATAGGAATATATATGAGGAGTAAAACTTCTAGATGGTCGAAAAGGGAATTTTAAAAGAAATTTGAGAAATAAGTTAAAGAATGTTCTTTTTATATCAGAGTATACACGTTTAAAATAATGATTTTGAGTTTATTTATCAAAATTACATAATACGATAATACTCAAATGTTATTATCTGTATTGTTAATCATTTCGAATAAAATAGAATTTAAACGCCGTCTAACCATTAAAAAAAAACACAAAATTATAAAACGTTTTGTATACAATCCTGGTAACAGTTTTATTTAAACTTGTCCGGAGTTCACGTGTAACTAAATAATGAATTTGATATATTATTATAGTGCTCGCAGAATAATTATGTGATTTTTAACGTGACACATATTGTGGCAAATATTATTGTTTCCAGTCTGCTGGCATGATTGATAACCAATTTTATGTGACGCACAACAACGGTATTCTTTATAATATTGTAATTTTCCAAAATTGTAACATTTGATAATATATTTCAATAGTTGCGCATTGAATACTAATATATTGAATTCAATATATTCACACGTTCGATTTTGAGAGCTATAGGTACTGTTCGAATTAAGTTTTTGTAAATAAATTATGTGCCTAACAGTGCATAACTAATTGATTTACACAAAATTTATTATATTGCGATTCTCGATATGTCATAATAATTAATATTCTCGTGAATTGTTTAATAATGTAAAACATTTTATAAGCGTGAAACGTTGTGTTTACGATTTTCGCTGTTTCGCTCAAGTGATGAAACGTTTACTAGATTAGTCGTTTCTCTATAAAATGAAACTAAAATGCCCCGGGTATATTATTTTTAACTTATTTTTCATACGGTTCTCGGAGGAAATTAGATTTTGCAATATATGAACGTGCGAAGACAATATGAACTAATATTGACAGATAGTCGAATAAGCAAGGTAACTATATCGCATTCCCGTTGACAGATGAATACAGTAAAATATTTTTGATACCCAAATATGTATTTTACATTTTCATATAAAATTTATGTACTATAGTTAACGGAAGGGTGAATATGCATTTGAAAGAACAATCTTAGGTTTCAAATAAAGTTTTCAAATTCGATTGTGAGATACGTTCCCGTGAAAAACTTTTTGAATTCGATTTAAATCTCATTGTAGGACATCACCTACTAGCACAGTGGTATTATATATTATTATGTCATAATATAGAGATACTATTCTGTTATTGTATCTAACAGTTATCGTGTAATTACTAATTTGATAACAATTTATGTATTATATCCAATTAATGGATAAACCGATAGTGTAATATATGGATATGATTGATGATAAACCCACTATTATAATTTCTTGTTTTAGAATATTAATATTATGGGTATAGTCGTATGGGTGTATAAACAATACTACTGCTTACACGTTTAACAACAATATCTAACTTTAAGCGTTAAAATATATAATAATGAAATTGATATACAAAAGATAACAATAAACAGGTGACAAATCCCTTCCGAGCTTGCAAATAAAATAAATTATAAACTACGTAAATTTTAGACGAAAATGGCATTTCTTATCATTAAAATTGTTCATTGATATATTTTAAAATATGCCACCCAATTTTCATATACGTTCACTTCTGAACCGAGCATAAAACGTGGAACGTATTAGATGTTATCTTTCAAATCGAATTTTTAAACTAGTCGTCTTAATACTTTTGGACTTGTTTTTCGATTTATTTGTGCTTAGCATATTATTCTCTTTATGTTATTTCAGTTAGTTTTTTTAATTTTACGTTTTAAAATATTTGAATCCAAATTCCATATTTTAAACGTATTAGGATTATAATTAGTTTATTATAGTTTTTTCATTACTTACGAAATGACGTAGCGTATCTGTAATAATATTGTAAAATATACGAATAGAAAAAACAATAAATAGTCCAATAACTTTTCCTCAGTCGATTTGAGTTGATAAAATCAAATATTATTTATCATGAGATACACATCTTGCATTTTATTTTTGATGGAAAATATTTCTGTTGCCACAGTGGGATGGTTGTGAAGTGAATTTTTCGATAAAAAAAAAATAAAAAATAACAATATACACACGAAATGGATCTGTCAAACAGCGTATCGCCTAATGCTTTTTATTTTTTGTAGGTATTCTTCAAAATCCAAATAAGTGATTTTCTAACGGAGCAGTGTCGTTTTGTACTTTTATACTTACTGCTAGCAATTTATACGATTAAAAATCACAAATTAATCACGAGTGTCGCGGGAAAAAATATCTACAGTTTGGTACAATAATAATAATATTAATAATTAGGACCGAGAATTATATGCAATAATAACGTAGTTATTATGAAACATACATTCAGATATACAGTATAGTATTACTATCATTAAAATATGCAAATATATATTATGTTAACTTATAATTAAACTAAGAAATAAATAAAAATGTAAAAATAAAAGGTCTTTAGAAAATTCAATGTAGTAAGTTTGTTAAGTCAATTATCAATTGACAATTAATATTAAACTGATCAATATTTGAGCAAGACAATGAATAGATGAAAATAAATTAATAACTACCAAAATATTTTAAATCCTTGTGAAATACTTAACAAGCAACTTTTAAACTAATTGAAAAAAAATAAATAAATACAAAACTTGGCCCTAATAATATAATAATAATATATTGGGCTATCAGGTAATAGTTGGTAATGAGGATACAAAACTGGAAACGTTTGTAATAAATAATAATTACTTAGTATTATACTATTATCACACCACTAAAATTATTACGTCTCTTTTAAGTTGTTTTACATTAAGAACACTTCTGGCATTAGCTAATTATTGTTCCATTATAATATTATGATTAAGTTCCGATTCCACTAAATGGGCCATTTTTATCTAACAATAAAATTATGTTTATATATTATATTTAGTATATTCATGTATATATATATATTTATTCTATGACCATTGTTCTATATAAAATATAAAAAATTTCTTAAGGAAAACGCATTTAAAATAAAAAGTGTAATTATGCCCTTATTCATTTAAATGATACAATATTCACATCGTTTTTTTTTTTTTTTTTTTTTTTTTTATATACATACAATAATTACAAATTTTTTGTTACACGACTTTCGCGTTTATCTCCAATTGTTCCAAATTGTCTTACGAGAAATAATTATATTCCGTCGCCAGACGCCACAGTGTGCCTTAAGTCCCATAACCGAGTAAGTTACGTATTTGAGATAGATACATATATCTACCAACACAGAGAGGAACGTCGCTGTACATTTTATTATAATATTATGACGGGACGAAACGAGAGAGCGACTGTGGAAATCCAACCGTTATAATCATATTTTGTAATTACACACTCGTTTGCAAATGAGTTTTGCAAAACGTGTATGATAATATATAATAATATAATCGTACAACCGACCAGGAGAGGGCTCATCTATATATAGTTTATATTATACCGAACGCGGTCGATACACCACACGAGAGTTTCGAAAAAAACGAATACCGTTCCCGAGTGGTGTTTCGATATGTCCCGAAAATGACGGATGCAATGCGAAAAAATGCAGAAACAACGGCCGATTTTTTTTCATTTTTCCCCGCGATTGGTTTGTGCGGAAATACGACCTTATCGCCCGTGTCTTCGAGTCGTCTACGCGGATATTTTTTAAGTGACACATTTATATTACGTATACGACAGTCTATAATAAATAATGCAATGCACGAGAATATATTACGTATATCGTCGGATGTATAAAGGCTGATGCGAAATGGATTCGTCCATATTTGACGCGAAACGACGATATTTGTTTTGCCGCCGCCGTCGTTATATTGTTGTTATTATTGGTTGCGGTTACCGGTAAGTGTTTAAACGCAGCGAAAACCCTTCTAGAGAGACCGCGCTAAAATACTCTTCGAGTACGTATAAAACATGTATGTACGGTAAATTAATGGCGGAAAAAAAGAAATCCCCATCGTAGTTTTCGTCTGTTTTTATAACCCAATTATGTACGAGAAGAAACAATAATTATAGAAATATATGGTATCTACCTACTATTGTAACGTTGATTCGCATTGGCGTAGAATGAAAAAAAAAAGGAAGTAGTTATAGCAATTATACTATATTATCAGTTATTATTGTTGTGGACCAATTATTAGATTTCGATAATATTTCCGAATTCAAATTTCTAACATTTCGATGCCTTTATTTGTTCATTTAATTCGAACACTGTAACCAACATAATAAACATTATTAAATAGTAATACTATCAACGATAAAAAATTAATAAGCCTTGTAATAGTAGTTTACAATTATAACAGAAATATAAATAAAACTATTAATAGTTTAAACAATTAATAGAAGTAGACATAAAAAGTGGTGGAGATGTTGAATGGAGAGTGATATGAGTGATAGCTGGCGTAAATGGACAAGTAGGAGATCTATGGAGATGGTGGATGACTCTAGGTACTAGTATGGGAGCCGTGTAAGACGAGGTAGAAAATTAATATTAATAGTTTTAATATTTTATTAATTATTTTTGTACGGTTTTCGTCAGGATTTATATTTTCTATTTGTTTAACTACAGTGTTATTTGATCAATAATTATTTTCACATAAAAATATTTGATAGGTATATACATACTCTATTTAATTGACCATTATGTTTCGCATAATTTGCTTAACTCTTAGAGTTATGTCATCATTAATTTCACATAATGTTCATAACTTTTTTTATTATTACGCTAATTTTTAATTAAATATAAAGAAGAGAAAAAAGATAAAATGTTTGCATCGACTTGGTATAAAATAATAATTAAAATAATAATCCTTTCGTCTAGTGCGTGACGAAAATAAACTCAGTGTTTTTTTTTTTTTAGAATAATTTAGCTTTAATGAAAACTAGTATTAAATTCTGTTTAATATAATTCTATAATAATATTATGTTAAATTGATTGTCGTGGACAGTACAAAAAATTAATATATTCATATGAGATGCAATTATTTCAACTCAAGAATAAAGTTCTCTAGGTCGAAAATCTATTGTACCTATTATTACAATTCAAAATACTATATTAGCATATAATAATAAGATGATCATTGATTAATATTATTCTAAATATGACACGTTCTATCATTTAAAAAAAAAAATGTGGAATATTTGATAGAAAAAAAGCGAGAAGGTCGATTTCAGAAGTTCCTTTTTCATCCCTTCTGTTCTCGGAGAAATTAGTGATTTATTATAATTAAGATTTATAAATACAATTCTAATCGAAACTCAGTTGAATATATATAATATACTGATAATCTGTTCCAAAGTTATACTACGTGTGAAGACTGTCTATGTGAACACTCAAAAAATGTCAATTCTTTACGTTCAAAATTGTATTAGTAATCAATTATCATGAAATATTTAAAATCGATTTCATCGAAATTACGATTTCAGTAAATTTTTCTGTTTTTCCGTAATTTTTTGGTAGTTTATCTTATCCCAAGGAAAAACTTTTGAGAAATTTGAAAAATAAACTAAATAATGTAGACCAACTAGATATCATTTGCTACCCTACTTGTAGTAATCGGACCATTATACGAGTATCTACTTTTCAGACTTTTAAAAACACAAAAAAATATCATAATATTAAATTATACTAAAGATTATAACTTAAGAAGCTTATAAAAAAAAAAAAATTGTGATTTACGATTTTCAAAATATATTGTAAATAAATTAAGAAGAATATGATTTTGCATCTATAAAATTTTGAAATCTATAAGTTCATAATTGCAGATTTGCGGGTAATATTAAACATTTTTGAATACATTTCAAAGCTCTATATTTAGTTAGAAAATAAACCAATTAATTTCAAAACTTTTTGTTATATGTAGAACACCTACCTATATGAATAATAAAAAATGTTCAAGTCTCTACGTTCAAAACTAAATTATTTATCACTAAATATATAAAATCAAAATAACAGAAACTGTAATTTTGTTGATTTGCCGTTATTTTTTGATAGTTTTTCGTCTCCCAGGGAAAAACTTTTGAGAATTTCGAATAATGAGCTAAATAAAGTACCAACTATAGATGCAATTTTCAATCGAAAGCATACCTACCCTACTTGTGGTAACCGAACCGTTATGTCTACCTAAAAAAATGTTTTCTGACATAAAAAAAAAATCTTTGTAAATCCAATACATTCCTCACTATGCTCAGAATCTAAAAATAACGTAGGTATATCGCGAGCGAACGTACAAAAAAGTATAATTTAGTGAACCGATTGTCGTTGTAAATAATATTAATTATTGTATAACGTGGTCCTTTTGACGTTTCACCAGCACCAGCGATTGTTGTTGTTGTTATTATTATTATTATAGGTTTTGCGCGCCTAACGTTTAATCACAAAAGGAACAATGGCCGTTGTTCGGGAAGCCCGTGAGCCTAAATCATCTCCCGGGAATATTCTCGAGGGTGCTTTTACCGTGAATGCATTATACGTGTATATAGAAGACTAAGAATAAAAAGACAGAGACAGAGTGTATGTGTGTGTGTGTGTGTGTGTGTTGTGTGTGTGTGTGAGAGAGAGAGAGAGAGTAAAAAATATAAAAAAATAACTATTATATAAAATATATTATATTGGTCTAAAACTTTCGCTTGTCTTCTCGTCCGACCGATGTTTTATACGATATTATTATGTATCGTATACGTACAATATTATGAACACCAAAGGTTTTTTTTTTTTCAGTCGCTTCGTAAATATTTATCAAGAAACTTACCGCGACGAGGTATACATGTATACTAATATAATGTATATATTGTGTTCGAAGAAATGTTTTTCTATTCTTTTAAACATCCCTCGGTATTACTTATTATTATTATTATTACGCCGCCATCCCGGTGTCGATCGGTAAGACTTGATATTGCACTCTAAAGATGATTTACATTTTTTTTTTTTTTTTAAACTTTTTTAACGTTTGTACATTAAACAAAAGTGTCTCTGCGGTGTAATAACATTATTGTTCCTTATAATATGGGCTAATTAGTCCATTTGTGATTAGTACATCATTATTAATATTGTTATAATTAGAACACTGGTTATAATGCTTCAAAAGATAAATGACCGCGATAGAATTAATAGAACTAATTAAAATGTAACACTCACAAAAGAAAATAATAATAATAATAATAATGACTAAAAAAATCAATACGGTAGCGAACATTTGTACATCTAATTAAATATCAATGATTGATGAATTTAAAAATAATAAGTTATCGTTTAAATCTATAGAATTTAAATATTTGTTAAGAATAACAGTCGCGTTTTATAATATTATATCTTCTATTACTATTAATGCAATTATTAAACAATTCCGACTGCCGTTCAGCAATACCTAATAATTATATTTCATGAAACACAACGTAATATGCATACATTTTCATAATATATTTTGTGATTTTATTTATCAGTCCAATATTTTTTTTAAAAATTCTTCTCAACGGAACGTATTACAATTTAAGCAATTACAGCTAGTAAATAGTTAAATAAAAGATTTATAATAAATCAACAAAACAAAGTTATACAAAAAATTTAGTATTTAGATTAAAAAGCCAGCGGAACGAATAAAATTGATAGTATAATTGTTAATAGATAAAGAGCCAGAGTTAAAGAGAAGAATTTCATCGGGAAAGAAATATCTGAATGATGATAAGAATGAAAAAAAGTGTTGTCTACTGTAAAATAATGTGATTAAAGTCACAGACAGTTTCTGTTTTAGGATGGGTACATAAGAGATAGGAATTTAAAGATAATTTCAGTGAGTGATGAGGAAGTAAACCATGTCCGATTCAAAGGCAACGATTTGCTTAAAAATATTTCTACGTCCAATACATAAATTATTATATACCTTAATATTTTTTATTCATTTTGTTTTAATTGAAGTAATTAGTTAAAAATAAAATTATATATATAATTTTTGTCAGATGACAAATAAAATAAATACATTTCTCTTGAAAATTGTATCATTATAATGAAGAGATTTAATTTGAAATTTTAAGTTAATGAACAATTTTTCTTGTGAAAAAAACCCTACGGTGAAAACAAAAGTGTTTTTATGATTTATGTGAATTACAGAGTATTTTAAATGTAGCTATACTAACTATATTACTATGTATATGATGCACTTAAGAGAAAAATTTAAGACATTTTATCGTGCCATAAAAAAGTAGACATTTGCGTTTTATTGTACCGTTATAGTCTGTATGAGTTAAAGCACTCTCACGGCCATAAAAAAAAAAAAATATGTTTCTTTATTAAATTAAAACACGTAAAAAACTGTAATTTAAAATTTTCCTAGTGAATACGTTAGTGTTGTAACTGAATATTTTAGTTGTAGATTAAGTACCTAGTTTATAAAATTGTTTTTAGAACCGATGTTATGAGTTTAATAAATTTATTTATATTGATTTTTATTGAAATTAAATATATTTAAAGAGTCAATTGTTAAATTATGATTTATTGTTATAGTTTAGGCGTTTAATGTTATAATAAATTATTATCTATACAGTAAACAATTGTAAATATTTTATATTATGTCAATTATTTATGTATATTTTGTAAATTTACAATAATTAAAAATATTATTATGAGTAAAAAGTAAATAAATATATATACTTTTTTTCATAAAAAAGTCACATAATATGAATAGGTACTAATAAAAATAAGGTCAACTCTATTTTATTCATAAACTACCATAGTATATATACGTTGGTTTTTAACGTATTGCGTGTTTTTTAGGTATCGATGTTATTAAGCGTTTCTTTATAGAAATTCAAAATAACATATGATTTCAGTTTGTCTGCTACGGATATATTTATAAAGCAACTAAAACTTAATAAATTTAAGAGAAAATTATTGATAATCTGAATAATTATAATAATAGGTTAGTAAAAATAGTAGGTATACGGAATCGCAGTTATCGATTAACAATATTATATTAATAAATTTGGCGTTTCAAGTTAAATTTACATAAAATCTAATGGAACATTATGAAAAATTTACCGTCTGGGTCTAAGATATATGTGACCCATGGGTTCAGTCATCGCGACAAATAGGCCGATCCAATCCCCTTATTTTTCTTTACCCTAGGCGATCTACGTCCTTCGTATCCCGTTTATAAAACAGTTGCGTGACCAGTGACCACCGTGTTGCAGAGCTAAACAAAATTATTCATGTTTCGTTTTTATTATAAAATATAATATCTAGTGCATCTAGAATCTAGATCAATAGCATAAATGAAAAATTACAAATTAATTTACTAAAATGTACATAACTTTTTTACGGATTTAAATAAAATATTATGTGTCATATTATTATTTTCGTCGTATGATATCTACTCATATTAAACAGTTATAATACCAAATTTAATTTACCTATCAAAAAAAAAAAAACAAAAAAAAAAAACAACTGTAAAATGTGTTTATTTTTTTTATGTTTTAAAATAATAAAATCAATCAAAAATATATGTATATAATGGTTGGTGAATTTAATCACTAAAACATATAAAATAAACTTATAAATAATAATAATAAAGTATTTGTATGGTAAAATAATTTCTTATTAATTAAATTAACACTTGATATTATGTATTTGCTCACGAAGTACCCAATCATGGAAAATTACTTTAAAAAAATTAAAATGTAAATTTACTAAATTATTCAATGAATAAAAATCCTTCAAATAAAACTAAGTTTTATTTACTTGGCAATGAATCAAAATTTATGTAACTATTAAAATAATTGTGATAACTTGTAAATATTTAGTCATAACGTCGAAAAATAAACAATTTTTAATAAACAATAATTTTAAATTCAATAATGCATAGTAAAAAATCTAAATAGCAAACAAAAAATAAAACAGATTATTAAATATTTTTTTAAAAGTTATAGTGTTTCATACACAATTACCTAAAATAAAAAATAAATAAATAATAAAATATATTATACCATAAACCTCATTGTTTTATGTTATTAAAAATAATTGTTCTTATTTCGTATAGTAGGTACCTATACCATGAGCATATAGAAAACCATTATTTAATAATCTAAAATCATCTCTTTTAGTCTTTTCTAAAAAAAAAATTATATATAATATAATAATAATATAATATAATATATATTCTTATTTATTTGTCCAAAACTATACACAATATTGTGTTATTTAAAAAATGAAAAAATAAGTTTTTAAAAATATCTCATATGTTTATAAAACGTATTATATTTATAAACCACATTTGGTTAAATCGTATTCATAATTATTCAATGATATAATCAAAATAAATTATACATCTGAACGTGATATGATACACATTTTTTTTATATTTTATAAGTATTTAATTTTGATTACAATATTTAAAATGTTTTAATTTTAAACGTTTAGCTATTTAACTCAATATTTAGTACAAAAAGTTGGTTTTCGGTATTATACGTAGTATCCCATTTCGTTTATAGTTAAAATTTAGTAAACTAACTCAAGAAACATAACAGAACATTACGTGTGAAATGAAGCATAAAACGAACAGTAGTTTAAAACAAGTGTCAAATTGAAATAAATTGGCAATTTAAATTTTATTAATCTTCATTTTTATAGTTAATGATAAAATGATTAAACAGTGTTTTGATTTTAATGTTCGGAGCGATAAAAATAGTTACATTTTACGACGCAATCGTAAACATTATTTAAGAAAATAAATCGATTTTTATATCCACATATTTTATTATGTATATATGTTATTATATTCGGTTTATATTAAATTATATTATGTTAGTTATATTATACGTAGGGAGGTGCCAGAATGGTATTTTATTTAATATTCTTTGTTTATTATGTAACTTTGTATTATTGTCATCTAAAAGTATTATAGTAACCTGATACCAGATACCTGGTAGAATATAATGTTGTAACTATATTATATATATAGTAGGAGTAGTGCGTAATATGTAAGGTAAGCATGTTTTAAAATAATTAATGATAACCAGATAAAACATCTCTCTTGTAATGCACGGAACCACCTCGCGTGCCGTGAATATTTATTTATATACTTAATCTAAGTAATTTCATTTCAGTCGATTCGTTCGAAACAACGGTATTAAATTTTATGAAATCGCGTATAACTAATTAATAAATTATTATTCCCGAAAAGCGCGGTATAATCGCACGTGGCCCCGTGTACGTACAGTGAGCGGTCTCGGTCTCCATCATAAATAAAATAAATTTTAAACCAAAAACTGTGACTGAATATTAACGAAAACCGTATTTAATAATATCATCGTTAGATGATTATTTAATTAGATATTTGTGAAGTTGTCCCTCTGCAGAAGGATTTGGTATGCGGTTTTGTCGACGGTCGTATAGTTATTTTGCGCGGGTAAAGCGAAAAATGATTTTCCGCGAATTAAATAAGTATATGTTCATTAGTTTTGAACCAACAAACATGGTTCAAATCGCATTTCGGATAGTAAGTGGTACGATTATGATTTATGGAGTAAACAATTAACAAAATATTCGTGTCGACTGTATAACATGGATTTACCGGGTTACCGGTTTACGGTAGGTTCGTATCGCCGTAGGTTAGGTAAGGTTAGGTTAGGTTCGTGTTCTTCGAATAACGTACCCCAAAAATATGTTTGTATGTACAATACAAGTAAATGTTTATGCGTCCGGTACAAAGTCGGTTAGCACTTAGCAATCTCCAACGGGTTGAGAATCACTGATGTAATATTGACGGAATTAGAGTTCGGATCACGTATATTTTTTATTTTTATACGGTTTTATTCATTGAAGCTTGTTGAAAAACCGAACAGATGAAAGTTTTGCTAAAACAATCGAATATTTTAAAGTCACGCATCAGAGTACCTATATACCATGTACCTATATGCAGAATTTACACGATTTTAACGGAAAACGTATATAATTTTGAGTTGTAAATACACATTGTTAACCATAAGCGGACTCAGAATCCGGACCGAAAAATTCGAAAGATGTCGTTACTGTATACAATGTATAATACTTCTCTGACGTCTTTAAATTCTAACCAACTCTCGACCAAACTGCGACGAAGATTTTTGAAAGCTAAATAGTTTCGACGACGCGTTAATTTGGTCGTATAGAGCTACTACGCTGGATTGTTAAAATTACGTTACCGCGAGCTATAAAAAAACCATTTGTTTTGTGGTCCAAGTATTTCTCATGTTCCTTTGAAAGTTTGAAAGTTACTACGTATTTTTTGTGTTTTTTTATTAATACGGAGCATATAAAAAATGATGGTGAGCCGTTCTTTAATATACAAAATAATTATTATAGAAATAATTTTATTGGAAAAATAAATTACACCTGTTTTCGAATAATGAAATATAATTACTAGATATTTACTAAACAAACATTATAATTATAATGAAGCAAATTTTACATTGTAATAAAATTAGAAAAAAAAATATTAGAATATTGGTAATATTGTTAATAACTAAATGCAACTGAATCGAAAATTCTAACTTAAAACGAACAAATAATAACTTCTAATGACGTGTTTGTATATGCATTTGGTTCATATTTCATATTCATATTTCATATTTCCTCTCTCGATATAATTGTTTTTCATGTCTTTTTTATGTTATATATTGTCTTCAATCATAAAACTATCGAAGTAATTGTATGAACTGCATTCATTCTTTATATTTTTATTTTATAATTATTTATATGATTTCTTATTTTACAATATGAACTTACCATTTCATAATATTTTACTTTTTAAATACCTATATACAAATTAAAAATATATAAATTATATTATTATTATATAATTATATTTATTTTTATAATTCATGTGTGACGTAAGCATAATTTTATGGACTAAAATTTCGTTCATAATATATACAATTTATAACGAGATTTTATACAAAACGTCCTTATTGATAATTTCTGTTCAGTCTACATTTTGTTCTCTCTTCTGATAAATATCTGATTTAATATTATTCATCTGCTCAAAAATTTTAAGTCGGGCAAGCGAAAACCGTATTATTTATTCAAAACAATAATAATAATAATAATAATATTATTATTATTATTATATTCGCATAATAATAAATATCGAGAATAACGTACGAAATGTCAGTTTGAATTCCGTGCGACGGTAATGGACTGAAATGGTTTATAAATTATAAATAAAATTGATCTATTCCCAGTAAATACGCCACTGCAGTGTAGTTCAATAATATATATTTTCAACAGTCCTATGCATAAAAATTATCGGAATTTTCATTATGAGTAAACGGATACAACAATGATTGAAATAAATATTGGTATATAAATTTATATACCGTTTATAAAATATTCGCATTAATATTATATTTATAATAATATAATATAACATTGCGATTATTTTTAATAACATGTTTTACGATAAAGTGTAGATATAAAATTGAGGATAAAAAAGTAAATAATTTACAGTTTAACAGTGATATTAAATTATTAAATATTATGTACTTGATAATTTCGATATTAACGGGGGGGGATCGTGAACAAACAAAATTACTTCATTTTTTAGTCATTTCTATTTACATTACAATATAAGAATTTCCTACAATTTATTTATATTTATTATTTGTGTTCATAACCGACTAATATTGATAATGATGATAATATCTATGATATGTGTTACAGACGTATGCATCAATTAAATTAAAATTGAAAAGCGTTTTATGAATCTGCAGTTCCTATATTGTAGTGTTGTTTGTCAGTCATTAATATAATAATAGTGTACGTGCTACTTTCAAATGTCTTTAAAAATCATACAAAAATAATAATTTGTATTGATATAATATAATGTCTAAAATATTTTAATGAACTGCGGTTTTCGTATTTTTTAGAAAACAGCGTGTCTCAACATCTCTGTTCAATTGTTTTAATTTTTAATTTTAATTATTCGTAACTAAATAAATAATAATTATTGTCAGTAACATATCAGGTGCATAATTTATAACGTGAACATTAATTGGGTGTACAATTGATACAATTTACATAATGCACCTATATGTAATTTTACATAATTATTATTCATATATAATTCATATTATAACTGTTTTAATAATATCCGAGGTTTATTTGACCAAAAGTTGTGTATCGTATATTACGTTCTATGTCAAAATGTAGTAACAATTTATTAACGTTTAAACCACATCAATGTATCCTTCTTTATTATAATAACACACTTGGACGATAATTAATATCACGATCACGTTTATTTTAAAAATCTTAATAAGTTACAAAACTCAATAACTTGACAACTAGAATTTTTTTTTTTATTCCTTGGTGTTTTATTACTTATTTTAGAATATTATGCTTAAAATTAACTAAAAATTTGATTATAAAAAGAATATAAGTAATGAATTAAAAAAGGTAAAGAAAAAAAACGTGTTTAAATTACAAATTCAAATTTTCGCGAAGAAATAATATATTTAAATAATTTACCATATTTTCTAAATAAAAATATCAAATGGGTTATGCATTCATAAAAAAAATGTTTTTTTAATTTATAAAAACTATTTATTATAAACAAGTTATATTAGGACTCAAAGCCATTAAAAAATTATTATGATTAATCTTGATGTTACGATATCCAATTTCATTAGTTTAAAGATTAGCATTCAAACTAACCCAATATCGATTGTAAGTACCCAAAAATTATAATAAATCCTATAGGTATAACATCACCTAAATAAATTATAACTCGAAAGTAAATATCGATCTATAAATTAATTTGTATAAATCAAATTATACAATATTACCCTTATTTTAAGGTATCTATTTGTTACAAAGTAAAACAATTATATTTATTTAAAATTTAAATTTAGAATTGTCATACAATAGTAATTGGTTCCTAATTGTTATGATTTAAGAATCCTATTAATCATTTTGTTTCTAACAACATACAAATTTATTTGAGAAATGCGATCGTGATAATATTATAATTATCATTTTGATATATTTTTTTCATGTTTTTCAAATATTTAATTTGAAACTTAATAATAGGATATGATTTGATTATCGGTAATATTCGTAATTAATAAAGTATTAAAAATAAATTGTGTATGTATTATTTGATAGCTTCAAATCCCTAATTAATATATTTTTTTTATATTATTTTTGCAAACTAATTTACACAAAAATTTGTAAGAAAAATCGACGATCTTTAAATTAACTTTATTAAGTTCATCACAATACGCGCCGAAATATAATATTATTAATATTAAAAAATCCGACAAATGTGTATAATTTCAACAAGATATAAAGCAATAGTACTAATATTATCTATTGTTTTAATTTAAAATTGTATTTTGTAATATTTAACGAAATAATAAATAATAATACAATTTAATGTAAACTTAAAACATAATATTATATAAATAGTAAGTATACATGTTTTATAAATAATTATACCATGATCAGCTTTTATCGAATAAATTTATTAAGTTATAGGTTCATATTATTATCATCAATTTCCAAGTTGTTTGTCGAAAACTTGAATTATTCTCGTTTTAAATTGAGAGATACTCGACGTTATAGTTACTAAAACAATCGCTTTCTGACTTTCGGGTATCCGATTCGGAGAAACTTTACTAATTATAAATTCTCATTCAGTTTTAATGCAATTTTGATGCGATTCCAAAACAGAAACCGTTTGATGTTACGTATCATAATGTTATAATATTACATTATGTTAAGCATACGCAAACGAGTAACACGAAATCGCCGTACCTTTGTGTCGAAATTTACATATCTTCGTGTGGATTTAATACGTAAATTCGACAGTGATTAAGGGGGAGAAAAAAAAAGAAGAAAAAAAAAGACAAACAATATAAATATTACGATGATAATATGGTTTAAAAAAAAAAAAAATTATAATAAAAAAATCGCATGACTCACCAAGACTAGACGTAACAGGTATACACGTAACGAATCCAGCAACAGACCGGCGGACGCCGCGGTGACGGTGATGATTGGACGCGATCAGACCCGTTACTATATTATGATACGCGCCACTACGACTGGGCCGCGCGTACGGAAAACACTAGTGGCGGAAAGTGGCGACGGGCTCGAGAGCGCGCGCGCACGTGAATGTCGCGTCGGTGTATAATATAATATATATAACGTCAGTGCGTCGCGGACCCTGGTCCTGTTGCACTCCCGCCGCCGCGGAAACGGTTTTCGAAATACGCGTAGGGCGGGTTTCGGGTGGGGGTGGTGGGGGGAGGGTAGGGCGAGAGCGCGACGTCGCAAATGCTCGGTGCCTTTTACACCGCCGCGTATTCGCGCGATTAGGTTAGCGGGACGGACGCGCGCGGCGGCGCTTTCGGCTGCGGCGTCGACGGGCTATGGTGCGTCGAGGGTAGATGGTGGTGCGTGTGCGCGTGCGCAACGGTCGCGCGGACGCGTTCAATACATCGCGCGGCGCGGCGCGGACGACGAGGCGAACGAGGAGGACGTCGATCAGCAGCCGCGCGGAACGGTCGGAGGCATCGGCGTCCCGTGCGTGTGCGTATATGTTTTTGTAATTTACTATCACCTCGGCGTACATAAACGCGTAAAAAGGGACGCCGCAAGTGGCCGTCTGCTGTACGATGCCGCCGCCACCGTCGCCGCCGACTGTTACTCCAACTGTAACCCTGGTTGCGCGCGCGCGCCCTAGACGAAAGTGCATTTCATCCGACCGCAATTTTTCTAGCGCGCGTGACTTGCACCATCATCACCATTGCAGTGCATCGCGACGACATAAGCTGTTCGGCATAACCCTTACACCGACCCCCCCACCCCCCCGGCCAATCACAACCACCGGCAATTTACATCGTTTTGATGATTTTAATGCACCGGAGAAGACGAGTTTTTTTATGATGACTAAAATTAATCACGACTCGAAATTGAAGTTTTAACTAGTTTGTCCCGATGACGACTGTCACGTCTTTCTTCGATAATTTCTGATGAAAAAAAAAAAATAAAAAAAGAATGAAAAAAAGCTTTATTGATAAAGGAATTCTACGACTAATAGAACTAAAAATTCATGAAGCTGAGTTTATGAATAATGGTAGAAGACAAAAAAGTTTAATACAAAATTTGGTTTTAATTTAGAAAACTCATTTGTCTTCTAGTGATCGATTTAGTGATCAGATGTTTTATTATCCATTATACAATCTAAAATTAAACACATTAATTAATATAAATTGGTTCTTTAATGATTAATATTTCAACATTTAAAGAACAAATAAAAAAAAGTTTCGATTGATTACTAGAAGATAAAACAATGGTTAAAAATATTTTTTTCAGAATTTAATTACGACTTTTCAAAGACCTATAAAAGACAATTTAGTCTCTAAAACTAAATTTTATTCCATTTATTGTTGATTGTTGATTCTTCTTAATATTACGTTGATAATTTTTAAAATCAATATTTTAATATCGATGTCAAATATATATTTTTTTTTTTTAGAATTAATTTAATGATTTCTTTATGGATCCGACGCGTTAAGGTACAATATATATATAGCAAGAAAAGCATTCATATCATCAAAATGATGAAAAAAAAAATTCAAGTCACTATTTTATACTTATTTGAAACACTCCTTACGAGTCATACTCAAATATTTATCATTTAATTAGCATACTATGTTATACGATAAATTTTTAGTATTTTTAACAGTTCTTTTCTGATATTGTTTAAATTTTAATGAACATATCCGACTAATTATATTTAATTTCAATCTACGAGGTGTGGGAGTTATTTCTTATCCAAATGTGTTGTAGTTTTTGTAGTAGTAGTTTGGTTCAAGTCTGTATAGTCTGATACTAAAATTTTATCGCCACATTATTAAAGATTGCCTGAAATTTTCTCCCATTAATGGTTATAATTTAAATTTAATCTTATGTGCCTATACTTCTTAGTTCGTAATATACTGTAAATATTGAAGTAATTATAATTTTATATCATACATTATTTTAATATTTACAAAAATTCTTATGATATATTTTAATAATTAAAATTTAAGAAATCTAACCAAAATGTTACTGATTTTTATTTAAGATTATAAAAACAAGGTTACATATTTTTAATATCAATACTCAATGCAGAATTATCAGCCAAAGAAACATTAAATTATTTACATATATCTCTTCGTAACTACGCTCACTAAGAATATTGTAAACAAATTAAATTTGATATTAGTATAAAATATAATAGGCTCGTGGATGAAAAAAACTAAAAACAAAATGTGTTTTTAAAAAATATAACGAAAGTGAATGGGTCTCATATATTATGTGTATTATGTTGAACAAATTATCAGAACTTATTTTTTCTCTATTCTTTATCAAATAAACTTAAAACAATACACGTGTATTCGTTTTATAGCTCACTATATCTCAACTATTCAAACGCCAATGGTATATTATGTATCATATTCGCGTATATATATATATATATATAAAACGAAGTAAATTAAATTATATAATGTGATTTGAAAAGTTTATGTTGTATCAAAGGAAAAATCTTACATATACTAAATGTACCTGTCAAATGTAATGTTAATAAAATAAATGTTTATAGGTCTGACACCTGAAAAAAATCTTGCTCTAAAGTACAAAATATATTATATTACTCGGACCTCTAAACTGCTTACTTTGCTCGTATACTGAAACACGTATAGTCGTCACACTCTACAAGAATTCGTGTTGATAATTCAAAATAATATAATATCATATACGAACAAGACTATTATAATTATAGTTAAAAGTATCAATTTTCTAGAACGTCAACGAATAAAAGCCAATATAATAAATAAATCATAACAGATATATTTTTATTTTCACCGGATATTTATTTTATCTTATTACACTAATATTTTTTTTTGGTTTTCATATTTTTTTTATAGTTTTTGTGTTTTTAATATTTGTCTATAATTCAGTGATTTCGGGGTGACGTGTCACAAGAGGTTAAAATTTAAAAATTAATTTTGCTAAAAAAGTTTACTTATAATTGTTCTTTTGCATATTGTAATTTTTTAATCTATTTATTTTTTTTAAGTTTTTAAACCAAATACACAATGGGATCATAATCAAATTATATTTTTGATATTAAAAAGGTTGAAAATCACCAGTGTACCTATAGAAATAATATAATATTTGATTATAGTAGTAAAATATAATTACTTGAAAATTATATACTTATAAAATATAGATTAAAATTACAATTATTTCACAAAATAAAAATAGAGAATGCGTAATAAGATAAAATAATCACTCTGTATACTTATATACACAAAAATATTTTAATATTATATTACTATTATTGGCATTAATAGAAATTTGGATTACTTTTGTTTTTAGCTGTATATTATTATTAGAATTCTATTATTTATGAATAGTATTTTGCATAATAGATTTGTAAGAAACGCGTACCTATAAAGCAATAATAATAATTATATGTGTTGAAATAATATCTATTTATAAAAATGGGTGTATATTATTTATTAAAATATTATTTTTAATTCTATAATATTGTAGTAAACCAAGGTTTACTACTTATTTTATTATTATTATTATTATATAATTGTTATGTTATGCTAAAATTCAGTGTTTTCAAAAGTATTAATAAACTAAGTAATCGAAGCGTAGAACAGTAATCCAGAAAAACATTTTTTTGTTTTTCTCAAAATATATTAATCGAAGGCGTAGGACTTACGAATTACAAGGACAACCACTAAACGGCGTAAACAACTACGGTCCTTTTCATTATTGCGTGCCAACCAGATCAATTTGATCCGTATCAAAATGAATTTTAATAACTTAATATTTCAAATAATATATTTATTGAAAAACGTAGGTATACTGTTAATAAATGATAAAAGTACTAAAGTATAAAGAATATAAGTGTTTTTACAAGCAGTACAGAAATTATTTGCGGTTGACTTGATCTTTAGAAGTCGTCTCAATTGTCTGTACGTAGTTAGTCTGCTAGTCTGCTAGTCGTCTGATTAGTCCTGGTGTCCTGGTGCTTATATAGACTTTAGTCTTCCTGTCTTTTGGGATATTTCTATTCTTATCTACCATCCGTTACAATTATATTTCGTGATAAACAGGATGCTATAAATGAGCCATGATTGTGATGGCCATATATGGTCCATTTCACAGATTAAGCTTATTCATATTACACAGGCTCTCGCCAGTTCATGGAATTTTACAATTTATTCCGCGTTAGCGGGTTAGCCTATTCGTAGTATTTTATAGATATACTAACGTGAGTGATTAATTTAATATATTATTTATAATGTTACTCGGCGATAACACAGTTGTGATTGTCCTATTCTTGGCACTGTTTATCATTTAAAATTAAACACGGAAATACATCTGGCTTTAATAGCTGAATTATAATAATATATAATATAATTTACTATAGTATACTGTTTTTTTTAAACGTGGTGGTTCAGCAAGAGACCTGGGTCCTTAATACCATTTTTCTTTCCAAATCCGGGTAGAGTAGCTATAAGTACAGGCTATGGGATGTTTTTATACTTTAGAATATATTTTTTATTCTTACAGACCTAACCCAACCTAACATAGTATTAAACTAGTATCGTTCGAACACTTATTTTTGTTAATAATATACGTTTTCAGCTAGTGTATAACACAATGTCTTCAAAATTATAATTTTATATTTTATATTAAATAAATACTCGTTTCTTTATTAAGTATTTTATTTATTCAATCAACACCTGTCCGAAGTCAGCTGAAACGTAGTGGACCTGATTTCGTGGAATTAACGTAGAACGTGTTACGTGTAAGTTCACTACAGTATCTTTATTTTGATTTCATAGAACTTAACATAAAAACAAAATATTTAGGCATACAATATTATAATAGTAGAGATAACGAAACACTGTGTAATATCCATATGGAGCAATAATTTGTTTTTATTTTAAAGTAGACCATATGAGATTGTGGTTTTTTTTATTTAATGTGTTTTGCGACTCAACAGAATCTGATGGTATTTTAAAATCCTCTTTGAGCCGTGACCCGAAGGCCGGAATTCTACAGATTTAATTTATTTTTTATTAGTTTTACAGTAAAGAATTTTGTTTTAAATCTGAATAGTATAGTATAATATTATGACAGTAAAATATACCTAATAATAATTTAAAAGTGTTCAACTTTTGTTTGGTTTACAAAACGGTGCCGTTATATTTATTATGTATCATATATTTTCAATTTAGGTATAAATGAATTCACAAAGAATTTAAAAAGTTATTATTTGTCGGATAAATTTGTACCTATATTATAATATTACCCAGAGATGTTCCCATTAATTTCTAAGAAAGTATACTAAGTCGACGAGTGCTATAAATTCTATAACATACAAATATAATTATGGAGGGGGTGTTATTCAATAATAACAAATTAAATTACACGTTTTTTTAAAATATTTTTATAGCATATTTCCTATCTCCAATTTCCCACCTACGTCAAATTTCTGTGAATGATAACTATATAATGAACATTTGTAATATATAGGTACAAGTTACAAAACACTATAAATTATTATAAAAAAATATAACAGTGTAGAATTCCATGTGTAATTACAAAACAATTTAACAAATCTATAAATATTTCTTTTCGTTAGGCGATTTTCAAGAGACTTTGAGAGTATCCGTAGTAATATAGTAAACCCATGATTTTTTAATAAAAGTTTAAGAGTATAAGCTGTATATGGAGTATCATATGGGAACACTATTGATATTACCACTCAGGATCTCATCTACAGGCATCACCCATAAGTGTTTTTGACATCATATTTGTGGACATGTTTTAAGTTATTATTATAATATTATGACAAATTCCAATAATAGTATGTCTAAATACTGTGTTAAAATGTAAAAATATGAAATATAATTTAGATTTTATATCGATATTAAAAACACTACACTTTGAATAAGATTTTTAAGATTCACTGTCATGTCTTTAAAACCTTCGTATGCTTCTCAACGATCATTTGCTCGGTATATTATAGCTTTGTAGTGCCTACTGGTGGATACCCTTAGGACTGTGCAATCTCCACTTTCAAAGATTATGACTCTTTTAAATGGTATCTACAGTTGCATAAAATAAATGTAATAGTAATGAAACCGCTGAAAATATATTTCTTAAAATGTTTTTTCCCATATCATTTATCACCTGAGGTTTGTTGTAGAATGTATCTAATTCCAACTTTTAAAAATGTTACGTTTTTTCTGGTATTTTTTTATTTAAATCGATTAAATTAAATCCCATTTGTGGAATCAAATATGGTTTTTTTATCAATGAGATTGGAGAATGTAAATTTTCCTTTCTTATCCGGTTGTTCAGGAGCGTTTCATTCTTTATTATACTCGAAACTTGAGAAAAATCTTGGTTTCACCATAGCATTCTACACTCTGTATATTTCGAACAGAACATCTAAATAAATGAATTGGTTTGGAACATTGAACACAACAGTGAACTCCTGTAGGAAATTCACCTATACTACATGGTAAATAAAGTTGTAAAAAATTTTGATGTTTCTTCGATATTTTGTTGAATTTCAATTTTATTTTGATCTAAGTCCTTTTCTTCACTACATGTTATTGAATTTTTATTGATTTTAAATTTATTATTTTTAGCATTATTATGGGTGTTAATATTTGAATCTCTATCGATTACTATTATATCCATATAATTGTAAACCTCAGTATCGCCTTCATTATAACATGTACACATTTTTTGTTGTTTTTTATTATTATAATTTTCTTTAGTTGGAGATGTCGTTTGAGTAAAATAATTTTTTTTGCATGGCATTATTTTGCAACAGTAAGTGATCACTTCTGTCTTTTATAATATAAAATTATCGTTTTTAAAAATGTATTGACTCTTAAATGTAAATTATCATTTTTGAAAACTCTATTTTTAATTTGATTAAAATTAATTTTTATATGGCTCTTAAGAAACTGAAGCTTCACCAAAACCAAAAGTTTTTCTCATTATACCCGACCAACATGTATAATTTCATATTTTTAATTATATAAGGAACTAATTCTGGACTCTATTGTACATTGTCAACCTCACTTTGGTTACCTTTTATTTCCATTTTTATATATTAAGAACGGGGCAGTGAATCATAAAGGTCGTATTCAATTTGTAGAGTTTTTAATACAATCTAAAGTATAATTCATTTTTTTTTTTTTTTAACACAGTATTTAACATTAATTAATATAATTTCTAAGATAGAAAATAAAAGTGGGAACGTCAGTTTAGGATATTGCTTCTTCAACCCTTCGGTTCTCGGAGAAATTAGTGGTTTATTATAATTATTAAGATTTGAAGGCAATTTTACTGCATTAGAAAATACGATTCAAAATATTTTGTAAACAGATTAAATAGTCTATGACTAGGCTTCTATAAAAATGTCATACCGTTAAACCAAAAATTGCAGGTAATATTAAACATTATGGAATAAATTCAAAGCTCCATATTTAGCCGAAAAATAAATTAACCCATTCTAACATTTTACAAAGCGTATATATTATCTATGTTAGTACTCAAAAAAATTTTCAAGTCCTTACGATTTAAAAACCAGGAAATAAAGCAATTTTAAATAACGGAAACCGTAATTTTTCCTATTTTCCGCTTCTGAAGGAAAAACTTTAAGAAATTCAAAAAATGAGCTAAAAAAAAGTACTAAGATAATACGATTTTTTACCGAAAGCATACCCTACTTGTGATAATCGGACAATTATTTCTACCTGAAAAAAATGTTTTCATACATAAAAAAAAAACAACTTTGTAGAAATAATACATTCCTCGCTCCGCTCAGAAATTAAAATAATATTTATTACTCTACATATTGTATTACTTCCTTAAAAATATATAAATTTTAACTTTACATACGTAAAAAAACGTATGGTTTATGCCATTGTAATGACTGTTACCGAAATCACTAACCCAAAATCAAAAAATGAATTTTGAGTGTTTTGGGATGATGTACAAAATTAATTTTTAGTTGTACAAAAATGTACAAAAATAAAATACATAATACTGGATAATTTTTTTCAGCAATTTCTATGATACGGGTGCCAGGGTACGTATCTATATATCTAGGCCTTCAATTGAGAATGATACAAAAAACAGTTAGTGGTTAGTGTGGTATATGAGTTTTTTGTACGACATTTTAATTATTATCAGATTATACAAGCCCTATAAATATTCGAATTTCTACGTTAAGTTTCATGAATAAATAACGTGCTAATATTGTTCATTTACATAATGTGATTGACAATATTATTGTCATTAGATTAATTATGAAATATATAGTTTAGATATATTTAACTTTGTTTTATTTATAGAATTTAACGTGGGCTTATAAAAGCCATATTAGTTTCATAATCAATACCAATAATTTTGTTCGTAATGGTAATATTGTAAAGTCTAATCCAAGCTCGACGAGTGCTTATAAGTTATACATTTATAATCCACGCAGGATTTGTAAAGTGGAGGTGTTGGGGTTTGTAAAATTTAGTGATCATAAAGTGATGATTTTAAAAAAATTAAAACTAATTGGTATCCATAAAGTAACCAAATATTAATGATAATATATTTAATTATCAAATATATCATACAATATATGCGAGTATAAAAATAATTAATTTAAATAGCATAAAATGTAAACTGTCAAAATAAGGACCAATCTTAGTAATAAAAATATGCCTTTAATATAACCAATGGGGGAAGCTTCAGCCTTTACCCCTTCCCTCCACAGTATACGCTACTATACCTATGCAATATTAAACTCAACCTTATTGTAGTCGCGATACATTTATCTGTTTCAATACATTCAATTTCGAATGGTACGTTGGAATGTAAATAAAATAAACAAATTATCGCATTTGTTTTATTATAATTACGTGTAATATTTTAAAAATAAATATTTTTAGAAATAATCTCATATATTCGTAGAACAAACGGTTTTGAAAATTAAAATTTAGATATTTATAAATGTGCTAGAAATATTGAGAAATTAATGTAATATTGCGTATTATACAAGTAGATATTATAATTTAATGAGTTAAAATTGATGATATTTTTAGCGAAACTTTAGAAATATTTTGTGGGGTTCCTCAAGGTACTGTGATAGGCTTCCTACTATTTATAATTTTTATCAACGATCTTTTACAAATAAAAACAAATATTAATATTAAATTGTTTAGCTTTGCCGATGACACTGCCATTTTAATATCTGAACCAACATTAATAATCTATATTATAAATCTAATAATACTTTAAATACCATTTATGCATGGTTTTGTAAGAATAAATTGAAATTGAATTTATCAAAATCGAAATTTATTCATTTTGAACTGTATTCATCTAATTTTTTTACAAATAATAATTTAATAGTACATTCGCTAAATTGTATAACTAATTATATTTCAACCTGTAGTCCCAAATGTATTCGTCTTGAAAATGTGTTAGAAATTAAATATCTTGGGTTAATTCTTGATTATAGGATAAAATGGGACAAGCATATTAACTTTGTAAATAACAGTTTACGTAAATATTTCTACATATTTAAAGAAACTAGATATATTTTTAATAATTATTATAAAAAAAAAATATTTATTTATTCCTAGTACAGTCGTTTTATTCTTATGGTTTATCAATTTGGGGTGGAATCTATAATATCCACTTATCCAAACTAAATATTATTATAAATTGTATCATAAAATACTTATTATATTTACCTTTTCAGACTTACAATATAAAAGTATATGAGGAACTAAATGTCAAAAATTTTAAATTTATTTATAATTTTTCTGTTCTGATAGATTTAAATAAACATAAATATTTAATATCAATTTTTGATCATAAACATAAAACTAGGTTTAAAAAAAAATATTAATATATGCTTACCAAATTGTACTAAAATTTTTGGTCAAAAAAGTACATTTTATATTGGTTTACACTTATGTATTTCTTTTAATATTAATTTAAATAATTTTAAAAATTTAACTAATTTAAAAAAATATATAAAAAAATTGAATTTAGATTGTATTTAATTTTTAGTTAATACATTTCTCATATCTTTAACTTTTTTTATCTACTTTATTTATTTATTCGTTATTATTATTATTATTATTATTTTTCCTCCTTCTTTGACCGCTTGTCATTAGATTTTGTGCCCCATTCATGTTCTATTATTTTTATTTATGTTTAGTCTAATTAAGTCTCTTTTTACGGTTCTATAATGTATTATTAATTTTTAAATTATCATTTGTTACTAGAGTACTTTTTTCCTACTTATATTTCTTTTTAAGAACTTGCTCTCCCAGCACAAGCTCTGTTTTTGGAAGTGTTGCAATAATGATAACTTCTAAATTATTGTTTATTTACAATTTAATTATAAATGTATACTATAATATTTTATTGCAAATGTATAAAGTTACGTTATTGTTGCAAAAAAAAAAAAAATAAAATAAAATAAAATAAAATGCTGACTAGTTGATAACAGGTTACATCTATGTCTGGCGTTTCCTTGTAATCATTTACTTGTTCAAAATTTCCTCATTAAGTAATTTTCTTTCCCATAAAACGTTACCCGTCAAAAAAAAAAAAAATATCAGCTATGCGTGTCACGTGGCGAATAAAACCACTAGACAACAAATGGTATTTTATTATATAAAATTATATAATAATATATTTTATAATATAATTAAAAAATAAAAATCAACCTATTAACAGCGGGCCAAGAACCACCTACTAACCACCTGCTAAAATAATAATAATATATTATTACTAGCATTCGGCATGAAAATAAAAATAAAATTATTAATTTAAGACAAATAGGACTAACAAAATTATATTAAAGATAAGTTTGGTAATAATTTGGTAACTTATAATTCATTTTTGATTTGGTACAGCTAGGTCATAGACACATCATTTATGTTTTCCATTCATTTGGTGACATCCGCGCTGACTGTGTAATTTTTTTAATTTTTCCTATTAATTTCTTAAGCGGAAATTCTACTAAATACCCAATGATTTACTAACCAAGTAGATACACGCATAAAATATTTTAAATTTTTATACAGAACGTAGTTTCGAAATTTAATTGGAATTGCTCATAATTTAAAAATGTAAATTTTAAAAATAAATAAAGTAATTAAATTTCTTTTTATTAATTAAAAATTATATCATAATAATATATTCTTTTTAATTTGTTATACCTAATAATGTTTTAATTTTAATATTGAATGTATGTATTCAAATCATAAATAATGTTTTGTTTTTTTAAATATATGAATATCAAATGAATTAAATAGCAGGTACTGATGTACTATATTATAAAACTAAAAGTGTATACCTTGGAAGAGGAACTGTCTAACGGTTAGAATGGAAGTGTCCATAAACCGACTGGTTAAGTTAGATTTAATTAAATTTAATATACATACATCAAAACATTTCTCTAATTTATAAAACATGATTAGGTTAGAACTCAAAACATAATAATAAACATACTATTTTTATCTGCAAATAAAATGGAATAAAATTAATAATTACACAAATCTAAAAAGAACAATATTATTGTCTTATAGATATGATAATTTTTGTTAAGTGAATTGTGGAATTTAAATCAAAATAGATAAATCGTTGTTACTTTCAATCTTCACATTTGGTTCTATTATAATTTATTTTGTATAATAATATATATTTTTTTAACTTTGAAAATATTATACATAAAACAAATTGAGTTTCATACTTATTTTCAATTCAGATTACCGATAATATAAATGTACATGTTTACGTTATTTATGGCTGTTATAAATTATTGATTACAAAAAAATATCTAGACGGAATACGAAGAAATAAAAGAAGAGACGGTAAAAGAATATCAAATAACCTACTACCTAGTATAAAACAAAAGAAATATAACCAGCCCATCTATTATTAATTTATTTATAAAATATAACTTAGTTGCGTACTTTTAAAATATTTTATAAAAATAAAAATATAATTTGATTAGTTTTTAGGTCATTTAATTAAATTATACAATACTGTGAATATCACGATAAATAATTCATTTAATAATTATTTAAATTTAGTTCAAATTAAAATTTCGCATAAGAAATTAATTGTTATTATATTTAAATAAAAAACGTGAAATAAATCACGTATATACCTAGTAAAAATGAACATGGATCATCAATATATTATTTTACACTTATCATAAACTACAATATAACCCTTGGGACGATAAAATCTGTAATATATTATTATAAGTATTTAAAATTCTAAATTTTTTATTAACAATTTAATATGACAAGTAATAATTATTTAATTATCCTTAATATTCGAATATCGGTACTTTTTATTATATTTTATGACGTGTTCAAAACTCGGTACTACTTTTTTAGAATGCATATTTTTCACAGTTTATCTCTTAAGTTATATTTTAATAAAGTTTTATAATTTTTCGTATATACTATTTAATAATTCTTGATAAATTTACAATTATAATATTATAACAAATAAATAAAAGTTACATATACTTATTTTTTTTTTTTTTTGTTAATTTTTGTACTTCATTTTAATAATGAAACAATTTATACCTATTATTTGTTAATTTCATAAAATATAAAATATTGTTAATAAATATATCTTAAAATTATAATATTTATTGTTCATAAACCAATTAATTGTCATTTGACATAAATAATATTATAATAATAAATAAATAAAATTTTTAAACGAAATAATAAACAATATTTTTCTGCGTCGATAAACTGAATACTCATTATTCAGTGTTTGTAGTATTGTCTCATTTTCTGTTTCTGAACTTTTTAAAATAAAACTTTGAATTATATTAAATATCGTGTATAAATAGAACACAAAAAATATAACAATCACTGAAGAATAAACAAACTAATTGTATATGCAGACGCTATTACCTACACGTTTCCATCAAGCGTGAATTCATTAAATTAATATGTGCAACTAGTAACTATTTGATTAATATATATATATATATATATATATATTAAATATAAAACCACATTTAATTATATCCATATAAATAATATATGAAATATATTTGAATTTAAGTCGATGTTTTTGATATTCATACAATATCCATATCAATTGAACGGCATAGTTATACTTTTCCTGCTTTGCATTAATATTATAATCAAATTTAAAATGTGATTTACATTTAACTAATATTATGATATATTATCTCAACGGATGACGTTTATATATATATATATATATTTGTATTTACCTCTTTTTGGTCAATCTCTTTTAAAAGACGGTTACATTTATCGTTAATTGTTTAAATCAAAAATTTTTGTCCAAATACGATATTCCTCAATTACGTGAACCCAGAAATGTATTATGTAGCTCCAAGCGACTGCTGATTATTATTCCCACCTCTAAATGACATTGAAAAGTTCTTGACTTGAGCAACTAAAAAAATTAAAGGAAATTAGACGTCATTTTTGAAATAAATTGAACGGGAGTAAATAATAAAATAAAAGTACGTAAAAAAATGTCATGATCAATAATAATAAAAAATCAAGGCTGGTCATTAAAGTTAAACATTTAAAGTTAAGTTAATTTAATTAAGTTATTGAACGAAGTATTGTTTTAAAGTACTAGTTAATTTGTTTTATTTTAAAATACCAAATTATTTCTCAGATGATTATATTTTAATGAAGTTAAATTAAATAATATGATTTTGAATTTAACTTAACTTATAATGACAATAGTTTTACATTTGATCATTTTACATTTATCAATATATATATATATATATTCTTAAAAAATATAATAAAATTGAAGATAAAATATAATTTATATAATATACATATTATAATAATAATCTTTACAAATTTGTATTATATATATATTTAAATATTCCAACTAAGATAAGTTTTATATTACATTTTTAAAAGTTAACTAAAATTAAAAGAAACTTTTAAGCTTAAATATTTCTAGAATAACTCGATTCAACGAATAAAATATTAATTAACAAGATTAATAATTCTGCGATTGAAAGCTGTTATTTTTGTTCTTTAAACTTTTATAGGGATGTTTCTATTTTGTATTTACGAATGAATATAATAGGCCACCCATTGGGATTCCTTCGGTATGGTTACGATTAGTCAAATTTCACAATCCATATAGGATTTCTGTATTAAGTATTCACATACAATTTTAATGGGTATATTATTTATAATATTATTATGGTTTACTATGAGTTATTACTTTATAGGATATAGTATTTGAACCATTTCAACGTGACTTTTGTCTGTAGATGTATGACATCATTAAGGTCGAAATCGGTTAAAACTTATTGATGGATCTCTTACAAACAAACGACAAAAGTTTTCTAAACATATTATACTAAATTATTTTAGATGACCATCTTATACGACTTTTCATTTCGTAAGTCATCTATCCAACATTAATTTGTGAATGTAACGTACGAGTTGTATTTAATAATTATATTAAAGAAAAAAATGTTGTACGAATAGTTACCAATACTTTTGTTCGATGACTTATTGTTAAAGTTACATAACTCGTTTTTATTGCGAACAGATTAGAAAGTTTATACTATTATTATTGGAAGAAATTTAAAAAATCAAACAAGTTAAATGTTTGTGAAAAGTATTTTTCAATCCTACGTTGAACCAAAGATAATTTATCAAATTATTCTCAAATATAACATTAATAAATTTTTTTTTTAATATATTTTCGACATGGTAATATTATTATTCGTTTATAAATCGTATTATAATAAATATATTTAAAGACTTTTAAATATATAGTTTTAGAGTACCTAACGTAAAACAATATTGTAATAACAAGAAGTATATTTTCAAAAATATTTTATACGATGTATATAACACATTTTTTTATTTTTATAATGCCAGTATTTGAGATGTAGTTTTTATTCTCATTTCGTTCGTATCATTTTTATACAGCATCAACATGTAATAATTACGAAGATACAAAAATTGTACCTATTCAATAAGTGGAGGGTTCGACGTTTTATGTATTGATCGCAATTCAAAGTTTTCACTTCTTATGTTACATACAAGAATATATTTTATATCGTGTTTAAACTTGCACGGTTAGCATTTAATGATGATGATATTTCAATATTTCAAATAAGTTTGGCATATATATATTATGAAAAATGATAAAACATTTTATCTATTATGCTCTTACCTAACGGCATGTTACATTGAAAATGTATAACGCGTCAAAATATTGATCTTAACAAATGTCTCGATTTATTTAAGTTTTACATTTTCTAGTCTATGATAAAATGGTTTCTGCAGCTAACAGCAATGTTAAAACATACAATTCTATTCAGAAATTGCCTGTTATAAAATATATAAGAGCTTATGGTTGGGATAATGGATTGAGTACCCAAATAATTGAAATTGACTAATAACTGTTTTTTTTTAAACAAATACAAAATTAAATAAGATATAATATTGTCAATTTGCATTAATCATTTTATTTGCGATTGTATAATATAATAGTAAGAGTAAATTCAATTTTTGTTGTATAACTAATAATACGATTGTTTAAAAATCATTTTTAATCAAGTTGAGTTACCAAAATTTTGAACAGCGTGTTGTTTTGTAGAAGATTGTATAAATCCACAGTGAAAATTATGTTTATAGGTGCATTACATCCTTAGTACCTTACGCTTATCTCTTTGTATTATTCATAATGTCTGTTAGGTATTCATTATTAGGGTTGGAATTATTATAATATATATATGTTAAATAAATAAAAATATGTAAATATACGTAATAATATCATACCTATGAAATGTATTCACTAATATTTTCCGCTAAATCTCATATCCACTTATAAAAAAATATTAAAATTAAAATTAAAAAACATTAATTTCCTGATATGTTTTAGCCCAATTCAGGGAACATGCATCATCATGCATCAACGCATTATCGTTATAATTTTGTTATTGTTTTGGTTAAAATGTGCTAATATAATATTTTAAACATACATTTGCATTACTTAATTTTTACAAAAAATAGAACGAATGCTATTAAAACAATAAAAGTTTCATTATCGTTTATAAATTCCAATAGATTAATAAATAATTATTACAATAAACCGCAAACTAGTATTCCGAAAATAACTATAAATAAATAGAACGTTGTTTATTTCTTTTTCGCCGGATTAGGTACCTATAGAATTTGTGGTAATGTTTGTAATACCTATTGAACTTATACCGTTCTAATCGATATCCGGTGTTATACAATTTTATAAATATAACATTCATTTAGAATTTGGGCATATTATTTTGATAGTATATTATTGCATAAAACTCATATCAAAAGTAGTTTATATTGGTTCATTTGTATTTTATTCCTTTTATCCATAAATTAGACGTTATTCTGATGCATAAATTATATAGCGAAGTTTATCGTAAAAATGATATTTATTAACGATTATTATTATTTTTTTTACAATTTTTCAAATGTGTACGATGCTTGCGAGTTACGAGGTAAGTACATGCTTAAAAAAATAAAAAAAACATCTATCGGAAAACGTCGAAGTAAAAATTCAAACATATTTCTAATTTTATTTGTTTTATATAAGCACCAACATAATATAAGAAAGTAAAAAAAAATATTTTATATAATTTATATTTATATTTTTAACACAAATATTATTACAATATTTCAATTTCTGTCATCATTGTATTATTTAATCTAATAATATTCATTCCTCACGTCATCATCGTGGTTCAGACGTGGTTGGCATTTTAATATTATAATTTATAATTCTTGAATAATCTCTACTTAATAATCTATTTCTGTTTTGAAATTTCGAGCATTTCTAGTAGAGTATATAAAGTTAAATTAATAATATAAGTCATAACTAATATCTGTATAAAATTATTATTATTATTATTATTAGTGATAAAATATGTGTAATCATAAATCGTTCTTACTAATTTTTTATTCCAAAAGATTATGTTTTATTGTTTATTTGTTATTGTTTTTGGTAGTATTTATTAGTTTTAGTTAAGTGCATATAATATATGATATCTATTATAGATGTAATTTTTTTTTTAGTCAAATGATTTTTATAATAAAATACAATTGCAACGTTTTATATGTTTTAAATTACAAAATAAAATAATAGGAATTACGCAATTTGTTCTTCGTTTCCACGGAAGACAAGTAGGTATTAGTACTATCTTATTCAAGAGAAAAAAATATTGGATGATTTATGACTATCGGGACAAGACAAGCTTTAAAATTTGAGGAGAGATTTCATAATACTTAGGTTGCATTTTAATTTAAGTAATGTAAGTATTTCAAAATAAATATATTTATAATAACAAAATAAATTACAAATAAACAACTTTATAGGAAACAAGAAATATAATACAAGAACAGAAGATATGAATTATAAAAATGTATTAATATTTTTAAAATTATCGAAAACCAATAAGTAATTTTTGTCAAATAAATTTAAAACAAAAATATGTTTAAGTAGAATATTGTCATTTCAAAACTTGCTTGCATACTGTAAATAAATTCTAAAATACTAACATTCCTAATTGTTACAGATTAGTTGATATCTTAAAAATGATAAAAATTTGATTATACCTATATTTATATACAATAATACGAAAACCTTTGTATTTTATAGTTTAAAAATACAAATTCAATATTTTATTTAATTATATTTTACACACACATATATATATTTATATATATATATATATATATATATATATATATATATATATATTACTATATTACTATATTTGTAAATGAAAAAATATAAATATAAACATTAGATTACGTCTAACGAAAACTTTACATTTATTAAACCAACTAACCTAACTATATTATTATTATAAATGATAGTCTCCTTCACGTTTTTTCGTGTTTCAAGAAATGGCAATATATATATGATCAATTATTTATATGTATTTATTAGAATACGTTTTCATTTATCAACTATTAAAAATTGATCAATGAAAATTTAAAAGTCAATATGCATTATTAACATATAAAAAATGTGTTGCCTCTTGTGCGTTCCTTGTATTGTCTTTGGTTTGACCTTGACCTCATTCATTATCATTCGTTCCGTCTTTATTAATTCTTCCCAAATCCCAATTGTGCCTTCTCTACAGCAGCACATTTGCAATTTTAATCATATTTTCTTCTCTTGTCCCTTACACACCCATCAAACAAACGAGATTCCTTACCATGTCTAACCTCACTCAGCTATCAAAGTGTTGACCTTCAACGTGTTGAAGTTGAACTCAAAGTTGTTGACCCAAATTATATTAAATTCTCTTCGCCATCAGTTTTTTAGATATATATTTCATAAAAAATAAATAAATATATTTTCTCATTTAATTATTTTGTTTCACATACCTACATGATATTTTCAATTATAATACGATTTTTTGCTTTTTAACTTTATACATATGGTATTTGTTACCGTTAATAATTAATTATACGTCATAGTTATGTTCTAGTATTAAAACCATATATATCTAAAGAGATCTTTAAAATAAATAAAAATATAAACCAATATACATATATATATATTTAAAAATAATTAACTAAATTTAAATTATTAAATCTATTAAAACTAAAAAGAAAAACTTTTAAGTAATTAATTTCTGATTTTTTAATTTGAGACACGTTTTTATTAAATGAAATTTAAAAATTTAAATGCAATTTACCTACTTGTTTTAATTTAGTTGTGAATAACAAAATAAGTAGGTACTAAATATAAATTAAATTCCCCACGCAAACAATGTAGACAAAAATATTGTGTACAGGTACATTTTATTTTAATTTATGTAATGCTTTAATGATTAATTGCCATTGTCATATTTCGTTATCATTTTAGTCAAAATACTTTTAAAAAATGTACCTATTTTACTTTTTACCTATACGCCTATATACACATATTTATTTTATTTTAGGTAATATGGCGTGTGATTAGTAAAATATAAGCATTAAAATTAGTTTTATCAGTTTACACTAAACAAAGTTTTCCAACAATTGTATTGCGTTAATCGGTTAACATTAAGAAGTTATATAAATAATTAGTTATATGTTTAAATTATTTATAAAAAGTCATTAAAAATATTAACAATTTAATAATAAAATATTTATAAAACTTTATAATAGATACAAAAATCTCTAAAACCAATACATTTATCTATTTATTTAGTTTAAATATAATATTTTTGTTTATTATTTTAATTTACAATTTTTGTTTAATTTTATAGTAGGTGTGGAAATAGATATTTGAATATGTATGAGTATATTATATTGTAATCACAAATTAATTTATGGTATAAATGTCCAATTTTATTATACATAACAAACTTTTATAATGAAATATAATAAATATTAAATCTAAAAAAATTGACTACAACTTCGCACGTGTTCCTTTGCATAAAAATGCTATTTGTGTTTGAATAACAATTAAAGGAAAACAATTGTTAAAAAATAAAATGTAAAATAACATTTTTTTGTATAATATTTACTGTAAAATATCATTTTTATATTATATAAATAATAATAATAAGATCGAAAAAATGCGAACATTAAATAAGCAATTGTTTATTTGTTTAAATGTTCGAAATATATTGTAGACTTTCACGTTAATATTTTGTTATTTTCCAATTAATTGAATGAATTATAATTTAATTAAACAATAACTTATGTTTTTAAGGCTGAAATTTTGTGCATAACTTGATTAAAAAATAATAATAACAAATCTATCATCCAAAGTAAGTGTTATCTTGATACAAATTATTTTATAATTATATTCAATTTTCTTTTTAATCAACAATATTTTTATTTTAAATAATATGTGATATATTAATTTAATTCTGTTAAATTTAACTAAACATAAAATATTGAACATTATATATGTATAGTGTGTAATTGCTAATTGTAGACGGCCTGCCTATACCGTTATTAAATGTAAGTTATATTTTATGAAATTATTTTTATATATAATGAGACAAATTTTCGCAAAAGTAATTTTTTTGTTATTTTATTCGTTTTGCGCAAAAACATTTAATATTTTGTATTTGTATTTTTTTATATTTATGTACTATTTTTATGACTTAAAATGTTATTTTTACTATCATCTTTCATTATGTTTTCTAGTGCTATTAAGTGAGGTAAATTTTATTCACATACCTCCTATACTTATCTTGGCACTTACATTTATCGATAAAAAGTCATCTTCCTGAGGTAAGTTATAAAATTAAAAACGAATAAACATAGGTACATACATATATAATACATTTTATTTTAAAAGAAAATTAATCTAAAAAATTGTTCGGATGGCCCTTCTTATGATTTAAGAATGAATTTAAGATTCTTCTCTTTGTAAAAATATTCTTTTTGTTGCATTTGTAATTTGCTCCTCAGTAACTTATTTGCAAGCTGCAGTTATTTTTTTTTTAAATTGATGAGGTTAGTCGAAGGATTCATATAATTTATATAATATTATAAACAACAGTTTTTAGATATTCCTGCAAAAATTAATCTAATGACGTAAGATCCAGTGATCGTGGTGGTAATTAAATAAATCTATTAGTTTCTACAAATCGATTTTCAAAATTTTCATTAAAATAATGGGAAATATTATGTAATACATTCTCAAATCACGCTATAGCTATTTCACATTTTTATTACATTATAGAAAGTATAAATTTCAATAAAATAATAAAAAGTGGTAGGAGGAAAAAATTAACTCTCCCTCAATAGCACTAGAAAATATAATGAAAGATGAAAGTAATAAAAACTTTTTAAGTCATAAAGAAATTAATACAAAAATATCAAAAAATATGAGTTCAAATATTATCAAATGTTTACATAGCGATTACTTAGCTTCTTTTTAGCTTAGAAAGTTGGTTCGACCAACTATATTAAAATTTTTAAAAGGATACGAATAATTCATATTCGTACTACGGGAAATAGTGCACTATTATATATTAATAGTATACTATGGTATGTACATCAGAAATAGTACGTTTTGTAACATTTGAGCAATTAGTACGTATTGCTTCATTTTTTCAAACGGATCAACTATTTAATATGGGAAATAGTACGTTTTGACATAATTTGGAAATAGTAACTTTTGTTTTACTTTTGTCTTTGAAAATAGTGCGTTTTGATATCATTCATAAAATTTAAATTGCATTATTCGATTTCCCGCATTTTTTTCAGCAAGAAAAATAAAACTCAATTTTGTTAATTTTGGAAATAGTGCGTTTTGGAATGTAGCCTCACATAAACAATCTACTTATACAACAACAAAATAATTTTTATTTCATGACACAAGGCAATGTTCAACGATTATTACGCTCTTGACGCATATTTTATAATATAAGATTATGGTATTGAAATATTAACATATACAATAATATGACAGGAAAATTAAATATTTTAATTAAGTTAATTAGTAAAACAAAACGTTGATGCATAAAAGATTATATAAGATATATATATATATATTATGAGCATGTAAATATTTGTTATAGTACTAAATACCATAAACAGATGGGAGAGGGTATGTAAGAAATGAATAAGATGCTTCTCCAATCTAAAAACATCATCTGTTAATATTAGCATTATAACTATATATAAATTATTATTTAGCATAATTAAATATGATTTTGTTTTATTATTTCAATAATTAATGTCACAATAGATTTAGATTGCAAGGAATGACCGATTGGAAACCTAACAAAATTTATTGGCCGTGAACTGGAAAAATTTGAAATAAAAAATAATTTTAATTCTTAAAAATTAACGAAGAATTGATGAGTGTACTAAGTTATATGAATTATGGGGGATATATAAAATTATAAAGACGAATTAAGCTTGTAAATTAGATCCAAGGCAGCAATCTGCTTTGCAGTTTTTTTCGACCACCCTTTGCCGGATCCTAATTTGCCGGATTAATTTACATTAGACATTTTATAAATTAAAGTCAAATTATAATCATACCGTAAATGTCTTGTAATATTTGCATATTGTTATATATGGCTTTACAAATAAAAGACCATTGGTTATTAATATATTCATGTTCCCATTCATAACTTATTCTTATATGTTTTTCCCTCATCTCAAGTTCATTTAATATAGTCACCGGTGACTTATTAACTTTAAATGTTTCATTAGCTTTTTCTACTCGGGTCAGTTGTATTGAAAGTAATAAAACTCCTAATGGTATACAATTCGTATCCTTGGTAATCATAACCTTAGTACTCTGTTCGTAATTCGTAGATTTTATATCCCTCGATGGATTGGCTGAATGTAATCGTGTTTTTCTTGTCTGTTGTGTCTTAAAATCTACTGCTAACGGTTCTAAGAATTTATCAATTGTGTAACATATGGCTCTGAATCATCCACAAAGCCTATCTATCATTGTAATCTTGGGTTTCTACAAATTTTAATATATATATTAATAATAATTACATATTTATATTTATTCAATATAGACACTGGTTCATTTCTGTCTTCGAATATTTGGCATACGTCAAACTGGGTCAGTTTTGTAGACAATACTTCCAACGATATAGATATTGCAGTATATTTGGTTTCTACGGTACATTGCTCAGTCACTGTGATATCCACTGCCAAATGAAAAGCCAATAATTCTGGCGCTGGGTAAACTTGTGTCTCAGATGATTCCACTTCTAACGGTACTAACATTTCATAATTAACGGTATTTTCATTACACTGCTCGCAGTTTATAGACTCCTCATCTACTGTCGAATCAAATGCCAACAACCCTGGCGTTGGGTTATGTTGCGCCATAGGCGATTCGACTGCCATAGGTACGAACATTCTTTCATTAGTGTCCAGTGTACAATGCAAGTTAAATATATTCTCTCCAACCGCAATTGAATAGGGTATCATTATTTTTGGCTCCAGAGCCGAATCCAGATTCGGCATTATTGTAGGGTATGTAATTGCTGACGGTGCGAATATTGTATTTTTAGGTTCCTCGATACAATGTAAATGATATATAGTCCCTCCAACCATGATTGAATAGGGCAACACAAATTCTGATGCTTGATTCTATATAATCACAGGCCATAAAACTTCCGACGGTATACATATTTCGGTATCAATGTTATAAACATAGCACTGCTTGCATAAAAAATAACATTTAAAATAGTATTATAGTAAGAATACCTATAACAACATTGATTGAGGATAAAATTGTAAAGACAACCTCACCGGTGTTGTAATAACATTTTATTAGGAAAAAAGTTACGCGGCTATTTAAAAGTTATAAATAATGTTTATTTTCATATAAAATATTTAGTCATTAAGACGGTAACGGCACTCGAGCGTAGTTATATTAAGTGATAGTGAGTATGCATCTATATTATACCATAATCGATTCTATAACTACTATAGGTACTACAAAAAGTACAAACACCATATGTGTAGATATAAAGATTTCAGAATTTATCGGATATTAATTTAATTTTTAAATTATTTTAACTAATAAAATATGAGCCAATATGCGTATGATATTTTTTTTACGACTATGAAAATAGCTACGTGTTTATCACCATAACGTGATTTAACTTAAATATGTTTTGTGCGGGTGTAATTTAAAGTACATAAAAAGTTACCTGATGATTTTCAAAAAGTACTGCAAAAAGGTGTCTTGCAGCCGACCAAAGAACGTCAAGAAGAAAAATTATAGATAAGTGGGGATGTCGATTTTGAATGTTCCTCCTTCGTCCCTTCGATCCTCGGAGAAATTAAAGGCTTATTATACTAAAGATTTGAATGCAATGATATTACATTATAAAATACAATTCTGAGCGAAACTCAATATATTACAATATGCTATACTCATAATCCATTCATAAATTTTACCACGTGTGTAAATTACGAATGTAAATATTTAAAAAAATTTCAATTTCCTACGATCTAAACTTATTTAGTTATCAAGAAATAAAATAATGAAACCGTAATTTTGCCTCTTTTCAAAAATTCTTACTTTATAAAGTTATGAAAACAAATTATCAGTCACGATTTTTAAAATATTTTGTAAAAACATTAAGTTATATATGTCTAGACTAAAATTTTCAAAACCAATAAACTAAAAGTTGCAGGAAATATTAAACATTTTTATAAAAAAAGCCAAAACTCTATACTTAGTCAGAAAATAAACCATTTGTTTATAAACTTTTTCTTGTAATGAAGTTCACTTAAGTTAATACTAGTTAACTAAAGTTAATAATTTGCTACCGAAAACATAACCTACTTATGGTAATCGGACCATTATTTCTACCCGAAAAAGTGTCTTTATGCATAAAAAAAAATATCATTATATTCATTTCTGTTAAAATTATTCAAATTTTAGAAGCTTATAAAATAAAATTTCAACATACGATTTTGAAAATATTTTGTTAAAATATTAAGTTGTATATGATTAGACTCTGATAAAATTTTCAAATCGAAAAAGCAAAAATTACAGGAAATATTAATTATTTTTGGAAAAAAGTTATAATCTCTATATTTAGTCAGAAAATCAATCAACCGTTTCAAAAATTTTTTTTATAGTGTAAAAAACTTATGTTGAAACTGAAAAAAAATTTCAAGTCCTTATGATCAATATTCAAATAATTATCACGAAATTAAAAAAAATTGAAATAATGAAACCGTTATTTTTCCGATTTTCGAGAATTTTATTTAAAAGCCTATAAAAAAATTGTCTTTCACGATTTTCAAAATATTTTTTAAAAAGATTATGTTAGATACCTTAATAGGTATTAATCACCAATGTATAAATATTAAGTGAATGGAGTAGAGAAGGCTGTTCTAATACTTTAATTCAGAGACGATTATATTATAAAGAAAGTATAATCCTAAATAATATATTATATTTTTAATTCTAGTAATGAGTAACATTTACGATACCGCATTAGTGGCAGATTTAGTATTTTCTCACGAGGGAGGAGGGATATTAAATTTGTGTGTACAATATGTATAGGTATGCTTTATTAATAAAGACATAATACAATATATTTATATTAGAAAAAAAGCTTAGAAAGTTAATTCGACCAACTACATTAAAATTTTTAAAAGAATACAATCAAACATAATTTTTTTTAAAAAAAATGGTTACCATTTAAAAAAAAATTGATTTGCGCATGCCAAAACTAATTTAAAAAAAAAAAAATTACTTACACGGAAACTTGTCTTACTTTGTATAAAAATAATTTTATCAAATATTACTAACATTTAGTAACGGTGTGTCAACTTATAAACTGTATCCAATTAGTATTTACATACCTACTATATATTATATAAAATAATTGTTCTTTTCTCTAGATAAATATCATTAATTTAAAATTTATTTTTATCTGATCATGATAATTTTAAATTCATCTTCATGCACAATACCGTGAATTGGATATAAATGGATTGATAACGTATATTATTAAATAATTTAGTTTTATTTATTTTTATTGAATATTATATTTTGCTGTGCAAAGTTAAATCGAGAGTCTAATATACACAATTGAAACGGAAACAGCGAAATTTCTATTGATTTAAGTTAAGCACTTACCTTATACTTTATACGTATTTAGTACTGTGGTTTTAAGTTTTGTAGTAATTATGTTAAATGTTATTGTCTGTATAACGGTTGAGCTATGCTAATCGAATTATAATAATTTTACGCTGAAATGCATTTCGTTTGCGTTTTAATGTTACTAAGAGCTATTAACAATATTTAGATAAATACGGTTGTTTAAAATAAATATATTATAATATTTCACCTGTGCAGCACAATTTTACAATTAAATTATGTTTATCATTTTATAAGATACCACAGTAAAATATAATGTAAAAAATTAACCAAAAATGTTTAATAAATTTTTCTTAAAATAAATGAGATATGGATAATAAATTTAACTGCCCGTCATTATGGTGAATTATTATTATTTTCTGTAAAAGATATATTATAATATAATTTATATTATTTTACTCTAGTATTGTTCTTCTTCTTTCACTTCGAACCTTTAAATACTGTTAAGTAATAGACTCAAAAGTTTTTTTATTGTTGTTTGGAATGATTTCATAAATAATATAATAAAGTCCGAACAATTAATGACACAAATCATATTTATGTACAAAATTACGATGTTATAATAATAAATAATATGACTATCTCTCGCATATTTATGCTAGTAATATCAATATTACTAGGGGTGGTTTGGGGGGACTCGAATACAATAACAATAATTATTAGCTGGAATATTATAAATTACAATAAATTATATTTTTTTACAAAAATAATATATAAAATATATACAATCTACTTATACTACAAAAATATAATTTTTATTTCATAAACATAAGATTATTACGCTCTTGACGCATATTTTATAACATAAGATTATTTTATTGAAATATTAACATATATAATAATATTACAGGCAAAATTTAATATACTATGTTAATTAGTTAAACAAAATGTTGATGCATATAAGATTATATAAGATATAAAAATTATGAGCATGTAAATATTTTGTTATAGTTAAAGATATAAGTATTGATCCTGTAGCCCCCCATCCAACATAAAAATTGTTTCAGTTACGCAAATATGATATATTTGTGTAATAATTATAGTAATATTTAATAAACAAAAATCAAAATATATACACAAAATTGATAAAACAATATATTAATATAATATACATTATATATTATACATAATATATTATAGATAATTCATTTAACATAGATACCAATATTGATTTTATAATAATAAAATATATAGGTTAGTCGTATTATAGGAATTATTGGCAACAATATTTTAAGTGTAATTAGAATACGAGAGGTGACGTTATTGGTATTAGATTAATTTGTTTTTTTTTTTATGAAATCTATTTTTATAAACAAAAGACGCTTCATAAAATACCAAATCCCACGAACGCTCGTCAATCAATCCATCATAGGTAGACGCCTCTTGAATTCAATCGACATCATAGAACGATAACTGGTATCTAAATGATACGTAGCCACGCCCAATATTCATAATGATACATCTAATCTGTATATTTTTATAAAATCAACGGTCCTACACTTATTTTCTTTGTCAATTTTTAAGATGATATTTATTTTTTTTCATAATTTTCACAAAAATTGTATGTAATTCCCAATCTGAAAAATGTCCCGTTTCTTCAGAGATATAATTCAAATTTTTTCTACTCAAGGCCAATATATCTTGCGACCCAATCCCTGCAATCTAAGTCAATTGTTTATTTTGAAATAGTTAAATAGTTTTTTAATTATAATAAATAATAATATAAATAGCAATAATAATAATAATAATAATAATAATAATAATTGAATATGATGTAAACAGTTTCCCATCTGATTCATCCATTCCGATTTTATCAAATATTACTAACATTTCATAGCGGTATGTCAACTTAAAAATTGTATCCAATTAGTAATTACATACTGTATATTGTATAAAATAATTCTCTTTTCTAGATAAATATGATTAATTTAAAATTTATTAACATAATAATTTATTATTATCTGATCATGATAATTTTAAATTCATCTTCTTTTCTTATTTTCTTACGGAAGAGGGGAGATATTAAATTTGTGTATACAATATGTATAGGTACGCTTTATTAATAAAGACATAAAATAATACATTTTATTAGAAAAAAGCTTTATTTTATCTACAAGGGGTGATACGTTTAATATATTAATATCTCTCCCTTTAGATCCATCATTGTACCGCACACACATTTTTACATGGCTGATGGTCGTGATATATAACTCGATAATTTGAGACATTGTCTGAAAGACACTTTTATTTATTAGAAATGTTTTTGAGTTTAACATCAATCGTCAATACACAAATGTCTATTGATTTTACAATTTGTCTTATATATTATATTAAAAAAAAAAAAAATAAACTTAAATAGTCTACCTAATTGATCACAATGTTTTAATGTTTCATAGATTATTCGTCGATATTCTAAATAATAATAATTATTAACTGTAATTTATTTATTAACGATTTTCATTGGTTTGCATATATTCAAATACAAAGCGTTTTAATATTTTTTTCAATACTTTTTGTAACGAGAACACTTTTCATTATTAGGGAATTGACATAAATTATGTTTTGTTTTGTTCGTTTCTTTGTAAATGGAGATGACTGTTTACTTTTTTATTTTCCTTCTCAAATGCCTCATTACACGTAATAATTTCGTTTTAAATATTCCCAAAGTTCAAACTTCGTTTATTTTTAAATTTGAAGTTATATGCGTGGAATAGGAAACACATAGATGACTGTCTCGCATAAAAAAAATATTTCAGTAATATAGTTCAAATTCAAAAGAAAACACTAGGATTGTTATGTTGTGTATTATGTCTCGTATGATAAATGATACTGTTAGTATCTTAAAAACAACTATAAATTATATAAAAGCTGAAAAGTCGATTCTGGACGTTCCTCTTCATCGTTTCAGTCGTCGGAGACATTGGTGGTTCATTATAATACAAATTTAAATTTAATGTTATTGTTTTCGAAAATAGGATTCTGACCGAAACGTAGTAAGATATATAACATATTATACTTATATACTGATAATCGGTTCCAAAATTTTACCACGTAAAGACTACCTATAAGAATACTCAAAAAAAATTTAGATGCCCTTACGTTGTCATTACTGCTTACTCACTCTAATTTTCTCAATAATTGATGCAACTCCAATTCCATCAAGATCTAAGAAGGTATGAAGGTATATTCTAGGACTAGAATGATCGATTCCATTTATTTGGGATTTTGAGAGTATAAAGACAAGTAGAAGAAAAAGAAAAAGAATTCTGGTAACTGTTATAAGTTTGTAGCTAAAAAGAGGCAGAATAGGAAAATTATAGTTATAATAAGAGAGCCTAAATAAATAAAAGAGTAACAACTCAATTGCTAGCAGCAATTTTTCGTCCAATAATATTACCGTGCGATTTGAAATTCGATATAAATCAAATCTATATCAATTTATTTATTTTTAAAAAATTAACATTATTTACAAAAAAATATAAAATCATACATTCTATATAATTATGTTTGCACCAAAAATGTCGATCAGTGCAAGTGATAACATTATTGATTAATAGAAATTTATTATCAAGTTGGCCACTCTCATATTTATATAGGCTCTCTAATTATAATTATAGCGATCTATAGTTTAAATATAATCGCATTTTGTAAATGATAATATTATATTTAATATTGAAAATTATGTTTTAATACTTATAGTATATACTTAGGATATATATTTATTTATATTATTTTGTGAATTTCAAAGACATTTTCACCTTCCGTCTGCTGATTAAACACTGTCAAAGATAAATTTGCCTTTATTTTGTCAAAGATATTACGAGAAACCCAAGTGCTCAAACTGCAATTAATTATTGTAATGACGCATAGACCACGTTTCTAATTACGAGAAAAATATTATGTAATTTAGTATAGGAACTCGATCATATGCGAAATTTATAATCAATGTAATCACTATAGGCTTAAATCACGAAGTGTTAAATTAACTTAGGCGAATGACAATAATTACGTATAAATCATAAATAATTACATTTAATCTTCAAGTAATCTCGTTGTTACGTCCAATTTGTTCCTATATCACATGATCGATCGGCCTAAACTATACGGTAAAAACTGCATAAAATTCACAAGTTCATAGTTTATTTTTGTTCTGAAATATCGTACATTGTGGCCTACTCGAAAGAAAAATATGTTTCCTTCTCCACTACGTTTAACAAAAGTGTTTCTCAACTTTCGAATTTCGATAAATAAATATAATGATTAATTCATGTATGGTAATTAACAATAATTACAAAACATTTTGAAACAGAACAATAAAATATTTTGTTCTATAAAAAAAGTATTTCTTATTTAATAATTTATATAATTAATATATATTATAAACTAATAATTTTATAATATTTATAATTATTAATGATAACAGAAATAGTACCTATTAAATTGATACAGTAGCAGTCGATAGGGATTAATTTTCTTACTTTTTACTCCAGATGATACGCATCAGTTTGCGAAACGACAATAAGTATAGTAATGTTTTTCATTTAGTTCGGTGATGCATGATCACAAAGAACGGTTAATTTAGTTAACAATGAATCTAATCATGCTCGCAACAAATTATTTAATATAACGTATGAAAAACGGATCAAAGGTTTCTCAACACTACTCTTTATACCGGAGACTACATCTTAGTTTTCTATATGTGATATGAATGTCAAAGGCAATGTGTATGTTATTACTTATAGCAGACTGGTGCTTCACAATAGGTCAGCAACGACAAAATAAAAGTAAAAGTTTATTTAAAAAATTTAATGTTATCGTTATTAAAATGTTTCGTTAGAACACACGGTTTCTGTAACACACAAACAATACTCTTCAAGATCTTACAGTATAATAATCAGTAATTTAAGTCCGAAATATTTAACTAGCCTTATAATATTTCACCGAATCGAGAAATATATATAAATATAATTTGTATTGATTTAGCTACACTATCTAATTAATAAATACTACCAGAGAAGACAAACTATAAAAAATGGCGAAAAAATTACGGTTTCTGTTATTTTAAACATTTTTATCTTGTGATAACTAATTGAGTTTTGATCGTAAGGATTTGAAATTATTTTTGAGTATTAATGTAGGTAATATACAAGTGTGGTAAAATTTTGGAACGATTGGTTGATTTTCTGACTAAGTATTGAAATTTGAAATTTTTTACAAAAATGTTTAAGATTAAATGCAATTTGAGGTTTAACGGTTTTAAAATTTTATTGAAGCCTACTCATAATGTACTTTATCAATTTCCAAAATATTTTGAAAATCGTAAGTCACAATTTTTTTTATAAACTTCTAAAATTTGAATATTTTTAGTACAATCAATATTATTATTTTTTTTATGCCTGAAGACATTTCTTCGGGTATAAATAATGGTCCGATTATCATAAATAGGGTATATTTTCAGTAGAAAATTTTGTCTAGTTGGTACTATTTTTAGCTTATTTTTTGAATTTCTCAAAAGTTTTTCTTTGGGAGAATAAAACTACCAAAAAATTACGGAAAAACGTCAAAATTTACGGAAATCGTAATTTTGACGAAATTGATTTTAGGTTCTTCATTATAACTAATGAAAGTTTGAACGTAGGTACTTTTAATTTTTTTAAGCTTTCTCATAGGTAGTTTACACACGTGATAAATTTATGGAATAACCTATCACTTATCAGTATAATATATTGTATTATATTGAGTTTGTCTTAGAATCGTATTTTATAATGCAATAATCATTGTTAATCAATCTTAATTATAATAAACCACTAATTTCTTTGAGGAACGAAGGAACGAAGAAATAGCATCCAAAATCGATCTTCCACTTTTTAAACTTTTATTAGGTATGTTATTTTATTTGATGATATACGTTTTTACGTGTAATAAAACCATGATCAAGTATAACTATTTATTATTTATTTTGCAATTAGATTGATTATTAAAACAGGAAATATAAATATTAGCAAAAAATATATTTTTTTATTATAAATATAAAAAAATGTATTATAAGGCATTTATGAAAATGAATATAGAAAAATAAAGGTGAGAAGAAGACTGAAGAAGATGTGGATAGATGGAATAAAGAGTAATATTATAAAGATAATAAGTTGGTGTGAATAGACGAGAGATAGGATATCGAGATCTATGGTGGTGTCTGAACCCATTTAGTCGGCAGTGTAAGATGAAGTAGAAAAAAAAGAAGAAGAAGGAAGTGTATGTATAAAATAAAAAACTAAAGGAGAGAAAAGGTTACTTAATTTTGGAACATAAATATATAATTACTTAAAAATAAAAAGTGATAATTAATACAAATTGAAAACATTCATGTATTTCATTAATTTTAAATATTATAAAATTGTATATTTTATCGAATTTTCAAGCGCTAATTATTTTTTATCTGTCCTATACATAGTTATTATTTATTAAATTATTATATATTATTACTAACATATTCGATATTTATACATATTTCAATTTATCAATTATAATTTACAAATTATTATCTAAAATATTTTAAATGTGTGAATACATATAGGTTTATAAAGTAGTATAGTTAAAATAAATATAATTATAATATAATTTTTTCGCACATATACATTTTGTTATTTCAATGTAAGAAACGTTATCATAAAATGTCTTTATTAATACCGAGATTTAAAGCCATCAAAAAATTTCCAAGATCACCGTAAAAAAGTGCTCTTAAAAAGTACGTAATTTTTTTTTAAATATTTGTTTATTAATTTATAATTGATAACTTATTACAAATATAAAAAAAACCTAAAATCTTAAAAATGTTAACTGCTTTAGCAACAACTATTACTAAAAAGCGCCTAATACTAAATACTTAATAATATAAGATAAAATATCCGATATATCATTATTTTTTGCCTGCCGAGTACGTCATTTGCCTAAACTTCAATGGTTATTTCAATCAGCCTTTAATCTTTAATTGTGGAAAAAACTTTTGTCTGAATTGTTAAAAACTTTTTCGCTTGAAATTTAAATCGTATATCATGTTACAATGCAAGCACGTGACCCATACAAACACATGTTGCCAGGTTTTAGTTTGTTCTTCAAAACAATAATAATAATAATTTGTACTATTAGCAATATAATTGTATAACCAATATATGAACGAATTGGCCAGATATATTTCTATCTATGAATGATTAATTGGTTTGCAAATCACAATAAATGAAATCGATATATCTAATACTATATGAATTTCCACTATAAAACTACTTCACTTGTCGGCTCATGTAAATATTTTAGTACTGTTGAAACTTTTAAAATGTTTTTTTATTATATTTTAGATTCTGAACGAAACGAAGAATGTATTGGTTTTAAATTGTGTGTGTGTTTTTTTTTTCAGTTTTGCCTGAAAGCATTTTTATTGAATTATAAATGTTCTTCAATTACCACAATATGTAGGATATGCATTCGGTAAAAAATACCGAATTTTTTTTTTTTTCGGGATAAGGAAAATTACGCATAATGGTTAAAAAACGAAAAAATTTACAGAAATTGTAATTTTAATGAACATGATTTTAAATACTTTATAATATTTTTGCAATTTAGAACATAAAGACTTGAAAATTATTTTTATTATTATAAGTATATGTATATTACATAATATGGTATAAGAAAACAAATTGAATTGTTTTATTAGTTTTATGTTTACCTATAAATATAGAACTTTAATATTTTGTCAAAAATGTAAGGTTTTTCTTTATAATGTTTAATATAATTTGAAATTTTGATTATACGATTTCAATATTTCATAGAAGCATATAATCATATATTATTTTACCCAGTTTTAAATAGAATAAACTTTCGTAAATCAACATTTTTAATAATCATTTGAAATTAGAATTTTTAGCAATATTGAATAATATGATGTTTTTTATGATTTTTGTTGTAAGTTACTTTGATATAACGCAAACATATTTTTATTTTAAATACACTAAGCTATAACAATTTTTCAATTTGATATATGCATTAAAGCACATTTCTTTATACATGTAAAATATTGTGATAATCGATGGGTACAAGAACAATATTTTTTTAACACCTCCAATATTTAATATTTTAAATACATATATGGTTTTTGTGTTTTTAAAATATGAAACACTTATTTTAGTAGTTAATCTGATCTATTTTCATAAATGTGATATAATTGATATGTTGAAAATTTGATCTAAGTAGTACCTAAAGTTTAAGGTCATTTTTTGAAACTCAATAGTTTTCTTTTTTCTGATGAAACAGAAAAAACCATTAAAAACGTCAGAAATTAACGGAATCTACATTATTGATAAACTTTAATTTTATTACTTAGTGATAAATAATTTTTCTGTGGTACGTTATTTTGTAAATAAAGAACATTTATAAAAAAAAAAAAAAATGCTATCAGTATACGAATATCAGTATCTCGTATTGTATTTCTGACTGAACTTTGTTCAGAATCATTTTTTCGATTGCACTTTTTACCAGTGCATTCAAATCTTAATTATAATATAACACAATAAATTTTTTTGAGAATCGAAGAGACAAAAGAAAAACGTTCGGAATCAACTTTAAGGCTTTTTTTTATAAATTGGTTAGGTCAATCAGTTTACACTGCATTAAAAACCCTTTGTTTAATTTCTATGTCAATACATTATGTTGTTTGAGTCTAGAATATTTTTGATTTCCCATTTCAGCCTAAATATTATATTATATTATTATATTAAGGTTCTAGATTTTTTCAGGTTAGGTTAGATAATCAATATCTTCATTACATTCAATATAATTTCAGCTATGCACTTTTCCATTTTATATTAAAGTCGATTTTTGAGACGTCTGTTAAAATTAGATTATTGTTGAATTTATTAAACATGACTTCTCATTGTAATTGTTTTGATATGTTCAGATAATTTCTTTTACCTCGTTCAGTATCACAAAAATGTAAAGATTAGCTTATAATGTGATTGGACATCGAAGTATGATGATTTTTATTAATGTATTGTCGTGTATTTTATATATTTTGAAATAGATTATATGATTATTATTATAAATTTTTACAATAGTTCCATACCAATTTTTATATATTATTTTTTTTATAATGTACCTTTCTAAAGTGTTCACTCACTCATTCAAAAATATATTTAAAAATTGAGTTAAGATGTTGGAGTTTTTATAACTTATAAGTGCAATTGACTGCAAACAAAAATGTTAGTACTTTTATCATTCTATATTATCATATTCGTTTATTTTGGTAATATATTTCGTATTTATATGAACTTTAAGTGGATTTTAAATAGTTTTATATAAGTACTTGTAAGAACCAAATAGAGTCTGCATATTAAACAACTATAGTTTATAAACATTAAATATTTAATAAAATCGTACTACTCATATAGATAGTCGTACTCATCATATTAAATAATTAGAGTAGTTTCATTCTGACGTATAAGTAACGCGCTCGTAACAATTGAATCTGATATTTGAAGTTTATTCTTAGTCTTTAATAATATTGTGCAATCTACTTGTAAACTTGTTAATAATATGTCTTAAATTCCAAAAAAACAGTAGGATTTTTACAAACATTGCGATTTTGGTTGATGTATAAATATATAGTTTTTAGATTTCTATCACTGATCTATATGTTTTTATAACGTATTATAGTGTTTAATGGTTCTAACGTTTTTTCTGAAGATAAAGTTAGTTAATATGTAGTGAGTATAAACAAATATTTTGTTTACATTTTGATTTGTTTTACTATTTGCAAATATATATATATCCATAATATAACAGCCAGTGACGGATCTACGATTTTGTTTTTGTTTTTGTTTTTTTTTGGGGGGGGAAGGGCCAAAGTAATTTAAAAAATATTAAATACATCATAATAATAAAAACCTATATTTTTCTAGAAATATAGAAGTCTATTAACTAAAATAAATTAATTGATTGGGAGAGGAGGAAGGCCTCTGTGGCTTCCCCTTAAATCCATCACTGACTATAATTGAAAACAACAAGAAATTTCTACAACATCTTTGTTATTAACAGGAATTGCGATATTAAGCGATGTTCGCAGGAATAGGATTAGGTTTAGGTTGAATCTGATCAACCGTAATAATATATGGAAAATTTAACCGTTTAGACCCTTCGAATAGATTGGTGAGAGTCCGCTGAGACTTGAGTATCGATCAAAACGCAGTCAATTTGTATATTAGTAGAATATATAATAATATACCTAATAGTGGAACTGAAACATCATAGTCCAACGATAAATGACTATAAATTAATAATATTCTTCATTCGACTATTCGATTATTATCCAAATTAAGTTATTATAAAGTTATATTATTATTTTATCGATACTAAACAATCGGTATACCTATATTTCAATTGCTACTCGCGAGTAAAAGAATGGTAAAAATTCAAAAACTTTGTATGGTCAAAAATTCAACAGCTGAATATCTTATTGTGAAAAATTAGACAAATTAGTATTTGTAATCAATATTACAATATCGATTATTTTTAATGAATAGATACAATGTAATTTTTATTTTGATATTGGCATGCTCGAAACTTTGATTCAAAACGTGATATTGCTTACGCTATTATTGTATTGGAAATTTGTAGCACATTTAATATTAATACAAAACGTGATATTACATTATTTTGAATAGGAAATAGGTACAACATATCAACTAGTTATAGAGTTAATTAAACTTTCAAGTACTTATTTAAAATAGTGTTTATTAAGATTCCATTTTTTAATTTAATTATGTAACAATACAAATTTAGAAAATTGAATATTTTTAATAATATAAAAAGTCCTTACCTACTGAAAAGTATGATAATATCAAATTGGTTTATTAACTAGAATTCAATTATTTTAATTTAATTTTAAACCTATACAAAATGTACTAATGATCATAAATATATTTTATCCCAATCCCAAACATATTTTTACTGAAAGTATCACATTTTAATACTAACACTATAACAGTAAATAAAACTCAAGCATAAAGCTTCATTGTTTGATTATGATATTGCAGGTAATACATTTAATAATACTTTTTGCGATCAATAGAATGAGAATCGTTTCTAAACATAATATTGTTATTATTATCTTCTAAACGTGGTATTAAAGTATGGTATCGTATGTTTAGACCAAACAAAAAAATTTAAAAAATAAAATATCACGGTTGAAAAGTAATTTAGATTTATTTTAACATTTAAATGCATTTTATTTTCATTTTAGGCATCATTAATTGGCCAAACTTTAAGATAATAATACATATTCATAAACTTGAAACAGAATTTCTTATATTAAATACTGAACGTTTTGAATTTCAGCGATAGGAGCCAATTTTTGCATTTCAACTGTTAATTTATCAAACAGTGTACTTAAAAATTCTTCTAGTCGTTACAATACTTTGCATACTACACGTGTCAGTGCAGTAAATTGGAATAATTTTGGTTTACAAAAGAGAGAAGTTGTTGAATTAAAATGAAAAATCTGAAAATTACAACGCACGTAGTTGACAAACTGATTCTTTATAATATGACTGTATGAAATTTCATAATCCAACTATTCGTGATATAACATAACCAATTGGGACCAGAATAACCTGTGAGAGAGGTGACAGAAAGAGAGAGAGAGAGAAAGAGAGAGTGAGAGAGAGAGACAGAGTTAATACCAATATTGTGAAACGTATAAGGCCACGTACAAGAGTGTTAATGCTGATACGTGTTTGAAACTTTCCAGGTTTATAGATGACCTAAGGTAACCGTTAACCGCTAACCGGGATAATCGTTTAGATATTAGACACCATCGTTAAAGCGTACGCACGAATGATTTTATGGATTTACGGAAATTCCTGGTTCTAACCTAACGGATTTGTTCGCGCACCTGCCACGAAAAATGTTTAGGTACGTGTTTTTTCCGTGTTTTTAATCGTATTTTAATTGTAAAATTTTGAATTTCACGTGATCGTTATTTAATGAACAAATTATCTGATTCATGAAATAGTTTTCTCTTATTAGTGATAGGTAATTTGTTTTTAATTATGGTAAACCTTTTTTTTATAATAAGCTGATAAAAAATTATACCTACGAAAACTTCTAAATCAATCAAATATCGAATTGAACAATATAAATATTACTTTTTAATAATAATTATAGTGCTGTGCTAGTGAGGGAGGATCAAATGAACGTAGTCCCTGAGAGCCTACAAATTAATAATTGAATATCATTTTAATACAAAATATTATTATAATTCTTTATACCTGTTTAGTTATACATTGGTTGTTAATTTTTTTATGTTTTATATTGTATTCTTTGCTTATAGGAATAAATATGTCAATCTGTTATAGATATTATGTTAGAAACGTAAATGATGACCCGTAATGGCTTATGAAATGCATAACCAGGAATTTCCAAAGGGAGAGGTGTATTGAAAACTAACAACCATAAGTAAAAAATTAAAAGATACCTATAATATTTGTCAATACTATTATCTATATTTTAAAAAATATGTTGTTACATCTACAATACCTCCCTCCCCCTCATAATGCTCATAATATTGATCGAATATCAAATATCGAAGAAAAGTCTTATTGATTTTATTAATACCAATGAAAAACTGGACTTTGAAATTTTGAATCAGTAGCGTCGATACTTGCATTATGACAATCAAATATAATGTAATTGCTATTATTTAATTACTTATAATAAGTTTAAAAATTAATATAATATAAAAAATAGCTGAACGCATTACACATAGCTTACACAGTTTATGGTCTCTTCAATAAATTAGATAATAGGTAAAGCTTATCATAATATAAATAACCTATATAATATGAAACCTACTTACCTACTAAAACTGCGGTAAGTACTTTGATTTTCTATTTTATACCTACCTACGTATGACAAAGACAACAAAAATATTGGAAAAGTGCTCTGAATTGATTTATTTAAGAGTTAGGTACAATTATTCAAAAGGTCAAAATTAAGCTATGAAGTGAGAATAAGAAATATATAAACATTAGGTAGTAAATTGTGAAGGGACAAAATATAAATCATGACGTTAAACAATTCATATGCGTAATGCACGGTTATTAATTTAAATAATACATATATTTATAAACAGATAGGTAGTTACACTAAAACTGTGATTTTGGCTAATATATTTTTTTTTATAATTCATAACCACTGCTTAAAATATAACCCTTAAGAAATTGATGGGTTAAATTTTGTGATATTTTGTGACGGAGGTCAAAAGCATCCGCAGACATTTTTCAAAGAGAGGAGGAGGAATATTTTAATTTTTCAATTTTTAGTTTCACTATACGAATAAGTGATAAATTATGGTATGTGAAATGTCTTCTTTCATAGGTATAGATAAATTAGTAACCTAATCTAAAAATGTTTAAAAACATTTTATTTTGTATTACATAGTTTTTATAATAATTAACACAAAAAAGCCAAGGGGGCCAAATTTCCCTTTTGCCCTAATGCACTCCCCTCCTACAGACACCAATGACAGAGGTCATGGTAAGAGTTCAATAACAATTAATTAACGAACATAATGATCATTAGTTTGTCCATATACTCAAGGCAGATTAGGAAAATTTGGCCAACCAAAATTTCAATATTTCATCAGTTAATCCTTTTTAAATTTTATAAATTAAACGTGTTTAGCTAAATTGTTTTTGATTTGTCTGAAAAATATTAGCTATAAAATATGTGTACAATACTTGGCATATTACGTTAATATTTTAATTTTAAACACTTAGGGTACTACAATAGGTACCTATTTTTTCTACTGACCTATCGAGAATTTATCGGTTACTTGTCAGGCTAATCCAGGACTGCCTGTGTTTCACATAGTCTTAATTTAATATACATACATTCGGCTAGTATTTCTATAAAAATGATTCATTATTCGGAATTGTTTATAAAATATTATTAACTATAGGTTATGAGGTGCACAGGCACGTTGGTAACAAATTCGTCGTACGATGAAAAAACACACACTTATACGCCAAAACGTTAGTTTGAGAAAGCTTTTGTGATTTTAATTGTAAAACAAAAACCCAAAAATATATTCACTATTATTTTGGAATAGTTGCAAAATATTAATATGATGATTCAGTGGCAATTGAAATTGTTATGAAAATTAATGGACATTGTAAGAAGGGGAGAGGAAGACAGAACATTATTATAACTATTAATTATAAGTACGAAAATATTAGTTAAAACTATTCAGTTCAATCGAATAGTGTTTTTAAATGTAATTATAAATAATTAAATAACAAATAAAAAATATTGGTCACGCTAGTTATAAACTTTAAATCCACAGTAAATAAATTGTGTCCAAAATTGAATCAATATTTTATTTATAAAAAAACAAATATTATAAACCTAGGTATATGTATCACAAATAATATATTATTTTATTCTTTTATTGAAATATGCTTATTATAAAACTTTAAGCACCATCTAGATTTCTTTTGTCCTAGTTGAATTTAGTAGTTACATTTTTCGTCACGAGATTACTCTGATGTTACTATATTAATAATACAAAAAATATTGAGTTTACGCTTAGGCTGCTCTTAGCCTAAGTCTCTTAACATAAATAGTGTTTAGAAGGAACGAAGGAAGTGAAGGAATTATATTTTATTATGAGACAAGAAAGAAAATCATAGTTCCTATAATATTTCCTTATTTTGTATATAAATTATAAAAACAAATTTTAGTATAATTTTAGTATAACTTTGATTCTACGAGAGGACCCCTAAACACCTTTAATAAGATATTTAAATATCATTAAAATAATTAATTAATTACATAGTTTATTATTTAAATTATTATATTACATAAAAGTTGGAAGTACATGCAGGAAAATCAGAAAAAAAGTATAACCAAAGGACAAATTAATAACCTATGAATTATTAAAAATAAAATAAAATTGTAATATTCATTAGAATAACATTCATATAAATGATTAAATATTCATTTTTCTTATAATGACTTTTCTAGACTATTATTATATTATAAAATACAGTAACTTTTATTTTTAGAGGATAATATTATTGTCATATATTACATTAAATGTATAAAATAATGTATTGTACCTATAAAATAAATTAGGTAAAAATATTTATTTCGTAGCTGTGCCCCTTGTTAACCATCAGATCAAATGATAAATAATAATAATTCTTATACTGTTTAGTTATTATTATATGTCAGTGATGACTTTCCAAATATAATTACAAACTCTAATCATAATAAGATCATAACTATCTATGTTATAACACATTAAAGTGGATATTTACAATACATTCATAGTAAACAAATACAAACGAATAACATATTAATAGGTATTTATTAGTAGGTACATCGTAAATCAGAGAATTTTTATTGGTTTCTATGTAATGAATTATTTTAATAACGCAAGTAGAGATAATTTAATCAAACAAAACCTGCTAACAAACATCCATGTGACCATGATTTTGGAAAATAAGTAGGTATCTTCTATTTTAACTTTCATCGATTAGTTATATTATTGAAATAAAGTATAGAGTGTGTTTCATATAGCTTAACAACACCAATATTTTTCGTTAATTTTTAAGATATAAAATTAGTTTTCCATAATTTTCATTAATTAGGTATAACATTATATAATTACTAAATTCTTCTCTCATTATTTTGTAAGAATATAGTGTTAAGTTATTTAGTAAAAAATACGAAAAAAAAAATGGAAATCTTAAAAATTAATAAATTATATGTAGGTAGTACCTAAATATTTCCACAACTACCATAATTTGTAACAATTATATAACTATAACTTATTCCTATGTTATGCTTCCGATATTTGTTTGATTCAATATCAACTAATTTAAATAAAAACGATGTTAACTTCTTTTCAATGGTTTGGCCAACATTTTTGTTCTGTCCGAACATCTGGCAGATAAGGATTCTGCCTTCACTTTAAAAGGATCTTCCTTATCTTTAACTGTTTTGCTTGGTGACGCTTTGGGTTTTGATAATTCTTTTATTCTATCAGAAGCTGTTAAAAAATACAAAAAATAATTAGTATTATTTAAAAACATAGTTGTATAATAAACTCAGGGCATATTTTAAAAACTTTTATAACTTAATATTACAAATTAATATTTATGGTTGGTTGTGAATTAAAGTTTAAATTATAATTTAATTTAAAATGATTATTGTACATTCCTATAAGAGATGTACTGGTATAAAATGTATGAAGTAAATGAGTAGATATGGAATTTTTAATGCAGTAGGTCAGTAGATACCTACTATGAAAAACAACAAATATTTATTTATACAATGAAATAATTAAACTTGGATACTATTTTAAAACACATACACATACTTATAAAAAATAATTATAAATTAAAATAACTGAATAAAGATAATTATGAATACAAAATGTACAATATATTTTATGTTGGTGGTATAAAAAATTAACTACCTTCATATTTCATCGCTTTCAAAAGTCTCTTTCGAGAATACTCTTCGAAGTTTGATCTAATTAATGTTCCTTTCGTTATCTTTTTAGGTTCAGCTAATGTGTTTATACGCTCACTTGTAATGTAATTGAGGGCAGAATTTTTAGCCTTAAACAATTTGAAAAATTAGTAAATTTAATATTATGCTATCATATAAGATATAACTAAAGTAATACCGTATATATTTCATAGTTTGTTTTTTTATTATGATGATGACAAAACGACTGAGCTTCACCAACATCTTCAAAATACAATTTATAAAAATTAATTTAGATTTGATAAAGTGTATTTAATGGTAAATGCCAGTTTTGTGGTAAATAAGAGATTAATTACTGAGTGCACAAATATTGTGTTTTATAATAAGAGTACTCTTTTATAAATTTTTATAATAAAAAAAATCAAACTAAAGAAAAGTTTCAAATTTGTCAAAAGTCATTAGTCTTTATTTTACGAATATTTACGTAAATTGTGTTTTGAAATCTCAATAGATTTTTAAAAAGTTATTATTAACGAATATGTTATATTATTTTGGATAAATTTAAATATAAATAGCATCTTAGTAATCTTTTCTTTTACGTTAATCACAAATTATCGAATATAATATTACAAATTAATAGTTATGTTTGGTTGTCAACTAAAGTATATATTTAATCGATATTTAGTGAATCTATTCATAAGATGGTATAAAATATATGAGTGTAAATGAGTTGATACAAAACTTTTAATACAGAGATACCTTCTATAAAAAATAAAAAATAGCTTGAAAAATTGTTTTAAAACGTCATATATGAAAAATAAAAATAAATTAAAAACTGAATAAAAATAAGTATAAATTCAAAATATATACTATCAATTATATTGGTGAATATTAAAAATTTACATTTGTATTTCATTGGTTTCCGAAGTTTTTTTTGAGAAATCTTTTTAATATTTGGTTTAAATATTATTATCTCTATTGGTTCCTTTTTCGGTTTAGCCAATTGTAATATTCGTTTACTTGCAACGTAATGTAGGGCTGATTGTTTAACCTATAATTGTTTGAAAAAAAGTAAATATAATATTATGCTATCGTATAAGGTATGACTTCAACTTTAGGTAATACCCTATATGATTCGTTGTAGGTCTTGTTTGTATTTATTGGACGATGGATTGGCTGTGACAATGATTTTAGACGTGGAAACGTTTCCATTTTTCTTTTCTTCTAAACAAATCAAAATATCAACTATACTATGTAATATATCAATTTTTTTAAGTATTCACTTAAGTAGTTTACACTTGTGGTAAAATTTTGAAATGAATTATCAGTATAATTTATTGTACAATTATATTGATTTTCGCTCAGAATCGTATTTTTTTATGCAATATCATTATCGAATCATCACCGATGGGACGCAGAAGGAACGTCCAAAATCAACCTCTCCGCTTTTTTACATATTATTCTTTAAGACTTCCCTTCCCCCCCAAAAATGTTAGTTAGGACATTTAATTATTATGTTCGCAACGCCTGAACAATTATGTCGATCGTGACAACTCTGAAAAACTTTGAAGTCGATCACAATTCTATTATAGTTGGCCACTCCTGATTCACCGGACAAGTTTACGAACTGACTAAGTGATGACTGAGAAATATAAGATCTTTACTTATGTCTAAATTCGAATAACATGTTGTTTGTATAATTTTTTTGGATTTTACGAATAATTGACTAAATTGCATCATCATGTTCAACATCATTAACAGTGTTTACAATAAATATAATATTGTTGTGTCTCTTATGCTCGGTAAACACGAGACAAAGTTTCAAGCTAGGTATTCCCAGAGTTTATACAAGTTTCCTATTTATGGTTTGGTACTAACTGGAATGATTTACAAGATGCTAGAAAATTCAAAGGCAATATATCATTACAGTGACTATCGCGGTTCCCTCGTTATCACACTCGTGATGTATCAACATCCGTGTACGAGCATTAATAAATTATAAGTGTTAATCGAAGTTTGGAGAGCGAATAATGTTTGAAAAATTTACAACATTTGCAGAGGAAACGAAATAAAACTGAAGGGATCGTTTCAGAATCTATGTCAAGAAGTTGCATTCGACGATTTCATAGAAATGTTGTGAGATAAACGTATAACTGCCAACTGGTATCATGTACCTGATAGCTTTGTCGTTCACACGAAAACAGTCAACAAAGACAAAATGGTGAATTCAGTTGTGAGTTGCTGGATTTAAAAACTAGCCTCATGTATATATCCACATTATATTATATAGGACACGGTCTGAAAGTTTTATAATAATCAAATTGTGTGATCAATACTTACGTTTTACTTGATATTCCAAGAGTATGCTGCTCACGGTTTGCAATTCACAATATATTCTTCAATATGTATTAATAAAAATTACAAATATTTTTATAAACACTAGTTATGAACTTTAAATTATTTTTAAATACGTATGAAGATGCACAAAATAGATCGCGAATCAATAAAAATATTATTAATAATGGTATATTAACATATTATGTTCCTGTAATAAATATTTATTTAAATACTTTCGGTAACGTAGGATTTGTTTATTTTATAAAATAATAGACAAACATCCAAATACCATATTTTTTATAGCCATCAATACCAAAAATAATAATTATTATTTTAAATAGGTGAGTTTTCGTATCATATAATAATCACGTTTGACGCATCAAAGAATTATCGAAATTCTATACGTTCTCGAAAATCACCTTTAGATTTTGGCCCAAAATTTAATTGATTAACTGATTTAATTGATTTTAATGTACAGTTATTAGTAGTCTAATTTTTGGGTAATTTATCATGATGCTTGAGAAAACTGTTGGTAAATAACTATACATACCTGTCTAATACGATGCGGTGTTAAATAAAGAGATAAATATAACTAATTATAGCTAATCACTAGATTTTCAAGTTCTCCGTATATGTTATATTATTCGAAAAGATAAAAAAGTGTAATAAAAAATATGTTCGTTTGTGTTGTTCTGACACATATTAAAAACCATTTTGGCAATGCCCCATAACGTTACACATAAAAATTTTAATAGTTTTATTATATTTTTATAAAACGATATTTCGATTATTTTTTGATAACATCGTCTCGTCGACTAGTCTTATAGTCAAGATCAGATAGTCGACAAGTAATTTTTATACAGTTCAAATGATTAAAATAAGAATATCTGTCTGTATTAGAGCAATGCTTTATTTTTATAATATCCAAAACAAAATATTTACAGTATGAAACAAATTTTAAATTGAAAATTAAAATAAAGATAATTTGTAATATTAATAATGTATCGTTTTGCATAAATAAAATATGCTAACGTTCCAGTTGGCTGCCTTTCATTATTATAACCGCGGTTTTCCAGTTTCCGGCCATTAAATTCTAGATTCATGCTGGCAAACTTTTATTAAGTGGTTTAGATTTATTTTGTGTTTAAATTTTCAACAAATTTTGATTTGAGAAAAAGGAAACAAAGTTGCCCACAATGTTGTTTCAGTCTGGATGCTGCTTTCGAATAATATTTAGCTAATCCTCCTTCCTGGCTGTTTTTATATTTTTTCAATAGGTAACAATTAATTTACCCGAATAATCATTATTTAATATCAGTATATATGTTCAATAAAATTTCTAACAAGTAAACTAAATTTTTATTTTCTATATATAAATTCTAGTAGATAGTAAATTAAACTCCCATTAAACTCGAATTATATCTGAAACATATCAAGAGTTTTGCATTTCAAAATCGAGAGTCCTCTAAGCTATAGCCCAGATAGCCTGATAGCCTACTCTTAAATACAACTCTGCTATCTTTCTAAACTAGAAATTAACAAACAATTTATAATTAATGTCATTTTAAAGTTTAAAATGTTTAAATTATAATTATTACAAAGTCAACAATATTGTTGAGTTTTTATTGAAATATTTAAATATTTTTCGTTTAAAAAAAAGGTCAGAAACCACTGGTCTAGACGACTAAGTAATTATCCAAATAACCATGAATTCTTTTTTTATCTTACAGTTTTTAAATTCAAATTTAAAATTATTCCATGCATTGACTTGGTAATCAAGTATATTATGTATAATCCAACTGCAGTTGAGAACAACATTCGATATAGTTTATATTTCTACAAAATCATGCTTTTAACGCGAAAGACGGCCGTTGAATTCTGTAAGTAACATTATCATCAGTATTTTTATTATTAAATTCGTTTCCTTTTGCGTGCGTGTTGCTAGATGGAAAAAATAAATAAAATAGGGTCCGTAAGTTGGTTACCATGGTAAAACACATACGGTCGGCTCTCCATCGACAGTGCGATTAATAATATATTATTAAAACAGTTTATACTTAAGTACACCGTTGTTGTTGTTTCCGCGTGTGAAATAAGTGAAAATGGCATACCGAACGAAAATATGTGACGAAGGAGGAATGTTCAACGTATCAAGACCGTCGGCGTATAGCCCAGAAACTCGGGCATTTTTAAATGGTAAAAAATGACAAGTGATATTATTTAAGTGTGACGTAATAACAAAACTCTAACGGCCAACCAGAAAAATAATATTATTATATTCGTATTTGCCGTTAAAAATAATAATAATACGTGTTTTACGAGTTAAACATTTTCGTGTTTTTAGACGTTTTTACGTAGATATTGCTTTTAAAAATTACCCTCGTGCAGTATAACGTTTATTGTAAAATTATATTAACAAATAAAAATAATAATAATAATCGAAAACTAATTATTGGTAATATATTTTAGCAATTATAATATCAGTCACGGACAATTTTATTATTATAAATGATAGTATTTTTATTAGTTGCTGTATTTAATATTATTTATCTTAATATTATTATTATTTATTATTAAGCATTGAGTTACCAGAGTGCGCTAGTCTACCATTTACTTTAATAATTACGTCAAACGTTTTTAATCTATGCTTTTATTTGATGTAAACTTGATTTTAGAATTTTAAAATATGGTCGAAGCAAGGAATGTATTGGCTTTACAAAGATCTTTTTTTTATGTTTAAAAACATTTTTTGGGTAATAATAATGGTTCAATTATCACAAAAATACGTAGAGTATGCTTTTGGTTGAAAATTTCATATACTTAGTAATTTATATTATTCATTTTTTGAATTTCTCCAAAGTGTCCTTTTGGGATATAAAAAAAATAACAAAAAATTGGTAAAAATGCGGTTGCCGTGAATTTGTTTTTAAATATTTTAGGATAACTATTGCAGTTTTGAACGTATAATCTATATTTTTAAACAGTTACATTGATTTTTAAAAAAAATATATGTCTGAAGACACTATATCAAGGGTAGAAATTTTGAATATAAACTAAATAAAAAAATTCAAATAAATGTAGGTTTATTTTACATACGTGAAAAAATTTTAGAATGTATATCATTATAATACATTATAAATGATATATTATAATGAGTTTTGCTCAGAATCGTATTTTCGAATGCAATATCATTGCATTCAAATCTCAATTATAATAAACCACTAATTTCTCCAAGGACCGAAGGGACATAGAACGAACGTCCAGAATCAACTATCTCGCTTTTTTAAAGTTTATTTGATATTTTCATTAGGAGTTTAAATGACAAAATCACTTATAATTCATAAATACTATTATTAATTTATGACTTTATTTACCTACATGTTACTAAATTTAATTATAATAATATAGTAATTATTTTCTTAATAATTCTTTATAATTATTAGTCATAAATATGTACATGATATACGTATTATATTATAAACAAAGCAGGTACGTAAAAGAAAAATTAATTTAATTATGTGCTTTGGTAAAATTACATTAAAAACTAATATTTGTGATATTATTTTTATTTAAAAAATATAATATTTTTTTTTTTTTTTAATAACTACATAAAGTATAGATTTATATCTAAATAACAATTTCCATGAAAATTTATTTTATTATGAACAAATATTTTTAAATATTTTATTGATAAATAATATTTTTGGCATAACAATGGGTTTTAATAATTCTTTGGCAGAGTATGGTCTGTAAGGGTACAGTAGGAATGGAAAATATGTTTATGGATTTAAAATGTATATTGGAATAAAATGTATATCAAACAGCATTTTACCTTTACTCAAGGCTCAGATACAGAAATAGCAATTTCTTTACTTTAAATATTTATTGGATTGTTTGGATCTTTTGTGGTATATATCAAAGGAATAGACGTTTATTAGACGGACAAAGGCAATTGAGAATAAAGTACAAATATTTAACATCTGACTATCTGCAAATAATATACGTACGGTCAAAACGATCGTTTAACAGTGTATATGACAAGTGTATGAACAGTATATACTTATTATATATATATAGACTTACTCAATATTTTGAAATAAATTATTTATTTCTACATTATTATATAAATATATATGATAAACCGATGTATTGTGTGAAATGAATTAATACATTTATATTAATATTTAAATGCAAATTTATTTTTTATATTTAATTAGAGCAATATAATCATGTAAATAATTTTTAAATATTTTTAAAATTTGTTTATTACATTTAGTAATAATAAATAAATATTTGTTTCAATAAGGTACAAGTTACAAGTGAAAAAAAACCGGGAAGTCGATTCTGGGTGTATCTCTTTCATCTTTACGGTTCTCAGTGAAATAATTGATTTATTATAATTAAGATCCGAATGCAATGACATACAAACTGCATTAGTTATCATAAAATATTTAAAATAAAATTCGTCAAAATCACAGTTTCCGTGAATTTCGCTATTTTTCAATAAATTTTTGGTAATTTTTCTCATCTCAAGAAAAACCTATTATCAAAATCCAAAAAATGAGCTAAGTAAAGTACCAAGTAGTTGAAATTTTCTACCGAAACCATAGCCTAATTGTGGTAATTAGACTATTATTTCTACCGGAAAAAATGTTTTCAGACATAATTAAACATTTCTGTAAAATCATTTCATTCTTCACTTCGCTCAGAACTAAAATATAATACATATTATACATTATAGTTATTTGTATTGTTGTGACAAATTATAAATCTTACCTAATCTTCATAGTTAATGTACGTTAGATTTAAGTACATTTTATACTATTTACATTAAAAAAAAAATTTAAATAACAATTGCTTTTAATTTGAATTTATTAATATTTCATCTTTTGTATATATAAAATGTGCATTAACAGCTTAGTATTTACTCATTTCATTTTTGAGAATCTGATATTTTTATAATGTTTGTAAAATATAGTTATCTATATTATTAATTTAAATAAAGTAAAATAAATAAAAATGACTCATTTATATAAAATTATATGTACGAGTAATATAAGAAAAAAAAAGAAATTCTTAAAGTCTAGGTATTATAAAGTATATTATGTTATGTTATGATATTTTCTTTATCTCTCTTTTTACTCGAAGTTAGTAATATTGTCAGAACAAATTAATACATACATATTATTATGGTCTATTAATGTAAAAAAAAAAATCCATTCAAAAGAGTCAGTTAATATAATACTATTTATATGCGTAATATCGAGCTTAATACATTTCAATAAGTATAAGAATATTAAGGATTTCATTAAATGTATACAAAATAACAAAAAAATATATTTAACGTTAAAAATATTGCTTAACTATATATAGTTTTGAATCTGCTAAAGCACAGCATATAAAGGACAAAGTTATTATTATATGATCCAAATATATAAATAACCAACTATATACGTATCGAAAATCGTAAATCGACGTTCTCCATCAATGTAAATGTATATCGTATATGATTTTATATTATTCAATCTAATCAACTTGTAATATTTCTGTATTTTTTTTTTTTACATTAAATATAGATTCAAAATGATAAAAACCTAATACTACTATAGAATCTTATTACTTTAACCTTTTCAAAGTTAGTGGGGTGAAAATGCTTATTTTTGAGGCTTGAACCTTGACAATAATAAATAACTGTAAATAGCGCAATTTATTCATTGCAGTTGCCTGTTATGATTACCTACTTTAGTAGTTTTTATTGTACTGTAATTATATCTTAATATTTTGAAAACATTTTTTCGATTATTTAATTCCAAATATTTTGAATAGATTATCAACAAAATTGGAATATTTTTAAAAATACTAGGTAATATCAAAACATTGACCGTATACAGTTATACAGACTGGATGATATGTAAATTTAAAAGATTGTTTTGCCTCCCACAAAAATAATATTCTGTACGCTATTGTTTCGTACTATAAGTGTTAGATAAATTGAACTATTCTGAATTCTAAATTGTTGAGAAAGTTGATGATTAATACGCATAATTAAAATTACTAAAATTGATGTCATTAAATCATCCAAATGTTATAACTGTGTTATACATTGGTAAGTAGAATTAATTTTCAATTAAACTTAAATGTTTATTAAAAATTTAAAACCATAATAATTTCTGATGATAAATATATTTGTCAGTAGATTCTAAATAATAAATATTACCTTTTTTTACGTTAAGTCATGTTTACTTACAACAAAAATCAACCACGAGTTAACGAACGCAATAACGTAAACCATTAAAATATATTAATGTTTTATAGTTGTAGAATGTAGGAAGGTATATTATTATTATTATTTTTATTATTACGCTCATAACAATAAAATAAACGTTCATTATTGTACTTTAAACAATTTATTCTGTCATTTTCGTTTTCGTGTAAATTTCTGTATGTTTGCTCAACCGCGGGGGTTTTAACTATACTTGTTTAAAATTTTCTCGTTAAACAATTTTCGCAGATTTGATCAAGGAGAGCCGGTTAACTACAATGCAGCGGAAGTCTTTGCAGGGATGGTTGAGATCTGACGGTAACCAACCACCGACTGCATTGGTCCCTTCAAAGCCCACGGTATCTGTTAAGCCCGTCAAACGATACCGATCGTCTAGACCGCGGTTGCTCAAGGACATTGTTGAATCTGGAGCATACGAACCGGAAGCCTACACACCAAATACGAAACTAAGTATATCGTTAAATATTTAAGTACAATACAACAATTAATAATAGAGTATTAAAACGAAACATGTTCATGATGTAACAGGAAAATATTATATTTTTATAAGCTTTATTTTATGCTACACGGTACATTTTGCATATTGAATAAAGCTTGTTAAAAAATCATAAAAAATAGTCTCACTAAAATAAAATTAATAAGCCCGATTCAATGAAACACAGGTGATGAGAGACGAAACACACTTTTAATTTATGTAGATATAAATATATAGTAGTTTTATTATTTAAATTTAGTAGACTGTACAATTAACTTCTCCAATTAAAATTTCTCCAATGGTAATATACCTATAGGCTATATGTATCGATTAATAATTTTCAATTTCGGAAACTATTATAGTGGAATTATTTAAATGACATTATAGTGATATGATGAACAATTTTGACGCATCAATGTTTTTATATATTCCTATTTCCTAGTTAAAATTAATATATGGAATTACTATTTAGTGAATTATAAGTGTAATAGTTTAAACAATTCAAAAATAATATTTTTATTCATTAGAAAGCATTTTTCAGTAACTTTTTAGAGTCAAAATAATCTATCCAAAAATATTGCAAAATAATGTGGTTGTCACTTATTGATTTTGGTAATTTATTTTTTACAAAAAAAAAAAAAATTTCTTATGGATTTGACAGTTTAAGTGTTTATTTTTTATTAGTTTGTTATAAGCGTTATTGTTATTATATATAATATTATTATTTTATATGACTACCCAAAAGTAGAACAAAAGTAATTTATTGTTAACCGTAACGTTTAATGTTTATAATAATATCAAAACGTGATTATTTTTAAGAATTTTTTGGTATAATATAGTATATCAAGTTTATTACTAAATATGAATTAATTATTTAAATAATTATTTAGAAAATTACAACATTGAAAAAGAAAAATTGCAAAGTATTATGGCTTTTGGCAAAGTAACAAAAATGGATCCAATCGTTGTACCCAAGAAAATTACTAGCAAGAAAATGGAAACGGAATGTTCAGAAGAAGAACTCATTAATACAGGTTATAATTTATAATATTACACAATATGTTTATAACATAATAGACAAAATATAATTTTAATAGATTTTAATAGTATAGCATTCTTATCAACAGGCATTTATACATTATGTGCATTTATAATTGGCAAAAATTATATAACTAAATCAATAATTTCATTATAATTAATCTTTTATAATTGTATCGCGTATAAAATAATTTATAAAAATAATATTTTCGTTTGAATGACAAAAAAGTGAGAAGGTCGATTTTGAATGTTCCTCCTTCGTCCCTTCGGTCCTCGGAGAAATAAGTGATTTATTATAATTAAGATTTGAATGCAATGATATTGCATTTGAAAATACGATTTTGAGCAAAACTCAATATAATAAAATATAATATACTGATAGGCCATTTCATAAGCTCAACAGGTATGTTAACTACCAATGAGAAAACTCAAAAAAAAAAAAATTAAAGTACCTACGTTCAAAATTACATTAGTTATCATGAAAAACCTAAAATCAATTTCAACAAAATTATGATATTAATAAATTTTAACATTTTTTCATCATTTTTTGGTAGTTTTTCTTCTCCTAAGAAAAAAATAATTAAGGAATTCAAAAAATTAGCTAATTAAAGTACCAACTAGACAAAATTTTCTACCGAATTCATATCCTATTCCTGGTAATCGGATCATTATTTCTATCCGAAATCGTGCATTCAGACATAAAAAAAAAATCTATGTAAAATTAAAATATATACTTACATCTTACATGTTTAGATATAGGAAAAATTAATATTAATTTCTATGTAAATTAATTATAATGATTGGTGATGCATTTTAGACATTTTTAAATAAAAAATATTTAGACAATACAAGAAAAACTTGGTTTATTTATGGAGCCATTAGCAAAAGTTCAATAGTACAATTGAGTAAACACTGATTACAGTGTTAGAGTAGGTATTCAAAACTAATGTAGGGTGAGATTTGTACCAGTTGAAAAGTGAGTTTTCATGTTTTCTTAAAAAATGCATAAAATAAAAAACCTCTACGTATATTACTCTTTAGTGGTTGAAAGTGATTTTTTTTCTTTTTTGTTGATTATTATTTATTATGAATAATGAAGTACAAATTTCGATTTTAAACACATAAAAATAACGATAGTGAAAATAAGTTTGGTTATTGAGTTTAGACATTGTCATATTTGTAGGAATTTTTAATTTTTTAAATTCAATTAGATTTTTCACAATTTAATAATGTAATATATTTAATGTCATGATAGAATATTTTTTTTTTTTTAAAAAAGCACATTGAAATTAATTTTACAGACACAACATTATAAAATTGGAAATTTATACAATCACATACAATTGATAAATTAGTAATAGTAATTACAATAATATAACGAAAATAAAAACTACACACAATTTCTAAACATTTTATGTAGAAGATAAATAATTAATGTTTAATTATAGAATTTGATTTTAAATAAATATTTCAAAATTTAATTTCATATTAACGTTTCGTTTAGTTGGAAGCTTATAATTATTAATATATATTTGTTTTATTGAGTTCCCTTATTGTTTATTTTATCAGAAAATTATGTTTAAATGATTTCAAAAGTCACGTTTCTACAGCCAAAGGTCACTTTATCCGTGTACTTAATTTATATTATACGTACTCTGGTTTTCAGCCAATAAGTAAGTTATAATTGATTTTAGCCAATTATTATAATAAAACACAATTTAAAATATTATATTGGTTATGAAATTGTATTTGTATAACCATTATGATGGTTTTAAAATTGATTTTATAAAAGTAAAAATAATTGAAGTATTTGATAGTTTATTGATCGTACAATCTTAAATCATTTTCGTTAAAATAAACACACGCGTCAACGAATATATTTGAAACAGTGGTTAATTCATTATTCATGGAGCTATAGAAAATATATTACTGTTTATTCAATTATACAAGTGTAGTTTTGTTTCTTTTCGAAATTTCACTTGATATTTAAATATATTGTTGCGACTACATAATGTCAGTTAGATTTATCAAAGTTGTTTGTTTAAAAATAAAAGTGATTCTACTCGAAATCGACAATCCTTTTTCATTGTGCATTTCCTAATAATTCATTGGCAATCGAAAAATTATAAATTTATAAAATATCCAAAAGCGTTCGAATGTGAATGATACACTCAATAAAAATAAAGCATTGTCTCGTAAATAATAATGCTTATATCGATGTTGGCATCACGGTGTATCATCGTCATGAAGTGACATTGTGAGTTGTGACGTATTGACGTGTGTTTCAAAAATTCGTGATGAAAAAAAACTGTTCGAGGAAACAAATGAATATTGTGCGGCAAACCTTAGGGACAACGACTTTGGAGCGAAAAGAAAATAATCGTAGTAATGACTATAATTTGACAACCAAACATTCGAAACTGTGATCGTACGGTCGTTTTCCACAACAGAGGTCGAAGGAAATTAATTGGTTTTATCGATCGACGTAGTCGCTTCATATTTGTAATTTGCAACTATTTGTATTAAGTACCTGTATTATATTATACGTGTATAATAAATTATTATTTATAGTAAACGTGATGAGGAAAAAATAAAAAAACGAATAAAAAGAAACTTATTAAAAAATTATAATTATTCGTTTAAACGTGTCAAAGTATTCGTCCTTCGTTCTTACGTTTTTTTGGTCACTTGACTAATGTTCGCGATAAACGGAAAATTATTAAAAATTAATCGGTAATTTAATAATACAGTTGGTCTCAATACTGTTAGGAAACATTGCAAAATCGATTTCGATTCTCATTGCAAAAATACACTGATCAAAAACTACACCGGAGGGAATCAAACTACACCGATAGCGCGGTATACGTGTAATATATACCTGGTCCGAAACTTAAGTTTGGTACACACATTTCAAATCGTATACGAAAATGTCTTAATAATAATAATAATAATAATATAATATTATCTTCGACTCGTGACGTATTCTGATTTCCGTCTACTACTTTCGGGTCCGCAGCCAACTTTTTTCTGAAACCACAATCGTTTTACCCTGTATATAATATGATAGACGTGATATTATTCATACGTTTTAACGTAAAATTTCGATATTTTCGCACAAAGTTCGTTTCGGTTATCAAACGATTTACTAAGCTACTTAAGTTTAGTTTTCGTCAACCTTTATGATTCAAACTGCAGATTATATTATACGTGCCGACAGATCGCGAACGACTTTAAAACGTTACGAAATCGCTAAAGTCACGTTGTGCATGTTAAGTTGGTCTTAAACGAAACACTACGATATTATTCAAATCCTATGTTTAATATGTTCGTTAGTTTTTAATTCTTAGTAAAATGTTTTTTTATGAAATCTCTAAAGGAATTAGTAAAATTAAACCAGAAGTTTATTTTTTTCCATTCGAATGGTCAAAGAGTTCCAAAACAGGATTTTACTGTTTGGGGACTAAGAGATACATATAATAATTATAAACTCTGAAATATCCAAAAGTTTCGGTTTTACCCACTTTAAAACGATTGTTTCTATTTACGACGTTTAACTTTTTTAATGGAAGAGTAAAAATCATTAAATTTGGAAGAGTATGTTTTAACAAACCATTATGAACCATAAAAGTTAAATAATATGTTTTTGTTGATTTCACAACAAAATTATATAATTACTTTTTTTAGTCGTATAATTCAAAACATCAGATTACATTATCTAATATTACAATATTACAAATAAAACAATTAATATCATTACAAATTTTGAATAAAAATATTTACAAGGAAGGTTTTCGAATATTTTATTCAATACTTTTTTAATTAACTTTATTGGATACTGTTATTAAAGTAGATTATCTGATACTAAAAATTTTATTTTTTTTTAATGGATAAATAATATAAAATTGAAATATTAAATACAAATCTGTCAGTAGAATTTAAAGAATCTTTGATCGTGTTCAGAAATAACTAATGAAGTGGAAAATCAATGAAAGTAAATAATTTTAATTTTAAGAATTTGATCCATTTATATGACTAATGCAATTTTAGGTTTTAATAAAAACCAAATTTATTTTTAATAGGTTTCTATAATTAACTTATTTAAAAAAATTAGGTAGGAATGTCGATTTTACGCGTTCGAAATTAGTGGTTTATTTTAATTAAGATTTGAATGCAATAATATTGCATTAGAAAATACGATTCTGAGCGAAACTCAATATATTACAATACACTATACTAATAATTCATTCCAAAATTTTACCTCACTTGTATACTATCTATGTTAATACTCAAAAAAAATTTCAAGTCCCTACGATCAAAACTCAATTAGTTATCACGAAATTAAAAAAATTTAAATAATAGAAACTGTAATTTTGCCGATTTTCTGCCACTTTTTGATAGTTTTTCCCCTCCCAAGGAAAAACTTTAGAGAAATTCGAAATATGAGGTAAATAAAGTACCAACTAGACACGATTTGCTATCGAAAACATACCGTACTTGTAGTAATCGGATCATTATTTATACCTGAAAAAGTGTTTTCATACATCAAAAAAAAAAATATATATATAATATTCAATTCTACTAAAAATATTCAAATTTTAGAAGCTCATAAAAAAAAATTGTCAGTCACGATTTTGAAAATATTTTGTAAAAAGATTAAATTATATATGATTAGACTCTGATAAAATTTTCAAATCAAAAAACCAAAAGTTACAGGAACTATTAAAATTTTTTGAAAAAAGTTATAAGCCCAATACTTAGTCAGAAAATCAACCAATCGTTTCAAAATTTTTTTCTATAATGTAGAACACTTATATTCATACTTAAAAAAAATTTCAAATCCCTACAATCAATACTCAATTGGTTATCACGAAATTAAAAATATTAAAATAATGAAACCGTTGTTTTGCCGATTTTCGGGAATGTTAACTTTAAAAGCCTATAAAAAAAATTGTCCGTCACGAATTTCAAAATATTTTGTAAAAAGATTAAGTAGTATATTTTTAGGCTTCTGTAAAATTTTCAAAGCGATAAACCAAAAATTGCCGGAAATATTAAACATTTTTGGAAAAAAGTTCAAAGTTCTGTACTTGATCAAATAATCAACCGATCTGTTCCAAAATTATACCACACTTGTATATTACCTATGTTAATACTTAAAATAATTTTGAAGTCCCTACAATTAAAACTTAATTAGTTATCATGAAATAAAAAATTTAAAATAACAGAAACTGTAATTTTGCCGATTTTCCGCCATTTTTTGGTAGTTTTTCCTTCCAAGAAAGAATTTTTGAGAAATTCGAAAAATGAGCTAAATAAAGTATTAACTAGACACAATTTGCTACCGAAAGCATACCCTTCTGGTGGTAATCGGACCATTATTTCTACCCGAAAAAGTGTTTACATACAAAAAAAAAAAAAAACATCGTTGTAAAATCAATACATTCTTCGTTTCGCTCAGAATCTAAAATAAATATATTTATATAATAATATAGTTTTAAAATTATTAATTATGATTTAGTCTTATGGTTAAAAATTAAAATTAAATTTAAAATCTAATACTATTATGTTAATGACAGTTATACATTTTTTTATTATTTTGATAATACTTATTGTAATAAATTGTTCGCACATCACCTTAATATAATGAATAATAAATATAAATTTAAAGACAGAGTACTAAATACTCAATAATTACTTTTTGTTTGAATAATGCGTAAAATATTTTTTTCTGATAATTAACTTGTCCACGCCTTGAATAAATCATAATAATTCAAAGTATTTTGGTAGTTTTTATTTTTAAAATTATAATATTAAGCAAGACAACTTTATCAATGTAATGAAACTTTTATTTTTATTGTACTGAAATGTTTAAATTATTTTTAGACTGCGTTACTTTATTATTGTTAAAGTCGCAGAAATGTATGATCTAACTATTATACGAATATTTTGTTTGATAATACACTATCAAGGTTAGGTTATCAAGGTATCAAAGTTTTCTTTTTCTTTGATTGTCAAATAATTTTGAAAAAAACAAAAACAAAAATCGAACCACAGGTTGATTTGACGAGACTAGAAAAAATAAATTTTAGATCTAAGTGAAGATTATTTCGTATTTTTTTTTAAATTTAGTTGTATTGTCGGCGCCTAAGCAGTAAACTGAGTATACATGCTATACAATAATCATGGTTGAAAATTCTTTAGTTATTAATCTATGAAATTAGACTAAAATTAAAATTTTTTATAATATTGACATAAACGCGATACCATTATATAATATTTTAAAATCTAGCTGATAAAATTATTACATAATAAAAACAATTTAATTATTATTTGTATTTTAATAATAAACCTTTTTTAATGATATCGCATAACATTATTTTATTCATACTAGTTTTTTTTATATTTTTTACTGATCGTAATCGAAAATTTATAGTATATTATAAGTTTATTGGACTTGTGTACAATAAAGAAAGTGTATTTTTTTAAACAATGTACTTTGATACAAAAGAAACTTTGTAATAATAATACCGTCCGAGTGTATGAAAACATAAATGCCAACGTCATCAGTTTCACATCAAATATTCATCGAATAATACTTTGTAAAATAATATTTATATCTCTGCTAGGTATATATTATAAAGGACGTATAGTATAAGATCCAGTTCGGTTGTAACATGTACATGAAGTATTTGGCTATTTTTATCAAATCATTGTAAAATAACGTTATTTTGTTTTTCTATTTTTAATTTAATGCATAGGTGATATTATAGGCAGATATATTATATCTTAAAATCAAACTAAATTTAATATACTAATATTGTGATATTAATTTAATAACTATAAATACAATTTTAAATTAAATAAAACATACTTACCGAAACTTAACATTTAATTACATATTCTTGTTGCGACACAGATACGTTTTGTTGATTACAATAGAATTTATAACTAATAAAATATTTCAAATAGTTATAAATTTTCAATGTATTTTATTTTATATATCTACAATATAGCTCGTTTTTTTTTTTTTTTTGCTAAGTAATAGTTAATAGTAGTCAAGTTTTAATTAAATTTCAAGCACATTTTTCATGGTGTGTTTGATGTTTTTCAAGTGTTTATAGTTATTTGATTATGAATTTATTTCATATTGACATTATAATAAAATCATAAAATTGTATTGGATTATATTAGTTTTTTTGCTACGAATAATACACATTAATATTAAAGCATGCTGTCATCGTCTAACATTGTATAAGAAGAATAGTGAAAAGAAAATTTACAAATTTACCAAAAAAATCGATATACATACACGATTTGTGCATCAAATAATACTATAATATAATACACTATAAATTTTCGAAAGCCATTTTATTATAATATTTTATTATGAAATACTCTATACGAGTATATAATAGTATAAATAAAATATATTTAATAACAATTTCATATTTTATTATTATTATTATTACTTTTTTTAGTGATATCAGAAATCGAAGAACGTGAACAATTTCTCTCAGACATGGATTTGTTGGGACAAGGGTCTAAATACAGCAACGTCATAATTCATGAGATTTGCAAACGGATAAAAAAATTAGAAGTTTTCGTAAATAAAACACAGTGTAGATATAGGATTACAGATGTACAGGATATTGCAAATAAATATCGAATACCGTTGGGATCACCGAAAACACTACCGATATTATAGATCAATTAAATCGATATTATGATAATGATATATACTAATAAAAATAATTACTAATTCATGTTTTAAAATTTCCACATACAATTTTCATTGAAAAATCCAACAATAAAAACGCGCACAGATTTTCAATAATTTTGATTGATTTATTATTTATTTTAAATGCTCAATAAAGTATAATAATAATGAATTTAATAGTACTAGGTCAGCTTTATAGATCATAACATAAAATTTTATCCACTCCATATTTAGTAATTTAATATAGTTACTATATTTGGGAAGAATTTAATTATTATTAACGAAATATATTAAATGTGTAACACAGTATTATATTCATTATTCATTGTAGAATTTTAGATTAAAAGTTAAAACATATTTTTGATGACGTAGATATATATACCACGTATCATACCAGGCACTGGTGCTAACCTCGATCAAATAAATTATTATGTATGATTTACTAAAAGAAAAAAATTAATGATCAAAAAAAAAAAATGTCATTTTTTAGATTAAATATTTCTATATGTCGTAATAGTTAACTGGTTTTGAAATGTCATTTATTGTTATACCATTTTTTCTAGAAAATAATTAGCATCTCTATTAATAGTTGAAAAAAATATAGTAATCAATGAAACAATAAATTAAAAAATAGAAAAAATTATAAACAGTAATATTAAACTTAAATCATATAAGATAGACTGAGAATTGAGATATAAGAAAAAAGGGTAAATCAAATCAAAATGAAACGCATATGTGTTAATTCTATTGGAAGAGAACATTAAAATAATTGAAAACACAAATTAAAAAACAAAATTGCTTATTTGTTAATGTGCGAAAGAAGAAATTAAAATTGTTATTAATAGTGGTAAGTTAAGTAAATTTTAAAACAAAACATCAAATGTAATAATTATCGTAAGTTTTATTTGTATAGCGTACATAAAACTATAAACTGTTTTAAAATGAATCTACTTTTAAATCATTTAAATGTTAATACGTATTATAACTATTTTAGTAAAAATTTTCAATTACATTATATAGACATTTTTTTATCGAACATTTTGAATTATTTTATGTTTTTAATTAAACTTTAAAATGTGATGGAAATTGCAATAAGTATAACTATTTCATTTATAATTTCATAACGTCTACCTACTAAAAAAACTCTCACGTGATACACACATCATAGTATGCATACAATAATATTATAATTTATTATTATAATACATACCTTCAAAAAAATTCAGTATTAAAAAAATTGTTGGAATTATAAAAATAAAAAAATCTAGAGTAAGTAGATCCTTGCCATTTTTTCATACAATACCTACTAAATTTTAAAATTTATATGAGTACTTCATTTTAGCCTATATATCTTGGTAAGTACGTAAACAAATGCTGCTATCATAATTTACTATACCCGGATAATATTAAACTTAGAGTATAGTAGAACATTTTTCATATTATATAATATAATATTATTATTATTTCTTATAAGTTTTAGCCATTTATATTTAAGATTTTTTTTTATTTTATGCTTTTTAAAAAAAAAAAATTATTACTTTTTATAAAATAAAATTTTATATGTAATATAAAATATATTATAATAAATTAATTTAAATCGCCAAAATTATAAAAACTATTTGTATTTACTTAAACAAATTTAACAAACTATTTTTTTATTACATAAAATTATTATAAATCAATATTTAGAGTAGATCAAAATTGTTTGCTTACTGTAATTTGAAAATCTCGTAGCTTTTAAAATGTAATGTTGTATTTTAAGTATAATATATATTTATAGTATTTTTAAAAATGATTATTATATAATATTTATGATCATATCGAGTAGTAACAATAGGTAAATAATTTAAATTTGTTTAAAAATTATACTTTATCGAGATTAATTCAATTAGGTTTTTTTAATAATCCTTAATTAGATTGATTTTGGTATCGATAATAACACTGATGGAATTCTAACATTTCAGAATATTTATTTAAGTGCTTACGTGGAAAAATAACAGGATGAAATTTATTTATCTAGCTTTTACCTCGTGTAAAAAAAATCAATATTTCAACAATTTTCTATCTTAACTGTTGTGATAGGATATTATAATTAGATCGTTATTTTTGTTGTTCGTACATAATAATTTTAATAATATTGTAATGTGTATAACAATATCATTATAATACTAATGAACAATGCGAGCCTGTGTTTTGTTTTGTTATTTTGCAAATCTGGCGCGTATTACAATATCGCATTATACTATATTTACGAGAATATTATATAATATTCCAACATTTTCTACAAATACACTATTTTATGAAAATTATATATTATTATTATTATTTAATTTCATATTTGTATCGCATATAAACTGCAATATGTGACCTATACTATACACGAGAAAGAGTATTTTTGCAATTTCCCACTTCTCCATCCCCCCTCATCAACAATCCTTCCAACGCCACCTGCACGTAAAACTATTCTGCGCTATAATATATTTAGCAGGTATTCGAGTAATGACTACCGTTAGATGATAATAATAATAATAATATAATGTTTCGATGACGTCGGCGGCTCGACAATAACAAAACAGCAGCAACAGCTTATAAATAATAATAATAAATTAATAACTGGTATTATACTGCTGATTAATGTGTGTGTGTGTGTGTGTGTGTGTGTGTGTGTACATCTGGCGAGGGGCATATAGGTGTATTATCAACAAAAGGGTTTATGGTCACGCCCAAGCCGTTCATTCATAATCATCTGTAGTACCTGGTTAGGTAAACGGGTATAGTGCGGTGTTGTGGTAGAGTGAAGAGGAGTGAAGAGGATGGATGTTGACGAGACGCGAGAGAAAAGGATGGAGCGGGACAAAAGGACAAAAGGAAGAAAATACGACGTAGCCGCGGTGTTAATGACAAGGACGAACCGGTGCTCGCGTTCTAATTATACTAGCGCCCTCGGTCTAATTGGTCACCGCGCGGTAAACACATTCGACCTGGCTGGTATATACCAGAGACACAATACAGCGAAATACTTACTATTATTTTCGGCGAATGTTTGACCATCATCCCGCCTTATAGGAACATTAGCAATTAATACACGCATTGTTCTAAATGATGGAGGTAGATAGGTAAATAGGTAGCTATACTCACTCACAAGTGGCGATAATAAATTATTCATTACTTAACGTATTATTTAAACGAGACCATCGGTCAAAACTTATTTTAAATTTTATTCTCAAACGATTGAACGGGTGAAAATCCATTGGAAATATTATTTAACTAATCACCAATCATCACAGGATTTGTCGATCGGACACGATTTCCAGTAGCAATTCAAATGTATTTGTAGGTACATAATATAATTTTATATTTTTATAAATCCACGGTTATTATTCATCGATGAATCGCCAAAACTATATATTATTATTAGTATTATTATTTCTCGGCGTGTTCGTCCGGTATAGATAGTCATATAGATAAAAAAAATACATGGGTAGGACACCACGAATCGAAGACATAACATTTTTGCGGTTCTTAACTGATAACAAGTTGAGGCCGTTTGTTCATATTTATAATATACTATTTCTTATGTATATAGTAATCTGATAATATCATAATTTAAACTTTATATTATTAAATGTATTAATATTTTATTAATGCAAAAAATGGTAATGCTCTTAATTAACCGTACTATTTTACTTAAAATTATTATACTTGTTATTAGTAATCACCTTTTATTATATTTTTATGGAAATAAACGACCCCAATTTGTAATCATTAATATTTTGAATCTTCACTGATAAGCCATTATGTCCTATCATGTATTTATTATCTATGGGGTCAATCCACCAACATGAATTCTCAAGTAAAAATCTATATATTCTTATAAGTGTTTAATAAATCCGTCGTTCAAAGAATAAGATTAAGATAATAAGAATTAAGAGTGTACCTACCTATTTAGATTTATTAATAAAATAAATTATAAAAAAAGTAATAATGATGCCTGACAACGGCCTTAAAAGATTTTAGTTGAATTTCAAACTAACCCTCAATCTTTTTTTAACATAATTCGATCATCGTCAAAAAAAACTATATAATATATTATCAATCATTATCGACAAAATTGCATAATTTGAATAATATCAATAATACCAACAAGGTGAGAATTTTAAATAATAACAATATCAAATAAAATTACGCCAGCAATGAAGTGAACGCACTGGGAGAACTCGGAGAACTGTTTCGTAATTGTCCGATACGTCTTCGAAAATGAAATTTCACCGTTATAGCATAATAATATCGTCCTAATGTTTTGCGAGAAACAAATATTGTCTGACATAAACTTATTTTGCTGTAAATTATAATTAAAGACTAGCTAGACTGCGTAATTTAAATTATTTCTATTGAACTAATTAATATTTGTATTGTGGTTTTATTTTTGAAGTATTTTAACAAATTGCATCCGGTATTGTTATTTTTACTCCGTAATTAAATTTTTGTAAAGAGATGGGTAAATTATATTATATTATACCGTTATCGTTGAATTGGCAAACAGAAATGCATTAGGTAGGATAAAAATTAAAAATGACATTTAGTTATTATTGACGGTCTAGATGGCATATCGTTTTTATTTATATATATTTTTTTTTAAACGATATCTGTATTTGAAATGTTTCATAAAAATAATAATATTCAATTCTTTATTTTTTTGCATGTTCAAATTGACAAATTAAATTTTCTCTTTCATTTTATGATTGAAATAAGAAAATGTCAAATCGTGATTAAAACAAACAAGGTGAATTCATTAAATTCCATTAAATTATCTATATCTATCATTGTATATATTAATCAAGACAAATTAATTACCCCGAGATATTATTTTTCTGACGTATTTTTTTTAATCTTTAATTTTATACTTCTGACAAATACTCAATCTTGTGTTGTTATAATTATAATATCTCCGAAGTAATTGTATATAATTATTATATAATTTATAAATATTTTACTATACATCAATTTTTTATATTAATTTTATTCACAGTTTTTTTTTATGAATATGTATTTATTTTAATATATAGTTGAATTCTTATTATCTTAATGACGCAACCAATTTGTTTATTTTTTTTTTATTCATTATTTTTTTCCCTACTTTATTCGCAGTAGAAAGAATAAAATATGATAATTAAAAATTAAAAAATAAACAAACTGCTTATAAGATTACAATTAAAAATTGAATACTATATTGTATATAGGTTTGGTACACGAAAACATATTTAACATGTAATTATAATATATGAACTAAAAAATATAAACATTACACTGATTTAAAAATATGGTAATTAAATAATAATTATTGTTATTATACGTTAAACACGTGTAGTAGCATTAAAACCCAAATCGAACAAAACTATCGAAAATCATTCATTTAGCAAATGAATCGAATCGTGTAGACAATAAAAACAGGTAAGGATTTATTTTTTTATATATAACTTAAGGACAGATATTTAGGTACCGTCACGAGAAATAATTTAGGTACAAATTTACAATGTTTTTGTAAAAGTTTTTCGGTTGAATTCTTCGGTTAGAAAAAAAAAATTAGTTTAGACCTGATGAAATTTTCATAGCCGTGAATCTCAGATCTGATATAAAAACATCACACTACATACAAATGTCAAGGTTTGTACTTTAAATTTTTTTTTTTTTTAATAGCATACTATGATAACATATAGTATTATATATTTAATGTCAGTAGTTTACTCCATAAAATTGGCTTACTATAACGATCTTAAATTTTCTTTTTTACTGAAACAATATAGTTCCACTGGAATATAAATCATTTCTTTTTATAATAAATTATATTCACGTTACAATTCTTTGATAACAAAAATATACCTGTTCAATTTTCTTTTTACTTAAGTACTGTTGTAATATCATAGTTCATATTTGAGCAGTATTTATTTTCAGTTTTCATCTGTTTATCAATTCATAAGTTTTAAATAATATTATTTAAATTAATTTATAAACAAATTTTTCAAATGCAATTTTTGTAAGTTAAAACATTTAAAATTAGTTCCCACTAAAATTTAAAATATTTAATTATAATTTACTTATCAAAACATTTAAAACTATTAAGTAAATTCATTATTTATAATTTATAAGACGTATATATAATAAGTATATATACTGAAATACCATATACATCTTCAATGGTTACCAAACAAATTAACTTGTTGTATGCGTAATAGAAAATAAATCATTAAAGATAAAACTATAATTGCATATTGATATTGACATTATGTTATGATATGTTTCTAAACTATTTAAGTATAACAATTTATAACAAAATTGTTGAATTGGAAAAAAATACAAAATATAAATAAACTATTTAAAATTGTTAAGTGAATTTGCATAATTATTTCCAGGCGCAAAATATCTAAGTTTTAACTTGATTATCTTTTTGAATGCATCATTATTTTAAACTACTTTTTGAGAAAATTCCTCTGAAGTTTATTTTGCGTTTGGTTTTACAAGAAATCTACGAAATGACTTTTAGAACAAATAATCCCATTAAAACCGAAATACAATGAAATGGCAATAAAATTTGATCCCTTGTATTGTTATCGGGGTTACACGGAGGTATAACGTCATTGTTTTTATCCAATGTCGTATGATGTGTGCACGTTGTTTCATAAAGTGGGGTGAACCTCGACAACCACTTCAAAACCGACAACCAGTTAGAAATGAACGAAAATCAATCGGTTTCAATATGTTTCTTTTTATCACAGCTTAACCATTAAGTAACATATAGAAATAAGGTTTGGTTGTAAGTAAATTAAGCAATTTCTATGACCACTCGAAGAACAAAACTATACATCAAAATCAAGTTTTTGGGATTGCACTTGAATTTATTGCCATGTTTTTCTGCCTGTTGGAGTGGTTTAAAGGTTTACAAACGTCGGTGTGAAAATGTGAAACTTATAATTGGATGCTCAAAATGTGATAAAGAGCTATTATTTAGTGTTCGCAGATCATTTGGGAACTATTGTTATAATTTAAATCGAATTAATAAAATCAGAGTTTTTAATAACTGATTAGTTGTATTTAAAATCATTATCATTTTCACTACCTGTTAAATTAAAAATAATTTAATGATTATAATTTTTAACCAACTTTATAATTTATATTAAAATACTTTGACGGGATATCTATATGTATTTCATATTTGCTTTTTTGATTTAACATTACTCCAACTACATTAAAATTAAAAACAATTGCTTCGATTTTGGTAGGATTAAATCTATCAATATAAGAAATAAGGAAATGATAAAATACAGAATTTATAGTAAAAAATGTTCAAAATGGAACTTGGATACGCTGGATATTTATTTATTAGAAATATTTATGAAGTTCCGATAGGATTATTTTATTATAATATATTTACTGAATAATCTAGATTCTTATTTTAAATGGAATAAAATTCTTTTGTCCCCATGTGAATCTGTCTTAGACAGTTTTTATTGTGTTTCGAAGTTATATATCTTGTTAAAATTTAAAATTTGAATTTCATATTCTTTATAAAATACAAAAATATTTGTTTTGCAAAAGATATAAGATATTTTTTATTTTCATTTTTTTTTTTTATGCAGTATTTGATGTTAACAAAATAATAACAAAAATAGCATAATGCTTATTGCGATTGGAAATTGTAAAATGCTTCATTACTCCATTTGCTTTATATGTAGCAATTACATTATTAAAAATTAGTTTACAAAAATACATTTTTTGAAATTTATTTTACCTCTAATTTTCAATTTAAAAATCCACCAGCACTATTTTATATAAACTATATTAAATTCTTAATAAATGATATTCATAAATAAATAATTTTAAAAAATCCGGTAGGTAGGTGAATTCCGTCGTCCATTCGGTCCTTGGAGAGATAAGTGGTGGAATGTATTATTGTATTATTTTATAATTAAGATTTGAATGCAAAAATAATGCATTCGAATAAACTATTCTGAGCGAAACTTAGTGAGGTATACAATATACTGATAATATTTCTTTTTATTAATTGTATTTATTTATTAAATAATTTAATAATTTTCAAAAAATAAAAAAATAAATAGTTATCGTGAAATATTTAAAATCGAGTACATCAAAATTACAGTTACCGTGAATTTAGCTATTTTCCCACAAGTTTTTGTAAGTTTTTCTTCTCCAAAACAAAACTTTTGAGAAATTTGAAAAATTTGAAAAATAAACTAAATAAAGTACCAACTATATTGCAATTGTCTGTTGAAAACATACATCATTCGTAGTAATCTATTCAAAAAAGTGTTTACAAACATAAAAAAACAAAACATTCTTCGATATTCTTCACTTCGTTCAGAATTTAAAATGGACTCTCCCCTGAAGTAACAAACTATTATTCTCATATATCATTGTACCTATGTCAAATAAATATTCATTTAATATTTAAATTGTATAAATTTTGCAAATATAATTCACAACGTATACCTAGTAATTATATAATTATATAATTATATTAATTATATATTTTTTTAAATTTATTACACTGTCAACATTAATTAATTTTAAATATGGTTCAACATTTTTTTTATGATACAATAAATTATTGATTTTTCTATTCAAATTTAGTAATATTATTTATATCTTATTAAGTTTCAAATTATTTTAAAACACAACAGACGACAGTAGTATCTAAGTAATGTTAATATTTTACACAAAAACCATAATAGTTGTCGGCACATTCGATGTAAAACGGTATAATTTCATTATTTTGGTTTTTCGGCTATACATTATGTATGCGGTTATAGCTTCATAGATAATTAGTCAAGTCTATATACTTGACTAATTAATTATACGTTACGTCCTGTAAAAGTTCATGAAACAGCTTCATTAGTTTCGAGAACAAAAAACTGACCCTTGTTTAATTACGTAATGTAGTAAATGTGTACTTCGTACAAATTTACCGAGAATGATCACTATAAAATTTATATTTTCGATAAATTGTTCGTTATATTGCTGTATACCAATTAATTATTAATTGTTCATTATTTTTTTTTTTTTTATCCGGATTATTAGCATTTTTTTTTTTTAACATTTATTTAAAATTCTAAAAACGTAACGCACTATTAATAATTGACAATCGTGTGAGTGAAAAAATAATTGTAAACGTTTGAAACATTAACACATCAGACCTATGAAAAATATATTTTATAATTTTTAATGAATAGCAAATTATATTACATAAGAAAATGTGATAATCTTAGTATATATACTGAATTCCAATTTTGTTTCATAGTTATGAAATTTCTATTCAATAATAAAATGTATTATAATTAAAAACATAATATTAATGAAGATAATATTTTTAAGAAATAGAAAATATTTTTAACCAATTATGTGTTTATGTGTATATTTAAATCGATTCCAATGATTATTTCAGTCCAGAGGTTACTTCCTAAACAAATTTTTTTTCCACGTTCGTTAGTTATATACAGAGTGTTCCAGACCTATTTTTTAATTGCAATATCTTAGCGAAAAATTAAAATTTTTAAATACAATTTTTTCAAATTATTATTAAAGCAATGGACTATATATAACATTACTTGTATTACTAGTTTAAAAAAAGATAAATCATAAAAAAAATAAACTCTTTATTTTTTAAGTTATGTAAAGCTTGAAGATAGTCATTTTAAAGAGTATAATTATATGCGAATTTTGACGTGTTGATCTCTTAATTTAATCAATATTTCGATTTTTAAGAATTATTGGAAAAATCATATTTCTGATGTCATTATTATAGCGAATATATTTTATATAGTTTGTGATTATATCGTGGAATGCAAAACTCATATTATCAATATTATGATAAATGATACGATTTGTAGATTGATAATAATTTTTTTAATAATAATTGATAACTAAAATTTTCTACACTACTACAACAACTGTTTGTATTTTAAACTGTGGTAAGCACTGAGAGTGTCCATGATAACATTGATGAAATCAATTTTACGTGCAATGGTATTAAAATATTTAATTATTAAGAATAATAACGTCAGAAATATAATTTCTCCAATAAATGTAAAAAAATCCTAAAAATCGAAATCTTGATTAAATTAAGAGAACGACAAGTCAAAATTCTCATATAAATTTAATCTTTAAAATGACTATCTTCAAACTTTACATAACTTAAAAATAAAGAGTTTATTTTTTATTTTTTTATTTTTTAAGACGTGTTTTTTAAATAAGTAATAAAGATAATTTTATAGTCTGTTGCCTATTTAATAATTTGAAAAAAAATTCATTGAAAAATTTAAATTTTTTGCGGAGATATTTTAATTAGTAAATGCATCTGGGTCACTCTATAAATAAATTATTTCTTCAGACCTCCGAAACATTTCCAGCAAATAATTTTTAATCATGAAGTACGATGATAAGAAATTATATAGACATAGTTATATTCTAAATAAAATGTTAAGTTAGAATTTAATTTTAATGTACATTTGTTTACTATTTTAGTGTTTGATGGTTATAATACACAATTTATACGTTCATTCGTAATACGATCGAGGTTCTGTTATATTCCATAAAAATACGATTTATAAATTAATTTTAGTTTAGTAAAATTTATAAAATTTACGATATTATTATTTTTAAATTGAATATTTACATAAATTAATTATTTTATTCATGAATATTAAACGCTTTAAATCGTTGTCTGGAGTACGGCGATATAATTTACAACAAATAAGACACAACGGTTCTGAGGAAATTAAGACGAGCATAACTAATATTCGGTATCTGATAATATATGTGTAAATATATTGAGAAAAAAACAAAACAAAAGTAGAAACGTCAATTTAGGATGTTCCTCCTTCGTCCCTTCGGTCCTCGGATAAATTATTGGTTTATTATAATTATTAAGATTTAAATACAATGATATTGCATTAGAAAATACGATTCTGGGTGAATCTCAATACATTACAATATATTATATTAATAACCAATTCTAAAATTTTTACCACGAGTGTAAATTATATATGTAAATATTTCAAATAAATTTCAAATCCCTACGATCAAAATTCAAAGAGTTATCATTTCATGATAAAAATTGTCACGATTTTCAAAATATTTTGTAAATATATTAAATAGTAAATGAGTAGGCTTCTATAAAAACTTCATACCGTTCAAACAAAAATTGCAGGTAATATTAAACATTTTTGGAAAAAATTCAAAGCCTTATATTTAGCTGAAAAATCAACCAATTCGTTCCAAAATTTTAACAAACTTAAATATTACCTACATTAGTATTCAAAAATATTTTTAAGTCCTTACAATCAAATTAGTTATCAAGAAATAAACAAATTAAAATAATGGAAACCGTAATTTTGCCGATTTTCCGCCTCTCAAGTAAAAACTTTAGGAAATTCACAAAATTAGCTAAATAAAGTACCAAGGTGATACAATTTGCTATAGAATGCATACCCTATTTGTGGTAATCTGACTATTATTTCTACCCAAAAAAATGTTTTCGTTCATAAAAAAAAACAACTTGTTAAAAACAATACAGTTCTCGCTCCACTCAAAATCTAATATTCTCTTTGATTTATTAATTCTTCGTATGTACAACCAGCAAATTTATTACAAAGAAGTAACGTTCATCGTATTCATTAAATGAGATTAGTATTTTCAACGTTACCAAAATATTTTATGTTTTATTTTAACCGAAACAGAATGCATTTTGTTTTTAATTAATTATTTATTAGAGCAGAGTCGAGAATTTTGACAGTAAACTTTACTTACTTGATTTACAAGTTAATGATTTTTATCAACATCAAGTTACACCAATTACATCGTAGACGTGCACAGAATTCCTTAATGGAGACACTTTAATCGACCTTGTAACTTAACTAATACTATTAGTAAACTCGGTTGTTTCGTAACAAAACAACAGTTCAACGTTAGCTAAATTATTAACTAGAATAATAATTAACAATAACAAGCTCTGATAAATCATAAAATATTGGTGTTGTTTGCCACGTTCGGGACTTGGAATCTACTGGCGGAAAATCTATTAAAATGTAAATTACTAGACTTCTATAATATTTAAATACTATATTTAAATTTTATTTTATAAAAAAATGTTTTAATGTATGAAATTAATATTTTATTTTATGGTAAAAAATTCATTTCACATTTCTGAAAGGAGTGACACTAATATTGTACATTTTATATTTTATTTGATTTCATCCTTTTCGTTGAAAAGTCTAGCGATTGATCGAAAATAATAAGATATTCTTGAATAAGATATTTTTGAATATTAAATTCTTTACTATTTGAAAATCTATAATAATGTTACCAGCTTTTGATTTTTACTGTGTTCAAATTCCAAACTTTTTTAATATAGAACTCAAACGGGACTTGGACTATAGTATAAAAAACATGACAATGGACTACACGTATTTTAAATTATAGGATAGTGTATTTATTAAGCAAATACATAGTGTTATTTCACAATTGTATTATTATTATCAATATTAGTTTTATGTATTATATCGAATAAAAATTCTATTTAAATACTTAATAATATATCATAGTATTAAATATTAAATAAAGTCTAGGATCTTCCCCTGCCTAATTGATATTGTTTTTACTTATGTATGATTATTTATCGTTATTTTAATAATTCAAAATAATAAAACAACAAACATTGAGCTGAAGTGGACGAAGGAACGAATAATCTCTCATAAACGTCCTTTATGCTATCCATTTAAGAATTATTTAAACCAACATTACTCGTATCAATTTGTATTCAATATATGTAATCGTTTCATTATATTTAGGGCGTCCAGCGACCGTGTTTGTCCTTGTCAATAACTTTTGGTATATTTCATATTTTTA
>CM023357.1:54296735-54396460 GCA_013282895.1 Eriosoma lanigerum | reverse complement strand
TCTATATGAAAAAGATAACTAATAATAATTTATATATAATTTGTCAAACATTGCTATAAATGCTCAAAATAATGTTTAATCTTAAAAGTTCCATTGAGATCGTAATATAAAATATGGGTTATCGATAGAATTTAATACTAGTCTATTTCGGGTGACACGTTATATAAATATAACTTTATAGACCATTGTTGGTTACAAATAGACTGATGGGTATTAATGTTGTGAATAGTATCAGGTATCTTATATAATATACAGGGTGATTGTATTATTTATCTGCACTAATGCTCTTGGCTGGTCAACCGGTATTAAAAAAGAAAATTATATTTATTATTTATCACTCGGTAATTTTAATAATATTACATCGCGATATGATATTTAAAATTAATACAGGGAAACAAATAATTTTATCAATAATATAGGTACTGAAACATCAGAAGAATCAGATAAAATAATCACCCTGTATTGTGTTTAAGGCATATATATAGTTTCATATTAACGATCTGAATTCAGACAAAAAGGTTTCAATATAGACGCGCTTGAACCTTCTCGGTAATAACTAATGGATGCTTCTGTCTTCGGTGATTAAATATATTTTCCCGATGGTACTGTTTGCGGCGAAATTATTGAGAAAACTATGATTTATTGCTCGAGTTCTCAATCGAGATTTTCTCGGGTCGTCCTCGATCGCAATCTGATGAACTTTTTTTTTTTTTTTTACCACCATGATCGACGTGTTCACTTGGACTCGATCGACGTCCACGTGGCCTGTCATATTATACCTCGTGTTTTATACCGCATTGTCACCGTGGTTATGGTTACGGTGTAGTAACGAATCGTAGTAGTTAAATGATATTCTGATGAACGTAAAATGTCGTTGTGCTTTCCACAAATCTTGGCTGATAATGTTAAAAGGAAACGTACTTGTCGTCTCTCCTTCACCGTTAGTAATATTTTTCACGCACCAAACGACCTAACATTTTGCGTTACGCATACAATTAATAGTACACCATTTTTTAATACTTCGCCAATTTCGATTTTTTAAATAATTATAATACTATGTCTATAATACACGTCACGTCTTACATAGCTTGTTGTGTTTATTTTCTTTAAAATTTAATCAAACGATTTTTCGACAACCAAAATATTAATAATAATTTATTATTTTTAATTTTTATTATTATTTGTTTTAACATACAAAAAGAGAACGTAATAGACACGCTAAGATGATTTAATTAAAAATACACAAATCATTATGATCGTTATAATACTTTATATATTTTAACAATATAGCTGTTCCAACAAAACTACTTTTGTAAATAATTGGATGCCGAAAGCAAATTGCTTAAATAGTTTGATTTGTAAATTATGTTTGTAATGTTAAACTTTCGTATCAATCATTCGAATACATTATTACAAATTTTTCATGGTATAAATATTAAAATATCGTGTATTAAATTATATTCTATAGAAATATGATTTTTCTTTCGTTAATATTTTGCAAAGCAATTTATTATTTCTTCACAAGCTAAGCTTGAAGTAACATTTTTTTTTTTTTTTTTTTAATATGTTTTATAATCATATTTTTTAAACAGGTAGGTACTCAATCTGATATCTACTTTTCACTAGTTTACCTAAGTATCTCTTTAAGCAGTTTACCCTCATTTTTTTTAACACTATAACTTAACTCATATTATTATTTTAAAGCTTAAAATTCCTAACAAGTGAGACAAGGTCTGGAACAAAAGCACTGTAGACCCTACCTAAGGACGACACTGACTAAAATATTATATAAAATTTTTAATAAATTTATGTAAACTCGTTGGTGTATGTAATACATTATAACGAATACTTTATTAATACAAATCAAATTTAATGTTACAGTTTTATTAACAGTGGAAACAGTGAAACAGTTAATTTTTATAAGGATACATATTTTTTAAAAATCAGTCTCAAATATATTAATTTTAAATGATACAAAAAAAAAAATAATAATAATAATAATAATAATAATAAAAGTGTCAATGCTTATATACGAGAAAAAAAATTATACAATAATCGTTACTATTGACGACTAACTCGAATCGAAATAATATAATAATGTTATTATTTAGAGGAATCGTCTACCGCTTATTTATGTGACAATATTAGAAAATATGATATATCACCTTCTTAGTGGCGAGCGTATTCAGTGGCGCAACTATAAGGGTTTGAGTTTCTAAACACAACCTTTTAAAGTATAATACTTATCTACTGTTTGATTATTAAATATGTACATAAATTATTTTTTAATATCAATTTATAGCTAAATCATAGACCGTCTTGTAAAAAATATTTTTGAAAAAGTACCCATTTAAATATTTATACTTGAATTGGAGTAAAGATGTATTCTAAATACTTTACAAATACTATCGAGAAAAAAGTATTTGAATACAATTATTTTTTTTATTTATTTTTATTATTTTATTTTCAAAAATGACACACGTTTTGCTATATCAATACAATACGTATTCAAGATAATTTGTATTCATAAATATGTCATAATATATAATTTTAATAATTATATACGTAAATACAATAATAATGTAAATTAATTGTTAAATGACATAAAAGTATTTAACTATACACGATTAAAAGTGTTATCAATTTAAATCCTTTATTACTTTTAACATCATTGTTTTTTTTAAAAAAATTTTAAATATCATATTATGCTATTTAGTAAAAGTTATTAAAATAATGTTACGTTCGTCTAATTACTATTTTTAATGATATTCAATTTATTAAATACAAGTATTTTTTATTTCGTTAAAAATACTAAAAAATTATATTTAAATTACCAAAAAATACTCTAATAAAGTGTATTTAGATACTAGTATTCGTATACTTTACAAGACTGGTCATAGATAATAATTAGATTTAGATTAATAATTAGTTTGTCCAATAGAGATTTTACAGAGGATAAAAAATAAAAATCTAACCTATGGGTTGGACGAAAAAAAAACCAATAGTTACGCCACTCCACCGACACATATTTGTGTCGACTTTATCGCTTACCGCCGCTAATCAGTGTTCAGTACTGTGCAGTATAGTAACACGGTGGAGCAGTGGCGACCGGGCCGGTCGGAGTTGTGCCGGTGACGGCGGGATTCGCAGAGGAAACGCCGAGCAGCTCGTGTAGGGCGACGATGTACGTCTGGGCCATCTGGAGCGTTTCGAATTTGGACAGTTTGCGTTCGTCGTCGGCCGCGGGAACGACACCGCGGAGCCGGTCGAACGCCTCGTTCAGGCCGCTCATGCGGCGTCTCTCGCGCGCGTTGGCCGCCAGCCGCCGCCGCTTGCGGCCGGCCGCGTCCACGGGGCCGTGGCCACCTTCGCTCTTGTCGCTGCATCCGCTCGTCGAACAGTTGTCCGCGGAGGGTGCCGCGGCACATCGGCGGTCGTACCATTCAGGAGCGACGCCGCCGCCGAAAGGATCGTCGAACGCGTCACAATAGTACGACAACTGTTGCGCGAAGTCTGCGTTGGTCCTCAACATGATACCAAAACAACGGTGTGATCGGGGGGTTTTTTTTTTTTTTTTCAACAATAATATTTTACAACATTCGATGGACGGACGACGATATCGATGCGCGATTATGGGCTTATATATAAATTATGTAATACGTCAACGATGTGAACGCTGCGACCGACGCGAAACGTTTACCAGACAACCGGTCACGGTTATATGTTTTATAGGTAACCGTTAACCACGCGTTTCTGTTGCGGTAGTAGCGAGTTTGATTTTAATAATAATCATTATATAACAATATTAAGCCTGTGTGGGGGGGCGGAGGCGTACCCGGACTGCACAACGCCCGCCCGCCGACGACGCGCAACCGGATCGCAATACGACCATACAATATTATTATTGTTATTATCATAACACTGTCGACGAGACCGCCACCCATCCGGGTGGGTGTACGTATTACTTTATATACGAGTGTACGGTGGTTGTTGTTGTTGTTGTTGTTGTTATCCTAACCATCTGTACTTACCTAACCTACCTGACCTACCTGATAGTACCTATATACGTGTAAAATAAACGATAAATCGTTTTTTTCCACCCTATCGATTTGCGTCTTCTTTATTACCGTTTTTTTTCCTCCCATTCGATTTTTGACCGTATAATAATATATTATACGTGATTTTTTTTTTTTATATATATATAACGTTTTCGAGTTCATATTATAAACATTAATTTATTGTTTTCCATCGAAATCTATTCGTAATCGATTGCGCCACAACGCGTTCGATTAAGTGCAGATCGTTTCGTACCTTTATAAAATTATCGACGTTAAACATTAAATCGTTCGAAATTACAAAAAATTAGGTTAAAAGTAACCATACGCTATTTTCGTTTATCTCCGTTTTAATTTGTTGGCAAATACGAAATATTAAGTATACCATCTTTCCATGACCGTTTCGAATGCGAAAACGCTTTTATAGATTTAAAATTTAACAAATTACGCGTCAACATTTTTTAATCAAACAGTCAATTAAACAATAATTAAAAGGAAAATATTCACTAAAATTATTTTAATCTTTCAATGTCCAATTTGATTTCTCTTAAACTAATTTATTGGCACTGATGCTGAGTTTGTGAAAAATAATAAAAAAATTCTAATTTTGACCGTTGATGAGAAATCATTATTTATACGTTTTGTAAGTATGCAACAATGGACGTTATAAAAACCAAAAAATAAATCAAACAAATACTTTAAACTTTACTTTCAGTTTTTAAATGGGTATATTTATTTAATAGTAATCTAAACTACAATAAAAATCTATTTTTAACACCCTAGGTATGTATCTGTATAAAAATTAAAAAGTGTAGTTCAGTAATAATTTAAATTATTTTAAAGAAAAACCAATAAAAAAACATGTTTTATAAATGAATAGAGTGGTGTATTTAGGGAAGGACCCGAAGGGCCCCCCTTACATGGTATTTATGTATAGTTATTAATTAATAATATGTGTCTTACAAACGAAAATATTAATATGTTCTTTTATGATAACAACCGAAACAACGAATTATTACAAATAACGAGTACATACATTCATAATAATAATAATAATGTTATTTTACGATATCAACAAATACTTAATAATAATCGAATACATAATTATAAAATCACCTAACATTTTTAATTTATGCAGACAAATGATTAAGATAATTGATTTCTGATAGAGTGACCGATTTTCGATGTTGAATGTTCATAATAATAATTGTTATATTTTATTTGTTCATTGATGATTTGTACATGTAGAATCTTATAATTATATTTAATACTTTTTTTTTAAAATATTACTATTTTTATACTTGTTTTTCTTATATTTTTCAATTGAGCAAACTTTTACAATATAAACAACAAGACGTGTCCTGCACGTATAATGTTCTGGTTAATTGTAAAAAATGCTTTACAAACTATTCGAAAAGACGCTGATAATTATTTAAAAAAAAAAAAATTGAGAATGTTTCAAAATTAGTTTCTGCTGTACCCAAATGTTGAAATTAAAATGCCCCGAATCTGTAATAGACTAAACCAGCATTTTTCCAAACTTTTCCTCTGCCGAACCCCTTTGAGATAATAAAAACAATCGCGGACCCCTTAATAAAAATAATAATACTAAATTGATTACTTTATTTTCTGAACTAAATGCACATATTTTTATGATAAAAATTTAGGTAAAAAAAATTTGGTATTTTCCATTTAATACGAATATTTATTAGTATTTTCGTTTTTATAGATAGGTACTTAGTGTATTTTTAATTTACGTTCGTGGACCACAGTTTGGGAAATGCTGGACTAAACTAATCGTATTTATGTTAGTTCTAATAGTCCAGAAGAATATTTTAAAATACCTATCTATATTTATATCATTTCTTGATAATTTAATTTGCCAGCTATATTCACAATTTGATGAAAGGTTTAAACAAATATTGCTCCTAGAAAGCCTAATCCCAAGTAATTTAAATCTTCATAATAATAATAATACAATTTTATCAGCTCCATTTATATACGAAAATGATCTACTTTTATATGCAATATACTATACATTATATTAACTTTATAATATGTGGATATGTCAATGGAAGGATAGTAGCAATTTACCACAAAATGCGATAAATGCAATGCAACACTGTAACGATCTTTACCCACAAACATTCGAATGCTATTGCAATTATTTTCTACATTACCAATTACTTCTGCAATTTCAGAACGTATGTTTTCTGCCCTTAAAATAATTAAGACGTACCTTAGATCAACAATAAAAGAAGAAAATCTGAATGGCTTAACTATATAAGTATAATATAATATTAATAAGAAAGAAAATGTCTTAGTTGAGGAGATAACGGAGGTATTTGTAAAAAAAAAAAAATGTCTGCGAAAAGAATGCAATTATAAGACAGGTCACAGGTCAAAAAATGTCTAAATATTTCAAAATATTTCTAGCTTCGCCACTACTGATCATGAATATAAATGTATAATACATATTATGTACACATCTTGATGTATACTTGTATTCTTGTATAAATGATTTTGCCCGACCTTGTCTATAATAAATATAGATACAATAAAATACTTAATAAAAAAATTTTAACAGTCAGTAACATTATTATTATAAATAATATTTTTTCTTTACATAGATAAATAATAAAATAATTTAATGAAGAATAACAACGCTACAAGTAAATGTTGTTTTTTAATCGAATACAAACATTCAGTTTTAAACGATATCAATATTATTTTATAATACCTGCCTACAGTATGATGTATTAAACGGCCGATGAAATCATATTATAATAATGATATATTTTCCATATACAGAAGAAAAATTGAAAATATTCCGTTTATATAGGTACATTTGACATAATATTATTTAAATCTTTATGAGTACGTATTTCGCGGTAGTTCTCAGTTGTTACGTTATTATTTTTTACGATTTATATTACTCGGAAAATTATATGAGTCATATACGTTTTTATTTCCAAGTATAATATTTGCATTACGAGTATGACAAAATCGATATACGTTAGATATAATATGTACGCATGTAAGAGATGAATATGTATGAAAGATATTATAACGAGAGGACCTGGTCAAGTAAATATTACTATGATGATCCACACTGTGGATTCTATACAGTTTTTGACAATCAAGACATAACTATTCTATTTTTCTTTTAGTATTTTTTTTTATTTATTGGCAATTATTTGATATTATTATCATATAGCAAAAACAATTGACTTATCTAACTATTTTCATCGAAATTAGTTTTGTATATACAGGATGATCAGACTATTTCTTTGGAAAATTTATGAAAATAACTCCAAAAACATATGTTAACCTCGTAACTTTTATAACAAGAAATTTTGATCTTTCTGTACATTTATTTATTATATATATATAATGATATGAGTCCTATTTAATATCTAATGTCATAATAATATTATAAACATTATGTGCGGAAAATAACAAACGAAATATGTACAATAAACTAGTCTATATTGCTTAATAATAGATTATATATTATAAATAACGATAAAAACTTAAAAAATAAAAACAAAAAATTATTAAATATAATCAAAATCATATGTATTACCAGCAACCATCATAAGGATAGGATCACAAGTATATAAAGTATGTTGATTTTAAGGAGGATTAAAGAAAGCGTTTCCTATGACAATCGATAAAACTTAATAAATATCTTTGAAGTAAAAGCATATACAATGTAATATAATGTATTATGTTACGAATAATGTTTATTTTTTTAAATATTCGTACGTTTTTTTCCGTTTTGTATGCTATCACTATAACTAATCATCCTAATTACGATAGTACGATTTCAAATATTAATAATTTTTTCATCATAATAATAAATTATAACTATGTGCGAAAAATGCGGGCATAGTTAGGTTAGTTTTAATATAGGTTATATTCATAATTTAGTAAGGTTATATTATTAACTATTAATATTTTAAGTTATTTATTGTATCTCTTTTAACGTATCACAGAACTTTCGATTCAGTGTGTAAGGGGAGGGGGCACATAGGCCTGCCCCCCCACCATTGATCTAATACTTTGGTTAATAAACTACTATATATTTAAAAAAATATAGATTTTTATTGTTCTTATGTACTTAATATTATTTTGAAAAACATTGCCCCCCATCCAAAACAAAATCCTATATCCGCCACTAGCTTGAACGATTATTATATTAACAAGAAAAAAAAAACTTATATTTAAATATTAATACATTAAATTATTGTTATTTAAAATAGGTACCTGTTTAAATGTTTTTAATAAAAACTCATCGTATTTATATTTTATATTCGAACAATAATAGTATAATAGCAACTGTAAAACATATGCATTTGAGTAAATACTTAACAAGTTTTATTTTAACACTTTAATTTAAGTAGGTACATTATATATATATATTAAATACCCAGATAGGTAGTAATTTATAAATTTCTTCAAATATTTATTATTATATTACAGGTAAAAATAATTATAATTTAATATATTCACAAACAAACCAAATACAACTTAAAACACAACAACGTTTTTTAACAACATTTTTTTAGCAAAATAATTTATAAAACAAACATAGGTTCGATGAATGAAAAGTGGTATATTATACTTTTATTATATTAAATTATTGATAAGAAGTAGTATAAAATGAGTTTAAGTAAATATATATATATATATATTATGATAATGTTTTACAGTATAAATAATTATGGAAACTTGGTTTTTGTTAGTAATATTTGATTGTTTAATATTTATATTTTTCTTATATATGCCTCTTAAGAATATTAAACGATTTTTATTATTATTTAAATTTGATATTAAATAAAATAAAAAAGAACCAATAATTAATTTGTATTTAAAAATGCAATTAAAATCTGTAGGTAGTATTTAGTATTTACAGTGAATATAATTTGTCGTCGTAAAATTTAATTAATCATAATTTAAACGAATTTGCATTTTAAAAGTTTTTTCATTTTATTGACTGTCAATAACAAATAACAGTTGTCACAACTTGTCATACAATTAAAATTAGTTTAAAGGTAATAAATTGAAATAATTGTATTTATTTCAAAATTTAAATTAAATCTTAAAAAAATTCTATTAAAAACATTATATATTACACAAAAATTTTTTTTTTCAAATTTATTAAAATTTCAGTTTTCGATTGAAATATTTTCTTTTACTATCATAATTAATTAAAATACTTACGATTCATACTCTTCACAATTTGAATAATATAGAAAACTAATTGGAGTTTATAAACAGGAATTTCTATAAAGTTATAATGGTATTTGTGTAAACTTTTATACACATTTTTCTTCTCAATAATTTTCTTGTATATCTTGTATACAAACTAGCGGACAATTTTAAAAATTGTTGGTACAAAAAACTCAGTATTAAATATAAACTTGTTATGAGTTAAGTATAAACCTAGGTTTTTGATTTTTTTCTTCAAAGTTATAAAAAGTGTTTTATTATATTTTCTTATTTTGATTAAACGTATACTCACATATTTTGTATTCAAATTACTTGTCATGTGTTCGGAATTGAAAAATATTTATATGAACTATTTACAATGTTAGGAACAGATAACAAAAAAATCATCTGGATAAAGATAAAGATCTAGATAAATTACAGATAATTAGAGAAATTAAAATAAAAATAGTATGTGTAATATACATGCCTGTATAATACTATATACTAGTATATATAATCAATGATAATATGTTTATTTTTTTTCATTGCTTACTTTAAAAATAATATTTCCTCCTAAAATAATACACACATAAGAGAACCCATGGCTGTTCAATGGTGGGAGGGTGGCAGGGGCCAGCAGTCACTTTTCGTGTCGTGGACTATAAAATTATTAATTAACAACATTGAAAAGATATTTACGAGTATTGTGTATTTGTGTATACGAAATAATGTTTATTATAATTATACGTTATGTACATATTACAATTGGTTTATAGATAGTTACGAAATATAAAACCCGAAATAGATTAATAGCATCTCGCGTGTTTGCTTGTCAGACTTATAAATTGTCATGAATATCTGGATATTATGTCAATATGTATTATATATTATTTATATTAACTTTAGATGATCGTATAGCGAAAACGGAAATAATAAACGGCTGGATTATTTTTATTAATAAAGATTAGATAGAATTTGAGAAATTTCTCAACAAATAAATAATAACATTATATTCTACGGAATTTTGTTTGGCGGACGGCCGTGATTATAACTTGTGGTCTGCTTCTATTATTCGTATTTTAAAAAAAATTTAAATATATTTATTAATTTCTGGGAAATAACATCGGTCGCGACACATGTTTGTACTAATATAGGCTATTCATATAAATTAATTAGTATATTTTATATAAATTTATAACCGAACACAGAATATTAATTACTAATAAGTATTTAATAGGAATAATGTAGTCTTTTTAGAATAACGTCATATATTTTTAGCCCGGGATGTTATTTTACGTACAAGTTGGGCCTGAAAGAATGAGAATAAAAATAAAACATTATCGAAAAAATCTAGCTAATTTTCACAAAAAAATTTATCTTATGAATTTATCTAGATAAGTGAAATTTTTATCTAAAATAAATACTTAGATAACTTATATTTATTTATCTAAATAAGATAAAAGATAAAAAAATAATTATCTAGATAAGTCCCAACACTGACTATTTAACAAAATTCTATCTTAAGTGATCAATTTTTCCGTTCAAGTATTTAAAAACGCCAGATACAATAATATTATATGATAGTTTCGTGGTTTTTTAATGAGATAAGTTCATAATAACGTAAATTGAATCACGAAATAATTTTTCGCGTTCGTATTGTTGATATCGAAATCGGAATATTACAAAATTAATAATTCAGCATTGACCTAACCATCTTCCATAACAACTCGCCGTATTATTTATGGCATAAAACAAATTATTGCACATTTTATGCGTACAACTATTGGTTTAGAACGGCAAATATTAAAATAATATTCATATTTTATTAAATGATGATCAATGGTCAATACAAGTTAGGAATCGTATTAAAAATGCTGTTAAACGAATTTATTATTATTATTATTATTGTTTTTTTAATAAAGTAAAAATTAATTTATTACACTATTTTGCCGAATGAATAATATGTTTATTAAATTTATATTATATTTATTATTTTATTGAAATGTTATTAGTGTAGATGATGAATTGAGTTGCAATAATTATTGGATAATTGTGTAAACAATATGAGCAATGATTGATTTGATATAGATATTTTATTTCGTAATATCATTATTACATTCGTGCTACCAATACTCCTAACTCGTAATATACATACAGTAGAATAATTCTGATCTGATTTTCCAAATATTAATTATTTTATATATGAAAAGAGACGAACAATATTCAATTTGATGATAACAAAAATATTGTTCCACAATTATTTCAATATTATAACGTCAAATAAATCAAATTGGGTGAAATATTGCAAAACGGGTAGTTCGATGAAACGAATCGTATAATTTTGATCGGCGCATCCAATTCACATATCGAGACATATTTAAGAATATTATTATAAAAAAATATTTCATATTAAAAATGTTATAAAATAAAACGATAATTGTATATGTACTTTAAAATTAATATAATAATGTACGAATAAAATGAAATTGGTTTAAAATTTAAACGTGTCTTTTTGATAGATTCTAAAGCTGATAATAATTCATTTGTTGTTTGATAATACAATCGATATGTGTACGGAAATGGCTTAGTAGTATTTATATATTGCCGATGTGCGGTTTTGTCCTACGCTTTTTTTTTGTTGACATTTATACGGTCATGAGTGACGCCCAATTTTGATTAAAACAATAATTTGTTTAAATCCGACGCAAAAACCATACCATTAATAGAAAACGTTTTTAAAATAATTATTAACGAAGCGAAGTGTAGTCGTCCCTCTTTCTTAGAGATAAAAAAAATAAATAAATAAATAACGTTAATATAACGGAATAATCGTTCGGAAAAAAAATATATATTAAAAAGGTAAACCGCTAATGGATTTTTGTATTTCGCTATTTTACCGTTTATTTAATTTTTATTATTATTTTTCTGGTTTATTTTTTTAAATGGATACATTAATTTCGATAGATGTTCAAGATCGCACGTGTACAACGTCTGTCGAGGAATTTATGACTTTGTCGGGCCCATAAACCACCGAGCAAATGGTCAACGCCACCTATTCGCGAGCGGAACACCTCTGCACACCCGTCTGCGAGACCGTCCCTTAAATGGTTACACGTAACAATAACAATAATATAATAATATCGTCGTCGATCCCCTTTAATTATCGTTATCGACCGCTCTGATACCTATATCATGGGTATCCAAAACTCGATGATGAATATAATATATTTCTCATCGGAATTGTACGTTATTTTAACTTTAAAATTTTTTTGAAATCTATTTTACCTAATTAGTTAAGTAATAATTTTGGTAAATATTAGTTATATACTAGTACATAAAAAATTAGTTTTTTAATAACATTTTATTGAAAAAGCCTAAGTTTTTGTATCTCCATTACATCGTCTATATAGATGATATTCTTTTCAAATCTCTTTATATAAAGATGTCGCTATTAGATTATGTTATTTATCTGATTTTTATCATCTTTTACTACGTTATAAAACGTATTATCACACAAATTGTCCGAATCGATTGACTCCTCGGGTTAGTATTGTATTCAAATATAATGCATCCCCAGGGCTTACAGTGGGAAAAAATTCCAGGGGGACTAATGTCTCCATATAGTTTTAAGCGTTCCATATATCATTTTATGTCCCCAGAGCGTTTTGTAATGTGTAATTTGTTAAAGGGGACGCATTTTAACCACCATTAGTGGTAGGGGGACTGAGTCCCCTTACGTCCCCCCCACTTTAACCCCTGTGCATCCCCTGTTAATTATTTTAGTGTCACCTATTTATTTTATTATTGAATATCAACGCTCCCGGTGGTGTATTGAACCTTGGATCTTTGAGATTATCCCACAATTTTAATATTTTTATTTTATTAGGAGTCATTTGAAGTTGTAAAATATTTATTGTTGACATATAACAAATATTAAATATTACATTAAAATTAGATAAACATTTTATCTGTCACCTAACTGTAAAGAATATTTAGTATTTACTAATTGCATTTACATCGCGAAAAAATAAAATTATTGAGTGCAGTTTTTTTTAAATTTATTATCTAGGTAATGGCTATAATATTACTAGTATTATTTTTTTAATATATTATTATTATCATATATCAATATTTTTCAAAAAGTTATTTTCGATCCTAAGTTACAACTATTTGTGTATCATTTATCTATCTATACTTATCAGAATATTGAATATTGATAATATGAGTTTTACATTCCATAATTAAAATAGATAAAAATAATATAAAAATATAATAGATTAAATAATTACAAAAAATGACGTAAGAATAAATATTTTCCAGTAAATGAAAAAAATTCTTAAAATCGAAATCTTGATTAAATTATGAGTTGGATACATTAAAATGTTCATAAAAATAGCTTTAAATTGGCTATTTTCAAATTTCACACAATATAATAAAGAAATTGTGTTTTTTTTTTTTTTTTTTTTACTAGACATTTGAAATTTAAAAAAAAAAAGATAGAAGTAATATTATAGCCCATTGTCTAAAAAATATTTTTTATAAAAACCTCATTCAAAAACTTTAATGTTTTTCGTATATAATATTGCAATTAGTAAATAGATCTGGGACACTCTGTATAATTAGACATTGGCCGATCGATATAGAAATATTAATTTATTTTCACCTTCTCGGAATTACGAGTTTATTTTTTCTATCATTACATTATATCAACAGACAAAATATTTTAATAATCATTGTAATCAAACATTAAAACAATAAACTTAAGATGTTTCCAAGAAAACTACCAATTATATGATGTATAATTTATATTGTTGTGTGAGTATTCAATACACTAAGGAAACGTTGTATTTGATTTTTGAAGTGTAGCAATTATAATGTATAATCGAACCGTGATATTATCAGTTAGTGGACTTTTGGATGGGAAAGTATTATCAGGACCTCCGCACAAACAAAGAAAATCATAAATACGAAACTGGATTGGACAATATATTGAACATTATATATAATTACAAAGAAAGAATCTCGCGATTCGCGTAATAATCTGAAACGATTACTCAAGGTTGTCGACGATGGACGCGATTCAAAATCGTTACAATATCGATCGACCACGATTTGGCAACCACTGCGACGGATTTACACCTATACCTATCGCACACGATTTCTGGCACACGCGCGCACATGGGGTCAGACAACCCGGCGTAGTATATGTGCGGTGTAATAAATTTTGGTGGTTTTTTTTTTTTCTACCTATAACACGTCTAACACTCTAATGGACCGATTGCCACCCTGACCACCGCTATATGTACAGACTATCGTTATGTAACTGCCGGATAATCGCGTCTGGGCGAAAATTGGCTTGTGTTTACGACCTGTTAGTCGTCGGGCGGCGCGTCGTAATAAAAAACGACGTGCGCAACAAGAGAAATAAATAAATAATAACGAAACGAACAAACGTCGGGTTTCGAAAGACGAACACGCCGAAACGCCATTTGATATTATACATTATCGTATATTTTTTTTTTCATTTTTTTTTTCATTCGGCGTACGGGTGCGCAGCGAGTCGACCGCGGGGGAAATTTACTGCGAGAGTCGCGCGTTTTAATCTCTCTATTACAATCGCAGTGGTCGCGCGCGATATGGACGTCGACTGCACGGCGCTTAGACCAGTGGCGGATTTAAGGGGAGGAGGGGGAGGGGGCGATAGGGGTAATCGCCCCCTCCCCCTCCTCTCCTCGGGCTTTGTCTGTTTTTAAATTTCAAACTTGTATACGATACGTAACAACCTCTGTTTCCGAATATCGCATTATTCCGAATAATTAATATTTTATTAAGAGGACTTCTTGTCCCGCGTAATATGTTTCGTCACCGTTAGAGAATAATAATATCTCTGGCTGTGGGGATTTCTCAGAAATCAATCAAGAATTTAATTTCAAATCTAATGGGAATTTTTCGTTGAACTATATTTTTATTATACGGGGTGATTTATTAAGCACGCTCATCTCAGTTTATTCTTTAATTGACAATTGAATTTACTATTATCTTGTGACGACACATTTTTTTTTTTTTTTTTTTTGTCAAATAGCAATAATATTAAGTTACCGTCCATCTAACGTAAAAATTAAATTGTTATATGCAGATCGAACTTGAAGCATAAACATCTAGATATTAGCAAAATGAAAGAGAAGCATATTTTGGAGGAACGTCATATCCGTTTTTTAAAATATCGTCTTACAGAGAAGTTATAGTCTAATAAGTATATTAAGTTTTATATCTCATGTTTATAAATAATAATTTATACTAAATGTTCAGGACTTTCTTCTTTTAATTTTAATTTCGTTGCAAATTTATTATTAAAGTTTTAATAAAAATGTTGGTTTATAGACATAATGACGTAAAATCTATCAATTGTGCAAAAATCGTTTTTTTGAGTAGGTAAATCTTGAAAGATATTAAAAATTAAAACATATTTCGTGTTTACACTTATAATCTTACTAATACACCGTGATTAATAGAGAGAAAAAATATACAAATAATAATTACTATAATCATCAATATTATATATTTTGTTTAATAAAGGATCAATTAATCAGTGTGTCCAAATCCTGTGATTAAAGTTTGAGGTAAATCGATTAAATCATAATAATTAATCATTAATCTGCTCAAAACTAAGTATAAAGGAATTAATAATATAATCAAGTAAAGAGGACGATACACCCCCTTGTATTATCACTGTTTATCCGACGGCAAACATATAGTGATTCTTGTTTTGCGCGGGACAACTTAATTTAATCTGCATTTGTGATAGAATCACCAAATTTTAACAACCAACATGTAAGAGATCGATATATGTGTCCTAGCGTATGAAAATAATTTAATAATATGTAGATATTTATGTTATGAAACAAAATAAAAGTTTTCCCCTAACAATTGTAAATATTTGGAATGTCTACACAAATGTAGATTGAATAAAAATATCCCACGAAAATCAAGTATTATTATATGTTTCCGTGAAAGTTTGATAGTTTGACAGTTTTCAAACAAAAAATTTCTAAATTTATGTAGGTATAGATTTAACACTTTTACCATAATTGGTTTACTGTTTTGCATAACTCATTCAATCTTAAACATATTTATAATTTCCTTACTCTCTTCTATATTCATAAAATTATTTTTATTTTTGTTACAAAATTTTTCCTTTTGACGAAACACTGAAATGTTCGGCGGCAAAGTCACTATCAAACACTGAACACAACTTTTTGTACGTATATTCTGCCAGTTTTTTCGGATCACACAAATACTTTAAAATTATATAAGTGTGCTCACTAATACACATAATTAATTTTTTTTTTCCTCTGAAATGATGTTTGCCAAAAAATATTATTCCATCCTTTCCTGATATAACGTCCAGTCACCGTCTATTTTAAATTCTGAGAACGTGCCCATCGTACCGTGAACTTTAACTGCAACCATATTTTCATTCTCTTCGATCCCCTTAATCAAAGTTTTTGGTGGCATGATTGTTTTACCATACAACTTTTATCTTCGTCGCCAATTGTTATATTTAATGTCTCTTTACATTATAATTCATTTATTTACAGTTAACAAATAAATAACAAAGCAAGTCGTTCGAATAGCACATGAGACACACGACGTACTGTCTACATCTTAACATTTGGTAAACATTATTTACTTAAAACTTTGATTGTACATTTTATAATATAACTATATAACAATCATAGTTTTAACTCTTAAATATATTCTATTTATTATAAATAATATCAAAATCGCGGGTCGACGTGGTCCCGTTGGCGGTGTGTTTCGCGTGCTTTAGTGATCGATGAAAATTGATATAAAAATTGTATGAAAAAAAACTATTAAATCACATTACGTAGTTTTGTGGAAATTCAACGTATAATACGATAAAATAATATTACGCATGACGTAATAATATACTTCGTATTAAATAATATTTTAAAAATTGTATTATCCCAGATTCTCAGAGGTACTCATATATTATTAAATTATTATTATTTTTAAAATTCATGAAAACAATTTTTTCGTTATATTGAGTTTATGTTTATAGGACGAAACGTTTTTTGAGTAGAAACTATTAAAAGAATGTACATTAGTGGCCGAACATTATAAATATTAAATAGTACTTAGAAATAGTATAATAAATATTATATTATAATATAATAGTATAGAAATAAAATATAACATAATAATTCTAATAGGTACAAATTAATGTAACTATTAAGTATAGATATTGTTTTTGTATTTTAGTGTAATATTAAGTAGGTAATTTAAAATATAATGTAATTATTATAATTCTAATGCAATTTTTTAATAGTGTTTTATTGGTGACAAGTATGAAACACTTATCAACTTTGGATGATTACGACGGCAGTATACGCTGTATTTAAATAAAAACGTATTCAAAATCTGTGTGCACGAAAATCATTAATGCTGCTAATTATTTATCAATTTAGTCAAATCGGCTAAGAAGTTATCAATTATTTATAAATTATTCATTTCAAAAACAAAGATAATCTCCCTCAAATATATTATTATATTTAAATTTAAATTTAATATAATAAAACAAACGAATATAAAAAAGTATTTCATTGACAAAATTACAGACACAAGGAATTATTATTAAATGATACTGAATCATAAATTTTAAAAAGCTATAATTAAAGAACTTGATTTGATTTCCATTTTAAGTGCGATTTTCTTCTACGTTAATATTGAAAGTTACTAAATATAAATTGTTTTAAAAAAAATATTTACAAGACGTATTCTTGCATTTTTATTTAAATACTTGTATTTTATTAACGGAATTGTGTTTTCGCCAAAATGTATGTACGTCACATAGCGATAATGTGAAGAATGATACCTAAAAAAATGTATTGTCTGAAATGTAAATTTGTATCAAATTTTAACTATACTAAATTATTATGCTATTTAAGCGCAAGTAATAATAATTACCTGAATAAAACAATGTGAAGTGAATACCTGAATACCTACTTTCAAATTTATTTTAACAACGTAATTATTACCAACGCCAATGATATATCTATATTAACTATAGTTAAAGAATTCGTTCGTATAAATTATAATTTTTAATACTTATTTTTGTATTTAAATATCACAAGAAAATTATTTTATTACAAATATATTTTTTTAAATATTATGTTCAGATATTAAAGTATACAACAGACGTTACTGCTGTGCACATCAGCTGTTATGTCACGCATGAATGGATATAGATGTATACTATAAGAAATTGACGCAGAAGAGATGATCGAAAATACCACCTAAGATAATGTTTAATTCTCGTATTGATACACTATTTAGTGGATTATTTTTTAAAATCTTTAAAACAAACTTAAAAACTAAATATTTATTTAAAATTGTACGGCGAATTTTATTCGTAACAAATTTTTAATCTGATTTGCTTTTATTTTCTCAAGTATTATAAATACATAACACGGGGTTTTTGAAAGATCTCTTATATTTCGATTTCTAGCTAATATTAAACTAATGTAGATTATTTTCAACATTTTACAAATTATAAGTATACAGACGGAATTATTAAAAAATATAATACAATTTACGATGAATAAATAAAGTGACATACTGGGTAAAAAATTAGGGGAGCAAAATAATGTACTTACCAAAATTGTAAACAGAGGGAATACATTTTTATTTTACATATACCTAACTTTTTGTTTTTACACTACTACATAAGACACAAGCTTTGAACTAATGGGAATTACTTTTATTTTATTTTATTAATAATAGTAAGTGTTAATATATAATGAAATAAATAATAATATCACAGAAATATTGAATATAACAACCAGTTATAACTTATTATTTATTACATATTTTGGATTCATTAGCGTTAATGATAATGTGAAAAAACTCGCAAATTATCTTATTCTGTGTATAACATGTTTGTAGTGTTAGTACTGTTGCGTTTCAAAATTACATTCTGCAAAATATTATTCTTTCAACTACTTTTTAAAGATCTTAAAATTTGACCTGTTGACTTACCTGGGGTGGGGGGAATGATACTATTGCCCCTTACTAATAAAATAAAGGGGGGAAAGTGTCTCCGCTTGCCCCTCACAATTACGCCCTTGAATAAATATCTTATATAAAACACGATCGATACAAACAATAAGTAGATTGGCAATGTGAGAAAGCAAGCCGAGAAAGGTTACGGTTCAAATGTAGGACAACGAATCAAGAAAACTCATTTATACCTTAAGGCATATCTTTCGACTTTTGGAAATATTTTATTCACGGGATGTATTCCTGTTCGAAATTATTATTTTGTTATTTTTCATATTTCCAAGACATATGTTAATATGGAAAAATTTTATATTCTACGAACTTGTCGTATTATTTTTGCTTTTTTTTTATGAAGATGACTTAAGTATTGTAATCGGTTTTAAAACATGGAATGTTATAAAATTAATAACGCAGCGAATCGTCTAGTGACATACCTTAGAATCCATCGATGTGGGACGCAGACGTTTGGAATGTTTATATTATTTTGGTATTGGATACCTTCGTGGTATTGCTAATTTAAATCCTTACAGCCTTTTTTGGTATTTACAATTTTCCTTAGAACCATGCATACCGTGCATATGTAGTCGAAATTTTATACCAACTTTGAAAATAATAATATATATCGTTTCTGCGATAATCAATAATAATAAAAATAAAAATAATATTGTCAATGCATAGTGGCGCAACTAATGCTAAAATTTAGAAGGGGTACTATAGCTTCACATTAAAATATCATTAAAAAATAAGTTAATAATTGTCTTGTTATTGTAAAGGGCTATAAGTAATTTTGGAGGGGCTAGGTCTCTCCAACCCCCTCCTAGTTGCGCTAAACGTAAACGTTACTCTTTACTAGAATTATAAATATAATATATTATATATATATATTGGTTTATATTATCTTTATAATATAAACATCTCTGAATTAAAGTATAATAACAGCCTTCTCTACACCATTCACTATAAACATTTCTTTTTTTTTATCCCTATAGTAGCTAACTTGCAAGTCGCAATTGTTCTTCATCAGCTCTGTCTTTCAAAATATTTTAAAACGTTAATAGATACATTATAGTCTATCACCAACTAATAACTGATGACGATTTTCTAACAGCCGTGAGCCGCAATGTAGCAAAACATTTTCATTACGCATCGTGTAAGAATGGTCACATAATCGCACAATACGCATCATAAAATGATTATAAGAAACCAATAATTTTAATATAGAAAAAAAAATTATACCTAGTATAAAATGGATAAGAAATAAAAGGAGATTTTAAATTTGAAAAGATATGTTGGTACTGTGCTCACTCTTAAAATTCAAATATTCGATCCACTATTGGAGATGATTATAATTTATAAACATCGTCAAACAGTAAAATAAAAAAGTGGGAAGGCCGATTGTGGACGTTCCTCCTTCGTTCCTCCGGTCCTCGGAGAAATTAGTGGTTTATTATAAAGATTATTATTAATTATTATTATTAAAATTTGAATGCAATGATATTGCATTAGAAAATACGATTCTGAGCGTATATTGCAATATATTATACTGATAATCCATTTCAAAATTTACCACGAATGTAAATTACATATGTAAATATGCAACATAAATTTAAAATCCATATGACCAATATACAAGGAGTTATCATTCCTTTTCAAGGAATAACTTATGAGAAATTCAAAAAATAAGCTAAATAAAGTACCAACTAGATGAAATTTGGTATAGAAAGGGTACCTTATTTATAGTAATGGGACCATTATTTCTAGCCGAAAAATGGTTTTTATATATCAAAAAAAAAGCTTAAAAAATTGCCGATTTTCCGCTTTTCAAGAAAAAAATTTTGGGAAATTCGAAAAATGAGCTAAATAAACTACCACCTAGATAAAATTTGGTATAGAAAGGGTACCTTATTTGTGGTAATCGGACTATTATTTCTACTTGAAAAAAGGTTTTCATAAATCAGAAAAATAAAAATAAAAAGCCTTTTAAAAAAATTTGCCTGTTTCAATTTTCAAAATATTTTGTAAAAAAATTAAATAATATAATATTGGACTTTTATAAAATTTTCAAACAAATAATCCCAAAATTGTAGGTTATATTGATTTTTTTGGGAAAACGTTCAAAGCTCTATATTTTTCCAAATAATTAATTATTCCGATCCAAAATTTTACCGCGTTTGTAAATTACCTATATTAGTACTCAAAAAAATTTCCAAGTCCCAACTATTAAAACTTAATAAGAAATCAAGAAAAAAAAATATAATAAAAAGCGTATAAAAAATTGTCAATTTACCGCTAATTAAATAAAAACTTTCGGGAAATTCAAAAAATGAGCTTAGTAAAGTTAGATAAGTATACAATATTTGCAAGCGAAGCATATGCTAAACGTGATAATCGAACCATTATTTCTGCTCGAAAAAATGTTTTCATACATAAAAAAAAAAAATATCTCTGTAGAATCAATACATTCCTCGCACCGCTCAGAATTTATAAAATATTTTGAATGTATCATAAAATAATATTTATCACAAAATATATACATATTATTAAATGACTGTAATTGATAATAAGTTAATACAAATTAATAACATATGTGATGTGTTGACTCAAACATTGTTATAATATTATTCCAACAGTCTCTTCCCAACGGAGTTTTTAAACATACTCTTTATTTACGAATTCTAATTAGATTCATTATACGATTTCTTTTTTAAGTGCGATTTACCGGTCTAATTATATTTTTACGAATTACGAATTTTACAAAAGCGAAATATTAATATTTTTATATTTAATATATTCATAATATTAATACGATTATTTAGTGTTATTATTTTGAAAACTAAAATTATTTAAACCTGATTACAAAAGAGAAAAGTTAGCAAGATGGAGAACCAATTAGAAAATGATAATAAGGTAACAATTTAATACTAACACCATTATAATAATTAAATTGTAGCTTTATACAAAGTGACTTGTGCGTTTTTCTAAATATTGTCTCGTACACCCATCCCTTGTCACAAAACTGTAATTATTCTTGACGTTCTTTGGTCGGGTGCAAGACACCATTTTGCAGTGCTTTTTGAAAATCATCCGGCACCTTTTTATGTACTTTAAATTACACCTACACAAAACATATTTAAGTTAAATCACATTATGGTGATAAACACGTAGCTATTTTCGTAGTCGTAAAAAAATATCATACGCCTATCGGCTCATATTTTATTAGTTTAAGTAATTTAAAAATTAAATTAACATCTGATAAATTCTGAAATCTTTATATCTACACATAATATGGTGTTCGTACTTTTTGTAGTACCTATAGTAGTTATAGAATCGATTATAGTATAATATAGATACATACTCACTATCACTTAATATTACTACGCTCAAGAGCCGTTATCGTCTTAATGACTAATTATTTTATTAAACATTATTTATAACTTTTAAATACCCACCTAACATTTTTCTTAATAAAATGTTATCACAATACCAATGAGGTGGTCTTTACAATTTTATCCTCAATCAATGTTGTTATAGGTATTCTTACTATATAATATTTTAAATGTCATTCTTTACGCAAACAGTGTTATGTTTATAATATTGATACCGAAATATGTATATGATCGGAAGTTATATGGCCTGTGATTATACAGAATCAAGCACCAGAATTTGTGTTGCCATATTCAATTATGGTTGGAGAAAATATATATTACTTGCATTGTATCGAGGAACCACAAAATACAATATTTGTACCGTCAGAAATTACATACCCTACAATAATACCGAATCTGGATTCGGCTCTGGAGTCAGAAATAATGATAGCCTATTCAATTGTGGTTGGAGAGAATATATTTAACTTGCATTGTACACTGGACACTAATGAAAGAATGTTCGTACCTATGGCAGTCGAATTGCCTATGGCGCAACATAACCCAGCGCCAGGGTTGTTGGCATTCGATTCGACAGTAGATGAGGAGTCTATAAACTGCGAGCAGTGTAATGAAAATACCGTTAATTATGAAATGTTAGTACCGTTAGAAGTAGAATCACCTGTGACACAAGTTTACCCAGTACCAGAATTATTAGCTTTCAATTCGGCAGTGGATGGCACAATGACAAAGCAATGTACCATAGAAAACAAATATACTGCAATATCTGTATCGTTGGAAGTATCTTCCACAAAACTGACACGATTAGGTGTATGCCAAACATCCGAAGATAAAAATGAATCGGTATCTATATCGAATAAATATAAATATGTAATTATTATTAATATATATATATATATATAATAAAATTTGTAGAAACCCAAGATTAGGATGATAGATAGGCTTTGTGGATGGTTCAGAGCCATATGCGACACAATTGATAAATTGTTAAAACCCTTGGCAGTAGATTTAAAGACACAACAGACAAGAAAAACACAATTACATTCACCCAATCCGACAATCGATGTAGAATCAACGAATTACGAATATAGTATTGAGGTTACGATTACTAAGGATACGAATTGTATACCATTAGGAGTTGCATTACCTTCAATACAGCTGACCCGAGTAGAAAAATCTAGCGAAACATTTAAAGTTAATAAGTCACCGGTGACTATATTAAATGAAATTGAGATGAGGGAAAAACATATAAGAATAAGTTATGAATGGGAACATGAATATATTAATAACCAATGGTCTTTTATTTGTAAAGCCATATATACCAATGTGCCAATGTTACAAGACATTTACGGTATGTTTATAATTTAACTTTTATTTGTAAAATGTCTAATATAAATTAATCATGTTTTAGGATCCGGCAGAGGGTGGTCGAAAAAAACTGCAAAGAGGATTGCTGCCTTGGATCTAATTTGCAAGCTTAATACGTCTTTATAATCTTATATATCCCCAATAATTCATATAACTTACTCATCAATTCTTCGTTAATTTTTAAGAATTGAAATTGTTCTTTATTTCAATTTTTTTCAATCCACGGCCAATACAATTTTTTAGGTATTCATTCGGTCGTTCCCTACAATCTAAGCCTATTGTGACATTAATTATTGAAATAATAAAACAATATTGTATCAAATTATAATAAATAATAATTTATACATAGTTATAATACTAATAATTACTGATGATATTTTTAGATTGGAGAAGCATCTTATTCACTTCCTTCATACCCTCTCCTAACTGTTTACATCATATTCAATTATTTTTATTATTATTATTATTATTATTATTATTGCTATTTATATTATTATTTATTATAATTAAAAAACTATTTAACTATTTCAATATACACAATTGACTTAGATTTCAGGGATTGGGTGGCAAGAAATATTGGTCGTGAATAGAAAAAAATTTAAAATTAATCTCTGAAGATACGGGACATTTTTCTGATTAGAAATTATATACAATTTTTGTGAAAATTATGAAAAAAAAAAATATCATCTTAAAAATTGACAAAGAAAATAAGTGTAGGAACGTTGATTTTATAATAATATACAGGTTAGATGTATCATTATGAATATTGGACGTGGCTACGTATCATTTAGATACCAGTTATTGTTCTTTGATGTCGATTGAATTCAAGAGGCGTCTACCTATAATGGATTGATTGACGAGTGTTCGTGGGATTTGATATTTTATAAAGCGTCTATTGTTTATAAAAATAGATTTCATAAAAAAGAAAGAAATTAATCCAATATAGTAACGTCACCTATCGTATTCTAATAACACTAAAAATATTGTTACCAATAATTCCTATAACACGACTAATCTGTATATTTTATTATTATAAAATCAACATTGGTATCTATGTTATATGAATTACTTTGTGTCCCATATATAATATATATATATATATATTATATTAATATATTTTTAATGAATTTTGTCTATGTATTTTGATTTTTGTCAGTTAAATATTACAATTAATTTAGTACCTAAATTAATCATATTTGAATTACTATACTGTAGTGGATCTAACACAAATTTTCTGGGCGGGGGGCTAGATGATCAATACTTAATTCTTTAACTACAACTAAATATTTACATAGTTATATATATATATATAACATTTATCTTTTATGCATCAACATTTTGTTTAACTAATTAACTTTATAAATTCAATTATTTATGTAAATAATTCAATATAAAAATCTAGGCACAAAAAATATTTAAGGGGCTAAGTCCCCAAGCCATCCCCTATTTCTGTCTATACCATTGCGAAAACAATATATTTTATTAAAAATATATCAATTATTTTATCTTAATTTTTTTTTTTCAATAGATAACTCTGGTTAACCTAAACTTAAAAATATAGCCTAAAAATATATATTCAAACATTAAAATTACAATAATATATTATTAATTTTTGAGGTCTAATTACCTCTATATATATAACATAATGATCAAGGCTCGTAAGTCAGATTAGGTTGCATTAAAAAACGCATATTATAAATAAGCATGCAATAATGTACTAAAATCTGGCAAAATATGCACTTAAAAATTTAAAAATATTAACTTTATGCACTAAAATTCTGAAACTATACACTTAAAATATACGCATTAAAAAAAAATCATAAACAAATTTTGGAATAAAAAGAAATATTTATTCAAATGTTAGAAATTATAATTTATTTCCTTCGATTTTATACATTTTAAACATACAAAGTAAAAAATTAACACACCTTCTGAGGTTGAAAGCTTTGTCATCTCTACCCGAAAAAAATATTAAGATTTTATAAATATTTTCAGAAAAAGTAAATACAAAAGAATAAAAGAATTTATTTGTCGGATATTTTCTTTTACCTACCTTGAAAAATGGTTTTCTTGAATTTATAATAAATAATATACATTAATAATATACGCTCAAAAAAATTATACATCAAATACACCCATAAAATGCAAAAATGTGCCCTATTAAATTTTATATTTTTATTACTATTTTTATGTAATAAGTTTATACCACACTTCGAGTGTATTTCTATGTAGCAGAAAAAAAAATAATCTACAAATACATGAACTTACGAACTCTAATAGTGGCTGAGTGCATGATTATAAAGAATTGTAATATTAAAACTCATTAACAGGATATACAACTATTTGAGATATTATTAAATTAGAGATTTTAATTATTACAACGTAAGAAAACGTTTTCAAGGATGCAGACTCCTCCTGTGTAGTGTCTAACAGGAATTTATAGCAAAACCACAGGAACGCAGAACACTAATTGTGATGACGTTTAGGTTGAACTTTTGCAAAGTGATATTTTACAAAATGGGGTCATTGTTATTAGTAAGGCTGGAATTTCGATGCACTTGGCATTTTTTTCCAAAGGTTGCTGTGTGACGTTCTTTTGGACAAAATTTCGTTATATAATGTAATTTTAAATGAAAATAAGAAAATTGTTTTTTCTCTTTTTTTACATTTTTTGATAATTTTTAGTTTTTAGGTATTTTTTTTCATGTTTTAAGGAATTTTAGAGTTTTTGGAATGTTTGAATACAAAATATGAATTTGAAATTTTATTTTAAAATTTTTATAAACATGATTTTTTTTTAAATAAAAGTATAGAAAATTATGAAGTAGGTACTCGTTAATCGTGATATAATTATCATACAATAAAATGTCAAAATCTATATAACGAGCGGCTGCGTCTACGATAGATGACGGTAAGAAGATAGTATGTTATACCAATATAACATGATATATTTATAAAATGACTAAATCTCCTATTTTATTATCTTAAATCAGTAAATTTAAAATTATATCGGTCATTTTTGCATTTTTTCAAGGGTATTTTTCAAGAATATTTAGGGCATTAAAATCTCAGTCCTAGTTATTTAGTACAGTAGACCTGGGCCTAGAGTGGCAAAATTTTGGGAGCAACAATTTTATAGTTACTTTCTATTACTTTTAATATAAAGATTTATAATAATATTCAAATTATTTAGAAAATGTAATAGATTGCTTACAAATTTTAATTGAAAAAAAATTGTTAATTAATATGTTACTCATTGGTCATTATATATTTATGTAATGATTAGATAGGTTACCTAAAAGATTTTAAATTATTAAGTGCCTATAGGCGGAAATAGCGAAATACGCCACTACACTTATCTTTAAGTTTGCTAATAGATGTTTACACCTACTAGACCTAAACGTCATAATTTACGTTACGCGTTCTTGTGATTATGCCCATATTATCCGTTAGATATAGATTATTAGACGGAGACAGAACATACGGATACGACATCCTCTCAACGAAAATGTTTTAACGTTATATGCGAAACAAAGGTCTTTACACTTAATATATAATAGTGTGATTGAAACGCGAAAGGCATACCCAATGGAACGTTCGGACGGTAAAATAGTCAAAGAAAATATTATATAATAAAACGAGATAGAATTTGGGAGTCACGTACTGGTAAAAGAATCACACCGTTCTGTACTTGTAACGGAATCTTATTTATATTTTGCCACGTTTTGACGTTCAAATTTAGGGTTGCTTACAGATGCGGTATGATCGATAAGATGTTGAATATTTTCTATTCAAAAGTAACATGATCATTTGAAATATGTGTTGATAACATATTTAAATTGAACCCATGTGTCAAGTATTTATAAAATATTACACTGTTGAACGATTTAAAATTTGTGTTAGGTAGAAAAAAAAGTATTTTTCATTAAAAATAAGAATAGTTTGTTGCCATTTATTCAAAGTTTGAACGAAAGATAAAATATTAAACTAAATACCATCACATGTGTATATTATATTAATTACCGCATTTTAACCGTTTATTTGGTTACTCGTGCCGATTTACAAACACATTTTAATGTAATTGTTTTACGAAAATTTAAGAGAACATTTTCTTGTGTAATACATACTTACATCATCGCTCGATATATTTTATTAATAAGTAATCACTATGTTAGTTCAATATTAGCATATCTCCACTCTCGTTTTTATATAAAACAACGATTTGTTTTATACATTTTGAAAAAGTATGTCTGAAACTCCTAAATATAATTCAGATAATCCCACATGATACACATTACACGTAAATATGTGTAGAAAAAACCTACTCTTTTAAATTCACGAAATAGATGAATATGTAGATTTCGTATATTTCAAGTGAAATTAAAATCATTTTGATTGATGTTACTTGAATATATTTGCATTTTCTTTACGCTTTTGGTTACAGATAAAATATACGTTTATTGCTATGTATACAATATTCGTTTTAATATATTATTTCATAATTTCACAAAAGTAAAATAAAATCAAATATTATCAACTTTGATTGATATAAGGTGGGATTTGGTTTTTACAATCTCTCAACGATAATACAATTGGCAATTTCGATTACTGATAATATTTTAATTGACTTTAATAATGTCTCCTTAAATAAACCACTTTTAAAATGCATATTACCTATTTAAATACTATATTATGTATAAATATTCTAAATTAATATTTATAAAAAAAATATTAAAAGTCTCATTATATAAATCTTTTTTTTTTCGATTTAATATTACCAATATTAAACGAACACAAATAAAAAATTGTAAGTATTTCTAATAATATAATGTAAATAACACGATAATGTAATCATGTCACAGAGATTGGAAGCTATGTTTTTTTGTTTTTATTCTTTATACATAAATTTAGATGTTTTATACTTTCAACGTACATAAATGTAAGATGTATTTGAAACAAAATGATATATTTATTATCAAACATACTATGTTCTCTTGTTCTATTTATAATTGTGCCACACTACTTCACTTATTTTATTTATTTTTGGTTAAATGAAAAAAACTATCGCTTTAAAATATATAATTTGTTTTTTGTAAAAATTATACACAGTACTGCAATATAGCCAAATATAATACCATTTATTATAATAGACTATTCTAAAATTAATGATAATACGTATGTTGTAAGTATGTATGTATGTCATGTATGTCATAAGTTGACATTTTCTGTCTTAAATAATTAATTGTGTAATTAAATTTAATAATAAACTAAGTCAAATCTATTTTATGAAAACATATATTTATAATTTATAATACGTTAAATTATATACTTGTATATTATGTACTAACGAAAATGAACAGGTTGCAAAATAAAAATAGGTACTTATATTCAAATATAATTATACTTATCAATTGGTTAGATATATAATTATTTTTTCTCACGTTCTCAGGTTTGAAAACGGTGAAAGTAAAAATGCATTTATCTATTGGCTATTAGAATAATGAAAAAAATATGTCTAATGAGTATAATATTATGTAGTGCAAAGAACACCAGATGGTTTAAGAATCTTCAATTATACATTGAATCAATAATATCACTTCCGTTAAAGTTCATTGTTGAATGGAATCTTATCAAGTAGATATTACTGATACATAATAATATATTATATCTGTACTGTACTAAACAATAGAAATGTACCTATTTTTCGATTATGAATTATATAAATAATAATTGGTAATCTCGAGATGGATGATGTCTTTTAATGTTGTTACAATTTTTATTTTGTTTTCAATAAAATTCTATGTGAAATTTTGTTTAGCTTATAATATAATAATAACATAGTTATTTATTCATAAAACATATTACTTGGCCAAAACAAATATTTTAGTTGTTCTTTTTTTTTATATAAAACAATAATAGTGAAAAATAAATGTTATTCATTCCACGTGTACCTAAAAACATGATACTGTAGGTTTACTGACAATAATTGTATAAATATATAACCTAATAATAATTTCATTATTATTTTGGAAAAAATCAAAATAAACATACTTAAATTGTAATTTTTATTATAGTAAAAATATAATTTAAGTATTTACCTCTACGCTCAATTAGGTATGACATTTAATGACTAAATACTGTTGCATAACAAGCATTTAAATTGTATTATTAATTATTCTTTTCTTATATTTCTTTATATTATCATCATTGTATTATTGTTTTATCGGTCGATTAAATATAAATTAATATTCAAAACTTTTATAACTTTTTTCGCGAAAACCAATCAATAAAATTAATTTTGAAGTGTTGTTTCAACAGGTAAGTAATTATTGTTAAATTGATTAAAATTAACTAAAATATTAAAAATAAAAAAACCAGGCAATACGTCAATATAATTTTTAAATATTTGGATATTGATTGAACTATTCTCCGATCTCTTATTAATTTTAATAATTTAATTATTAGTGTATATTATTTCATCAAATATATTTAATTGTTTTAAAATTTAATTTTTATGTGACGAATTTCGTTTATTAACTATATATATCGAAAAAGTTTTGTGAAATAATTATAGTTACACAAGCATATGTTCATATGATACGTTAATTACCTACTTATATGAATCAAATATTAAATATATTTTTATTTGATTATTAACTGGATAAAATTATTAACTATGTATCTATATGTTTATGGTGTTAAAATATTTATTATTAAAACATTTTTATGGTACGTAATATAAAAAAGTTTAGAAAAAACTGTATATATTTATAACATTATTTATCCAGTAATTTATTAAGATTATACTGTTTTACAATTTAAAACAGAATATATTATATTCAAATATATGTGTACTATTAAATTATTATGAATATATTATTTACCATGCTGCCCTAAGTGTAATAAAATTATGAATGTAAAAACTTGAAATTTAAATTAAATCATTCTATTTGTAGTTTATAAACTTTTTAAATTCTATGGATTCTTAAAGAGCTAATTTGCAAGTTTGATTTTGATTTTATTATTAACTTTTATTTAAAATCGAAATTAATATTACAAAACTCTGCCAGAAAGTAATGTTGTTTTCAGGATCCAATTTAATATAATGATCGTTTCCAAGTTTCAAGTATGCAATAATTTCTAACTTTTACTAATTCGCAGGATATTCATAAAATGCTACTCGAATATAAAAGTGTTAAAACACTCGGCAAACCGAATAAATCAATGCATACATTTTAAAATTTAAACTTAGATAAGTTAAAAATCGAATAGCATAACGGGAAATAATTATATTACAATATAATAATAATCTTTAATACGAGAATACATTTCAATTTTTAATTATAATAATATATAATAATAATATTATTAAATATTTATGACAGTTGTACTGTCAGCTAAATAAAAAGACAATGTAATATAAATAATAAAACATTGATAATGGTATTAAAACAATTAAAATTAACACACAAAAAAAAATAATAATAATAATAATATCAAGTTGTATAGCAATTTAATATGATTTGTAGTTTCATATTCAAAATTAAACTAAAATATAAATTATAGCATAAATAAACATACCTGCCTTATATATAACATAGATACTTAATGACTTTTAAACTCAGTAAGTGATATATTAAAAAAATAATATAAGATACCCATAAAATTATCAACGGACATAAATTTATTTTGCGGAAAAATCAATTTTGTTCGAAAACTGAAAGTATTAATTTTAAAATTTAAACGTTCGATAAGTTTAAAACAATCAATGCACTTATGAAGTAATTTAAATACACAATTTAAATTAAGTATTTAAAATGTTTTTTTTTTAAAATTATCATAAAAAAAATATAAAAACTACTGACATAGTAACGTGATCGTAATTATGCGGAACGAGAGAGTCTTGAATAACAACATTTATAGCATACAGATTTTAAGAAATTATTTTGTATAGAATACAAACTTTGAGTCTGAAAAATACTGTTTAAATGCTTATTTAAGTAATCATATTCCAATTTATATTTAACTAAATAAATTTACTTTTTTTACTATAAACACGATATTCAAAGAGAGTTTAAAGTCATAAATAACCCCTAAATCGTTAATTACGTTCTTCGAGACTAATTGAAAAGTATTGGATTATTTATTTGTAATGAAATAGATACCTGTATCATATTAATTTATATAAGCTCCTAAATGTCATACGACGCAATACCACTACATGTTTTTTTCAGTTTTTCAATCGGTTCTTGATAGGTTTTATAAATAATAATCTGATTGATGGTTCAGTCGACCACGTATGATTTAGCCAACGGGTGTTCGATGATTTTGTTCAAATAATCGTCAAAAAATACACAAATAGGAATGGTTTACTTTCCGCTGATGTTTTATTGCCTTTCGAAATCCAAAAATTCATATAATAATAATAATAATATAAGGTCCACCGCGGTGCAACATTCCGATTCTGTGTCATAAATCACACAGAGAGAAGAAAAAAAACCAAACAACACTTATATAATAATGCGTATAAAGAACATACCATTTTCATTGTTCTAAACCGATATTTCAACGTTGTTTACATCGTGTTTTTCGTTTTATATTGTTTCAAATCTTTGTGACATCCTCTTTTACGCTGTAAATTCGCATTTAAACATTTTCCCAAACGCGCATACACCACCATTACAACTTATAACTATATTAAACCATGACTCTATAGACTCTATATCACTCTATAAGTGAACGTCGAAAATAATAATATATTTATGTATAAACATTTATCAACGTTAAACCTTCGGTTGAAAATGTAAAATTATATTTTTTTTTCCTTAAAGCTCCATGGGTTATTTTGGTCAGATTTATAGATATATTGATGAAAAACGTACGATTTGTATAATCAGTGGCACCGAATAGTTACTTCAGGTAGTTCAATTGAACTACCTTAAAAAAGGGGTGGGAGGAACGCTAGAAAAATACCCCCTTCAAATTTACCGATACTATTTAATTATTTGATGCTAATGTTACATAATGAATAAAAATAGAGGTGGGTGGGTATCAAATAATACGAATTGAACTGCCTGTTTTATAACGTGTCGGCGCCACTGTGTATGATAAATTGTTCGTTTACGGTTTCGTAAAAGAACATCCCGAAGCAAAAGTTAAAATCGTTTTTAAATTTGTACTGTATTCGTGTGTTATTTTTTATCGAAGATAAATAATTCAATTACTTATTGTTATAGTTGACGCTTTAGTCGAATCGGTCGAATATCATAATATTGTATCATACATTGTCGTATTTAATTGTCAGAGGGAGGGATATGTATTGAAAAATATTTAATTTGCATATGTATATCACTGCAGATATAAAACAAAATTTTATCCATAAAAGAAATTTAACTTATAGATATGGTCAAGGGGGAATTTATCCTCCATATCCTCCGTATATACGACACTGGTATCATAATCGATTAAATAGCTATTTACGTGTACTATTGTTTAGCTTTGAATGGGGAGCTGTATAGTTGTTTTTCTACCATAGACTAAAGCCTTTAGGAGATGTCTATAAACGCACAACTTATTTGTTTCATTATTTCAAGTTGGAAAATATTAGGGATACCTTATGGTTTACCTCAGTGTCCTCAGTCAGCTTCTGCAGGTGTGGAAATTTCAAGTTGCACACACGGTGGAAAAACGTACTTGCTACCCTTAGTACATCCTGCGTTACCGTAATTGAATATTTTATAGCCATATAGGAAGTGTCATATTTAGGGAGAGAGAGGAAGGGGGTTTCTGAGTCTTGACCCTTCCAAGATCGAATAATAATAATAATAATTTATTATTTTATAATATTATAAACTTATATATAGAATAAATTTGGACTCCCCTAGAAAAGGTTGAAAATACGCCATAGCTTATAGGTATAGGTATACAGTTATTAATTAGTAGTTAAAATTTAATATGAATATAGGTATAATATACCCAGTTTTTTAATACATTGTATTGTAGTATAAAGCAATGGATTTTTTTATCTTTAAATATCTATAATATTTTTGAAAATAATATATTTTACAAATATAAATTATAAATATTCTTTTTAATATTATATTAAGACACAATTTTTATAATTGACTATTTATTAAAATACTTAGAACTTTTCTATATTATAGTTATATAAAGAAAAGAAAAAGCTGAGAAAAAAATTATTTTATAAATATTTATTAAAATATATGTACTATTTAGTAATTCTTACACTTTTTTTATTTATTAGGTAATCAAATTTTTGATAAATAATGATGTACTTGTACTTGTATTTGTATTTTTTTTTTTTAGTACTATTACTTCGAATCATAGCAAAGTTTGTTATTCAATTATTTTAAATATTTTATTTTATATGCTAAAAGGAATTTTAATATTGTATTTCAAATAATATTGTCTTTCTTGGTTCACCGAAAATATAATTTCATTTCATTAAATTGTTAAAAATCGTTGCAATAATTGAAATTTTATTTAGATATTATTTCATTTTATTTTTGATATGAATAGTTATAAAAAAAAATGTCATGAATATTGTGATAAAAATCACTTATCAAATTTATTTTGGAATGTTAGATATTATAATTATAGATTTCTTATTTATTCCTAATGGTTACTTTAGCATAATTATTTAAAATAATTTACTAAACAATGATTATGAATTTATTCAAAAATAAAATATATTAGATTTATAGGTACATAATATTTATTTTTAAACATACAAGTATAGAGATAAAAATTATTGTTTGAATATTGAAATATTATCTTCGTCTTTTAAATTTGAGCGATCAAAGAAAAAAGAGAATATTTTTAATTTTTATACCTTATTATAGTTGCATGACTGGTCTGACTTTTCTTTATCCTGTTTAATTTTCCATAACGGAATTATTATTTCTTGTTAAATCAATGTATGTTAGACAAATACATGTTTCTTTTTCTTTTTATTATTATTATTATTATTATGGTTAAAACCCAGTCCTAAGGGTGAATTTTTAACGAGATATTTATAGTTTTAAAATCTTTTATATATTTTTTTTTTTTTTTTGTTTATTTATGCACATTATCAATTTCGTCAAAATGTAATACTCGACGTTTTAATTAAAAGTTTTTTATCTGAGAGATAGTTATTGAATTAAAATATAGATAATACAGTGTTGACGAATAATACAAAATTCAAATAGGTCTATAAAGCTATCAATATTATGCTGCATATTATAACAATGAAAAAAAAAAAATGCTTTAAAATATGAATTTTTAATTACATTATATTTACAACAAAACCTAAAATATGCATAATAATAATAATATGACTGTTATTCAAATGTTGACATTTTAAAGTTATTTATTATGCATACAAAAATATCCGACTGTATAAAAAATAAATTTGTAATACTTACTATCGGATTTTTATTATTCCAACAAATCGTTAATCAAATGTTATTGTTTTCAAATAATAACTAATTAAATACATTAAGTGTGGCAATCGACGTTGATTGTATACGGTACAGATAGCATAAGTCAACTTTTACGTTTTACTATATTATTTCATTTTCAATTCTGATATTAATTTAAGTTTAAAGAACCTTACCAAGTATAACAAAATGACTTATAAGAAAAATAATAAACGGAAAGTTTGTCCCAAATATATAAAATATAAATCAAAAGCTACCAATTATTATTTCCGCCTTCTGGACATTTTAAAAATACAGCTGATTTTGATCGTATTAATTAATAATAAGTTCAAAATTCTCCGTCAAATTATAAACGCTATAGAAGATATTTAATGATCTACTCGTTGTATTATTATTATATTCGAATGCTTCAGTTATTTGACGTCGATCTTGTCAAATAAAAATCTGTCTTTAAAATTGAAATAAATTGCTTTTATAGTTTTATGAAGTCAGTAAAGCATAATAATATTATTACGGTAAATACCAAATACTAAATAATATACCTATCCTCAAATTATTGAGTACTTAACTGAAATATTAATACTTTCCGACGTTGGTTTATTGATTTTAAATTATTAAAATAATATAAAACAATATCGTATTGCCTATCTGTAGTACACGTAGGTGTAAATATTTACCATGTTGCATCTAATACACTTCGCATAAAATCTACTTAAAGCGTACTGGTCGTATTATTCAAATTAACAAAGACCATACCTATGGGAGGGTTAGAAGCTCAAAACCCTATACCCTCATGAACTTTTTTTTTATTATTCTTGAAATTAAAAAAATATTTAAGATAAAATTAGTATTATAAAATAAGTAAACATTTTACATTTATTTACATATTAAAATGTATGATTGTAAAAATTATGATTTTATCGGTTAGATTAATTAAACGATTGCCGAATTGTATGTCCATTTAATTTACAACTGATAAGCTACTTAATGTGATCTTTTGTGATCTTATATCCGTATAGTAAACTTTCTATATTTTGTACAAATTAATAAATTACTCTGACTTTACACATGTTAATGTATATTACGAAATTCATCTGGGGAAGATAGATTAACTGGTCTAGCATCATAAATATCTTATTTCTCTAAAAATAAAATAAAATACTGTGTGAGCATTATTTGTTTTGATAGTAATATTTTAATTGAAAAATTAAACAATCCCAATAGATCAGATAAATCCGATGTTTGAACAATATGTATGCCTATATTTTTTATTTCAAGGCTATACCTAGAAAACAATTTCGAAAAATAAAAATAGTTATATAAATAAAATGTAATAGCACATTTTTAAATTAATATAAATAAAAATATTGATTGTTTTAATGTTTACAAAGTTAATTATGTTGCAATAATTTAAGAAAATAAAATAGTTTTAAACTATAAATTATAAATTTCTTTTTTTTCAACGAAAAAACGATTGATTATTTCTTTTGGATCTACATTAATAGTTCTATATGAACACTAATTTATTATATATATAATATATTTTATTTATAGTTTAATATAATTATAATATTAATTATAATTTATAATTTATAGTTTAAAACTATTTTATCTTCTTAAATTATTGCAACATAATTAACTTTGTAAACATTAAAACAATCAATACTTTTATTTATATTAATTTAAAAATATGCTATTACATTTTATTTACATAACTATTTTTATTTTTCGAAATTGTTTTCTAGGTATAGCCTTGAAATAAAAAATATAGGCATACATATTGTTCAAATATCGGATTTATCTGATCTATTGGGATTGTTTAATTTTTTAATTAAAATATTACTATCAAAACAAATAATGCTCGCACAGTATTTTATTTTATTTTTAGAGAAATAAGATATTTATGATTATTCTTCAGGTCTTCCAACTAATTCTACATAAGAATTCGTATCTTCCACAATATAATAATTATAATCTTAATAAGTCTATGTGGTGATTTATACATAATATTTATATCAAACGATAATTATATATAAATAAATTACATAATACCTCCAACATAATTATTGAACTATTGTATATGCCATTTCCCTGACTAAATTATTATCGTGAAAATTGATTACAATATTCGTGTGACAAACATGTTGCATAATACATATTATATATTATATCTCCCAAGAATGTACTCGTATTTCTGTATGGTTAAGCAACTTAATCTAACCTAGACGACAGTCGTTAATAATGCTAATTCCCTGACAATATAAATAAATAATTCGTTTATCACTATATGTCATACTAACCTACCTATCTATCGACCTAACTAAATCTACTAAATTAGTGTGTATGTATATTTCAAACACAACTTGCGAATAAAACTACATTTGTTGTTGTTAAATTTACCAAAATTGACTGCTCCCATATTAAATAACTAGTAAATTACTAATAGTAATACTTCACTTTACGATTCAAATATTAATATTAATAATAATTATAATAAATATTATAATTTATAGATAACGGCATCCATACTATTGTACTTTATTAATTTTAAGGTAAATTTTGTTACTATAATAATTTTAAATGATTTTTATTTATATTTGAAAACTAATATAATAATATAATTTATTTGTATGTATTTGTAGCCATAAGCATTCAGTATAGGTGATTATTTATATTATTCTATATAGACAAGCGTAAAAGATTAAAAAGATACGAAATTATGTTTTAATTTTCTTAACTAGGTTCATTACATTGCTTTAAATATTTATTAAAAATCGTATATGAACTCTATATATAGAACACAAAATAAAGCGTTATCAAACTAAAATCAACAAATAAATAGCATATTTAAACTAAGGTAATTAGAAATTTAAACAAATACATCTCTACATAAACTTATACACACAGTTTTAGTAATACAATTACGAAATAAACTCGAAGTTTTCTAGCTGATCACATAAGTACAATCAGTATGACGCATTGGAACTTGTACATCCCTAAGTTTAGAAAGTACATTCACAAAATATAAAATATAACCAGTTATATTTTGATTAATTTGAAATAATTTAATAGATCAATTGTATAATATTGCTCTAAATACAATTATTTAGAACAATATTCCTAGTGAAATATATGTTTCTTTCTATATATATATATATATTATATATTATAATATAAAAAAAAATTTAAAAAGTAAAAATCTTGTGAAGAATAATTTAGATATGTGTATCAATGTTAATCTACTCTAGGTCCCGAATAAAAAAATTACTACCAAAAATTATGTTGCAACAACTATTCACCAATTTATTACGAGACATAAAAGAGGAATAATATTATTATAAATAACTTTATTTAATAATGTAAAAAACAAACAAATTTTAAACATAAACGATTTACAGACCAGTCAAATTTATCTTAAAAAGGTTGTTAAATTTTATCTTGTTAATTTTATTTTTGTAAATAATATTAAAACGTATATTGTAATTTTATTGTAGAAATTTAAAAAGAATGTCAAAATGACTGTGAGCTATTCCGAAAATATCGGTCTAGTTTCACCTATGTCAGACGACGGAAGCTGGTTATCAATAAAAAAAAATATTATTACGTTATTCCTAGTAATAATAATATATTCTCATTGTTATCTGAAAAGGGTGTATATTTTTACGACAAAAGCCAACGCGATTCGACGTGACGATAATATGATATTTTATCGATAAAACATATTATTAATCGATAATATTATACCGTGTGTACCGTGTATATTAACCTAACCCGGTTATAAATTACACGAGACCAACCCGTTAACACGCATTTGTTTGTTTTGTGTTTCATTGAAAAATTTTAAAAAATAGGATGAATTCATTGATTGTTGGTCGTCAGCACACACCCGGAGCGCAAATAATCGATGAAATAGTGCTTAATCATGCGGTTCAACGAAGCCGCCACTATACCGATAGCGCCACGGAACACCCTTCGAACGGATTCACAAATAAATAATATTATTATAACAATAACGAGCGGTAATCAATTTTCTTGCGATTAAGGGTTATTAACAATCATATTAGAATTGATTTCTTCACGTGTGCGTATTATAGAGGATAATACATAAAAAAAAAAAATTAAAAAAAAACTATACGGATTTCGATGGTTATTTGCTGTTCGAATTGCTGTGACAAATGGGTTTAATATCTTGTCTGGCCGTTCAATGTTTACACCGATTATTGTTATTATTATTTTTTATTATTTTCGTTATAGAAATTTGAAAAAAAAAAAATCTAAACAATAACTGCGATGAAACACAACGCTACGCAACGGACGGATGAAAAAAAATTATTGAGTTTTTTTAAGTCATGGAGAAACTAAATAAAATAAAAACACATACCTCCCTCCATCTGCCTAGAAATTGTTGAGAATTTTTTACTCCAGATTTGGCGTGTTCTTAACGATGTTTTATTCATTTAAAAGACAAAACTTTAAAAACATCCTTATCGCATTCTAAGTCCATTCGTAGAACCGCAAAAAATCCCTTAAAATCTGTTATTTCATCACAGCAAATGTTTTAAATTTATTGTAAGTTATTTTTATCTAGACGTTTCGCATTACCAAAAATAAATTTTAATGTTTTAATTAAAAATGTTTATTATAGTTCATAAGGTTAACTATATTGTTCATTTTTTTTTTTTATCAATTTTTAATATCAATATTACCACAAAATAAATCCCATAAATTTCATACAGCTGAGGTTTAGTTAGATAAGATTTCATTTCAATATTCATCGACAATACAAAAATAATAATAACCAGTTTTAAAATCATATAACAAATGTATTATAAAGGTAATACCTAATACAATTGTTATAAAAATTAAACTCATTATTATCGTTTTGTTTTAATTTATCTATAATTCTCTAATAAAAAGCAAGTTTCAAAATGTACTTGCTCCCAAACTGTAGATCGTTAAATTTAAGTGAAAAAACTATAAAATGTGTCCACTGTTGATCTAAGCTTTTATAATTAAAATAAAATTAGATTTATTAGATTTAGAAAATATAAATGTCTCTAATCCAATGTCATTTAGTGAATTTCATTTGAAATTCTTTGTTACTATGTAAACATTTAAAAATATGTACCTAAGACTTCCAAATTAAATATTATATTTATAATGTTTAAAAACGTGGATTAAATTGTTTTTATTATCAATTTACTAGGCAATGAAATACCATAATAAAATTTTTAGAAAAACCTTTATTACAAAATTAAATGTAAAATTGTATAGTATATTCCATTTTAATAATATATCAATAAGTGTGGAATATATCATAAGTAGAAATTAATACTGTAACCTCTTTGAAGATTGTACAAAATCATCATCATTTTTGCTCACTGAACGCATAATTCTGTTACAAACAAATTACCTACTAGAATATCAATAAAAATACAGTGAATTGTATTAAGTTTTTACTAACTATGGTAAAACGTTATAAACAACATTATATTATGATAAACGATAGTGGCTGCATAAATAGATATTTTTATACTTGTCGAATACCAAATGAAAACCTGTGATAATGTTAAATTAGAATACCTCAACGCGTGGAATTTAACGTAATAAAATAAGCCGGTCGAATTGTGGTGATGGAAGTTTCTTTTTTGTTTCTTTAACCCTTAAAAAAAGAAAATATCATTATATTATTATGTTATAATACTTATAAAATAATAACTAACTCATATATCATTACGAATCGAAAGCGATGATAAAAAATCGCATTAAAAAATAAGTAAAAAATCGTTCCTGGCAGAATTTCGGTTGAATAATATACTAATTAACACTGTTATTAATTTAAATATTTGCATTTTGAAGAATATAATTATAATTATTAATTACATTAAATTTAAAGGTCGTTTTTATTAAGAAATCAGATTGTGTAAAATGTAAATATGATTTTTATATAATAATAATAATTTAATTAATTACAGTATCATAAAGACAGTATCAATTAAAATTAAATTTTTATAATCCAAACGTAATTTGTATGTGTAATATTTTTACCCTATGATTAATATACATTCACGTTCTAATATACCTTTATTTTCTAAAAAAAAAATTTTCATAATCTCTTATCACATCGTAATATTTTGAAGAATTTTATACTTTTATATTATATTTTATTAATAATAATAAAACACAGTTTAACAAAACTTTTCTTTAACTATATATCATATATATTGTATATTATCTTCAAAAATTTTATGAATTTTGATTTGTATTATATATCCCCGATCGCGGCCGTAATGATAACATAAAACCCAATCGCGTCGAGTATTTAATCGAATCTTATCTTTTTATTCAATTACCTTAATATAATCTCATTATATTTTATTACGTCAATATATATATTGACTAATAATAATCTGAATATAATTGGAATAATTGATCGATTCGTAAACAGAACAACCATTAGAGATTGTTTGCATTAATCGATTAATTGTATAAAAAAAAATAGTAAAATCTTGACCAATTATAGATCCTAAATCCTAATATCTAATTCCCCCCAGCCCTTATATTACCCAGTCAGCCACTGTTTGGTATTCAACCTTCTAAAAAAAAAAAAAAAAACGATATATATGTTGTTCTTCTAATTTATAATAGGTACAGCAATATTGGTTTTATCGCGTATCTTTTCAGCGAGAGGTGTCGATTAAAGATGAGCGATCTGAATCGATTTTTGGAATCAATTTTTAATATATAATCTATTTAAGAATCAATCTGGTATTAAAATTATATTCAGACTTTTATAAGTCAGTGTGCATATTTCAATTACGTAGTAAAATTTATCTAAATATAAATGGTTATATTATTATTTGATTGAAACCGACAAACTTTTAACTTGCCCATAAGGGTAAGTCCCATAAGGACTTATTAATAATGAAAAATACCTACGTAGTCTTTAGGATATACAATTTTCCATATAAATATTTGATTCTATACTCGTTATAGAACTCTAACTTAACCTATTATAATAACTCAATATTATCAACTTTTTTTTTAAATATTATATTTATGAATGGTCAATATATTGTTTTTAAAAATACATCTTAATAAGTTTTTTTTAAAGAATCCCTTTTTTTAATTTTGTATGTAGATCTAATGTAATAGGTATTATAAAAAAGTAGGTAAATGATCACCTTCACCCTGTATCATGTGTGTTAGTAGTTTCAAATGAAGATGATTTACTATTTGTTCAAGGCCGGAAAGAAATAATAACTGTACCAAGAAAGTCCAATAACCAATATCTTTTGTAAATTATGTGAGTCGGATAATTATGTCAGATAACTATCACTAGAATATTAAAAATCTGCCATTACTACGCAGTATATACGATCAATTTTATCAGTTATCAATATAATATTATAATTGTGTAATCATAAAAATTAAATAATAATCATAGAATATTCTAAAACGTTTGTAAATAACTCAAAAGAAAAGTTGATAGAATAAAAAAAAAGAACATTTACAATTTCTCATGGAAATACTAAGACGAACAATTAATAAATGTAAACTAATATAGATTTCAAAAGGTTCGTGGTTTCCCGAGAGGTTCATGATTTAATGAAAGAATTTCAGATAAAATGATATAAAAAATATATTTGAATCAAAATTTTACTAAGAAGTAGGTAGTAAGATTATAACAATAGATAATTCTATGTGTTTATAACTCGTAGTGACATTTTTTGATATCAAATGACACTAAAATATAAAAATCACGTCCCAAATTATACAGATCAGTTATATCAAATTAGAGTTTAACGTAGAAGAATTGTAATTTAAGACCAAAATTTCAGACGATTAAACAATATTTTTCATCGTAATAAATGTTTAGTCTTACAAAAACCGTTTTAAATAATATATTTTTTATGATTGAATTATGAATTAAAATTAACTAATTGTTACAACAATTAAATTTAAATTTAATTGAGTGTAATTATTTATGTTTAAAAAAGCGAAATAATAATATGTATATCTATAACCTATGTATTATGTACCTAATCGTTCTATATAAAGCAATGCATTTATCATCGTTACAAGTTTATGGTATAATAGAATAATTTTAATATATTATGGTGTTTCTTAAGATAATTTTGTTCCATCAACAGCGTAACAAATGTATAATAAGATGTTGGTAATTGTTCTTTGTATTATGTACATTTAATAATTATTATCTACAGAGTGATCCGAATTTCATGTTACTAAAATAATGGAATAAACATTCAAAACTTATGTAATCGCCATTTTTAATCATAACACGAAATTTTAATCACCCTGTATGACTGTGTATATAATATATATAATTTACGGAGTGACAAAATTACCTACATTCATTAAGTACAGTAAACACGATAGAAGATAAAATTAGGTTATGCAGTCAAATTTCCACGTTTTAATGTTTTAGAATGTTTGCAAACACACGATCATTGTGAGATATATTGTTCTAAAAAGAAACATTTTTATATTAGACAAAAAAAAGTCTTTACAGTGTATATTTTCGGATTTTATGAGCTTAGATTATTTTAATAGTAGAAATAACGGAACGTTTTAAATATACTATTTATTTTATACATTATTTTTCTTAACATTTTAAATTTTAACCGTGACAACTATTATGGTAACACTGTGTAAGTGTGAATGTATAATTACAAAATGTCCCGTTTTTATCAATGATATTTTTGCCCATTAATGTAATATTATATTTATGTAAAATAAACATTATATAAAACAATATGTACGAAATAAATTTGTACAAATTTATATCGTTCAGTTTTGGGACGAGAGTAAAATTAGAACGATATTTAATTAATTTAATCTAATATAAATAATTTATAATTGACCGATAATTAACGTTAATTATTTTAATATAATAAACAACATTTTATATAAATATAATAATAATAATATTCTCATTCATAGAATATTAGATTACTATTAAATACAAAACAACTTGTATATGAAGTAAAAGTTTATTGAAATACACTTTTAATTTTCGTATTGGGCAATCAATTAATTAACAACAAACTTTATGGCAAGAATAAAAATCCAATATTTTTGAAATACGCTTATAATTCAATAATAATATCATGGGTTTTGATCAAAGAACATTCAAATGTGTCACGAGAATTATTTTTATTGTGAATTCAGGTCGAATTACTCATTTTTTATTCTAATAGCAAACGCACATCTATATTTCCATCCAACGTATTTGTAAACGACGCCATTTCATTTTAAGACAAAATATCGCATCGTATGGTCTGTGTATGAGAATAAATTACATAATAATTATAATAAACTAATAAAATTACGATTGGTGTGAGCGCGTAAAGATCAATCATAATAATTGTGTTGCAAATTTCATAAAGATAAATGATAATATAAGAACATCATATTTAAACGTATTATATGAAAGAAAGAAAACTTACTTTTATTATTTTTATACTCCCTGAAATAAAAACTACACGCAGCATTGAAAAATGAAATAAAATAAAACATTTTTAATTAAATACGATTTTTAAGTTTTATAATATTTATTATAATTTATTACTGATAAAAAAGAATTGACTAAATAAGCTTGGAAAATACAATTCTAATAGCTAAGGACTACAATCCTTGCGCCCTAGGAACTATACCCGGTACGGTCTTTAAACAAATTAATAAATTGTTCACAGCACTGACAGTTTTTAGAACTCAACGTTTACAAATTGCTCTTCGTTCTGACACACAGGAAACAAAACAAAAACTAATAAATATAATAAATAGCGTAATTTCATTTTTTCAGTCGCAATTCATGAGACAAAACTAATAATCTTAAATAAATTGAACAATAACAAGTATATAAAAATGTACTACAGATATGTAAAATAAGTATAAAAATAACAATTCTAATAAATTATTTATTATTATATATTTTTGTTTGTTTTCTTTCTTTCTATTTACTACCGTTTTAATGAAATATATATATATAACTTTTAAAGAAAAATTATGTTCGTAGTTTTCATTAAACACGAACAAGTTTTATTTGAAATATTTGCAAATAATTGAATGTAACGTTTTATCACTTATAATCTTACAAGTTTTAATAATATATCCGTACATCAAATAAGAATATTTGAATAAATGAAATAAAACAACTGTAAACGACAACATAAAGATTTTCCGCCGACAAATAATAATATTCAAGGCAGACATTTGTTTTTCGGAACCGGTAATGACTGAAAATTTTAAGAGTATAAAATATAAATATATTTTGTAAAAGTTGGCAAATCACGTTTTGTGTTTTAAAAAAAAAAAGTTCTCAGAAATTTCCCACGAAATGTTACTTGGAATTTAAAATAAGTGTTTTATCATTTATGATTGTTGTTAACATGATCAATATATTAATATTATAAAGTGATATTTAAAATTTTACTATTCAATATTATTCAATAATAAAATATGTAGGTATATTATATTTTAAGATTTACAATAATAATTTTGAATATCAATTAAGTAGGTACACATTGTTGAATTTTACGTAATTGTTTTAAAAGAAATCATTCAAAAATTGTTTATTAGTTAATTTTAATGTACTTGATGCTCTTATAACCGACCGATTTTTCCGACTTAATTCTCAAGAAAATGAAAATAAACTTTAGTGCCAAACACTTTAAATCTATATAATTATTAAAATTCCGTGATAGTTTATCAGAGTAATTTAATAAATTATAATTAAATACAAACCATCTGTATTTATTTATTTAATTTTTAGAAGAATATGCTGTTCAACACATTACTTACTACAAAATATTAATCATTAAATATTCACTGTTATTATATACTCTAATTAAATTAAACTTTAACCATGTATTTAAAACTAATAATAAATATATATCCAAAAGTGATGATAAACAAATTTAAATATATTAGCAGTAATTATATTTCAAACAAATAATATAGGTACCTACTATAATTTTTAATTTAGGAAAATTTAAATTAATTGAGATTTCGTCTAAATATCTTATTGTATATTATATTTTATAAATTGTGTATAGACAATGTAATCTAAATCTCGAAAATATAATCTATATAGACAATGTCTTTTATATAAGATATATTTTATAGGTAATACATTCTCCTACCATTATAGCATATATTTTTAAAATCACGTTTTTATAATTGAGGGGAAATAAAGTAACAATGATTTTATTAAATCGTTAAATACGACAAAATATTATTTGTATTAAAGATAAAAAACATTGTAAATTTCATAAAAAATCATGCCAACCGATTTATATGTGCAAGTGCATACCAATATCTATAATATGTGTATAATACACTGTATATAGGTAATTTTTATATTAAAAATGTTAACTTTTTAATTTTTATACAAATTGTGAAAACTGACTTACAAGAAAATATATATTTATTCAGTTGAAATATGTAAATTTCCATATTTAATCTATATAAATAAAATAAAATACAAATATCTATAAAGATTTAATACAAAAATAATTAATGTATAAAAATTTATACCACTTGTGTTTATAGTCAACATAAATTTAAAGGCCTTATACCAATTATATAATCTTACATTTTTTATAAAAAAACAATTTCCATGATTTTAACGTTTACGGGTTTTTTCAGCTACAGTTTCAGCTACTTAGTTTAGTCTGTTGAGAACTATGAAAACAATTTAGTATCAACTTCAGACATAATTTTCTACCCTAAATGAAGTAATTGAACCATTAATTTTACTCCAAATTCTGTCTATATATTTATATATATGTATATTATATACTTATATAATCAACTAATAAAATCAAACACATTATTCTTACTGAATATAAAAACGACTACCTGTTACGATCTTTAGATCATATTATAATAATATTTTAGTTTTGTTTTAATTATTTATCATAATACATTTAAATAACTATTAATATAAACCGTGTTAAAATATTATGGTAAACGTACAAAAAAAAAAAAATGTTTTTTTTACCCTCCACTATGTTCAATAATAATAATTATATTTTTTAATAATTTAAATTTTAATCATATATTAAACATAATAATAATTTCTTTTATAGATACCCAAAACAGAAAACATAAAAATAATAATCATAATAAACTATATTGGGCAATTAATTCTGTAGATAATTAGATCTTAACTAGAACTAATTTTGAAATTAAATATATTCGCGAAATAATTTCATATGTATACTACTACCAGACACTCTATTATTTAAAACAAATTTAATTTATTCCATATGCACATCTGGAAAACTGCCAAATCATTCAACTCTCGTAAAATTTAAGTTTTCCAGTCTATAAACTCCGAATAATAACACGAGCTACTCTTACCATTACCGTAAATATATTCACCATCCCAGTGATCAACAATTGGACACAATATAATATCTAAAATTTTGCCATATTATTATCAAGATTCGTTTATAAAACCATCAAAATTACTTTAAAAGAATTCGACTAGATTAACTGTAAACAAAATAACACTATTAAATAATAATATCGAATAACAAGCCCTATTATAATTAGTATAAATATAACAAGTGCTGTTAAAAAAATGAAAACTAGTAAGTAAACAATTTTTACAACAATTTTAACCTAACCTCTGAACTTACTTTTCACAAAGCTTTTCATCACACATTTCAGTTTATATTATATTTCACTTAATAAAATAATAATTAAACATGACAATTGAATACTACTACAATACATTGAAGCATGTAGTATAAGTAAATAATGGTGTAATGGATAATGATAAAAATATAATATTTTAAAAAATAATTGTTAATTTCATCTATGAATCAATCGTAGAGGTATTGCGAAATTATTCAATTTAAATAAAATATATATATATATATATATATATATATTTAAATTTACATATCAATATACAATACAAGTAATATTTTACATATTAAAAACGAAATGCATTTTAATTGTGCTAATATGTATAACTAAAAAAATGTCAGCATGAAAGCAAAATATGTTTATTCATTAAATGAATAATGTAATAATTAATCTTTTTAATTACTACAGGGTTAATCTAAACAAATTCACAACAATATAGCCACAGTTTCTATACCACTATAAAAACAGTATAAAATTACCTTTAATGTCATTAACTAAAATAAATATTGTTCAAAGGAATTCTCAGAAAAAAACATGATATATTATTTTTTTACTCCTTGAGTACTACCCACTATTATTTGTAAATATTGTAATCAATATTATATCTCTCACACACGAAATAGCTTTTCAAATTTCATATTATTATGTATCATTTTACAAAATTCATCACTATTTTAAGAGTGCACAAAATAATCGATTATCCTAGTAGAGCTGAAAGTGAAAACACGATGATATCATTAATAATAATATACACGCGGAAGATTTGTGTTGAGAGAATTTTAAAAATAATAATTAAATCGTAAATTAAAGAAAATTCTATGTCTTAGATTATTAAAAAAATTATAAAATTACGTAATTATCATTTTTTCGTACAATATTCATAAGAAAAAAACATTTAAATGTTAAAATAATGGTGAAGTATATTCTTAGATTATTTAAATACGTTGGACCAACGTATTATTATTCTAATAAAACACAAAATGAATTGCAAGACTCTATCGAATTTAAAATATTATAAGTATGCATGCAATTTTTTATTAAAATATTAATATGATATTTATTTAATATTAATATTTACTAACTAATTTTAATTATTTCAACATAATATTTTTACGAAGAAATATGTTAATTACATTATTTAGCTTTAATTATTTTAGATATTTTCCCTTTTAGTAGAAATCTAGATGAACGAGTTTTTAAATATTAATATTAATAAGTGTTTTATTTGTAAGCTATAACTTTATTATTAATTTTATATGGGGACTAAATATTATTTAATATTTATGTAAATAGATCCACTTATTATTTTTTGTCGATATGTAATAATGTATATAAAAATAAGTAAACCAATTCAAACACATTTTTAAAAAATTTATGTTTTTTTCTTTTAAAAAACGAAAAATGTATATATTATGTTTAAAAATATTAAATTTTATAGCTTGTAAGTCGTTTTAGCATTATTAATTGAAACCAGATAATATTTTTTTTTAAACGTAATTTTTCAATTTATGTACGAATTCATTTTTATAAAAAAAAAAAAAAAAGAACGTTAGAAGTTGTGAAATTATTAATACTTAGAACTTAGAGGAATAGATAAGAAATCTCATTATTATCTAGGTAACCTGTACTTTATTGTATCTATCTTGCAGAAGGGGTTTATAATAACACCTATAACATTAATTAATCATTTATTCATTAATTAAAGGATAAATAATTTATTCAATTAATCATAGACAATCATAATTGAAAATAAAATACAAACCCAAACACATTAATTTATAACAATACTTTTATCAAACCTTTATAATCTACTATACAAATTGTATTTTGAGTCATCGATAACATATTAGACTATTCATTGCAGTTGTTGTTTCACAGAACTTATTTACGTTAAGGTATTTCGTATAAAAGTATCTGTGAATCTTCAAATTTTAAACTTTTGTCTAATTTAAAATAATAATGATTTTTATTTATGTTATATACTTATACTTTAATATTTAATATTAAATAAATGAATGAATTACTTAAATCTCTTTTTTTCGAAACGAAATTATTTCAAATATTAAAATCTAACATATACATAAACACTGCAATAGCCATGGCGGAGAGGTGAGCAACGTAAAGAGTTCCTAACAATCTGTTTCGGTATAAAATAATCCGTCTTTTTTTTAAATTTGTTAATGTGATGCATTTTAACTTTTTTATAATATATATTTAAGTTAGTGTTTTAGTAACGGTTTTTAAAGGTCGGGCAGTTACAAAGTTAAAAATGATTGATGCGAATAAACTTAGCGAGATCTTAAAATTTCATAACATCTGCCAAAACCGGGAAAAAATCATTATATATTAAACTATTTTTTAACTTTTTATTAATATTAAATAGAACTTGAAAATAATTATAATATTATGTTTACAGTGTTATGGGAATATTTTAAAAAGTTTGAAATATAGTCAATACAAATCAAAATTCTTGTAGTTAATAAAATAAAACAACACGAGTAAAAATTATCAACATTATATTTTGAACTTGTGTTAGAATATCAAATAAAAATTTCGCCTGAATAACGTAGAAAAACAAAGATAAATAAAATGTATTTTAATAACATTTATCGATATTAACTCTCTATTCGAACACGAATATTAAACTACGTCGTATTAATTAAGTGATATAATAATAATATGCTAAACATAAAGAATTTTAGCGCTATTATTTCTTTCAGTGTTTTCAGTTTTTATAAAAATAATATTTATCATCACTAAAATATGATTCGTCGCGACTTTATGAATAATGTGCATGTTGTTACTATTTCGAAATATCGATACGTTTTTATTTTGTTATTTATTTTTTAACGGATATTGTTTAAAATGCAAAACGCCGACGAAATCCTTACAGTCACAGAGTGCACAGCGGCGTAATAAAATCCTTAAAGTGACTTGGAAGTCCGAAGTCGCGGAAAATAAAAAAAAACTTGAGATAAGATACACTCAAACGCGTTCGGATTCCACGGTATTCGAAAAAGTTTCGAGAAATATAAATGGCCTCGCGCAAACATTCTTTAATTACGTGAAAATCGATTGCGGGACAACGCGTCTCGTAATACGAATAATTAATTGTATATACAATCATAGTACAGTCGAACGAATAGAATGATGTATATTATTATTTTAGTTTTAAAATAATTGATTTCGAACGAACATCATACTCGATTGTCGAACGGAGACGATTTTTTTTCAAGTTTTTCGTATGCAGTAATCTCGTCTGTCGTTGTTGTTTATTTGTGATTGTAAAGATATAAATAGGTAATATTAACAAAAGTATAAGGAAAAATAGTTAAAAAAAAAAAATTTTTTTAAATATTTATAATTATTAAACAAGTATTAGGTTATTAAATTAGTGTTAAGGTCTGCATTGCCGATATACGTTAGGCGTAATTTTCTTATAGTGGATTTTGAATGGGGAAATCGGAAGGACACGATTGAGACATTAAAGTAAATATCTTAGTGATAAGAGAACAAGAGAATTCAGTGGCGGTTATCTAGTAAATAAAAATTTGTTCGAGTACTCTTTCGTAATTTTTATTGGTCAGATAGGTGAGTATAGGTACGGGTACAACAATGTTCTAAATTAAATATTACTTTCGTTATAATATTTAAACGAAATAACATATTACGTTACATACTGTCCGTTTTTCTTATAATTTTTATTGAAGAAATTTACTTTTATTATGAGACGAACTGATGACTATATTATTATAATGTTGTATTTTCTAAGATTTCTAATCTGTAAAAACAATTAGTAAATTTGATCAGATTTCATTTGTTCGTGTCTTTCGTGAAACGGAAAACGCGTGGTAAAGTCAAATTTGTATATAGGTTTTAAGAGCTTTCAGCGAATTTTTGTCGCTCGTATTTCACGTATGACGGCGGGCGTCTTTTGCGCAAGTATTTTGTGAATCCCGGTGCCTACGGCTGGTGCCGCGGCGACAACAGACGAAAACCGTTTATATGTCCGTCGGTCCACTCGGGTGTTAGTCGTCGGATATGAAAATCGCGACGTCGCGGATAAAAAGAAAAAAACATCGTCGTAACAAATATTCCGTTCGTCGTAAATATAAATAATATAATATTCCATTGGTTTTTGGCGTAATAACTCACTCGTAAGTACTCACTGATTTCAATCGGCCGTCGGAATATACTGTACCGTTCTCGTTTACTTCCCGTCAAACATTTTTCGTCTTGGTAAGTTTTTCCAACTCGTTTCGTTTGTTTATATCAAATTCACCGATTGAATACATTCCGGAAGTGGTCTGCGGAAAAAAAAATTAACAATCGAACTAACTAATCGTTTGTTAAATCGTTTAAAATATTATACGACCGACTACTGACGTAACATCTATTTCAATTGTTTGTACAGTTTTTATTTTTCAAGTAAATTAATTATAGGTACATATAATAGTTGGGTTAGGTTAGTCCATTATTTTCAACTATGGAAGAGTTGAAGTTTTTTTGTTTTTTTTAATTTACATTTATAAATTATCATTTGTCATTATATTATAAACCAACACCATGCAACGCCATGTAAAAATCGAATTGATTATAAAATTTAATTTTTTAGTGAAACTGATAGATAGGTAAATCACGTTTACTTAATAAATATAAATATTTATATTATTAAATGATTATGAAAAAAAAAAATGAATCTTAAGAGAATTTGAAAAAAATTTGTAATTTAAATTATCATTAATATTTTCAAAGATTACCACTTTAAGCTGGGTTTAGGTCGAAAATCTTTGTATAAATAGTAGCTAGTATAATTATTATTTATTAATAAAAACTGAAGTTAACCGTTCATAAATAATTAAGTTGCAATAGAACAATACCATTAGTCAGGTAAACATTGTTAACATAAATTTTTAATCAATTTATCACATTTAATTTTCTCAAAATTACTTTTAGTTGAAAAATATATTTTACCAAAATGTAAGGCAATTAACATTTTATTAACAAATATAGCAGTAAAAGTAGATATATAATTAACAAGACCAGAATGGCTATAAAATTATACCTATCGCATGGTATAAACTATTTAATTTTTAAAAATCCTAACCTTGTATAAAGATTATAAAAACATTCTGCTGTATTGTGTTGAATTATTATTCGATTATATGTGAAACGCTGTAATGTATATCGGATAATATTTATATAAAATTAAATATTTTTCGTACCAATTTTAATAGTTTTTAGAGGAAAATGATAAAAATATTCAGTTTGTTTTTAAATTCGCATAATGCTTAATCTTAACAATATGAAAATTACCACGCCTCAGTATAATAAATAACCTTTTTCACAAAATGGACATTAATTCAGTTTTTGTTTAACCTGAAAATGACATATTCTTAACTAATAAATCTTATTAGCTTACCTAACCCTAAAACAAACTATTGTGTCCATTTTAATCCAAATCACAATCGTGAACAATATTGCGCATTTTGATCAAATAGAAAATTATAAGACTTAAATAAAAAGATTGATTAATTGAATAATATAAGATTGAATAAAAGTGTATATTTAAGTAAAACCTAATATATTTTAGCTTTATTTAGTCAACAAATCATAAGTGAGTGATCACTATACTATTTATACGTTTTTTTTTTTCATTAAAAAATCAATGCGTTATTCAAGTTTATCATTTCAAACAATTCATACAAATTTGATTTATGTCATAATGATATATTACGCATGCAGTATTAAGAACATAATATAAAAATTAACGATTTTTATTTTTTATTGTTGATATTTGTTTTTAATTTAAAAAGTTATAGCCGAGAAATTAACAATAAATTCTAATTGGATATTCATTCGTTGATAAAAATGTAACAAATACGATGTTTTTGTGATTAAATAACGAACCGTGGACGCGTTATATTACATTAATAGAGTTTACAATTAATTCATTAACTGGAAAGAAAACAAATAAAATATTAAACATTTTTAGAATGAATATAGTATATTTTATTTACAAATTATCTCTGAACTCTGGAGAGAGAGTAGATCCTGAAATAATATTCAAATAAGATACAAACTCGTATATAAATATAAATATTCATTATTTGTATCGTTATAACAGTTAAATGTCGGTTATTATTTCAAAATATAAATCATTTTTTAAGTTTATTTTATATCAAATAGAAAATTTATATTATATATTTATCATCATCAATAGAAAATGATATGGTTTAAAAGTTTTACATTATCTAAATTATATGTTAATTAATTAGGAATAGAATTGCGTATCATAATACTATCTTTGCAGTAATTATGGTATATTATTGCATAACTTAACCTAATCACTTAATGGTTAATACCGTATTATTATTCTGAAATAGTTTAAGAACTATAATTGGATAACTATTATTGGATAGAAAAAAAATATATTTTTTTTAATACAATTGCTAAATTGTATATCAGGTTTTCATGACATACAAAAGCGGTACAAAACTTTGATAGTAGTTAATACTATACTACCATCTCAGTATCATCTCAGATCATAAATTATACATAATGCCTTATTGAATAAAAACAATTTAATAATTTATTGACTAAAAATATAAAAAAAATATAAAATCGTATATATGACTATAATTTTAAAAACTATTTCGGGGAACTCTATACTTTTTAAATCGTACTTTTTATGATTATCTTGATAATATGTATAACGATCGTTCATTAATTGTAAATGAGGTGGAGAAAAGATAATTATGTAGTTTTTTACCAATGCACATAGTTATAAAATAATTGAATCGACATTTCCAAATTTTGCCAAAAACTTACATTTGAATTCTTGTTTAGCAAATATCTTACGTTTAATTTATATTCATTTTAGTGTAAATGCGTATTAATTAATGAAATATCACCCAAAGAACGCAATCGGTCTTTATTGAAAATTGTCAGTTCTTTTGTTCAGGTTGATTTAAACGTCAAGTTGGTGTCTAATAGTGAATTTACCCTTAGCCATAAACGCTGGAAGTAGGAAAATTAGAGCATATTTATATAGCATATTCATTAAATCATCGTAAGGTTAGTCACAAGACTTAGAGTCTGAATACTTTTAAACCATTATGTATATAAAAAAATTATAATACTATTAGGTAAGAGTGTTTTTAAATTATACGAAATAGCCTAACCCAGTTGAAGTCTAAAAAATGGTAAAATAGAAACTTGAAAATTGTAAATCATTATTAAAATTATATAACGTTACAACCCACTTTTTACCATTTGATATATATATATATAACACTTGATAGAAAAAACAAATGAAACCAACCATGTACGTCTCATTTTTTAAGTATATTTTCACATTTCTTAGTTACTTAGTCTCAGTATCGAAAATCTCAATAATAAATAATTATCGATATAGTTTACTTTAAATTAGAAAATTTCGTCTTTATTAGTATACATTGTTTCTTTTAAAAATCTTTATTTTTATAAGTATGATAAAGTTTGTATTGAAAACGTATTTGTTTTGTAGTGTTATTTAAAAAAAAGTTTTTGAGAAGTAGGTCGTTTTCTAAATTACTACAAAAGTTATTTTATTTAATATCAACTAGAATAAAAAATATAAATTACTAATTTAGTGTAACGGTACTGTTCGTATACGAATAAAAAGTCAGTACGTATAAAAGATAATAATCATTTATCGTTGCATTCATTACTTGTTCATTTAGTACTAATTAATAATAAATAATCTCGGGTAATAGAAAATTTCGAAAATGTTATGAAAATTGTAAATATAAATTTCATCGAATTTAATATTATTTTAAAAAATATATGACATTTATGACATATTTTCTGTGACACAAAATATAGTACAAGTGTAAATTTAAATTATAAAACATACATTTATTGTATATATTTGTAAAAATACGTTTAACAGGTTAAAAATAATTCAAACGAACGTAAATTTGAAATATACATTTTCCAAATTAATTAAATCTACAAAATATTATTTATAACATATTATTTGGGCTATTATTAAAATGTGAGTTAAATAGCTGTTTATAGGTTTTATTATGAGCACTAGAAAAATAAAAATAACTTTATTTATTATATGAATATTGTCACTTTAGTTATGAAAATAAATATAGTTACAATAAAATGATGAATTTAATACTTCTTTTAGTAACTATTTTTATACAATAAATATAATCAGCTATTGAAATACTTTTTTCGTTGTAAAAGACAAATGAACTACAAAATATTATTACTGATAAAGTGATAAATAGTGAAATTGTTTTTGTTGTATTTTATTTCTCAATGATAACTTAAATGTTATAAATATTTGTATATGAAAACAAAATTTGCAATATGATAATATAAGTTACGACGTTACTAATTCTTAATATAATAAAATATACATTTTTATATGGTATTAAATAATGGTAACCATTATTGAAATTTTAAATTGTATTTATCTATGTATGTTTTATAATTATTTTACTACGCGATGCATAATTTTTTAGCAAATATTAATTTCCTTATTTATTGAACTTATATTATCTAAAATCCAAATATTAACTATTATTTTATTAATATATAATATTTACAGTTAAATTTAATACAATAATTTAGTGTCTATATATATATATATATATATATATATATATATATGTGTGTGTGTGTGTGTGTGTGTACGTATTTGGGGAGAATTAAATAACTAACCGCAAATGGAAAATAATAAAAAATAAACAATAAATACCTAATAATAATATAATTATTATTATAATATCTGCTTATTTTCAATATTTAGCATAGCTAGTGCTATGATTATAGCTAGTACTATAAATAGTAAGCAATTATAGGTTATTTCCACCAAATTTTAAGATATCAGAAACCAATATATTGCATTTTCCAGAAATGTGAAAATCGTGATATATCACACCACAAATATACGACTTTTACTATTCATAATTCCTATATTTTCTGATAAAAATATACTTTGGTACTTTGATTTTCAATAATAATTTATGCCTATAAATTTATGTCCGCGTAACCTAATATATATTATATAATAAATAAAGATGAGTTCGGTATTAACATGTTGATAACATATTGTTATTTGTACCTACAGTGCGGATTTTTCGTAAACTTTGAAAACAAACACACTAATAGCATTGATTTTATAATATACTATAGTATATTAGTTAGTTATAGTATATAGTATATTATAAAATCAATGCTAATAGGGATAAAAAAAATAATGATGCTATGTGGGCCATGGTTATGCACCACAAGTCGACTAACGGGGGCAGTTCCGTCTTTTGGTCCCTCGAGGGTTACTATCTCGACCATTGACTACCGAGACTTCTTAATATTATCACGTTTTCTTTTCTTCGGGTATATTGATTATATGCATGGTTAATTATACTTTGATAACACGAAATAAAAAACACCACAGGTACCATTCGTCATCAGCTGTTCATTTCCCTCTTCCATATCCGGAATAATAAAAAAAAATATCCCGATCAGTTATAACAATACAGTCTTTTGTGAGATTCGTATAATATATTATACTGTTTTGCATACGATATGTTTTTTTATTACTGTCAACCGTTGGAGAATTCGAAGTTATCCCGGTCCTAACCTTGAGAATATAAAATATCAGTTATGCATTTTATTCGCAGAACGAAATAAAATAACGGAATACAATAATATATCATGTGTTTTTTTTTTTTTACATTCCGCACCGTAAAGAAACGTCCGCGGGCAATTCTAAGGTATCAATAATTATTGTTTGATTTAGTTTCTTTTGAAACAGGTTAACGTCACTTTGCGGTGGAAAAAAAAAATATATCAGAAAAAGTCGCATATTCTCGCGTTTGAGTACGCACGATCCAATTTGTATAATATCGTCTTTCTTACTGCGTACACTTGCCAAAATAATACTTCACGTTATTATTTATGTTTTAAGTTTCATTTGTGTAATATTATTGTACTTCTCGAGCGTACCTCACTAATACCTGATGATTTCCTTTCGATCGTACCTAGGTATTCGCAGATAAATACATTATATTATTATAATTATTTAGAATCATCTCAATTCAACTAACCTTAATATTATTTAATAAATTATTTATAAATTATTTAATTAATGAAAAATGTTAACGTTTTTTTAACTGTGAATATTCGTTAGGTCGGGGACTACACGCGAATCGTTCATTAAAACACGTTGATCACTGAATTCGTATTTTATTTCCAATATATCCTATACATAGTTAATAAGATAATATTTTATTAATTATTTTTAATGGAAATAGAGGTTCACGATAACACAATATTTCAGTTAAATTTTTTTTTGTCGAAAATTGAGTGTATTTAAATGTTATGAATCTGAGTCGCTATATATTAAATTAAGTTTAGTTAATGTTTTTTTTTTTAATACTCACGTTATAATAAACTACACACAATCAACACAACAAATTCAAGTATACCTACATGTTATTTTTATACCATTTTTAAAATAAAGTTAAACCTTTTTATTGTTATAATAAACGTAAATAAATTCAAAATGTATATCGAAATATAATATTTTAACCTCATGTATCTTAACTTTCATAGCATTATCAATGTATAACATAACAACATGTTGTCTAATGTACAAGAGTTTACCTATATTTAAATGTGCTAACCCTATCTTGAAATGTATAATACACATTATCTTTTATGCATTGATCTGAAATTTATTAGTTATGTTGTGTGCGTTATTACCAAATAGTAATATAATGCATATTCATCTAGTACTTAAGGCACAAAAAATCTATTTTTTTTTTATATTAAACAATGAGTCTAATTAATTAAGAAAAATAAAAAAAAATGATTTCTTATTTTAAGTAAATAATTTTTAAAAAAACTCAAAAAATATACAAATTATGATATCATTTAAAAATAGTTATAATAATAATAATGTCTATGTAATTTTCTAACCTATGCCATGTAACTTATATAAGTATATAGTATATTATATTTTTATATGAACAATCATAACAAATTCATTACTAGATATATGAGATAAATTATAATATAGGTACCCATAGAAATAATATTACTTTCTATAAGTCATAAAGATACCAATATTATCATGTATTTATTAATACAACCATATAATAAGCAAATAGTTTAGTAAACCTCATTTTTTTAACTTAAAACATTTGTAAACATGTACATTTTAAAATCTTTTCTGCTTATTCATACATTTTTTTATATTAAAAATTCCTTTTTAGCCACAATAGCATGTATTACAATAGCATATATTAATACATTCAAATTTGTTTACCTCCTAAAAAGTGTTCATTTTAATATATAACAAATAATTGTAGTGTATAAAACAATGATAAATATTTTAAAACAGTATTTACAAACAATCTGTAAATATATTTTATATTTTATATCATTATGTTATGAACTTAATATCTAACCAAATGTTTGATTACTTATTCAATTGTACCTACTTAAAATGAGAAAAACATATTTAAGCTATATACTTTATCTTCAGAGACTTAAAAAATAAACTACATTAGTAAACTTTACAAAATTAAATATATTAACTATAGTTATAACTATAATAGTTAACTATGTTAACTAAAATTATAAAAACTCACTAATCAATCATCGTTGTTTACAAAATACGTCGTCTGTGTTTTTTACGATAAAATAAAATTCTAATTTCCTACAAAATAAACAAAAACTACGTCCTGGATTAGGCTTAAATGGTTAAAAACTCAAGTGATTTCTCGAAACCCTATTTATTAATCTCATAATACATTTATTCAAAGTTAAATTGTTTAAGTGTTATTTCATTAATATACATAAATGACAACTATTTAGTGTTAATGTATTCTGTTTCCTGTATATTTCTAAATAAATCTTATATCCTCGGATTTTAGAATATCTGGTAGGTATAGAGGTTTCACTATACTTATTAAAGTACAATAAATAACAATATTTTTTACATTTAGTTATCATTATTAAAATTAGTGATAATCATGCAAAACAATTTAAGTATTACATGTAATGTGAAAAGTGTCCTGTCTTTGTATCGTTTATATCCATATTTGATACTTTTATACAAATTGAAAATATTCGTTTCTAATTTAAAAAAATAATAATTTTAAACCTAACAATACTTAAGTCGATAAAATTATTATAATTTAGTATGGAATGTATATTATAATGTAACAAATAAGGAACATAATATTGTAAAGTATTATGTTTCACATCTTTATTTATACCGAATTTCAAAGTTTTATAATTAAAAATTGTAAACTATTTGTTTGATATTAAATACACATAAGCATTTTTTTATTTTTTTTATCATATTATTTTATAACTATTAAAACTCAAACTCGAGTTAAGTTTCATTGAAAATATATTTGTAATAGGTTATCAAATAGACTGTTTTCGAATAATTATCTTTTTCATTGTAAAAATTAATTTAAACAATAATTTAAATTATGGTTTGCAAATTAATCTAGTTGTAAAAAAAAGAATCTTAATTCGAAAGAAACTACATCAAACCCCAACAAAATTTCAGTAAATTTAATATTCGCAACGTAGTGCTCCCCTCAATATTATACAATAAGGCATTTGCTAAAATAACAATAAATTGTTAAAGAAATCGTCGTATTTACTCTATTATAATCGAAATTTATTTATTAAGCACTTAGTCGAATGGCATGCTATATAACTCACATCATTACCACTCGTATTTAAAGTACCAATGATTTAATTTACCAAAATAATGAATTAATAAATGTTTTTCACAGACAAATCATGGACATAATATTATAATTTTCAGTTAAGCTCATATAATAACGCCATGAATTTCTCCTTTCGCATTCCTGTATATTCAATTTATTACATATTTAATCATAACAACGGAAACGGTCACGTGGGTCTTGGAACGATTTTCGCGAAAGCCTAAAAGTAAAATTTTACCTATCCATCTGGCGAAAAAAAAAAAAGATTTCCCGTCAAAATCTGCAGCACTTTTAAAAATAACTAAAATCCCAATAGCAAAAACAATAGAACATTTATTATAAGTATAAATACCCATACCAGTAACCAGTTTTTGTTTGCTGTTAATCTGATTGAAAAATAAACACCGTCGACTGCAGTCGGCTATAGTCAGGCCATATTATACTCCCATTATGATTTTAATTTCCAACCCGTTAATTTCCAATAATACTCTCCAACTCTCTCTCTCTCTCACACACACACTTTTTTACTTAAGCATAGTTGTAAAAAATAAAATTAACCAAAGATTGCATAAATCACTAACTTTCTTCATTAAACTAACCTCGTTCAATATAACCTAAAATGAAATATTTGAAATAGCGTCACCTTCTTCAATTGTTGATTCTCATATACGAATTGTTATAAATATTACTTTTAAAAGAAATAAAAAGTTTACACGCGTCAATATAAACTCGTGTGGAAATATATAAATGATAATAATATAAACTTTTATCGTTATAGTCATATTTTATAAGCGTATAAAACAAATATTATCATTGTAAATATCCATTAAAACAGTAACAATATAAACACGGGCATGTTTTGCATCATCGCAAACAAACTGGGATATAAAATAAAAATAAAAATTCATAAAAAATATCAACTGTTAGGTACCTATGTGTAACAACTTGACAACTACACTACATGGATTATAATATTCTGTATTAATTCTGTTAGATCACAATTTCAGAATCCCGGTTTCCGATAAAAATATGAATAGTTTTTAAATGTCAAATTATCGCGGTTATAGAGTTCGTGTAGAATATGAAATAATATAAATTAACTATAAATAATCTTCCATAATACGTAACTGATTGTTTTTCTTAAAATAATTGTGAAAAATACTATGAATTGTAGAAGTGTACAATATTATGAACACTTATAATTAAAAGTTGTTTTTTGGCCAGACAGCCGTTTCGTTCAATTAGCATATCCGTATTATAATTTTTTTTATTAGAGATAATGAAATTAGTAATTTAATTTACAGAAGAACAATCGAAAAGTGGACATTTTGTGCCTGGGTGGACAGTTCTTGATCTCGGCCGGATCAACCGTTTAATATTGTCAGTGTTTTTTTTTTTTTTAATTAATTAAAAATTAACAATATTTGATCGTATAATAATGATATTAAGAATAGTAAATTTTAAATATTATATTATTTTTTTATTTTTAATATATGAATTCATATATTATTATAACTAATTTACTGTTTATTAATTCTCATTAAGTGAATTCACGTGCTAGACCACGGAAAATGTAAATATGACATTAATTATGTTTACTATAAACATGGTTATTTATGACTAAAAATAAAACATTTTATTGTTTACTTTAATATTAGATTTTATCAAAATAACTTTGATATCTAGTCTTAAATACTTTCTTTTCTCAATTTTATTTGAAGTTCAAGAGATTTCCAGGTAAAATAAAGTACTTGACTTCTTAATGTTAATATTTAATAAATATCTTCTTAGGTTTCAAATTTTCAATGTATCCGTCGTAAGTCCGTCATAAGTATTAGTTACTATGAAAATCATATTGGTAACTTGGTAAACATATTATATTTACTTTTAAGTCGATTATATTTATTTTATAATAAATATTCGTTTCGAATTTAAATTCTTGATTATTATTACTTATTTGAATACATTTATGCAATAATTAAAATATTTATTATCCTAATTCCCAACCTTCATGCCCGAAGTGTATCTTTTCATCTAACTTTTCCATAATTTATTTATTTTATAGTTAGTTTCATAAACATTCAACAATTTGTATTAAATTCGATACGATAAAACATATATATGTGGTCACTAATCCGAAATCCTATCATTTAGTTATATTAAATAACCCGGTTTTTTTTAAAAATCTTATATAGTAAATTAAAAATAGCACAAATCGTAATCTGACCAATGAACGTCACTTAGTACCTACTATAAGATTAGTTAATATTAATTTATATTTGTTTCTGTATTAGATACACGATGTTATTAAGTTCTGATCTAAAACACACGAGTTCAAAATTTTTATTCTAAAATAATATTAATAAATTTAACAATAAAAGAAGGGAACGTCAATTTAGGATGGTCCTCCTTCGTTCCTTCGGTCTTCGAAGAAATTAGTGTTTTATTATAATTATTAAGATTTGAATGCAATTATATTGCATTAGAAAATACGACTCTGAGCGAATCTCAATATACTAAAATATATTATACTGATAATCCATTCCAATATTTTACCACGAGTGTAATTACACATGTATATATTAAAAAACAATATCAAATTCCTATGATCAAAATTCAAGGAGTTATCATTTCATGATAAAAATTGTCCCTCACGATTTTCAAAATTTTTTTTAAATAGATTAAAGAGTATATGATTAGGTTTCTACAAAAATTTCAAACCGTTAAATCGAAAATTGCAGGTAATATTGAACATTATTAGAAAAAATTCAAAGTTCAATATTTAGCCAAAAAATCAACCAATCAGTTCCAAAATTTTATTGAACGTAAATATTACCTATGTGAGTACTCAAAAATTGTTCAAGTTCTTTCGATCAAAACTCAAGTAGTAATCAAGAAATAAAAAAATTTTAAATAACGAAAACCGTAATTTTGCCATATTTCCGCTTCTCAAAGAAAAACTTTTAGGAAATTCAAAAAATGAGCTAAATAACGTACCTGCTAGATGAAATTAAATACGGAAAGGGAATATCCTATTTATGGTAATCGGACCATTATTTCTACCCGAAAAAATGTTTTTATATTTCTGAAAAAAAAAAAATAAAAAGCCTATAAAAAAAATTGTCCGCGACTATTTTCTAAATGTTTTGTAAAAAAATTAAGTAATGTATCATAAGGCTTCTGTTAAATTTTCAAATCGATAAACAAAATATTGTAAGTAGTATTAATTTTTTTTGGAAAAAAATTCAAAGCTCTATATTTGGCCAAAAAATCAACCAATCTCTTCCAAAATTTTACCACACTTGTATATTATCAATGTTAGTACTAAAAAATTTCAAGTTCATACGATCAAAACTCAAGTTATCATGAAATAAAAAATAAAAAATTACGGAAATCGTAATTTAGACGATTTTTCGCCATTTTTTGGAAGTTTTTCTTCTCCTAGAGAAAAACTTTGGGGAAATTTAAAAAATTAGGTTTATAAAGTACCAATTAGACGCGATTTGCTACTGAAAGCATTCCTTTACTTGTGGTAAGAGGAAAATTATTTCTACCCAAAAAAATTTTTTCATACATAAAAAAAAAACATCATTGTAGAAACAATACATTCCTCGCCTCGTTCAGAATCTAAAACAAAAATAATAGCTATAGAAACTTATTTTTCAACCGTTACAATGTTGGTTGTTTTATACATTAAAATGAAAATTATTTAAATACTTTTATAAGAAAAATTACTAAAATAAATAAGAAAATTACAATTTATAAAACAAATTGTTGAAAGTTTCAAAATGACAGAAAAGTTTAACCCAAACAGAGCCACAGAGTTCTATAACATATTTTACTTTAGAAAAATTAACAATTTTAAAATTCTTAGTTATCTACGATTATTTTGCAAATATATATATATATAAATAATTATATAGCTCACAAGTATTATTCTGGCTCTTAAAAATATAGTAAATTTAAGAGTGTGAAATAGTTAAAAATAAAATAAACGAAATAAACAAATTAATACCCACCATAAACAATAATATTTATAACACAAAAATAATTTTAATTGTTTGATAATTAGTAATTATCAATAAACACGTATTTTTATTACTAATTGTAAATTTCTAAAAAAAATTAAATCACTCGCTAAATATATTTGTATTTTGTAGTTATTGTTAATAATATTACATAAAAAATATTTTTTATCGCTAATAATAATAATTTTAAATTTTATTCGGAGTGTAGAATGCGTTTATATTGCCTTAGTCAACGGAAAAGTAGTTGTAAAACTACACTAATTGTAAAACTTTCAAATTATTAATACATGCAAATTTTTATGAAAACAATAAGAATACAATAACAAATGTATGTGTCCAACAGTGTAAAACAGTAACTCATTGTGATTGTTTTGGGTCAGGTGTTGGATTTGTTTAAATTCAACATTAAAACCTTTAAAATTGTAATTTCCATTTAGAGTTTTTTAAATTGCAAAAAAAACAAATTATGAATCTATTTTACCGGTGACCTGTCAAAATATATTATAATCGTTCCATAACTGATAAATTACTGACAAAAAAATATGTATGTTATTTTTATAGAAATCAATTTTTACCATATATCTCTCTTTGATTTTTTTTTTTTTTTTTAAACAACTAAAATATTTAGACTCTGAATAATAGTCGTAGCACAAAAATAAGCATCTCTCTCAAATAAATGAGTAATATTTCCAATATTCAACATTCAAACATTCGATTAATAAATAAAAAATTCCTGGGCAACATTGCAACAACGCGGTTGGAAAGTCATCCACAAATTAAATATAGTGCCTCTGACATTAACACTAACATTCGATTCACTTTACTTATTTCACACGAAAAACGAGTTGTTCATTTGTATCTTATGGTAACCAAAAATGTATAGAAACAAAATATCGTAATATTATTTTTCATAGTACGCTAGGTCTTCGATAATTTTCGCATAAAATATAAATATAACTGATAATTAATTGAATAATCGATTAAAAAAATGATTGGGTATACTTACGTCTTACGTTTCCATTAGGATTATTTTATAAAAATAAAAAAATAAGGAAAACAATTAAATCGAGATAAATACCGTTTTGACTATCGTAAAAGACATCTGTCTTAGAAGAAATGTCGGCGTGGTGTGGTACTTATTATTGTCATCAAACTAAAAGTTTTTTCATTGTTATTGTTTAGGATTATAGTTTATTTCATTTTTTTCCCTATCGTACACAAACAAAATGTAATCATTAAACTCTTCGGATATAAAGTGCACACATATTTCACAAATACTTTCAATAATGATACAACATTTTTTAAGTCTCGTATACTAGTGACATCAATTAATGGGGAGGAAATAAGTGACAGACAGTGTGAACAGATATGTTTACAATAAATATATTTGTCAATTGGCCAATCAAAAATATATATTAGAAAATGTGTAAAAAATTGTGAAAGAGAGAAGTGATTTTTTTAACCATAACGCTCTATAGTTGTAGTCGACATAACTAATATAATTATTTATACAGAAAGATGTTGCAGGAATAATATATATATATATATATATATATATTAAAGTGATTCGTTAAAAGAAGGGTTTGCACATTTCAATAAAGAACCGAAATAATCACTTAAGCAATTAATTGTAATTTTAGACCTAGTTTTAAGACACGAAATAGGAATTTAAAAAACAAGAAACTATCTACTGTATCATGACAAAAAGTTTTAAAAGTTAGCAACTCTATACTATTTAAAGATATAATCTCCGAGTAAAGTAATTTATGAACACCTTAGATGTAGAACAATACTGAATATTTAACAAAAACACAAAATATTTAATAAATGTATTTACTGTCTGCTTGTCGTATAATTAAGTCATTTAATTTGCATTTATTTATACTGTTTATATACCTAGTTACTCAAATTGTATGATTATGAAAAATGCGCTGGATTAGTTTAAAACAATTTGTAATCAATTCGATTTGGAAACATAAAATAATGATTGTTAATCAAATGGTTTATACGAATTTACTCAAACGTATAAAATATACTAGTTAATATTCAAATGCATGCTCGGAAAGTGAGAAAAGAATTCGTTTAAAGTATAAAAATAACACGACAAAGCAAATATAAGATAATAGTCATGTGAGTATATTCAAGATTTCAAGACAACGTAAACACGAAATATATTATAATAAAGAATTTGCTTGTATTGGATTTAAGCCAAAAAAGAATTGGACAGATTTCTTTGGTCAGAATATGCTATCTCTGTAAAGGGCTTTTGGGTCTACCAATTTCGGACCGATTTATATCGCTAAAAAGGTTACAAAATGTCTCGGACCGTAAAAGTCGTTAACGATGTAAGTTCAGAAATACAAGTCAAATATGTCACACGTTAGAGAGTTGTCATATATCGCACAACAATATGAATAATCCGAAAAGAAATCGACTTGTCTTTAATAATAAACACAATTCAAATAATATAAGTAAGTAATATTAATTTAATACAAATTTCATGAATACTACAAAAACAAAATTCTATATAGGAATTGTTATAAATTATACAAACACGAAACCGTTTATGTTGATCATTTTCGTTTTAAATAATATATTAAATTATATTAAATATAATAAATGGTAAATTAATTAATTAAATATTAATAAAAAATTATGAATTAATTTGTTTGATTATACGAAAATACAAATTAATTATATACATCAACTTTACGTTTTTCTACGGACTTCTTTTTTTAATATTTCTAAAATCGTTAAATTCATATTTTTAAAACAAACAGATAATTATTTCTATGGTAGATGCAAAATAAATTATAGAATTCGTATGGCATATTCCGTATAAAAACGTTCCTGTGGGTAATTAGCAGAATACTAATAGGTATATTTTAAAATTCATTAATTTTAACAAAAGGTAAATATTTTAGTCTTAAATTACATTCTTATTAACTATTCTAAATTAATATTTGAAAATATTTTATATTCAAGACACTCAGAGTATGTTTAATATAAAAAACAAGCTTGTAGTCGTAAATAAAACAATAAATCGTCCACCAACAATTCTATAACTTTAAAGTTTTAATATTTTTTATTATTATTTAAAATCAATAAAATATAATACTCTTATAATTGTCATTTTCCTTTTTCTCTACCATTAATAAAGATTAATCATATAAATAGCTTATTTTAATAATAATTTAAAAGCCCACCTATTTAAATTATATGTTTTTTTTTTGGTGTTCTCTAATCAAATTACATTATAATTTAAATTATAATCACAATGTACATAGAACTAAATAATTTTTTATAAGAAAAAATCATTTTCACAAAATTTATATCAAATTAAGTTGGATAGTTCATATTAATATATAAATATTTGATTTTTTTATTTAAATTATACATATTATATTCATATATACTATTTAGTCGTAAGCATAATAAAAAATAAATTTAATAAGATGATGTTTTAAAATTTAATTACCTTTTGAGTTTTTTCTTAAAAAATTAAATACTACTCATATTTATATAATATTAAAATTTTAGATTAAACGAATAATTAAACTAATGTTTATTCTACAGCTAACTTGTTCTTTATTTTTAAAATAATAGTTGCAATCTAGTACAAAAGACAGGTTTAATAATGTAATACAATTTATTTTCAAGTGATTTATTTAATTTAAAATAACAACTTTACGTTTTCATTAAGCGTTTATATTTGTACTACTTTACTTTCATTTAAATCTGGCCAATTACATAAATTCACTTACATTTTGTTATTTTGTATTTTCCATTATCGTGATATCTCGTACAATATATCTATATGATTTCCAGTTAAATTAATAATAATTGATATGACAATTTCAAAAATAAATAAATCATGATTATTGATAATCAGCAGATATAACAAAATAGTAGTAATATTGTTGCATACATTTTGTAAGTTATGACATAATATAAAAATAATACATTTTTAACATAAACTAATGTAACTGCACAATATAACATCGATTTATTCAGTGACTTTAGAGCGTTAGAGGTAATAAAATTGTATTAAATAGAATTTATTTAATAAGTATTTTATAGAAAATAAATATGCATAATACATAATATATGATTATGTAATGTATACGTTTCACAGCCAATTGGATCAACTAAAATCTTTTTCCCAAATATCAATTAATGATGTTTTATGGATTTTCTATTCAAGCCTACTAATTTGCCTTTATATGATTTTTATTTACAACATATGACTATTATAAAAATAAAAAATGAAATAAACTATATTTCAAAACAATAATAATAAGAAAAAGTTTTAGTTTGATGACAATAAAAATAAAAATATCACACCACGCTAACATTTCTTTTTTTTTAATATCACTGAGGTCTGAGGATGATAAGCGCAATTTAAAATCGTTGTTTACGTGTTTCTAAGAGTAATATTTGGATTATTGTATTTTTTTACATAAAGTGATGTTTAACTTTAATATTTAATAACGTAATAGTTTTCAAAAATATTATATTAAAAAATACATTATAGTGAAAAAATTAGTCATTTAAATCATACAAATTAGAGAACCTACGCTGCCAACTAGTTTATTAAATAATTTGAAGAGGTATGAAAAAATTATATCACATCCAAAATATTTTAAAAACAAATCAAGATAAAAATACACTATAAGTCACTTACTTTCTATAAAAATATATCGCAGAGATAGAAAAGACACTTTAAAAAGTTTAACACTTTAAAAAGAGACTGGACTTTTGTCCTAATCTTCGCCACAATCACATACGACAAGTAGAAAAATTGTAGAAAAGTATTATGAATAAATTATATTTTTAAAAAAAATTAAGGATAAGATTAGGTTTTTTTAGAATTTACGAGAAAAAAATTAAGGGCCATGGGAATATTAAATATATCAAAGTATATAATTTAAAATTTTCTAAGAACTCTGATCGAAATGCAAAGAAAAAAGGACAAAATCTAAAAAATTATGCAAAGATCATCAAGAACCAATTTTTAAATATTGAATAAGTAAAATTAGAGTCATATAAATTTAGTTTGAATAAAGTAAGTATGATTTTAAAGAAAGGCAGACGTTTTGTGTTGAGCGTTGTCCAGTTTTGTTTAGTAAACACATAGGATCGTACGAGAATTCTTAAACTAAGAGATAGTTTCAATTTTACATTATAATAAAATTTAAGGGAAAAAATAACAATAAACGGACATTTGAGCTTACGACGAATTTAATGTTTCTAATATTCGTTCTAATATTAGAAATTAATTTTGGACCAAGAAAAACGTAAACTAACACAAAACAAATATGTTACAATTGATGAGATACAATGCATTTGTGTTTATGAGTAATACAACAATAATAGAAACGACGTACTTTGAATATTATCATTTGTGCTCCATGAATTCAATATTACTTGTTATAATACTCATAAACATGAAAACCTGCTTTGTCATATATTTTCTATTGAAATAATTAATTTTGGGTGGCGTTTTATTAGAAACATCCAGTTAAGTTCATATAACATCTGCCGTCGCTCTTTTGTTAAATTTTATAAATAGCTTTGAAATAATATTTAATATATTATGTAATTAAATACTAGTGTATTGATAAATACAGAAACATTTTTTTTTAGTATTCCATATAGTATATAATTTAATAGGAAATGTCATTTTGTTGTATTTATCTAATTTATAATTTTAGATATTTAATTTTGCGTTTAATAATAATAATGTCTCTTGGTTATTTCGAAATTAGAAGCATATTAATATATTCAAATTTATACATTATTTACGCAGAGAATCATTTGGACTTAGGATAATTTGTCAACATTTCTTAAACGGAGGTCATACTCGCTTTCTTCAAATTAACAATACTCAACGGTGTGCAAAAATATTATCGAGTTTGATGTTTTTCAAAAGTGTAATAAAATGACATTATGTTCTTAACACAATGGCCAATACAACAACAAAACTTATACCAATGAAAAATATAATATTATTTTAAGAAATTAGTGGTTTATTATACTTAAGATTTGAATGCAATGATATTGCATTAGAAAATATGTTCCTGAACGAAACTCAACATAATTCAATATAATATACTGATAGGTCGTTTCATAAGTTTAATACGTGTGTAAACTGTCCATGAGAAAACTGAAAAAAAAAATGGAAAGTACCTATATTTAAAATTGCATTAGCTATCATAAGAAACCTAAAATAAATTTCATCAATATTACGATTTCCATAAACTTTGACGTTTTCCCATTATTTTTTGGTAGTTTTTCTTCTTCCAAGAAAAATTATTTTTAGAAATTTGAAAAATGAGCGAAATAAAGTACCAACTAGACGCAATTTTCTACCGAAAACATACCCTATTTATGGTAATAGGACTAGTATTTCTACCCGAAAAAGTACCTTCAGACATAAAAATAAAAAATAAAAAATAAAAAAATAATATTTTTGTAAAACCAATACTTTCCATGCTTTTCTTAGAATCTAAAATGTAAAATTAATGGAATTTAGCTGCATAATATGAGCTATATATATTTATTAAATATTTAACGTTTAAGTTTAACATCACTTTTTATAAAACATAAAATTAAATATTACTCTTTAAAGCACGTTAACGATAACTTTAAATCATCCTAAGTATCATTAAAAACTATATTTTAATTTCGCTGTTTAATAACTTGAGTAGTATATACGACGTATATAATATGTTGATATAATACCCACAAATTATCTAGAAGTGTAAACACTTCTTGAGTTAAACGGATTTAAAATATGACCCACATACTATAATCATGTCCCGCAACCATCGTACATGATATTTAAATATTAATATAAATAATATTAAATATTAAAATATATTATAATGGAAATAATTATTACAAAAATAAATAATGTGCTGGGTGGTGCTTTCCATAATTTATCAATATTGTGTTTTTCAAAATGTTAAATAACAAATGATTTAAATGAATATTTTATATAATATGTAACTATTAAATTAGTGGTTTTTGTGAAAACAAATTACTAACCATGGTCGATGATCTACCACTTTTTTACCTTTCAGAGTATTAGTTTCTGAACGAAGCCAAAAAAGATATTGGTTTTACAATGATATTTTTTTTTTTTCTGTTAAAATCATGATTTTGGGTAGAAATAATGGTTCGATTAACACGAATAGAGTATGCTTTCGATAGAAAATTTTGAATCCAGTTGGTTTTTGAGTATTCACATACGTGTTCTACATATAAGAAAACATTTTGGAAATGATAGGTTACTTTTCTTAAAATTTTTATGATAACTAATGTCATTTTATTTTAAACGTATTGACTTGAAAATATTTTTGAGTAAACTCATATGTAATTTATATACATGGTAAAATATTGGAACGGATTATCAGTATAATATATTGTTTATCTGGCTAAGTTTCGCTCAAAATTATATTTTCTAATGAAATATAATTGCATTCAAATCTTAATTATAATAAACTACTAATTTCTCCAAGGACCGAAGGGATAAAGAAGGAACATCCGTAATCAACCTTCCCACTTTTATAATCATTTTAATCTCGTTCTGTAACATAATAATAACAATTTCATAAGGGATTATTTATAAAAAATATTTTTAAATTATATGTGATAGTGCAAAATAAATAGTAATCAATATTGAAAGATTGAAACCCATCGTCAGTCGATCGACGAGAAATTATCTTACTATGCTATTTTAAATAAATATAATTACCTGATACTCTTAGAACTTCAACCTCATACATTATTACGGTAGTTTATCAAAATCATGTTGTTTTATTATAATGACAATGATTGTAACTCTTTATTCATTGGACAGTATTTATTTTTATTTTGTTTTTAATGTTATTTAAAAAGGAAATATTATTTCAAAAAATATTTACACCGTGTCAATGAAATATTATTGAGATAGTTATTTATATTATATGAATTCCATTGACATATCTCCACCGTATAACAAAAATTTATACTTAAAAATAAACTGAAAAATAAACTTTTGTTCGAATAATTCATTCCAACAACAATGATTTCATTATAAAATATAGTTAAATCACAGAATTATATACTACGTTTTAAGGGAATAAAATGAAACAGAGTAATTTTAAATTATTTCGATAGGTAAGGTCATTTATGAATACCGTGCGATTGTGATTCCGTTTCTTCTTGACATTCGATAATAAAACATTTTCCAAATTCTCAATAAAATATGTTGACTGTAGAGTGTAGGTAGATTACGTCAAGCAAACATCAACATAATATTGTTAAAGCTCACTATAATATTAATTTATTCTACTATTTTCTTCAACTCCTTAGTCACAAACTTTCATCACAGAATAATGAAAATATAATGGTATTAACGAAACACTTAATATAATTTTTTTTAAATTTCAATTACATTTAGCATCAAAGTTTCCTTGGGTTTTTTTAGCTTAACCAAAACGTATCATATTTCATATACCCTACTTCATACGTTAGTTATTAAATTAAAGTTATTGTGTATACCCGATTTTATACTCCCGAAGATTATATTTCTTAATATTATTTAAAATAAACGTGCACGAAAAATTGTTTAATTTAATTTATGTCAATCTGCGAATACAAATTAAGAATACTCAATAATCTAATTTTATTAATTCAGTCATTATATATATATATATATATTTATCTAATGAAAAACATTCAAATATATATTATACATATATTCAAAATGATGTCAAACTAAATTATTTTCTTTATTTGAAATTTAAAAGGTACATAGTTAGTCATTTATTAATCATTAAAGAAACTTTATAATTAGTATTTTTTCCTTGTACATAACTAATTACTAGTTAATTACTCTTAAATATTAACGAAAATATAAATTAAAATTTATCGTAGAAGTTTATCTACATAGATATTGAAATAAAAATATGACAAAAATATACTTTAAAATATAATATTTAATTATTTTACAAAAAAAAATTAAGCAGTCAGCTATTGAATTTTTATACAGAAAAACTGTTATAAAACAAAATTATGTTTGGACAGGAATTTGACGAAAACAAATAATTAGTTTTATAAAAGATAATGTCTAAAACTTTAAATTATTTCTAGTTTAAGATCTACCAAATTTGATTTCAATTATTTCTATTTGAGTCCTTTTTATTTATTTATTTGAGTTCTATTCTAATTAATATTTTATAATTTTATATTAATTTTTTTTTAGGTAAAACTAGAATCAACTAAACTCGCTCTACATAAATAAATTGTGTTCAGGTCGGGAACGTCATTATTGTTAATCTCTGTAAACCTCTCACCACCATAGGCCGGACGGGACGGGCTAATTAATATTATCTTCACGGCCACTGATCGCATATATTATTATTTATTTGTAAAATATTTAAATTAATGTTTATATTATATAATATGTTATCAAGAAACAACACCCAACCAAAATTTATAATATGTAATTGTGTTCATTTTTGTAAATATTATCATCGTCCTTTGTTGCACGTGTACTACTGTTATTCGTGTTTCAGCCATAAGTTATTTTGTGGAATTATGTTGTTTTAAAATTATTAAAAGAAAATTCAGTCCTAGATTTTGGAGAGAAAAAATCTCTGTGAACCGGTAAACAAATCCATAAGAAAAACGTTATAATACATAATTTAAAATCAAAATGTTAATGTTATGCGTCAATTATATTTAAAAATTAAATTTCCTAGAAAAATTAAAAACAGTTTAGGTGTATTTAAAAGATAAAATTTACAAGATAAACCGGTAAAGTATTAAAATATCGGTGGTCCGTATATACAGATTCAGGCCCTGAGAAAATCCCTTAAATTTTAATTTTAAACGTATCAAGGTACCAATTTATCATAATATGTGAGTACATGACTACATGAATGATACTATTGTGAGTACAAATGTAAATTATACTGGCGCGAGTCGCCAAAATAAAAAATAAAAGTATACGGGAGAAATCGCTCATTTATTATTTCTACATTTATTTACTTATACGTTATATAACGTCTGCTAATCGTCTGCGTGTTATTATTATTATTGATTTTTTTTTATATTTATTTGTTTTATTGAGTTTTTATTGTTATTTGTATACTGCGCTAATCGCAAATTTTAGTATTTATATTTCATTGTCGACGGTAATCACCTGTTTAAGATTTGTTTATGTTCTAATAGCAGAAAAATATTTATCTTTTGTTATTTGTATATTACGCATTTTTTTATTATATTCTATTTAGTCAACGTATAAAGTATCAGATTATGATATTATTATTACCTATACTTGATTTATGTATTATATATATATTATAATTTTTTATTTACTTCATTATTATTATTGTTATTTAGTTGTGCTAAACAGGCAATACTTTAAATTATTATGTAATTTTAGTTATCATTTTAATATTGTGTTACCATTTATTTATATATTTAATTGTGACTGACAATTTTTATTATGAAATGATAACTTTTTGAATATTGATCGTAGGGATTAGAAATTTATTTTACATATTTACATATGTAATTTACACGCGTGGTAAATTTTGGAATAGATTATCAGTATAATATATTGTAATATATTAAGATTCGCTCAGAATCGTATTTTCTAATGCAATAACATTGCATTCAAATCTCAATAATTATAATAAACCACTAATTTCTCCGAGGACCGAAGGGACGACAGAGGAACGTCCACAATCGACCTTTTTACTTTTTTTATACATTATATATACCACGCTATATTATTATATTTCATCATAATCAACAGGCACCTACTATGTATTTCAATTTATCATCACTCATCAGATTTGTTTTTTTTTTTTTTATTCCATAATATTATAATATATATTTATAAAATTCAAATGATCAATTTAGCATTTTTTTTTTTTTTTTTAAAGTAATAATCGTGTCAATCTCATATATGAGATGGGTATTAAAAAACCATCGAAAATGCTAAACTATAAACATTCTTTACAATGAAATTATAATAAATCTCCAGTCCGGATTTAAAATGTTAACACACATTTTACTATTATTTTATTTTTATTCGGTATTTATAACAAAATAATAAAAACATTGTATTCTGATAGCTAAAATATCAGTTCCAATATATTTTATTTATTTATGATGCTCTCAAAACGAAATTGTCTTTAATGCTCAAATCAAAAACGTACGACTACTTGCAATTATTCTTTGCTGTCTACTATGTATTTTACGTAACATTTATCTATGAAACTATTCGCATTGACATAACGACATAAATAATATTTCTCTAAACCCAGAAACGAAGTGACGTGTGTTTTTCTCGCGATAAGAATGTAAAATTGCAAATGTTATAAATACAACTCACCTTGTCCGATCACATGCAGACCGATTGGAATGCAGGAAGTACTCGGTGATCGATGTTTACCAATATTGAATATACATACCGCGATGTCATCAAAACTAGTACAAAACGTCGACTATTTATCGTTTTGACTATGCTCTCGAGTTACTATCAACGACCATCATTTCGACTTAAAAATATTTACGATAGTGCATCAAATTACAGTTTAAACATTTTCCATTTGCGTTGAAGACTTCCCGCGTCATTTGTGTCTGACTTGTCAGCAATTGTATTTATTATAAAGTAACAAACCCAGTTTCAATTTACCTTAACAGATTTAACCAATTAAAATCAAACTGAACAATAAAGTGAACGGATAGACAAAATAAAATGAAATCGGGAAGTTTAAAAATATTTCTTCTCTGATTATTTAAATAAATACCAAAGTTTCCCGTCGTTAACATTTATACATATACTGATTTAAATCATAAAAGGCATTGTCAATCGATTTTAAAAACATTAAATAATTTTAATACTTTTTTTATATAATTAGACTTTACAAAAAGTATAATAACACCAATAAAATAAAAATAAATGTTTTATAACAAAACAACAAATATAAATAAAATATATAAATACATAAATTAAGATTTTAAATTGAGAGACCGCAGAATTGTATAAAACATTTTCACCATTGTTACATGATATTAAGTATTTTAGTTTAGAAAATAGGTATGTATTTTTAACATATTTTGAAATTATTTTAACATAATTATATATAATTATGAATATCTATGATTTATGGTTAGGTTAGTTAAGGTTAAGTTAGTTAATTTATCAAATATTGCATCTATTTACATCTAGTTACTGGACATAATAGGATTTTGGTGACTGTACTAGAAAAATTTTACGTAACTAATGTAATTAAACAAATTCAAATTAATTATTAATTATTTATTATTAAATAACAAAAATTCCGACAATGTTTTGCTAAAATATTATTTTTTTCAAACACTCTTTCCGTGTTAAGGTAATTTTTAGATTTTGAGCGAAGCGAGGAATGTATTGGTTTTACAAAGATGTTTTGTTTTTTTTTTTTTTTGTGTATGAAGACACTTTTACGGGTAGAACTAATGTTCCGATTACCACAAATAGGGTATGCTTTCGGTAGAAAATTGTATCTAGTTGGTACTTTATTTAGCTCATTTTTTGAATTTCTCAAAAGTTTTTCCTTGGGAGAAGAAAAACTACCAACAAATGACGAAAAAACGTTAAAATTTACGGTAAACGTAATTTTGATGAAATTTATATTAGGTTCTTCATAATAACTAATGCTATAAACTAATTGAACATAGGTACTTTAAATTATTTAGAGTTTTCTCAAAGGTATTTCACTTTACACACGTGGTAAACTTATGAAACGATCTATAATAATATATTGTATTATATTGAGTTTCGCTAGGAATCGTATTTTAATGCAATATCATTGCATTCAATCTTAATTATAATGAATCACTAATTTCTCCGAGGACCGGAGAAACGAAGGTGAAACATCCAAAATCGAACTTCATATTTTTTTCTTTAGTTATAATTCCTTTTTAGCTGTTACAAAAGGTTTTAATTGGCAAATTTTCGATTATTGTTTCAATTAGATTTTTTCAATCTTGTAGTGAACTCACAAGCAACACGTTCTACGTTAAAATGACGAAGTACTGTAAGATTTCATAATTTACTTCGAGGTTTTATAAAATAAACTTTAAGACTTTTAGTTTACTATTTAAGTACTTTTTATCTTTTTAATATATATAAAAAGACATACACCAAAAGTTATGACATGAATGTGTAGACACTTATTGTATCTACCTGAGACTTAAATGACGGACGTACGTAGACGTCCTCAAAATCTGAACTCAATCTGAAATTAAATCTAAATCTATATCTAAATTATGTCAGTACACATACAGTATTTATATTAGTAGATCAAAAGTAGGTTAAAGGATGTTTATGACAAATAGTTAATTACAATGTTGTTTTAGTACATTGATTCAAATCCCAGTCTTGACCTTTGATTGTGTGCTTAGAGTTGTAAACAACATATTATTGTCAATTCCCAAAATTATTAATGCAACTAATTATATAATCGATTAATATTCATATTAATCCAAATAACGTATTACTACCAAGTCAATGCACCTAGCTCAGATTACTACAATCTTGAAATTAATATCGGCAAAAACCTGGATATAATATTTGTGATTGATATTCGTCATTACATTTCGATATTAAAATCAATAAATATTATGTTCATAGAATAATTATTGTTTATTTAACCATTTTGAATTAAATTTTCCAATGAAATAAACAAACTAATTAACGACCTTTAATTTGTAATGAAAAATTGAGCTCAAATAGTAAATAAATTGTTTAAAATTGTTAATATTAATATTCATATTTACAAAAATCGAATAAAATATAATCTAAATATATCAATAAAAATATAGATTTTTTTGGATCCCGAAATACGTAATATAATTTATATTACATAATATACCTTACAACGATGATTTATTTTTATTTGTTTGCATTTATGACCAATACAATTTCGAATTGAAACAATAAAAAATATCAATCCCTTTATTCAGAATAATATATTTTGAAAATTGTAATGTATCCGTTTAATAAAACACCAAACTAATGATTTATAAGTTATACACCTAAAACAATTTAAAGTTTATATGAGAAAAGTATATATTACATATATGTACTTACTACATAGGTGGAAAATCTGTTTACTTTTATAGATTTGATCCCAAATGCCAATAATTTGTAAATCAATTATCCGGCATTATACGAAGATCTGACAAATACAAATTCTTATCCTGTTTAAAAATGTTTACAATATTAATTAATTTTATACAATTAACACAATTTAGGTTTTCTATTATGTTATTAACACTAAATATAAAACAATTTTGGTGTTTGAATATTTATTAACCATTACTTTATTGCTTATTTCATAATCAATTTTGAAATTAATAAAAACTTAAATTAAGTTTTAATATTAAATTATTACTATACAAAATAAAATTATTTTATATGCTACGAAATATTTTGTTTATCAATATAAACATCGAGATTGTTGAAAGTATTATTATCTATGATTTATCATCAATTTAATTTAAAATCAGACTAAGAAGAAGAATATTTGAATTTTATCAAACTTTAAAAATTATTAAAATTTCATGACGTAACCTAAATAAAATATTTAAACATGAACATTAAATATATATATATATATATATCTTATATTCCTTAAAACAAAATTATATAAAATGGTGTACTTTATATTTTAAATTTTATATTCCTAAATAAATGTATATTTATATTTATAGAGCACAATTAATGTAATTATTTTTTAAAAATATTTAAAATAACAATAGTTATTGCATTATTATAATCAAATCTCCTTGGATCATCCTGTATAAATATATTAATGAATAAGGGAGAATACAAATATCGGAAGAAAAAAAATACAAAATATTATGTGGTTAAATGTTTGGGATAAATATAACGACAATTTCCCGGGGGCCTGGATATTGTATGATTTATATTAAAGAATAACTTTGTGTATTTCACTTTATACAATATAAAATATTATTAAATTGGACAAGAATAAAATGAATCGATATATAAAATTCTCCGATTTATGGCTTTTGTATTCTAAATAACTATTTGATTAACCATATAATACTATTTTATTATAGAACGTCGTACATTATTATACTGAGAATTTCGAACTGTGAAACTATCTGTACAAAGTCAATTATGCTGTGTAAAATGTAACATAAAAGTCCTTAAACAGACTTTTATGAAATTGGCGATAGCCCTGGATATCGAATCCGGCGAAATAGTTAATATAACTATACATTATTCATCGTTTCATAGTGTTATTACTTATTTTATTATTTATTAAATTTTAACGACGTTCGTATTTCAAACAACCTTTCTTCGTCCAACAATGAGACTCAATTACTAGATAATACGATTTATATATATATATATATAATACAATCATTGCGTCTCTATAGTAGCTGCATTAATCAATGCTTTACTCTAATCAAATAAACTTAACTTTGAACATGATATTATTTTAATTTAATTTAATACATTCATTATATAACTATAAATTTTACTCGACTATACTTTCATAAAAAAATTGGTGTAGTGTTACAAATATTATCAATAGTTTACGAAAAAAAAAAAAGTAAATATATATATACGAAAATACAATTAATCGATGACAGACTAAAAGTAGATTAATTTATATCCATCGTTACTTACTATTTGTTATGTTGGAAATAAATATATTTAATTGACAAAACATAAATTTATATAACTTTAATGATTAAAATCAGTATTATTTTTTAACGAAATAATCTTGTCATAATCGGTTTTTTACAATTGTTTTTTCCCTAGTCTACCATATAATATAGTACAAAGTGTAATAATATAGCGATCAATTTGTATTACGTAAAAAATAAAAACTGTATTTTATTTAAAATATAATAGAAGAATATCCATAAAACCATATAAATAATAAAAAAGCAAAAAGTAAAAACAATAATGTATATTTAATATTAAATTTGTATAGATAATGAATTCGTTTAAGTAAAAAATATAAATTTGATAATATGAAATATTATTTACAATTAAAAAAAAAAACACTAAACTTTAAAATTTTAAATTATCAATTAACTGGAGTATAATGTAGGTACCTATAGAGAACAAATTAATTATTTTATATCTTTAACAGAAATAGGAATCATACAACATCTAAATTCGTTATCGATTTCTGTACCTAAAGAAATCAATAAACAATACGACATATTTATCAAACATATAAAAAACAAACTTGTATTATGTATTATTATGAAATAATTTCAGTCTAAAACTCGTAGTGGTAACTACTGACAATCAATAGAAAACAAAACATAATAACAAAATCAGAAACCTGAAAATATTATAATCTTTAAGGAAATTCACTAAATATTTGTAATCATTTAAAGAGTGATGGAAAAAGGAAATTTAATAATTATTAAAAATCATAACACATTATGACGCAAAATGTATAATTGATTCTATAATATTTTTAGTGGTCTAAATATTATTTATACATGAATTTACTAATAGTGTAAAATACAAAATATATATTATATTTCGTATCGAACGTACGTTGCAAATATCCATAAGAGTCACATACAAGCAAATGATACTTATTTCTTTTGAACTAACCACAATAATCTATGTTGATATACAAATCAAATTTAATACCATAATACATAGATATATAATACAATATTATATATCTATGAAATTTTTAATTTCCAAATTAATAAAAATTTCGAAAATCGTTTATCTCTTAGTCGTAACCTTAAATCAATTTATGTTATATCGTTAGTTGTTCGCAATTAAGTTTTATTGAAGATGCTATATTGCCGTTGAGTCATATTCTCATTGTTGTACAAGTGTTAGATTCGTTTTCTTATTTTATTAACTTTTTTTTGCACATTTTGGTATTTTTGCGTGCATATATTATTATTATTATTATTATTACATATATTAGCTGTTAGAACTTCCAACCCCTAATGATGAGGTTTAAAACTTCAAAAAAAAAAAATGTTTATAAAAAAATAATACTATTTAAAAAGTAAATAGTAACACTATAATAAAACAATCATACACAAAGTCACGCATACCCATTGCTTATATAAATTTAACAATTATATTTTATATCGAAATGTTGTCATAAATATAAACGAAATTAAGTTTTTTATAACTAAAACGTCATAAATGAGATAAAAAAAACATACTTTATGTATGTACAATTATAAATTTAACAGCATAAAAACATTAATGTACTATTTTATTTCATCTGTTCGGGGTAAAATATTTTTTTAGCTAAATTACAATTACCAGGAGAAAATAAAACATTACATTATACGGAAAAAAAATGTATAATTGGATTTGATTAATTTTTAAAAAAATCATACTAATAAAATAATTTGGAACATGAATTTATATTAATTATAATAAACTGTTAATATTATGACTCCGTAAAATCCTAGAAATTACATTTTTATTAATTATTGATAATCACATTATTATAATTATTTTGCGCCACAACAATTGACCTATACGCAACCTTTGAAAAACAAGAACTGGATTATATTTTTGTGAAAATAAAAATCGCGGATTTTAAACTAAAATTATCTGGTGAATAATATTATTAACAGTTTAATGACTGTCATAACACACGGGTTTCTTATGACAAATGATGAACCCCCCCATCTGCGAAACTTGCAATACACAGATCACAGTCAAACACATCATCACAGAATGTCACAAGTACCAACAGGAGCGTACAATTCTCAACTTGACGGAGACACTCGATGAAATTCTCGGACCGAACCCTGAAAAAAATACGAAAATTATTACTTTCTTAAAACTAACCAACCTTATAGATAAAATATAATTGTAACACTAACTGTTAAGATAATGCAATATAATGTAAACTTCGCTAATGGCCTTTGCCGCCGGGTTATAAATAAATAAAGATCAATAAAAAAAAAAAACAACTCACGATATTGACAAACTCGAATTGAAATCTTAAAATTATTATTAAAAGGAAAAAAACTATTCGTCTTCTCGTAATCACGTAAATGTAGTCACACGTTAAATCTCAATAAAACTAAAACTAAATATTTAAAAAATCGCTTTTCTAGTAATAAAAAATGATCGACAATTGATTGATCAAATATAAAATATTTCTGTGTATTTCTGTGTAGAAATATTTTCAAATATTTCTTCCATGACGGTGTCTTCTAGCTCTGTCGTATTAACGTCACTTGCAGACAACGAAAGCATGGTATTTGATATATAATGATGCAAACATTATTATTTCTCTTTTTCTAAAAAAAAAAAAATGTTATTGAATATCTTATGATGCTCTTATTTTATTACGTAATGGAATACTTGACGGGACTGTAGAAACTGTATTACACTCAAAACCTGAACGATCAAGTGTAAATCGTGACAACCACTTTTGTGGCAAAAAATATTTTTCGTCTAAGTATCCCAGTCAATCCGCAACGACTTTGTGATATCGAAAATATTTTACATATTAACAATTAATCGATATAATATTAAATCTATCATTTGGCATATTGTACGGAAAATGTCTAACAGTTTTTTTTTTCACATGAATTAATTTAGAAAATTTATGAAATCGAAAAATATTGTATAAATTAAAAATAAACACTTCATTACTCACTATTTGTCAAAATTATTTTGTAATTAAAAAATCATCACTGACGTAACTATAAAATTCGTGTTATTATATAAAGAATTGCAATAGCTAACATCGGAGAGCTAAAGAAAATATTATGCCAATTATTTAATTGGGTTGTTTGCTGAGATGACAAGTCATTTTTCGTCGAAAAAAACGTTTTATTTTACAGCATATAGTTACGAAAAACTACTACATTTTATTATTAATACGATAATTTGAAGAACTTTTGAAAAGCTTAAAAAAAACACTCATTTTTACACTTCATAATTTTGGTAAAATGAAATTGAGTTTTTTACAGTAAAGCGAATTATATTGATGTTACTCAAACATAATATCACATGTCCACGTGCGAGTTACATCAAACTATGAATTTGAATTCAAAAAGGGTAAAATTATGTATGCCCGATGAATACTATCGAATACTACGTAAATCGAATAAACTCTAATAGACGAGAATTTTAGTCGTAAAAAAATAAATAAGAAATCGATGTGAAATGGCCGTAGGTTAAGTTTTGTTTTTGTTCGTTTCAACCATTTCGCATCAGCATATAAAAATATGGAATACCTTTCGCGATAATAAAATAAATATTTAAAAAGTATCAGTTTAACTAACAGTGTATAGTCGTAACTGGATAAACGCGATATTAAAAAGAAGATAAAATATATATTTTGTTTTCGTTCTCAGCGTATCATTCATGTAAGTTTTCGAAATATTATTTAATGTAACTCGTACTGTATTTGTCTACCAGCGTATGATATATTTTCAATAAAATGTATTATTTTTTTTTAATCCTTTACAGCGGCACAAAGAAGACAAAAAGAACTAAACAAATACATCAATTATCAATAATCACGTACTAAAAAATAAATAATAACATGAGTGTTAAAAATAGAAAATATTTACAATTTATGTTATCAATATTCATTTGTTTTTATCTCATTTAACATTTAGAATTTTATTACACAACTAAAACAAACTGCCTACTCAAATTAAATATAATGATTCGTTTTTAATAAACTCATTTCATAAACATAATATTTTATTAATATTTTTAAACAAATACAATGAATGTTCAAACTTAGTACATAATATTACATATTTGAAGAAAATTGTATTTTCTCAAAATATAATTTATCAATCGAATTCATATCATTGAAATAGAAAATTTGTTTTTTTATTATTGTTGTTAATATAATAATAACACAAAAAAAAAACTTATTTGTGTAATTTATATCATAATGTATACTTTCACTAATAGAATTGCAAAAATTAAATATTTTTATATACGAGTATAGCAAAGTCGTAATTTTTTTTCAATATTTAATATTTATTTATTATTAATACTATGTATTATTCCTAATATTATTAACTCTTACTGATTATTCATCGAGAAAACTACCAATTTATGTAACTTATTGGTGTGCCCATAAAAATATGATTAACATAATGTTTATTACATTAATTCACAAAATTCTAATTAATGTTGTAAAAAGTGTTATTGATACACCGTTCAACATTTCAGATTAATAAAATTTTAAAATAATTTTAGAAAATAACATTAATTATAATACGAAATACATTTATTTCAAAAACTATAAAGATAATATAATAATATAATTTACATAAGTATAAAGTATAATTTTTTTATTATTATTTGAATATAAAATATGTTTAAAACATTTTATAGTAAAAAAATCAATGCAGTGCAACAAATAAACTTTTGAAGATGTAATAGAATTTCCGCATAGTCCACTCCTTTGAAAAAACCCAAATTCCATAAAATATTTATATAGAATCTACTCTAATTTACTTTTTTATTAAGACCGTCATATTCACTTTGAATTTTATTGGTATTCTGTATGAAATATTATAGTTCTATATGTACAAAATTTGTATAATGTTGACATTTCTATAAAAAAAAAAACAGGTAATCCTTAAGACCTGTTCGATTTACTTGGCCCCATATAGTTATTAATTTAATATTGGTATATTTTTAGGTTCATAAATATTATAACGTTGTTGATACTTTCTGTAATCATTATAATATCTTATTATTTATATATATATTTTTTTTTACTGTTTTGCTACGTCAAATGCGTTTTTTATGTTTTAAAAATAAAAAAAAAGTTTTCGCTTATCCTTAAGTGGTACGTTGACGATAATTAATGATAAAAACGAAACTCTTTGTCTATTTATTTTAGTCTTAAAATATGGATAAAATATGATTAATTTTACAATACAAAAATTTAATGTAAATTTTACAAATTATAGTACCTATATATTTTTCATTAAATAACTTGACACTTTGAATGGTAATTATTTATTAAAATTTTAAATCCGTAATAACTCATATAAATGAAACATTTATAAAACGTATATACCTACATAGATAACAATATTTTTTAACATGTAAATTAAAACTATATTATTCTTCACGCGCATATTTAAAACTGTTTACAATAGAGCTCATCAATTTTGATTTTTACATAATAGAAAATAATATGTATAGTGTATATTATTTGTATAAAATGGATTTTATTATGGAAATTTATCACCATGAATAATAAACAAAATATATTAAGAGTATATAAAAAAAAAAACACTTTACATCAAATACTTTATACGAATATATGATAAAAAAATTCCCATTTTAACGTGAAAAATTAAATATTACAATTATAATTATTCAAAACTTTTGTTTTAAATTATTTTTTTTTATAAATATTAAAATATTAAAGAGAAATGGAATTTTTTACATTGCATGTCATTTTTTTAATCCATACGTACAATGTGTTTCGTTTTATATGAAATACATATATTTTTTATCAAATCGTTTTGTTTTTATTTATCAAACGCTATATACAAGCTCGTTTAATAAAATTTATTGTTTAATATTTCATAATATTATTGTTAAATAATACGCAAACAATGAAGGTTCAAAAGTGGATAATTAATAATCGAAGTATATAACTACATGGTAACCTATAATGTTAAAGATTGAAACAACATTTTATTTTTGATATAAATAAAAAATGAATAAAACTATCGCATTTTTCAATATGTTTAAAATTAAAAGTATCTTTATTCTTCTTTCACGAGTCATGACATTATTATGTAATTAATTAATTTTAAAATAAAAATGCAAAAAAGTGTGATGACACAAAAATTGACTTTCGGAGGAATGTCATAAAAAATTTATTTTGTTCAACAAATCAAGTAGGTTTTAGGTAATATTAGTTCATTGCACAATACGATTGCATATATGCTTGATAGATTTAAAAGTAGAGTGTAAATTGTTATTTTGCCAATTAAAATTTAATTACATTATTATTATTATACATTTTTTTTTTTTTTGTTATTACTATTATATTTATAATTGAAAATATTTTACAGTATAGATTTGCAGTAAGCTCCTTTTTGTGTATTCAGGTTTAAACCTATAGACTAAACCTCCTTAATTTAATACATATTTATAATTTTTACGATATTTACAATTTACATTACATTATTTCTATGGAAATATGTACAGATATCACATCGAAATAATCAAAAAGTACAAACAATAATTTCAAAAATATAATAAATATTCATTTAATTGTATCGATTTTCAGTTGCCCCATAAGCCAATAAACAGAAAATAAACGTTTTATAAAATTATAAAATATTAATATTATAACAATATATCAAAGTAAATATATTTTTAAAATAAAAAATTATAACACAATTATAAATTATAATTTAATATGTAATATAATAATATGATTACATACATCAAATACTTAATAATATAATTTTTATTTTTTTATTAATTTTTTTTTATTTTACGTCGTAACAACTGGGTCATTGGCATAAGGTTCACAATTAAATTTTTTTTTTTATATACAAAAAAATTAGACTACACATAAAAATGAAAATTTATTTAAACATTTATAATATAATTTTTACATTAGATTAGATTAAATAGGTTGGTTTGACTTAAAAATTAGAGGATTTTTGACGTTTCGACGGGATCTTGTCCCAGTATTTGGTCGATTTTTATTGTCTTTTCGTATGTTGATCAATTATTTTTATTTCAAATAAAACCTAATAGGTAAATACAACCAAACGAAAATTATTAATAATAGATACTATATAATATTATTACGTTCAAACGTAATGTAATAATTTATTTCGCAAAAAAGGCCATTCACGTTCAGGAGAAACGAACCCTTAACGATTTCGAATACGTAAAACGAGTATAATTTTCACCCATTATACACGCGCGATATGTTAATGTATTCTAGATAATATGTTCTTATCGACTAAAAACAAAATTATACAACACTCGTATAAAATTTTGCAAAACCCAAACGGAATAATTACCATTTAATTTTCACAACATAACGTATCATCTGAAAATCACGTTTGGAATTACATTTTACTATATAGGTACCTCGGTAAACGTTAAAACCTTGTCTTCGGTATATCAATACCATGGGACAAAACTCGTCTGTTGGAGTTTGTTGTTAATAATAATTCTGATTATTTTTTCTAATTTTTATTCAAATCTGTGTTAACAATGGCGATGAGTCAATGAAAAAGTCGTTGTCGGTACCTAATATTTTATAACCACTTGACTTATTTTCTTTACCATTGTACCATTTATCCTATGTTATATATTTGTCATAAGTTTATATTATTTTCACTAAATCTGTAATTCGTAGATTACATTGAAATACACCAACTATTCCCATGCGTGTTATAAATCATATATTAGTTTTACTAACGAAATTATTCCAAGATAAAGTGTAAAATTGGATTAAAATCTTGATTATTGTTAACAAAGTTATCGTTATATTATGAGTACTTCGTGTTACAACGACCATTTAAAAAATAATTTGCGAAAAAAACGGCTAAAATGGATAAAATGTTATATTATAGACTCATAAAGTTGAATTTTATAAGTTTGAATAATATTAATTGACTGTTATTACACTAATAATAATAAAGTTATAACTCTTACAATTATATAAATAAAACATCAAAATAAAAATTATAAATAATATCAAAATTATCCAATGTTATTTTATTTTAATGTATTGGTTTTACAAAGGTGTTTTTTTTTTTTTTTTAGTGTATGAAAGCAAATCGTGTCTAGTTGGTACTTTATTTAGCTCATTTTTCGAATTTCTCAAAAGTTTTTCCTTGGGAGGGGAAAAACTACCAAAAAATGGCGGAAAATTGGCAAAATTACGCTTTCTGTTATTTTAAATTTTTTAATTTCGTGATAACTAATTGAATTTTGATCGTAGATTCGTAAGGACTTGATAATTTTTTTTACGTATTAACATAGGTAGTATACAAGTGAGGTAAAATTTTGGAATAAATTATTAGTATAGTATATTGTAATATATTTAGATACGCTCAGAATAGTATTTCTAATGCAATATCATTGCATTCAAATCTTAAGTATAATAAAACATTAATTTCTCCGAGGACCGAAAGGACGAAAGAGGAACATCCACAATCGACATTCCCACTTTTTTCAAGTGTTTCAACTAAAATCTTTGTAATCTCACAAAGTTGTTAAATTAAACCACGAAAAATTTAATTGTATTTTATTTTATTTCGAAGTTTATTGCATTCAATAAAACTAACATGTGAAAACTTTTAACTTTCGTAAAACAACTTAAGATATAAAAGTAATTTAAATCTATATTATTTTAAAGTTCAAATTAATTTTTCTCATAACAATTAAACTTCCTTTGGAAATTATTAGTAAATAACCCAATGACATTATAAATAATAAATCTATTCGAAAATATGTATAAACTGCTACCATGTAAATACAAAGACATTTTGTAAATTATTTTTCGTATATATTATTCATAAATAGAGATTATATTATTTAAGATCAAATTCGGACTTATTAATTTTAATAAAACAAATAAAAATTCCAAATATAAACGTTATATTATATCAAGTTTTAAGTAATACGAGAAATGTTTTTCGGTTAGTTTTTACAAAATCTTTTAACATAATACATTTTTAGAAAGGAATATGTATGATGTGATAGACATTTTCTTTATAATTATGAACGCTTATTCAAAATGTTTGTAAGGTAATGTTACCTAAAAATGCATTTTAGAAAACTTGCAAAATTACGTATATATTTACTACCATGTAAGAAAAAAGGGATCTAAAAGTCTGCCTCTGTCAGTGCCTGTTAGTGACATTTGTTAGATTTCAATATGTTAGATACCATGTAATATTATGTTTATTGAGGACTAAACCAATATATTGGATAGTTTAAGTTTCATAAATCGTTAAAGATTATAGGAAAAAGTGAATAAAGCCATGATGGTAAAAAAATAAAAGCATAGAATGACTTTTGTCTCTAAAATATCGATTGGAGCACTCATAATAACATTTATTATATTATACAGCTACTTACAAACACTATAGTCAATAACGGGTGAGTTTATGTAGTAAATTTTGCATTAATACCATAAAATAAATCCTGAATGTATGTGGGAGCTGAATTTCATTTAAAATTCAAGATGATTTCTTCGTTCTCTGGGGAACACCGGTCGAATTGCGTACGATAATCAACAATATATAACTCGATATTGCCACAAAAATAATATTTATGTTCATTGAGGTTATATAGAATTTTTATAAAGAAAAATTTTAGGAATACGTAATAATATAAAAAGAATCACACAAAGATACCCAAGTATTGAACTCGGTTAAAAACTCGGAGGACGTACCTAAAAGAACGGTGGAGAATTTTCCTTTGGCATACAAATGAATATTAAATTGTCAATCAATTTGGTCAAACTATATTATAATATTTTATATATTCGGAAAGTTATTTAATTATCATACTTTATAATATAAAATATTAACTTTAAACTTCTTTACGGTTTGATAACATTGAATAATTGATAATTACAAATGTTTAAAATATTAGCGTTTGCCGTTCGGTGACATATTCAAAGTTCAGACATTATTTATTTATAAAACTGTGGAAATTGTCAAATAATTTCGGTGACAATTGTAATTAAAATATAGATTCCGTGCTACGAATATATACGTCACCTTAATCGTGTTTAAATTGTTAATAAAATAATAAATTTAATTTGTTTTGTATACGTATAATTGCTTTATATAACTTTATTTTAGTTAATTATATAATTATTATTTAATTATATAATTCTATGACACCGTCCTAAATAAAAAATTTAAAAAACGCATTATATTGATATAAAGTATTGCTAGTTATAATTAATACTCCTATTTATAATAATAATAACGTAACAAAAAAATAAAAAGATCTTATTTTATTTTATTTTTTGCGCATTAGCCCCGTCAAATATTTCACTAGAATCATTTTCACGATTAATACACACAGAAATAAAATCAAATATACCCAAAACTATTGTTCAAATATTGGTAAACATAAATTATTGTACTCATAATAATAATAACAATAATTTTAAAACAAACAAAATGTAATCATTATTATAAAATTAATAACTTTAAGTTTAAATCACTGTATTCTATTTTAACATGATAATTCCTTCACAAAAAAAAAAGTGTCAACTAATACAACCTATAGGTAGTTAATACTACTTTTACTGAGTACTCGTAGGTTTTATATAAATTATTAGTGAATAATTACATTTTAAATTCTGACTCTACTTACTACTTACTTACTTTTGAGAAATTTGAAAAATGAAGCTAATAAAGTACCAACTAGATGAAATTTGCTACCGAAAACATACTCTATTTGTGGTAGTCAGACTATTATTTTTACCCGAAAAAATGTTTTCATATATAAAAAAAAACAATACATTCCTCGCTCTGCACAGAATTTAATATAATTATTTTTTATCGGAACATCTTATTTATTATTTTTAACAATAGTTTATAAAATTTAAATAAATTTATGCGGGATCCAAGAAAACTATTTTAATAAATTTATAAAATATTAAAACATATTTTTTTTATATAATATTTACAATAGTACCATCATTATTTATACATTAAATGTAAAATATCACAATATTACGTAACGATTTGAAACAAATTTAATCTACCTTTATCATATTATTATGTTTGTCTTATTTATAAAGTTATTTCGTGACATTAGATAAAACTATAATAGTATTATAATATTACTATTTGAAATACAAATGTATACACATTTATACTATATAGTATAAAACGTTTTGTAAGTCACTAATATCATTACGATTATCATACGTGTGAAATATGCACAAATCGCTATTTTGACTTAAAATCAATTACTATTTGTGTGTCGTCACAATGGTTTACGTAATCATTCTAATATATTACTATGTATGGATTAAATCACTTTTTGGTCTAACGTCGATAGTGTAGTTATGAATATTATCATGATTGATATAATAATATTTTATCGTACAACGTAGTAATAAGTAAAACAATATTAATACATGAATTTATATAAGACGCTTACGAACTTTCGTTTCTCGGTGAAATTAATTATTCAAATTGTGCTTTGCATATAATATAGACGTTTACACAGTGGAACATTATTTAGGTTAATAATAAGATTTGAATTTTGTTTTTTTTACATCAAATGTCTTAAATGCATTAAATGACAAAACTAATTAATTATATATATATATATATATTAGTATACAGTGCAATTATTTAATTGATTTATGTACCTATTTAAAAACATAGGTATTTAATTTTTATTTTTATTCTTTCCAATATAATATAAAAATTGCGATAAAAATACTAAAATATTAAAAATTAAAACACACAAACGTAGTATGAAATGCGAATTACGTATATTATTACACGGGCTCACGCCCATTGTCATTATTAAAAAAAGGGAAAAAAATATTTATTCCAAACCAATGGATCTTTTGTCACGAACACACGGAAGCATCTAATTTGCCTATACAAGATGCCGTCTTATGCGGTAAAATATTATTGTGTACCTTTTTCGAACATTTATTGTTATTATACTTTTTTTAAACTTAATAATTCATAAGATCCGTATACGAATTGTATGTTTTTTGTACCTCAGCGAATACTTTTGCATTAAAATATAATAATAAATCATCCTATTCATTATTATTACCTGACCATATGAATGTATTATAAATTTAAATTAAATATTGAAACATTTTCAAAGTTTAACAGAACCGTAACATAAAAAATAAAACGTTGTTATTTGTCATCTTATAACAGAATTTTGATTAATAATTCTCCGGACGTATTACCGTAAAAAATTAACTATTTTTCTTCTTTAATTGGCATGCTGAAGTACAATAATTCTTAATTGGTGTTCACTAAGACTGTTAATACGGTGTATTATAAAACCTCGTTAAAATGCAACTAAAATCCCTAAAAATTCAATGTACTATAAACTCCAATAAATACATTAATATCTTCTTTTGATTTTTCTTACACTCTCAAATTGGTGGGATCACCCTAGTCTTACACCTCCATAGATCTAGATCTCCTACCTCTTGTCCATTCACACTAGCTATCTTACACTTCCCCTTATGTATTCGTTTCTTATTGAATCTCTCTATTCCCCATTAATCTTAGTATTCTCATTTTCGCTCTACTCATCCTTATTTCAATTTTTTTCTTCATTGTCCAACACTCCGATTCACACGGAATTCCTAGCTTCACTACAACCTTATAATACCTTTCAATCTTATCGGCTACGTGTTATCACCCATCACTCTTCTGTACTTCTATCATCTACACTTTACAATAATTTTCGCGTTCTCTTTAGAACTACCACTCTTTTAGTTGTAACCGAACATAACAATAATTAATAAATTAATTAAAACATAAGATTCGTAAAATATATTTAAAAAATGATAAATTTACGAAAATTTCTAAAAAAAAAAAATACATTAAAATGGTATAATAAGAATAAAAAATGATCTTTAATATAGAATTGTTAAAAAAATTCAAAATAAATGTTTCAATATTGAATTCATTGTTACACAATTCAAACATTGTGTTCATAATTCTATATATTTTACAATAAACTGAATAAAATGCGCTTTGCCACAAATCCACAGCCCTAGAGATCACTATCGAAAGATCAAATCATATTATTAGACACTTTGACGATATAACCATAAATTCCTGCTTAAAATCGATACTATACCAATATTCATTACGACGACGGCGCAAGTAACTCTCTCTTTGTTCGTTATGAAAATATAACAAAAATATGGGACGCAATTTGTAATGCCGATAGTCAGATAAATCAAGACGGGTCTGTCCCGTTTGGTAAATAATACTATTAATGAATTACGTGTAATTCCATTATTCATTCACAACGTATTTATCTTCTAGTCTGTTTTCCTATCTGTTTTTATTCCACCTTCTGTCACTTATATTTTATCGACTCGTTGAAACTATACCTACTACATTTGGTTATTATACCGTTCAAAATCATCTAAAATCGATCGTACGTTTTATTGTAATACTCTTGTACGTAAATTTACTACATTGCCGCGTAAGTATACATTAATACAGTTCAGTGGTTCCAAAATTACGTTTTCTCGTTGTTATTTTTATTCACTTCTGGTACGTTAAGAGAAAACATATTTTTATCATTACCGTATTACTTCAATTGTTGGCGTATTTTAATCACCTAACTATAAGCATTCTGATAAAATTTAAACTTTAAATATAATGCTATTACGTCAACACATTTGACAAACACCGATATCCCTTCAACGAGGGGATTTCTGAGATTAATAAAACAAAAAACGTACAAATAAATGTAATTGAATTCAATTACCACTTTTAACTGTTTGAACTTTATGACATGAATGGAAATTATTGGAAAACAAATATACATAAATCGTTTTAAAAATTGTATTGCGTTTACGTTTAAACTAGTTAAAATTGACATTTATGACATTTAATTACAAATTATTTTCAGTTTTTACATTAAAAAAAAAAAAATCACATAATTTAAATAAAAAAAGTTATCAATTACAATTTAATTTTAATATTAATTTTTGATATTATATGTATGTTCTTTCACATGAAATATAATACTTGCGACCATTAGCATAATTTGTCGAAAATAAATGTACTATTTACACATCCAGAGAGAAATGACGCAGAATTTTGCATGCTGTCAGATGCACTATTAAAATATGTCTAATATAGAAGGATAACAATATAAATATTTGCTATTACCCGAATTCTGCCACAGTAGAATAAACAGAAGAACGGATTACTTACTACGCAGACGTGAACGTTTGCAAAGTTTATTTTATCCATCCAATAAAATAAGTTTTTTTTTTTTTAAATCACTTTACACGTTTTTCACAATAAATTATTTTACTCAATCCTAAATTCTATTTGTTTCGTTGGAAAATGATTTTAAACTGTTTAACCCGAGAGGATACGTATTATCATATTATTAATATTACCAGCACAAGCGCACATGTATACAACAATATAGAGCAACATTAAATAATTTATTATAAACTTAAACGATGTACGTCCTTATTTAATAGTGAATGCATAGCAAAACTTTTTATTCGCAATAGAAGCAAACAACCCTTTTTTTATTTATTATTCTAATAGCCGTATTAAATAAGTTGTTGTCAAACGACTTGTGACTGTATTATTATGTATCATTTATCATTAAAAAAAAAAAAAATTCAGTGATAAAATTTAACCTAAACAAATCGATCATATGATTTCGAGACTATAAATTTGTGGTGGAATTCCCTCCTTTATCTTTTTCTTTATCTTCTTTGGTTCTTTTGATCTAACAACTCAGTTTTAGTACCTATTAATAATAAAATTTTAAAACAATGATAGATTATCGCATTAAAAAAAAAAAACTATTCTGAGTCAGCCTTGTCGTATGTACTTTATTAGGAACTTTAACTTAATACGAATGTATAAATATTAACGGGTTATTAAAAATAATATTTTGGGAAAAATCGACAAATCGCACAATTTTATAATAAGCACGACGTGTGTTAGATATTTTATATTTTATTTAAATTTAATTTCGACAATTGTATAATTTCCTTATTTAACAAAACGAAAATAAATTTTATTAAGTAAGAATATTTTTTTTTTTTTTTAATTATACTACATCTGTAATATTGTGGATTATAAACAATAATTTTCTAATCAATAATAAAATTGTATAAAATCACTGTGATCTCCTTAAATCGATTTAATTTTTTTTACGATATAGGTATAATAACAATAAACGAAAAAATCTTTCTTTAAAATATTCTTAGTTGAAATACATTTATAACCAAAAATCAATAGATAACCATTCAACCAAGCTATCAATCAAACTCTATCGTTCAATTTAATCAGGAAGTATATACAAGCTTATGTAAAAATCAAGTTAGTTATCAACATACTATCAAAAAATCAAATAATAATAATATTATGTTCATTTTAGCTACACGAATAAATCTATAGATCATACTTTACGTATGTGATAGGTATGACGAGCTAACACAATTAATTTTTATATTAAAAATTAATAAAGAAATAACTTAATTTTAATTTTCTCAATAATAATATAATATAATTAAATTAAAAATATAAAAATAACTTAACTAGAAAATAATAATAGTCAATATTATTACAAATAATTAAAACCAAATCACCAGAACAATCAAAGATATTATATTTAATAATAACTCATAAATAAATAGGTACTCGTAGATATCCCAGATCTATTTACTATTGAAATATCTCTGCGATAAATTTAAGTTTTTTCAAATTATTATTTAGGTAACAGACTATAATATTATATTTATTACTTGTAAAGAGTTAATTTTAGATTCTGAGAGAAGTAAGTAATGCATGGTTTACAAAAATGTTTTTTATTTTTATTTATTTTTTTTTTTTTTTTTTTTATGTCTAAAAACATTTTTTTGGGGAAAATAATAATTCCATTAGCACAAGAAGAATTTGTTTTCGATTGAAAATCGCATCTACTTGGTACTTTATTTAGCTTGTTTTTCGAATTTCTTAAAAGTTTTCCTCGGGAGAAGAAAACTACCAAAAAATGGCGTAAAATCGTCAAAATTACGGTTTCCGTTATTTTAATTTTATTGATTTCGTGATAAATAATTAAGTTTTGATCGTAGGGATTTGAAAATTTTAGAATATTCAAATAGGTAATTAATATACATGTAAAATTATGGAACGTATTATCATCAATAATATACTATGTTTCGCATGCAATATCATTACATTCGAATATTAATTTTAATAAACCACTAATTTGGGAACGTCCAAAAATTTTATGAGACTTTTTTTTCAAACAAGCAGTGTTGTTAAAAATACTTTTCAAATGTATTCAGAATACATTGTTAAATACATGTGTAAATTGTATTTAAATAGATTTTTTAAAAGTATTTAAATATAAATACAAATACTTTTTTTTACTTCAATACATTTAAATTTATATTTAAATATTCATATATTATTTGGTAATGATAAACTAATATGACATGGATCGTCCATTTCACAATTTCACTTTGGGCACGTTTACGTTGTACACTTATTTGCGGGAAACAAAAAATGCGCGGTATTGGACCGAACTTAATCACTTAATATTATATAATTTAATAATATCAATACGATGACGACTATTTATAGATCGAAAATAAAAACCCGTGGAGTCCATGTCACGTGAGCCTTGGTATACAGGAATGGAACCGATGGGGGTTAATCAGTCTGTAATCTTATAATAAGTTTACTATATAACTTACTATAATCGATTCAATAGTTTAATTCTTGAGAGTATACAGCCATAAAAGAAATAAATAATGCCATTCGCTGGCGTCAGAAACAAATAATCTTATTTTTAGGTGAACAATAATTGGCTGGTTGACTGTTTACTATGTAGAATATAGAGAGGATATTCCATTAATAAAATCTATTTAAATTAATTTTTATCGCATCGTATGCCCGCTCATAAAATCCCGATCAATCACTGGTCGTGGCGTAATAAAATAATAATTAATATTACAGAAACAATATCTAAAAATTAAAATACGTAAACATTGGTTATTAAAATTTGTAATAGGTACAAAACTAGAACTAAATAAAAAAAATATTTATAAATGTATTTAGTATTTGAAATAAAAATACTAACAAAAAGTATTTCTTTGATAATTTAAACACATTCATCAAAAGTATTTTAAAAGTATTTGAAATACCGAAAAAGTATTTAAATACTTAACAAGACTGTAAACAAGTAATAAAGGCAATAATATAATATTAAAGTCCGTTGCTTAAATAATAATTTGAAAAAAACTGCATTAAAAAATATAAATTTTTCGCAGAATTATGGAAATTAGTAAATAGATCTGGGATACACTGTATATATAGAGCATATTATGAAAATATTTTTGACTTTAAAAATATAATTCATTTTTCTATTTTAATAACATCGTTTTATTAACTACTATCAATATAATTTTAAAAAAAATACATATTTATAAAATCAATGTAAGATAATTATCTTCTGATTTTAATCTCAAATGATTATTATGAAAACATTAAATTATTGTTAATATTTACATAACAAAAATTATACCTCACTTAAATGTGTTTTTAACTTTTATACAATTTCACTTGTTGTAAAATGGAAATACAGAAAACATTTAATATGCGTTTAAAGAAATAATTGTGAATAAAATTTCAAGCTATGCCCACACTACAGTTATAATTTAAACACTATAATAATGTTAAATTAATTTTTATAATCAGTTAGTAACTAATCCCACATTTTATTTTGAACCATTAACTTTAACATTACTTTTTTTATATAATTATCTGTATCTTTTCGCAGATGATAAATTTTATAATATTATCCGGATTAAAAGTTAATTATACAATACGTTTATTACATAAAAAAACCCATACCATAACCATAGTAAAGACGTATTTTTCATATTAAACATGATTTATACATTTTTCCGACACAATACTATTACAAAAATATAAGTCCAGAGTAAATACATTACCGTTTCTAATTAACATAATCATCAATGTATATATATATATATATATATCCCAAAATCTTTAATTTAATAAGTACTTAATGATTTATGTTTATATATTTACATATCAAAATAGATAATTAAATAATTTGTCTTTAAATATCGTCAAAGTATATTTATAATCGTAAAATTTAAGTTTTAAAATGTTATTACATCAATTTTTGTATCAATAAAAAATATATTTGTAAATCTATTTAACATATGAGATGTATATATTTTGTAAAACTATATTTCATGAGAACAAATAGCATACCTTAAAATGTCACGTACTCAAAGGTCATAACAATAACAGTTTCGTTTGCCACATGAAGTGCAATTAAATCAAATAAGTATTATTCGGTCAAAATAATGGCATATGTGAAAACTATATATATCAATATACAAATAAAATAGGATTAAAAAAAATTTTTTTTAAAAAATGATACCATAAATAATATTAGTGTATTATTTGAAATTATCATAATACCGTATAATATCATTCTTTCCTCAATCATCGATTGCCCATTGTGTTTCTGTTAACTTTTTGAGTTGAACTTTGAATTTATTTCCTGATCGAGATCATTTTTCAAAAATAAAGATATATTTCCAAATGTAATGTTGCCGCCGTGTGTCATAATATTTGATTTCTTTCATCACACAGTCAAATAATATTTCTAGGGTAAAAAAAATTATTTACACTTCAAACTTTTCCTTCGTTAATATTTTCTATTATTTGTATAACGATAATGTATTTTGTTGTTAATTTATCAGCATATTTGTAATAATATTAAATCTTATTTGTCAGTGATTAGTTTTCATTAAACTATATCCAACGTCCTGAGATATAGTCCGTAATGCTAGTATCTGTTAAAAATAAAGTTAACTGTATTATAAAGTATTATTATTTGTGACGTCGACGTGCCCGACAAAGCCAGGGGGCGTAAAAGTTATCG
>CM023357.1:54241829-54296725 GCA_013282895.1 Eriosoma lanigerum | reverse complement strand
ACGTATGGGTTTTTTTTCGGTAATTTCGACCAATGTGTACCGAACATTATTATTGTAATCAAGTTAGTTTATGAAAAATTTATTTAAAAACTGTAATATAAGCAGCTAATTTCAGTCAATTTTTGTTCAAATTACATACATAGGTGATTTTAAACTTTTTATTATTTCAAAATAATACTTTGCCTTCAATTTTTATTTATGTAATAATTATTGTAGTCATAATGATTACATTAATAAACATTATATAATACAATTTTAAAAATTATTACATTTTTTAATATTACTATAAGTTGAAAGATTTATGCACAAATTTCTATCTATTGCTACTTATTTTCTAAATATTCCTCGTTCTTCGAATGAATATTCTCATTAAATGTTTACTTTTACATAACCTTGCAATCATTACTTTCCAAACTTTTATCTTAATTCAATTTATTACAATCCAACGATCCTTTCACAAATTTTTTTTAAAGTTCTTCCTAGGCACACTGATATCTCCCTCTTACCTTTTTTATTACTTTTGCCTCATTTTATAATTTATTAAATTCCATCGTCTCATGCGCCTTCAAACAACTTTCAATGAAAGCTAACCTAACCTAACCCTAATAACTCTCATTAACCAGGTCTTTTATAAATTTCTATTATTTCATCGTCTATTTATTATTATTCTTATTGTTAATAATCTATTTTAAATGCCTAATAATTTCTTTATTCGTGAGCTTGCATTGTATAAAATTAAAATATAAGTACATAATTAATTTGAAAAGTATGTATACATTTTAATAATAGAAAAAAAATTGAACGAAATAACCATTGTACTTAATCATTTTAAAAATTCACTTTAAATTAATTTGATTTCATGTTTAAAAAAAAAAGAAATCAAAACAACTTTTACAAAGAAATTTGAATTTAAATTAGTAATATATTCGTACGTGTTCAATTGGAAAAAGCTTTATTTACGAAAAACATACAATTTGAAGTAAAATAAATATTCATGAACAATGGTTTAAATAATAAACAAAATTATATCTTTGAGATGTAGCATTACAAAGCTTTATTTGTTATAGAAAATAAACAACTAAACGTTGAACATTTCAAATTTGTATTCATATAAACAATACTTATACCTAAAGCACAAAAGTAACTCTACAGTTAAAATCTTCAGTTATTTTAAATTAAATAAATTATGACATTAGTGTTAATCCATTAGTATTAATGTCCATCTATACATCACCGAAGCACTTTAATTTTCATTAAGACGTAACTAATGATGTAAAAATAATACAGATACCAAAATTAAATTTTGTGAATTCTTAAATTAAGTTTTAGTCATACAAATTTACACTATTAATGATGTGATATAGCTCAAAGTACTCTTTTAAATGACACCTAGCTTATTATTTAATTAATTTATAAACTATTCCCAAAAAAAATGTTATGAGCTATAACTATAATAAACCCAGACCTAAAAAAAGAAAAATAATAATAATAATAGCGATATATATATGGCGATATAATACAATTGTATTTATTTTAGCTAAATTAAAATTTGTTGACGCTAATTTTAAAGAAGGATTCTGAGTTTGCTTGACAATAATGGTATTGCTTGTTAAGTTTATAGACGTATATATTCAAATGTCACATTAACATATTAAATTAAGGCAATTTACAACTAAACTAATAATGTTTTTCAAAATATTTATTTATTTATTGCTTATGTGATGTACCTATATGTAGATTGTCGAAATTGAGTTTTCCTAGTTATATTAAAAAAAATAAGCATTAAAATATGAATTTTTCACAACAGATCAATTGAAATTTTCGCCAAAAGACAGGAAAACAAAAGACAAATAAGAAACTTGTAAGTTTGTGGGAACTTTTAGCTATGTTATTTGACATATTAATACTTAGCAAACCCTACATAATATAATCATAAAAGTAAAAATAATTAACGAGATTACTGCTTGATAACAGGGTTAAAAAATATATTAAAAAAATATTGAAAGTTTAATTATATAAAAATATTTGATACTTATAAAAATGTTATTTGTTAAAATATAAAACAATTAAAATATGTTAGTATTGCATAAGTATCTCAAATATGCGATAAAAACAATTTTGAATTATCAATATATTTCAAATTGTTAGAAAAAAGTTATGATAATATACTCTCTATCTTGGCCTTACAGAAGACTCATCAGAATAGTTTTCGAATTTTCAACATTATAACAACATCAATGTACTAAATATTTCTTAAATGCAGATTTTGTAGAAAAAATATAAAATTTTTAAAATATCATAGTTGAGTGTTTTAACATTCATTGAATAATATGAACCTAATTAAATATAAAACAAAATTTTAAATTGAGTAAAATTTATATTTTATCTATATTTGGTAAAAAAAAATAATAATTATGAATGCCAAGAATTAATAGAAAATATTTGTGTTTTTGTTTTGTTTTTTTTTTTTTTGTAAAATGGTAATTTTGTTATTACAATATATTGTTAGCCCAATTAGTGATATTTGTTATTCAAACTATGTGGTTAGGCATTTTAAACCCACTTTAGTTAATTAGTCCAGTATGAAATTAGCCCTTGCTATCTGTATACAATTGACTCACATTCGTAAACAGGCTTTCTTGAATATGCCATTGTTGTTCATTTAAATTTATAAATTAGCTAGTAGAAGGTTAGGTATATTCCAGCATAATATCATATCTAGGAAACTAAAATCGATTATTTATCACGATTATCGGTTAATTCATCATCAACGATGACTCGGACAAAAGTGATAAATAAATCATTTATATCAGATATTGCAATAATATACGACGAAATAATGAAATTATTCTTATATAGATGATAAATTGCTAAAACTTTCACGGACCGGAACATAACAGTGAAGTTTCAAAAAGTTTACTATATATATATACATTATACATTATACTAGGTATAAAAGATGTAACTGATTATGATCGTGTGTTATCTAGTTTTCAAACTAATCATCAATGCAATCTTTTTTTAATGAATGTTTAATCTTTTCGGCTTTATTGTACGCCATTCTCTGCTATGGATATCATTAAAATCAAATTTTTTTTTTGTTCTATAGTTTTGTTGTATTTTATATTTTTATGATTTTTACATATTTCCAAAATTAATGCCAATCATTTAAAAATCTTTAATTATTTATTTATGGTCAATATACTACTATATTATAATTATTGGATAGAATTTCACATAAACTTTTTATTAGACACTTTATTCTTATCAATTATTTCTAAAGTATGTGCCTTCATATATATTTTATTTGAACTTATTTATTCCAAAATGTTGATTAAATAACTTTCTGATAGGTATGATAACAGAAAGAAATACGCAACTTATATGGCATATTTGTGGGAATTATTTGGCTTAAAAATTGATTCTATTTGTGCCTCCCGGACATGTATGTCAGATAACTGTGTTGAGTTATACAAGTCGAATCTTATAAAATATAATAGCTAATTTTCTCATTGTATTTTTAATATTCTGTGTATGTCACTATGTACTGACCTTTTCAGATTGAAAACTACTATTACTTCTAAAAAATACAATAAGAATGAAACAACGATAGACAACCATTATCATAGATATATGAAAAGATAGAATATTATATAACTTTTAAATGAATTGCTGTACGATAATTTTACAGAATTTAGATAATAATAACAAAATATTTAAAGCATTCGAAATGACGTTATTTAAAAAAAAATCGTTTTGTTTCACAGAACGGGAACAACAGCAACGATTACAGCATGGCGGCATAGACTGAACGTAGACATGAACGTGACGAACGTGACCGACGACACCGGTTATCTGTGTCGAAACGAGGGTGCGATGTCTTCGGTCGGGTTTCAGACAATCATCTACCTGATGTACATGACGGTTTTCGTCACTGCCTTGGCCGGAAACGGGCTAGTGTGCTACGTGGTAATGTTCTCGTCGCAAATGCACTCGGTCACCAACCTGTTCATCATGAACATGGCCGTCGGCGACCTGTTGATGACACTGTTTTGCGTTCCATTCTCATTCGTCTCCACGCTCCTGTTGCAGTATTGGCCATTCGGCAACGACCTGTGTCGCACCGTCAGCTTCGCACAAGCCCTAACCGTTCTGGTACGAATAATCTTCTTCTACCTAAACTTACACTCCCAACTAGTTGGTATCAGCCACCATAAATCTACACCTCCATAGATCTCGGCCTCCTGCGTTCTGTCTCTTGTCCATTCGCACCAGCTATCTTTATATCACACTCCATTTTATTTATTCACCTTTTCTTTCTAACCCCATCTTCTTCTCTTACTTTCTACATTCAATTTCATAACAAATACCCTGCCTCTGAATCATCTCTCAAGATAAAACCATGTCAACTTACCCTCTCTCATTTTTCCTACAATTGATCTTCCTCTTGTATATTCATTCCTTATCTAACCTCTCTAGTCACTCCACAAATCTAAGAATCCTCATATCCTCTACATGTATCCTCTGTTTCATTTTTGCTAGGTTTATTATCTAAATTCAATCTTATCGATCTTATCTTATTCTTGTGACACGAAACTCCCGATGCCTCCCTGTACTTTATCCATCCGCATTTTTCATGTCTTCAAAATAATCATTCTTTTATTTCAACGAGTAATAAATTCAGGAATTTCTTCTTTCTTACTCCTTCTCGGCTAAGGTATAGACATATTCGAGACCATCTTGTTCGGTGAGCCTGCCATTGTAAACTGGTCAAAATGTATTTTTAAAAACAATACCAACTACTTACTTATTTTTCAACAAAAAATAGTAACTTGGTTAAATCACAATACCAACGTACTTGGATGAAAAAAAACTAATAGTTATAAAATAAAATCCCTATAATATTATTATTTCGCGATATTAAGTAATAAGTACTTAGTACCGTATTCATACTTTTTATTGTCAATCAAGACAAATAACCCAATCAAGTAACCTTGATCAGCAAAATTATTACCTAGAATTAAATATAAATTAAATATAAATATACGATAACGATATAATAACGAAGTAATACATGATTTATACAACAGATTACAGGTATGAGATGAGTATAATATTAATATAAATATTATTATAATGTTCCAATATAAAAAAATAGTTTCCGTAAATTAACGTTTGCATCGTGCATCATTTTAAACTCATTAAAAAACATAAATTTCAATAACAATAATAAAATTTCACATTTGTAAAGTAACTATACTAAATTTTTTTCTTATTCTTTCCAAATTCTTGAATTCTATAACTTGATTTTCATTCACCTCGATCTCCCGTATCATCATCGCTTACATAAACAAATTATTTCCCATCATCTCTTCTTTTTTCATTTACACTTGTAACATTTACAATTATTATTTTCGTAGAAACATTTTTTGTTTTTCATTATTAATTTAATTTTCATACCGTTACAATATTCAAATATATGTAAATTACCTTAACTAAAATTTCATTAAAAGCAACTCGTTATTTACTAAGTTAATAAAAAATTTAATAATTTAAGTTATTACCAATTTTAATATAATATATTAAATTAACTTAACTTTCATTTTTTAACTAGTAAAACCGAACGATTCTCCCCATATCATCGTGTGTTTTACATTTTTCTCATTAAAACAGATTAAACACTGCATTAACTATTCAACATTACTCATATTTGTTACTAACTTAATGTATTATCTAATTTATTCCCTATTGGCTAAATGTTCTCTGTGTCTGTTCATTAACTAAAATATGTAAAAAAGTAGGGTAACCAAGAGAGAATATGGAAAAAAAATTATATTTTAGAAAGAATTGATGAAACCTATAATTCAACAAACGTCATACCATATTCAAATGGCTATAAGACGATATTTTACAAAATAGCTGCAACGAGATTCCTTCGAAAATATCTCTTCTGTCCTTATAATTTTGATTCAAAAGTGTTAAAACTTTATACATTTAACCTTTAACCTGAATGCCACAATATTAATTCCGTATAGCATTGTTTTCGCTATGTATATTGTCTGTTAAACACATAGTGGTAGAAGCAAAAACATCCACATAAAAACTTCATTAGTTTCAAAGAAATATCTGGTCCGAAAACCCCTTAAAATACAACAAATACATGTGTACTTTTAGGTAGTGCAGCTACTAGCTAGTATTATAATAACCTCTACAAATACTATTATTATTATTGAAATCCAAATAAGCTTTCGCGCTGACCTAAATTCTTGACTAATAGAAACACCAAGTATAAAATTTTATGTTATACAATATTGTAGAATTTATAAAACTTAACTTAATGAACAACAAAGAGTAATCAAAATTTAATAAATAAAATCATATAACAATTAAATATTCAAAAATGATATAAAAATAATTTTATCAAACTCATGAAGTAGATACTATTGTAGTCTGCTGTAATTAATTATATACATGTTTGTAAATTAAATTGAAATTTTCCATCAATGGTTTGTATCTCAATAGTAGTATAGTCATTAATTGCAAAATATTTAATAAATAATATCAATACGACGTTTATGTAATTCTCAGCGAGCATAAATACGACATTCAACTGACATTTTTGACCATAAAGTACGAAGTTAACAATCAAATTATCCTACCAATAACCTTGTTTAAAGTTATAAGGTGCTTAGTTTTAAAATACGAAAATCGAAAAATAAATAAGTTTCATTCTTTTCTCGTGTGACCTATGCTTCAAATAATTCTACCTAGTAACATATATTTATTTAATAACAAATATATTCCATGCATAGATATCGTAACATTATTATCGTATAACTTCCCATACCATAGTCCATAGTATATTATATTCATTATTCTTATAAACTTACATAATAATAATCATGAGACAATTGAAATTAAAGTAGACAATACATTTTTTTATGACAAAAATAAATATAAATAGATATTATTTCTGCATAAAAACAAAACTTTCATAAATTCATAAATTAATACTCAATGTTAATATCAAATTTGAATTAATCCAGTTTTAAAATCTGAATAATGTGTCGTAAAAATAGTATTTACACTACAATGTAAATTTCATCTAGGAGGTTTGATTGATAAATAATAAATAATTTTAATTTCCACAACATTATTCATTGAAAATAATTTTGATTTACATTTATATTAAAATTTGTATTCATATTCATAATTTATTTATTTTTAAAATATCAACAAACACTTAGAACTTTTCATTTTAATGAACAAAAATATTATTAGTCATGTGCATATTATATTAAATATCACAATTTAAAATTCGAAATTAAACATTTAATTAAGTTTGTGTATTTATTGAAATATACACATTTTAGATAAGGTAGGTAATAAGTTACATGATTTTCATTTTTATAATTAGATATATTAGGTTTACATTTTGTTTACTGTCGTATACGAAAACCTTGATTTACATACGTTGAATGCGACAATAGGTATTTAACATTTTAAATTATTATTATTGAAAAATACTCATAAACAAAGTTTTAAACTTAGTTAATAAGAACTTAGTAGTCTTAAGTACAAAATTTAGTAGTACAACATTTAAATGTGAAGACATAAAATCATAATTTACTGAGATAGGATTATACGTGCCCATAATAAATTATTATATTCCATTTCAAAATTAAAATTATTTAATAATTTATAATTATAAATAAATAAATTATTCAATTACATTTCTCAAATAAGTTATGTAATATTTACAATAAACCGTGGTTATCTTAATTGAATATTAAAATACAATTATCATTTATTTATTTTTTCACAAAAATATTAACTAACGCTCCTAGACTAATATTAAAATAATTAAATATAATATAATAAATTGAATCTACTTGATACTTTATTTAGCTTATTTTTCGAATTTCTCAAAAGTTTTTCCTTCAGATAAGAAAAACTACCGAAAAACAAAAAAAAACTGCGAAATTCATGAATTCGACGAATTTTATTTATGAATAAAAATATATTATATTATGATAATTAATGCAATTTTGAATATAGAAACTTGATAATTATTTTGAGTTTTCTCATAGATAGTCCTACATACATGGTAATATAATGAGACGGAATATTAGTAAAATAAATATAATATATTGTATATCTGACTGAATTTCACTCAGAATCGTATTTTCGAATACAATATAATTATTACATTCAAATCTTAATTATAATAAACCAATAACTTCTCCGATGACCGAAGAGACTAAGAGGAACATCCAAAATCGAAATACCCAAAAAATAAAATTTATTTTTAAAAAGGATTGCAACAAAGCGATTATAGTAAACACAAATAAAATATATGTAAATAAATAATGATATAAAAAAATTAAATATACAATTACATTAAGAAACTAGAGGATTGAATAAAATTAAAAATATAATGGATAACAGATAAGGAGTGACAGTTAAAGAAAACAATTGCATCTTGAGAGAAATATCAAAATTATGATAGGAATGAAAAAAAGAGTTTTCTACTGGAAAGAAAAGATGGACAGTGGGAAAATGTGATTAAAGCCACATAATATAATTTTATAATATTTAGAGAAAAAATTAAAAAAATTATTGTCAGATGTCATATTTCAAAATTAATACAAATATTGCAAACAATTAAAATATTAAATTAAGTTGTTAATAAAACTATTATAAATAACTACAAAAACATTAATATGATGGATATAAAATAATATTATAATAATATAATGTTTTTATCCATTAGACAATAAAAAAATGTACTAACCATACAAGTTATATGTTAAATATTAAATTACTTGACGAATATATACGTAGTTATAGTTACAAACAAAATAACCGAAAATGGTGCATTATTATATATAATATGCTCGACCCCAAAGGCAGAAAAAAGTATTTCTACAATATCTATATCTCTAGAAATATAAATTATTTATGTTAAATAATTTCATTTTACTTTTTGTTCGTAGCTCGAATATGTTTATCATTTCGATCATTTGTTGAAACTGTATCACAACTTTTCCTTTTCAAATTATACCCAGCCTATGATTTGAATACTGTAAATTCACAAAAGATATATTATTTTTATGGAAATGTCAAATGCTGATTTTTAAAATCCAATAAATTATACTTCCTGGGAGATAAAAGTTTAAATTTAAGATTGGTAGAGTAAAGTACTTAGTGAATATTGATGATTTTACAGAACGAAATCATTACTTATTTATTATACTTACTAAACTCAGAATCTAAAATTACATTTTTATGAAAATTTTATGAGTCTAATTTCTAATTTCACCAAGGTGGTGATTTTTAAAAATGTTATTCATATTTATTAGAAAAATAAAATTACTAACGTCATTTTTGGTAATTATTTAATCTTGTATATTATGAAATGAAGAATTAATAATATCAATTACAATATGGGCAACAAATTCTACATTCCATGATATTATTACAAGTAATGATGTCAGAAATATAACTTCTCCAATAAATGAAAAATTCATAAAAATCGACACCATGATTAAATTAGAAAGTAAACACATCAAAATTATCATACAAAATTACTCTTTAAAATGGATATCTTCAATTATCACATAACTTATAAAAGTAAAAATTTATTTTTTATGACACGATTTTTTAGAAAAATTTAAACTAATAAAGGTAATATTATAAGCTATTCACTAACTAAACATTTTAATTTTTCTCAGAGATATTACAATTAGTAAAATAGATTTGGGACATCGTGTATACGAAACATACAAGTGTGACACAAATAAAATTACAATAATATGTCTGAAAACAAAAAGAAAATATGCAAAATTTATTGTAAGAGGTATATATATATTTTTTTAAATGTGTATTGTGTATAATACTTTTATGGAACAAGAACCTACGAAGATGTGTATTATACTATGAGCTATTATATTATAATCTATATTATTATGTTATGCTCTGTGCGTACAAAATATAAACGGTAACGGGGGGTCTAATAATAATAATAATAATAAGCTCTATGAGTGTCGCGCAAGACCGTACTTAGATATACGTAAAAGCTCAGACCCTGCGGGCGCACCTTTCCGCCAAACGATCAGACGAAATATTCTGTCTAAATAACCAGGAACTCGATTGTGGTTATAGTACTAGGCTATTATATGTGACCGGAATATTTTTTACACAAACACACACATATATAAATATACACATACTCGCACATTATAAAATCACGATGGTTTAATGCCAGAGACATCAGCATTCGGGCGTATACCGTGTAAAAAAAAGGCCGGATTTTCTCAAAAGAGCACGTATGACGTGTGACAAAACCGTCGACTCAGTAACTTTTACTACCTATTGTAATTCTTTGTTAAAAAGACTGTTCTGTATTGTACAGACTCGTATTCGACTTTATTGGGTGTCTATTGGTGGACTTGGTAATCATAAAACTTATTGTTCTTTTTTTTTTTTTTTTGTTTTTTTTTTATCCATGTACTCGTATGTAAAATGTATTTTTATAATAACGATTTGACCAAAATACAAAATATTGTTTATTTTTCTACATTTCTATGTATAAAAATATGTCATGTGTAAAAAAAATGTTTTTATGAAAATAACAAACTATTAATATTTTATAACCTAAATTCTATACAATGATTCCCAACCTAGTTACTACAACCTAGTTACTAGAATGCAACTAATTATTTAGGGTCGACTTTTTTTACAGTAACTAATGCTATATAATATAAAATATATGTTTAGGTGCAGTTAAAAAATTGAATTACCAATATGTGGGTCATAAAAAATGCACTGTAAAACATTTTAAAATCAATGGCCTACGGTCATTTGCACAATTCACAATAGTGATAATTAATTTCGTTCTATTGTAAATTTCATTTGGGTATATAAATTTAGACATTAAGTATTGTTAATCAATTTCTTTTGTATTTATTTTTTTATTATCGTTTGATAAAGTTATCGATTACGACGTATATAAATATGAAATGATGATTATATTACGTATAGTATTACAGGAAAACATAAATAAATCGCGTGTAGATGACATAGCACTCGTATGACATTTTCTATAAAAAAAAATATATATATTACGTAATCTGATGGTTCAACACGAATTTCCTAGATACTTTTCATCACTTTCTATTGCTAACTTGAAAAAATATCAAACTAAGTACCCAATATATGAAAAATAAATTTTATATAGACTCAATCATTTAAAACATATTATGTAAATAATCTTCTGCTACGAAATTTCAATGTGTAAACTACTAATCGATGATCTCGATACGTTTTGATATACCATCTGAAATACGTAAAAATTAATTTAAAAAAACATTTCATCTATTTAAAATGTAGGCATTATGCAGTCACAGTTAAACATTATCAAATAAACCGGTTGCCAATTGTTTCGTCGATAATACAGCATTTAATCAATTATATAAGTAAGTTACATTTTAATATAATAAATCACGTTTACTTATTATTGTCACGATATTAAAAAATGTATTAAAAAATCGTTTAACGAAATGATTAAATTTATACTATATATCCAAATGCATAAAGAATGAAATAATGAATATTAAAACTATATTGTATGAATGCAAATTCACACTACAAAGAGCAATACAATTTTACGGAAATTTAAGCATTATTGTTTTGTTCAGCGCGTAAATGTTTATACCATTTAAATTATTTATTTAGATTATTGAACATATATTATGGTTATAAAACATTCGTTTACTTATAAATTTTACTTTGTATAGCAAAAGATAAGCTAAATTATAAAAATAAGTATCCAAAAAGTAAGTACTTTAAGTTATAAATTATAAGATAATTCTAAAATGCATTGTATTAAAATAATTACCAGCTTAAAATAAGCTTCATTTTTCAAACTTAAACTACTATTCAGATTAATAAACTTACAAAACATAAGACATAAATTCATTAGGTAGACACGTGCAAATAATATAAAAGAAAATGTAATTTTACAAATTAACATTTTATTACATGCAATAAAATTGTATAAACGCAAACTTAAGTTAATATATGTATATATGTATATATATATTTTAAATAAAATACTTTAAAAAATTATATATTTAGATTCTGAGCAGAGCAAAGAATGTATTGGTTTTACTAAGATGTTTAATTTTTTTAATGTTTGAAGACACTTTTATGGGTAGAAATAATGGTCCAATTACCACAAATAGGGTGTGCTTTCGGCTGCAAGTCACGTCTAGTTGGTACTTTTTTAGCTCATTTCGAATTTCTCAAAAAATTTTCTTTAGGAGAAGTAAAACTACCAAAAAATGACGGAAAAAAGTTAAAATTTATAGTAAACGTAATTTTGATAAAATTGATTTTAGGTTTTTCATGATAACTAATGCAAATTTGAACATAGGTACTTAAAATTGTTTAAAGTTTTCTCAAAGGTATTTCACTTTACACACGTGGTAAAATTATGGAGCGACCTATCAGTATATTATATTGTATTATAATGAGTTTTGCTCAGAATCGTTTATTATCTAATGAATATCATTGCATTCAAATCTTAATTATAATAAACAAGTAATTTCTCCGAGGACTGAAAGGACGAAGAAGGAACATACAAAATCGACTATCCCACTTTTTTTGGTTATTAAAAAGTAATTCATGAAAATATTAAATTTTACAAAAATCATAAAATTTCCGATTTAGGAAATGGCAGTGGTGGATTTGAAAGGACACGATATGACAATTCTTCCGTCTTTGAGTCAATATTTTTTATTTTATTTTTATTTTACTGATTTTATCGAAATATATAATTATTATTTAAATATGTTGATTGTGTATTAATCAAGAGGATACCGTATTATCTCTATTGTTTGTAATAGTACCTAACTATATTGATAAAATTTAATTATACAAATACTTTTAAGCTAAACTTTTAAACTTTTATTTTTTTATTTTTAAATAGGGGATATCTACCCAATAACGAGTAAATAATAAGGGTAATTTTTTTTTTATTTCTAAGTTAAATTGAAATCCACCTCGTACTAAAAGTTTAAATTTAAAATTGAATAAAATCGAATACATTTGAATATTTCAACTATTTTGCATTTTATAGCATAAATTTGTACTCATTTGTATTAATCCATCTTAGTCCTTATTTTATGTAATGGAATTTAGGCAAAAAATGACATTGTTGTTAATTGTTTTTAAAGGATTATTTGATTACGTAAACTTTTAACAAAAAAACGAAAAATGGATCACACATTCGTGCACAAATAGCGTCAAAATGATGAAACGTATATTGCGGGTTTATTTAAATTATTTATTTAATTAAAAAGAAAATGTTAACATAATGTTTTATGTGAAAAAAAAAGTCTACGAATTATATATGTATATATGCGGACATCAACCATATTAAAAATATAATGTTTTTTTATTATTATTATCATTGTTTTCACTACGATAATAGGCTTTAAATTTGTTGTACTCATATATTTTTGAAAATATTTCATTTACCTACAGATACATAGTACGTATTAAATTGCCGGCTCTTCGTTATTAGTGAAATAGGACGCCATAATATATAAAGAGGAGAAAACTATAAATGAACGTTATCACTTATCAAGCCAACATGAAATTTCATAGAATATCACAAATGACACAAATAAAATAATATTCTAATCACTACAAGCTAAAAATATAACGAATTTAATACTCATATGCTCTCAGAATATGCAAAGTTAGACGATATTGTAAAATATATATTATTATTTTAAAATAAATAACACTACATTGATACAAATTGAATCCTTATACTGATAGCGATAATATTCGTATACACATACAATTTCTCTTTGATAATGGAGGCATTTTTCAACCATTTAACATCATATAGAGAAAGACAGTTATCTAACATTAGTATATATCTGTGATCTTGCAGAAATAACTATTTGTGTTATTATTAGTTATTATATTAATCATTACGATTTTTCATAACAGGTGAGTGCATATACATTGGTAGCGATCAGCGTCGACCGATATATTGCAATACTGTGGCCATTAAAACCAAGAACAGGCAGACACCATGCTAAATACATAATAACTTTGGTTTGGACAGTGGCTGTAATAACCGCATGTCCAATGTTATTCGTAACCACTTTGGATCAACCTTCGGTTTGGCATCAGGTAATATTATCAATTCAGGACCCGGGTTTGTAAAACACGCACATATTTATGCACATAATAATAATTTTAATCATATATAATTATGCATAAGAGGAATTGCATCAATTATGGAGAAAATGAGAGATAATAGGCTGAGATGATTTGAACATATTAGTCCAATAAGAAGTTAATGAAAAGAGATAATTTAGAGGCATGGGGTAGTTTTATGAAAATTATTGTAGATGGTAAGAGGTACATAGGAAGAAGAGGTAGATAAATACTATAGAGAGTGATATGAAAATAGCTGGTGTAGATGGACCAGATCTAAAATGATCAAGAGATTGAGATCTATAAGATGTAAGACTAGGATGGGTGATCTTTATTTGAGAGATAAGGCGAAAAAGAAGAAATATATACATTCATAATAATACTTGAAAACCGGTATAAAGTTGTTAAATATGTACAAATTATTATAATGTTATCTTTAATTACTTCAATGTATTTATTATGAAATGGTTTAAATTACATTAAAAGCTTATTATAAACATAGTTTGGAAAGTTATAAATTTAATTAATAAAATTAATAATTAAATCAGTACCTATTACCACCAGGAAAATGTAAATTATATTTCGGAAAGAATATCGACATGAAGTAATAAAATGTATTTTCGAATTGTCGAATTGGAAACTTCTACGATTGTCTCATTGGATTGCCTGTACATTTTGACATTTTGTTATACCAATTTAACAATAGTAAATAAGACTCGAATTAATTATTTGACATTAATAAAGAAATCCATGACAAAATTCATTAAGAAATAACAGTCACAAAGTAAAATACACCATGTTTAATCTTGTATCCAAGAAATCTCAAATTGTATCTTATATTGTACAAAATAAATTTGTAGATAAGTATAATATAAAAAATATTAGAATTATTAACATATACTGATAATAAAAGTATAAAATGACTAAACATCACAACAGCGACGACGAGCTCAAAAAAATATTATTTCAAACTTTGTGCGAAATTATAATTATTTTATTTCATATTTAAATACTACGAAACTTTTATGCAATTATCTAGAAATATGTTACTTATTTTAATTTTATTCAAATATGCAAAACAAATTAATCGCTTAATATTTTACGTATTACGAAATGTTGACATATTTTATCAAATTTATTTTAAATCAAAATATAAAAAAATATTTTTTTGCATAAAAATCCAATTATTATTATGTGATGTTCTTTTTTTTATTTTAGTTCATACGTTGAAGTACAACCAATATAACAAATTAAACATGATCAAAATAAATTCTGAGAAAACTATTTAATACGTTAAATTATAATTGTATACTCCGGATTTTGAATACCCATCACACTGTATAGTTAATTTAGTTCAAATAAAAAAGGCTAACATAAAAAAATAATATTAAATATTAATAACATATATACACAATATATTATGCAATAATATTATACTGGTAAAATGATAAAATACAATTGAAACCCTTTCGGGCAGTGCATCAATAAATATATAAAACTAATTTAAAATAAATATCTCCGTTACCTTTTAAATTTCCATAGCAAATATTAATGAAATATAATAATAAATTTTCCATTCGTTTGATAGATTCATTGACCAAAGTACAATGAACTATGATGAATTTCGCTTTAAAATATTCAAATTAAAAAAATAACAAATTGAGTTTTTTTTAAAAAAAAACAAACAATTGTTTGTTATGAGATTCAACAAAATTGTCGAGTAGGTAAATAAAACAAAACCTAAATTATTTTTCATCAAAAACAATAAACGATCATATAATTGGTACTTACGCTTTAAAAAGTATTAGAATTAAAAGAATATTACAAATAATCGGAGTACATAATATTCTACACAACGCAAAACTATTTTTAAACACATTTTTTTTTTTTTAGTTATTATCAAACCAAAATTTATTTTATTGACAAAAAACTCTTTAAAAGGTGAATATTTTCCTTAAAAATCGACTGACTTTAAAAATAATATAATTTATGAACGAATACTAGCTAGCTAGTAGAGTAGATAAGGTACGATAAAATCGTTGATCTAATAACTAATGTAGATAAATAACTAGTTACGGGAGGTTTACTAATTGGCAACGCAATATCATAATATACATTACGATCGTAATATCTATGATAAAGCGCACATATGTGTTATAGTGAAATTTGTTTCAAAATGTATTAAGCAACATAATACGTTTTTCAATTTGAGTATTTTTTGGTGCACAAATCAGATAATTATATGAAATACCGTCATTACCTAATATTATATTATTGTAAAATATATTTACCTCATATTTGTAAACCATGTGTAATAATAGTATTATCCATATTTGTCCGATTTAATTTATAATTATGTTATTAAATTGCATTAATTTATATTTAGTAACAAATATGATAAATATTAAATTAATACTGACAAATGTGTTAAGTGATGTTCTTAATTAATTCCAACACATTTGTATAAGTTTGTAATATTATTTAAAAATTATAAATACTCAAAGAAGTCGAACTATTTAGTATACAAGTTTTAAAGTCGAAATATTTTGAATATTAAATTTTACACTCTTTGAAATTTCAAATGTGATTCCTCTAAAGTGCATAAAAGTGTACTTAACATATTGTGCGCTTAACAGCTGTACAAAAAGTAAAATACGTAATGGAGCTGAAGTTTCTACTGTATTTATGTTTCTAAATATATACAAGGTAAAATATTTTGATCACCCTATTTTTCTACCTGATATTTTTCTACAAGGTGCTTGAACATATTTTTGAGAAGCTAAACCCCCTCTAACCCCTCCACAATTACGCCTATTGAATTAACAATCGATATGTATATAATTGATTTTATTATTCGTTAGAATTGTGGAGTTTACACTTGCACCGAAATATGGTCGAATGAAGAGGTTCGACACTTTTATAATGTAGCGTTACTGGTGCTCCAATATTGCATACCATTTGCCGTTCTACTGTTTACATATATTAGCATTGGAGTGGTTGTGTGGGGTAAACGAACTCCGGGCGAAGCGGAGAACTCCAGAGATGTCAGAATGGCCAAGTCGAAAAGAAAAGTAAATGAATTTTAATTAAAATATTTTAATTTTTAAATCTATATGTTTATTATAATTTCTTTTTCCTCAATTTTTATAGATGATTAAAATGATGGTCACTGTGGTTATAGCGTTCACAGTCTGTTGGTTACCGTATAATATATTGTTGGTAAGAGTAATTTATCATATAAATTAATCATTTAATTTTAATCCCATAATGTGTTTTATTCTCGTGTATTGTTTACACTTCCTTAGTCTTGTCGTTTAAATGATACATAAAATACCAAGAAATGAATTATTAGGTACTAAAACTTCGTTCGTTATGCATTATAATATGTAGAACTTAAAACGAGTTGGTTTAACTTTATATAGGTAATTTATAAAACATGTATATATATATATATCCTACCGATTACACCATTAATATATAAATACAATAACTATACTTGAAAACAAAGTGAAGTTTATCAATTTTCATTATTAATTGTTTCATAAAAGTTATTTAAATTAGATACCTATTGTTTTGTTAATATTATATTATTCCTCTAGGGCATATTTTTCACCGATTTTAATAAATAAATTATCGTATTAAAAATATTTTTATGGACCCTTTATTGAACAATTATAATTTTTTTGAAGCTTAAGTTTTAAATTAAATTTTTAAAATTGAATTTTTATAATAACTTATAACTTAAAAATATCAACTTGTAATTAATTTTATATATTTTTTTAACTAAAAAATTAATTATATTTTATAATAATATCAAAATATTTTTATTTAAACGTAGATAAATACAAATGATAAAAACTATACCTATTGATAAAATATTAAATACCTGCATAATGTTAGCTAATAATATTAATACAATAAATGTACAAATTATGAATCAAAATAATAACTTTTTATATCAAAAATTTGAATAATTTTAAATAATATAAATTTAACGTTAGTAAGTCATTTTAATTTCTTTGCTCAAAGTGTTTTAATTAATTAATTACCTAAAGAAATTACCGTAGAAAATATAGTTTTTTTTTTTATTATTAATTAAATTAATCTGCAGAAATTTGATCAATGATTTAAAAATAAATAAAATACTAAACTCTATGTAAATTGATGTTTTCGTCTATGACCTAATTATTAAGATAAAACCATCACCCGTATCCAACTACCAAATGATCAAAAGTTGTTTATATTGATGTTTCAAACCCAAAGAAATTACGGAAATTAAATCCGAGATGAATGAACCAAATAATAACGTCTTCATTGTTGATATACGTGAACTTAAATTAATTACGATCGCCAATAATACATATAATAAACTTGTTGGTTAATTTGAGAATTTACAAATTCATATTTTATTAGAAGGCCGAAACCCGTTATTAATTAAAAATCGTCGAGAATGTATAATAAACCTTTATAAAGTTTAAAAGTTAAATATTTTCACGTGTCCCCTTATTGTAATTAAACAAAGAAATAGAAACAAAAAAACGATGTAAAGCAGATAAAATAACTTAACAAAATTGATTTAAACATAAAACTATCAATGACAGTAAATTAAAATTATGTACTATTGACTTCAAATTAAATAATATTAATTGTTTCATTTTGTTTATTATAATTTTATAAATTATAATACCATGATCAATCATGGACATTTAAACGACTAAAATTCCCAATGAGTAATGATTATGGTTGAATCCCATGCTTAATGTATATATTATTTTTTAATCTCTTGAAGTTTATTTTAAAGATAGTAAATATTCCGTTGATAGATATTTTATTTCATCCCAATTGAAAATATTACTACAGAAATTTTTCAAGTAATTTTTGGTGATATTTAATTCATATCTAAACTTCTGACGTAATGTTATATATAATATAAGACCAATGAAGTTCATCCTACGGCCAGTATAAACTTTCTTTTTTTTCCCTCGAGCTTATGTAAGTATGATTTAAATATTACTCGTAAAATGTATTTATAACTTTAAATTGGTCTACGTACTATAAATATCGTTGGACCACACTGATATAACAAAAGAAATAAAAACTAGATAATAGTTCTTATTATAATTATTTCAACCTCACAAACTGTTAATGTCTTCGTGAACTACATTTAACTTCAACAGCTGTTACCGTACATAACACTAATGTTTAATACAAAATAATTAACAGCGTTTTAATTTTCTTAAGTAATGTAAATGTTGATACTTTCTATATATTTATAACTATTCGTTTATTGAAAAGTCGTTAATCTCGTTTAAATAATAAATTATCTCTGAAAATTGTTTTTTTTTTTTTTTATCCAACCAAAGCACACGATAATAACTAGTATGCATAATATAGTATTATAATTTATTACATAATTGAGGAGTATTCAATAACAAAGTCACTAGTTTTCACCTTTTGTTTAAAATAAGCATAAAATAAAATTTGCGTTAATTATCATCAATTTACATAAAAATATCGAAACAACGATCGTCAGTCATAAAACACAAACATCAGAAATATGAAAGCCATAAACATATAAAAGGTATAGGTAGTACTTTATTTTCCCGTAACTTAATATTAATCTTATGAATAATCAATGTGAAAATTGAAAAATGTTATAGTGTAATCAAATAATAAAACTTTAGACTTTTAGATATACCTATTAGGTACAATATGTCATACCTCTTTTTATGATTAATCTCGAGAGATCCTTATGGATTGTAATAAATATTATATTATTGAATTTGTAGAAGAGAATAATGAAAAAAAAAATCAACAATACATTTCACAGAGAGCGGTTTATTGTACGATAGTAAATTAAAAATTAACAGAAATCATATAAAATTATAAAGTGTATAATATATATATATTAATAATAACTTATGTAAGTACAATCGAATTAAACGAAAAATAAATGTATGAGAGAAAAAAATAATTGAAGTAGACAATTTTAAAACCTTAAAGTTATTTCCGTGAGACTAAGTGGTGCATTTGAGAAGGATATGACGAACAAATAAAAGATAAAACATAATTGGAAGTAAATTGTCGACAAATCTAAGAGTATTATATAAGAATATTAATTACTTATCATGTAATAAGGAAAATAAATAAACAACATACTATAGGTATAATTTTACCATATTGTACAATAACACGAATGTTTTAATTCTATTTCTTTGTAATTTTTTTATATTCCTACAATGAGCTTAATTATTAGTCAAAAACAATTATTGAAAATCGTTTAATTAAATATAATACCAGGAACGTTTTGAAATCAATTAAAAAATCATTAAAAATTTTATAATTAATTCTGCCTAGTTATTTAATTACAATAATAATATATACGTAAACTATTTTAGAGATCATAAAAAATAAGGAAATTTAATTTTACTAAATTTGGTATATATATATGTGTGTGTGTGTGTGTGTGTGTGTGTGTGTGTGTGTTTTAATTGCTTCTAAATAATAAGGGGCGTTGTAATTAATCAGATAATATCAAGACAGTGAAGATGTGTGAACTTGACATCATGGGTGATCTGAATAAAATAAATTATTACTTTCATCACAGTAAGCCAACAACAAGAAAATTATTACTAACAAAAATTATTTTTTATAACATTAATAATTTTCCATACAAACAATTTCTTTTATAAACACTATTATAGTTATTTCAGAACATCTAACCTAACCTAACCAGTAATTCTATAGATTTTAATTTTAATACATTTGTTTGAGCATTTTAAAAATTTTTTTGTAACTACAGTTTTAAAATATTATATAAATTACCGCTTTTATTATTTATCTAATATATATATATATATATAATGTGCAATTTTACAATTCTCATTTAAAACGCATTGGGTTTTATAATACAAAACTAATCATATGATACCAATACATTAAGGCATCAAATAACACAGAAAGTATTTATTTACAATATTTAAATTAACTTATTAGAAGAAACACTTAACTATGTGTTATTTCATATAATTGAAGATATAATTGGGAATGTATATACACGTGTGCTTGATATTTGAATCTTATGCAAATTCTAGAGATGTGTATAATATTATGATAATAATATAAAAGGAATTTAAATAAGAAAGTTTCATACTTCAAAATACTTAATTTAAATTACTATGCGAATAATATATGTGTAATTATCTATATTATAAGTTAAGTGTAGATTACCATAATGAAGCTATAGCTTAATATTTGATAATTAATATATAATTTATGGTTATAAGTTGTATATCGACTGTATAACGACTAAACATTGATAAAATGTATTTTACATATGTAATAACCTCATAAAACTAAATTTCACGTTTGACCTAATAAATAAATAATTTCGATCAAATTTCATTAATATTGAATTATTACAATAATATTTAATAAATAAAATCTTAATAAACGCTTTGCGCCTTTATCATAAACATATTTTAAGTACATACAATCATATAGATTTTGAACATTTTAATTTATAAATAATATTCTATAACTCCAAGGGACGGATTAAGGAAATATTTTAATAGGAAAAAATACAATAATTATATTTAATTTGTAGGTTTATTTTTTTATTGATTTGTACTAAATTATATATTTAATTACTAAACAAAAATTGTTATAAATAATTTTAAAAAAAAATTAAACTTAACTATAATCTTCATAAACCTTATTTTAATGATAATTAAGGAATATGTACTAAACGTTAATTAAAATGTGATACATAATATAATTTGTTCATTAAAATATCTTTATCTAAATTAAAAACCTAAATCAGTAAATATATGAATAACACAACTAATATTATTTTTAAAAAGCTTTATATAATTAAGTAGTATAAAAACCGAGTATAATAAAATATTATTATGAAAATTTATTCATGGATAATAAGTCATTCATCAACTTCAGCAGTTTATAATTATTTCATTATTGTCTATTTGATTAAATTAGATTTACATATTTGTCTGTAGCTACAAGCATAAATTCATATGGTCAGTTCAGGAAGATACCTATGTAATTTAAATATAAAAATTACGTTTCACGAGGTACATGTGAAGTCTTTATCTTTCAATATAATATTCGATTGTCGGATTTAGCCATTGCATCCATTCACCCGTTCACCCATCATCTCTTTATCTCGTACCGTATTCGAACTACAAACAATATAAAACTAATCTCTCTACTGCAACAACCATAAATCCATTTTCTACGCGGACGGGTTTAAAATCTCTTTGGTCTAAAATCGCCCGTAAACATTGACTATTGGTTTCGCTTCGCGTCTACTTAGACGTTTACATTTACCCAGAGATTTTTCATCAATATCGTCTATCGTTATTTTAAACTAAACCCGCCGGGTATAAAGACAACAAACCCATAAGTACACATACGACACACGTATACTGTGTATATATAAATATATAATATATCAATATATAATTATCAAATAGTCATGCGTTTGCAGTGTGTGGTCAAGTGGAAAGAGAAGTCTGAAAAACACGTAACATTAACACCCGGATGACTGGATTGGAAAACGACGTTGAATTAAAAATAAGACACTAAAATTATTATGGTCACACTTGAACTACTTCCAAAATCGGGTCGCGATAATCTACCTATTTTTATTATTTACCTCCACTTTCGATCGTCCCATATCTCTTTTTTTTTTTTTTGAAGATCAATCCTATTTATATTATAAATCACGAGTTGCTTCAAGATAACCTTTAAAATAACTTTGTATCCCAAAAAATATCTATGAAACCCGTTCGTTATAATATACTTAATAACATTAATTTAATAAATACCTATAAATTACGAATAAAATGCAATATTACAAAATAATTGTACTCATTCAAATAAATTATATTATAGAAATATGAAACATGAAACATGAAACAACATTACGATAGCCATAACTGGATTTATAATTCAACGAAGTTATATATAATCGAGAGCCATTGATTTTTTGTTTTTTTTATTATTTATGTAATGCGGTGAGATTGCGTTGACCAACCTAACCTAACCTTTTTACCTTTTTTGATTTTTAATTTAAGCATCTGAAAGGACTAAGAGTGGTCAGGGAACTGAGTAAATTTCACATTTCTCTCCAAATCAAAATAATACTTTACAAGTATGTTAAATAATAAATACATAAATATTGTGTAACAAAAAAGAGCGGGTTCCATATCATTAATTTTGGACTTTAGCCTACAAAATAACTTTCTTAACTACATAATTTGATTTCTACTTTCTTTTTCTTCTTTATATATCGATTATAAATCTTAAACAAACCTCCCATTTGCTTCTCTACAAATCCTCGTGAGGACCTAAGTTCTGTGAAAACTCATTTGACAATGATTTCTGTTAACCCGAACTTTTATTAACCTAACTTATATTACTCGTTTAGCCTATATTATGTGGTACTGCCGTTCTATCGTAACTCCTATTCCCATATCAATCTTCTCTTTACTTCCTTTTTCACTATGATTTTATTTGTTTAACATTCTTAGAATTGTTATAGACGATAGAAATTATTTATTTACTTCGTCAATAAATCCACGTGTTTAACCCCAGCAATTACTAGTACTCGATCCTGTCCTGTAGGCCTATATTATTCTTATGGCTATGCATTATTAAGATATTTGACGACCCTCCTTACTTATATAAAATCAATATTAATAATATTTTCTTCACGAACAACAAACGGAGGTTTTTCCCTTATAAAAGGTTCGGTTCACATACTCATAAACTTCTAATACAACTCTATTTTTCTTATATTTTACATACATTTTGGTATTTTTTCGTCAAATTTCGTATTTAACAAGTACTCGACAGCGCCCTTTTAGAATTTAAAACTATTAAGGCACTACAAATCTCAAGCCTGCATGGCCTACACTTTTATCTGCCATTGCCTTAGAAACATAGATATCCTGCTAATTCAATGGCGGATCTAAAATTTTGTTTGGAAGGGGAGGGGCAAAGTTTTTCAAAATAATCTTAAATACATAATAATAAAAGAAAACCTATATTTCATAGATTTATTTAACAGATAAAATTATTTGATACGATTACGATTATGTCATCACGAAGGTTTATTATTTATATCTTAGTGGTGATAAGAAACTATTGACTTATGAATACAAAATATAAAGATAATTCACTTACGGAAAAATAGTTATGATCGAAAACCTTCATAAAATATATTTTAAATGTCTAGAAGAAAACTTTTGAAAGTACAGAGGATTATATTAACCTGAGCGTTAGGTCAGGCCCCTACCACCACCACTTAAATCCACCTAATGACATAATAACATGTGTGTGTGTCGCAGATACTGTGGGACCACGAGCCGTCGCTGAGCACGTGGAGCAGTCTACCGTACGTGTGGTTCTTGTTCCACTGGCTGGCCATGTCGCACACGTGCTACAACCCGCTGATCTACTGTTGGATGAACACGCGGTATAGGGCCGGTTTCGCGTCGGTGCTGCGCAACGTGCCCGGGTGCAGCCGGTTCATGGACGGCTACCTGCGGACGCAACAGCACCAGTCGCACCACTACAGCAACAACGACCCGTGCAGCCAGGGCGAGGGACTACAGCGGATCAACACGACGTCGTCGTTCGTGTCGGTGCGGCCGTTCAAGTCGATCAACGGAAGGGCCGCGGCGTACGGCCGGAGCTGCCGGAACTGGCACGAGGACACGCTTTAACTACCTAACCACGCGTATATAAAATTTAAATGCTTTAACAATAATATAACATTATATTATAAAACAAATTTTAAAAATCAAATCGATTGTATCTGTCGTGAATATGTCGTTACGGCTTTTCATTCCCAGCGTACCTTCTTCCTCAAAGTATTCGCCGCGGCCGCACGAGAAGTATTATTAATGTGTGGGCGACCGCACACGGTTAGGTTAGGTTGAGTTAGATTAGGTTTTTGTACAGATTCTGTTGCAAATAATAATAACGGATAACAACTTGTTGATGCGATTTTGGCTAGATAAATAACAAAAAAATCTCAATAAAATATTCTTTACTTTGTAATAATTATAATTTAAACTTCAAATGACATTAAGGGTGGGTTACATAAATGTCCAGTGGTGACATACAGAACGTTAAAATCGATGTTCAAAGTGGCTCAATAAATCGTCAGTTATTCCAGATCTGTAAAATACAGGTCCTATTTTGAGTGTGTAACTTTTTACACATCGGTTAATAATTAATATGGTAATGAGAAATATAATTAATGATTATGATAATTGATCAATTAACTAAATGTTTAATTAGGTGTTAAATAGGTGGACATCATAAAAATTATAAAACGTTAGACTATTCAATTTAAAACAAATAATAACTACAATGGATTAATGCGGTTAGATTTATTGGGTAACCGTGGTTACCATTTTATTTTATACGATCAAAAAACCTTCACAAAATGATTAAGTTTCAGAAATGTTTAATATATTCTCAGACCGATTATTATACAAGTCTAAGTATAAAATAATTTGTTCATTTTTGATAATACGAGTACAAAAAATTAATTTAATTTAAATATTTACAAATTTGTTGGTACAACATCAGAAAAAAGTTCACCATCTCCCGGATATATTCTATTATTATATAATGCAACTGCAGGAGTGCATTTAAATTTAAGGCGGTTGTCCTGGAAGCAGTGGCAGCACGAGGTATTTTTGAGATTCTGAGCGAAGCGAGGAAGTTATTAGTTTTACAATGTTTTTTTTAGGTCTGAAAGCACGATTTTGAGTAGAAATAATGGTCCGATTAACACAACTAGGTATACTTTCAATAGAAAATTGTATCAAGTTGGTACTTTAATTAGCTTATTTTTCGAATTTCTCTACAATTTTTCATTAATGTTGCTTCATTACTTTATACCTGGGGATAACCTAATCTAACCTAACCTAACCTATCAAGATACAGGGGAAAAGGAGGACCAAACATTTTGTTGTCAAATATTGTCAGAACTACGAAATCGACCATTCGCGATTATCGGGATTTTCACAACCACGATTATCCGCGACTAAATATACCAGCCGTTGTATATAGAATATAGATATTCTATAAATAAATATAGTTAATAACCAATTTATCTGCAGGCTGCCGTATAATAACTATTGCGTATATTCGATTTTCGGACGCGACGACCGGAATGTATAATATGATAAAGTACAACTATTGTATACCAAGGTAATGGTTGTGTTCTATAAATATTAAATATTTAATATAGTATATATACTTCCGCGCCGTGGTACCGTCTAAAACATAAATCGTCCTAAACCGATTAACGCGCAGCAATCTCACCGTCGCTGCCGCACGAACGATTGTCACGATTTTCGCGGAAAATTCACGTTATTATTAAACGGTGTGTCTTGGAAAACCGATCCGAAACTATATTAGATAAGTGTACGTGTTTTTTTATGACATTTCGTCATGAGTACGAAGTCTTTTGTTCGAATATAAATCGTGATCGAATAACTATATCTCCCATAAATCGTGTATTTCCCCGCGAAAATCTTTAATATTTATATTATTCAAACATATTTTTGAAATTAAGACACTGCTGCAGTTCTCACTATAAACGTATATTTTAATCAAATGTATATTTTTGAGTTCGTTCCATTTACTAAACATAACTTAACCTCGAAATGTTTTATTATTAATATTAGCATACCTATAACATATTATTCATATGCATTATCAATTGTATATAAAATAATTTAATTTTAAAAAAATGTATAACCTTACCAAAAGTCTAGTGCAGTTATGGCCATAATAATATAGAGAACGTATATTGTATATGTTTATGATGTACTATTACTGTTTGTTAATTGTGAAATATAAAAAAAATAAAAAAAACATTACATTTAATAAATTATACTTAAGTATACTACCAAAATATCGATCGATTGTTAATACATTTAAATATGTCGACCACAGTTACAAAAAAAATTTCATCGACAAATAAATAAAATTTATAAATCATAAACGAATATACCTACCTAATTACGAGTATGTACCTAAGTATCTACGTAATTATATTATTATATAATCCAGTGGCTATTTTTTCTGATTTTCCGTAGTGCACATTTTCCAAGGTGTACCTATTGGAGTAACGATGAGGGAATCCCCCTCCACCCATGGCTCGTATACTATATTATGTGAAATATACATTGTTTATGTGGATAAGTGTTCAAAATTATAAAAGAGGGGGAAATTAAATTTCTTAAAATAAAATCTTTCTCCCATAAAAGAAAAGCCTAAGTACACCACTATAATTTTTTTTATACATTTATGAATTTACAATTAATTTCCATATATTTTATTATTAAATAAAATCTTATTTTTGACTCATGTTTTGGTATATATCTTTTTAAGCATTAGGAAAACCGAAAAACACTTTGAAACTATCTTCGCTTAGTAGCTTTTGGATGTACCTTATTATTTATTACATTGTACTTATTATAAAAACACAGGTGCACACTTTTATTTTTCGTAGTACACATTTGTGTTTTTGTAGTGGACAAAGTGTGTCATAGTACACACAAAAATAGCCACTGATATAATCTACACGACTAATATGATCTGAAACTACGAGACATGTCCAGAAACTAAAAATACTCGATTTTTGTAATTTATATAAAAAAATTACATGGTTTTACTATTATAGATATAAGTTATTTTTCCACGTAGTGGCTATTTCGTTTTATTGGTGAGCCGTGACACGAGCTTTTTATAACTTCATCGAAAAATTCTACCGCCATCTCCTTTTTCCAATTCGTGACCTCTTGTTTCACATCCTAGTCGATTGAAAATTATTTTTCCATTTTATCTCCAGTCATAATCAACTTCAACAAAATAAAATCCTCAACTTCCAATTCAAATTATTTTTCATTCCGCAAAAAGAAACCGAATGATTGCATGCACCTCACACTTGGTGGGATTTTTTATAGACATACTTCATACAACTAAATATTACAAGGCGAATTTTCGTTCTACCGAGGTTCACGAGTTCTTTTTTGTGTTCAAGGAACTCCCAATATAACTTAGACCTTAGTATAATCATTCACCAAAAAAATATCTCACAGCCCGAGAGAGCAACAATACTCTATTGCTTTCTGGACATGCCTTAAATGATTGTTGCACGACTTTTTTATAATTATTAATTGTTATATATACAAATGACAATGATCTAAAATAATATTATGTAAAACGATCGATCAATGATCAATCACTTAAAAACAGACTAGATTCTCTAAATTTTCGCTTATATCAGAACTTTATTCTTATGCGTATAGTATGTTTGTACTCGTATATACCCAACTATAATATATTTTCATTCTATTGTTCCGATAAATCCGTTGATCTTTATAAAAGTTAACAACGGAGTTATAAACTAAAAGAAACAACTAAAAGCTGGTATTTACGGCCAACAAGATACTCACCTATACTGCATCCATTAAAAACTTAGAAAAGATTAACGTTAAGCCAGGAGGATATTTTTCATTAAGAAAGCGAATACTTTACGATATTTCGCATTGGTTAAAAATTATTATTATTTTTATTTTTTATGTTAACGATGATGTTTATAATTATTGAAACTAATAAAATTAAAAGCTAAGTAATAGATATAATGTAACTATTATTATTATACTCTTAATCTTTCATCAAAGTACTTAATGATGAAAAACTACATCTCGTAGGTATATTCCGTATGTAGTTGATAGAGATTAAAATTAATTTAGATAAACAGTAACTAGTATATAGTATACTGGTACCTATAATTTAAAAATCTATGTTTTTAAACGAAACGTTTTGTTCAAAACTAACTACTAAATTATAAAATATTTCAGTTATATTATAGATATATTATTATTAAATAGTTACAAAAAACAAATACCTTAATAATAATAAATCAATATCTAAATAGATTGTATAAATGGCAAAGAGAAAAATAACACTTAGAATATAAATATAATAAATAAATATAATAATATAAATATAATATAATAAATCTTAGTTCCTATATATAATAATAATTAGTAGCTTACCTAATTATATTAATAAAATTAATTATATAGGTAACCTAAACTCATAATAATAATAACAATAATAAATCATCTCAAAAAGTATCATAAATATTTGAATGATAAAATACAAAGTAAAATAATTTGACAATAAAAAAATAACACTTTATTTCCTATTTTACAGCCCTAATGAATTATCAAACAACTATAATAACAGATAAGTAGAACTTTTATTAAGTCCTTAACGTGATAAACAATGAATCATAAAGCGTGTTTTCGCGAAGGTACCGAAAGGAAACTATTTACTAAAAATGGTTTTGGCGATTGTTTTTGATTAAATCAGTTAACTGTTTACTAAAATATTTACTGTTATCACTAAACATCTTCACCAACAGTTTTGTATTTCTGTTACCTCTTATTATAAAAATGATAATACAAAAAACACTGTATTGTACACTCGTACTGTCGTGAAATAAAATAGATATTTTAATAAGTGATTAGAATTTAAATTTGTATTACCAGTTTTTACTCGTTTTGTCAATGCGTAAACTTGTTATCTAAACAAGTGCGTACCAGTAAACAGTCTGTAAACATTTTGCTTTCCGTACCTGTCGTGAAAACACGCATATAGATTATAATAAAATTATACTTACAGACTGTTTATTATATTTTTAGCACCTATTAGATACCTAGTACATTTTTTTTGATTTATTATTAAATTATTATAATATATATATATGTCAAATGCTAGCAAAAAATGATCGATCTTATTTTTGTGCTGAAAATATGGTAATATTATTACCAAAATACGTATTTTTGCTATTAAACGTAAATTATTTTATAGATTTTCTGTCTTAATATTATTATTATATTCTTAGATAAGATTTTGGTTTAAGCTATATTATAATAATATTGCTATTGCAATAATGATACAGTTCTTCTTCTACCTGGTCTTACACTCCCAGTTGGATAGGTTCGATAATCATATTCCTACACCTTCATAAATCTCGATATTCTACCACTGTCCATTCACGCATACAGCTATCTTCAAATCATTCTCTAATCTATCCGTCCACACTTTCTTCGGTTTTCATCTCAACCTATATTCCATTTCATTTTCCCCATAATTGATTACAACTCCTACACTTCCCCTTATGTATTCATTTCTTATTCTATCCTCTTTAATCACTTTCCCACTTGCATTCTCATTTCCGTAACACTCATCCTCCGTTCCGTTTTTATGTTCACTCCCCAACATTTCGAACCATATAATATTGCTGACATTGACGCGATCGGAATCTGACACCGATTGATTTCGATCGTGTTCTGCTCCTTAAACAGCCGTCCGGTCGGTCGGCGTAAGTAGCGAGGAAAAAATTGCGACCGAAAGGTTGTCATATGACACCCGTCGTCGAAAGTGCATAATATACTGTGATACTTTTATTTTGAATTAATAACACCATTCTATCTACACTATTATTATTTGGTATTATTATTCACCACTTAAATCCAAATACTCAATTAGTACGACGTAATATTGTTTACATCTTCGAGTATTGTTTACCAAAAATCGCGGTTAACGGGGAAAAGTTAGCAGGACAACTCACTACTTTAAACCGTATGATTATTATACATCACAATAATTATTTTTGTATGATTGAAGACTGAAATAAACATTATAAATTGTTTTTTCTTCCTTCTTACAACATGCTATGATACTTAAATGGTTAAGTTAGACATCACGTTGCAATAGATCGAAAATTTTTTTTATTAACTACACGGGCAAAACTATAATTATATTTTTTTTACCTTTATTTTTCTATTTTACAGATAGAATTATTTGATACAATCGCGATTAATGTCGTCGCGTAGATTTATTATTATTATTATTAGTTTATTATTTATATCTTATTGGTCATAAAAAAAATCCAGATTTTCATTGACTTACAAATACATAGTATAAAGTGGATACCATATCATATACAAGAATCAAACCTGCAAAATCCTTGTGTATTTAGACCACCCGGTCAAGCCCGACTACAATAAAATAACCATTATAAAAATGTAAAATACATTTTGTTTTATGTTTCGGACTACTCGTACTTTTTTATGTATTTTACACCAACCCATCATGAGGCAACGTAGGAGTATAAGAATAACATATCTCTTTTCATAGTAACAAGAAGTAGAAAATCGAGATCTTTGAAAGTGTATAGTACTATAATGGCTGACCCCACCTAATTGATAATTTTAGGTGAGCTAGAAGAAGAAAAATATTCTGCTGTAAGTATAATTATCCTACTACTGAAAATTATATAGTATAGAAACAATCGCAAGTATCTTTGGAAATATAATAATTTATTGATATTAAAAATGTGAATAAAACGAAATAATTAAATAAATAATTGACTATCATTTGTATGATTAAAATGTAATTATATTTTTATATTATACTTAATGATCAGCTTGAAACCCGGCACATCTGAATAAAAAATTGAAATGATGACCCTGTTAGGTAAAAGCAAACCATTTTCGAATAAAACAGTAGTATTCGATCACGATTTATTTACGGGACAAAGTGCGTTTTAGCAAAAAAAAATGTTTTTACCATTGGATTCTCTGTACATTTTACTGTCAGAATCAGTGCTTAAGCTCAACATTATTCATGAAAATAGTATATTAAAATAATTATATTATAGATAAAGTATATTTTGCATGGAAGCCCCTCAATTACGTGTTCTAAGCCCACTGTGGTTCGTATACAGTTATGTACCGATATTGCCTATACAATACGCCGTTCGTATCTAAAAATATAATATTGTTCATTTTTATTTCGTAAAAATTTGTAAAATATTAATCAATTTTAAAGTAAAATACTAAACACCTAAAGAGTAAAGAATTATTTTTACATTTCTCATTTGGACAAAGTAGTTATTTTCTAATTAGTATCTATTAAAATTACGTTTTTCAATAAAGGAGATACGACCAGTACTTGACTTAGGAAAAAAGTAGTAGAGGTATTTTAGCTATTTATAAAAAAAAAGTAGCAACTCTATTATTTTAATAACCCTCACATTATCGCAGGGGCCTCACTCCCCCACGAACGCTTTTACGGTCCTTTACTAAACATTAATATAAAACCACTAAACATGTATCATAACAAAATTGCATAATATAATTATTGCTTAGGATTGATGACTACTTATCAGTCACATATCCAATATGAAATATCAATACATTTTATAAATATTAAAACATTTTGTAAGATTTATATGCACAAAACTATAAGTTGAGCAATTTTATAGATAAAAAAAAAAAAAAATGTTATCTTAAGTAACAACCACGTGTTCCCCTTAAAAAAAAGTAATAGTACGCTTGAATATCGAAAAAATTAGTTAAGGTATTCAGTCCTTCTGTGTCCCCTCAAATCAAGCACTAGATACGACACTCAGTGGTGATTTTACAACAATCTTCTAAAGGGGTCCAAATTTCTAGTAATTTCTTTGTAATAAATTATTATTATTACTATTAGTACAATAATAATAAATATATTTTTATAGTAATTTTACATAATATGCTTTTAATTGCATTTATAACTCATCTAGGTGGGTCTAATAGCTCTGACGCCCTCCCAACATTAAAATAACCATTTTCAATACCTAATGCAGACAGTCATCAAAGCTTCACAGTCCTGCACATCCACAAGCCCACGCTTATACAATTTTTAATTAATTTTATAATTATTTCAAATAATTTATTATTAACGGTAGGTGAGTTAGGCATATAAAAAGCATTTGTGACAAATATATTGTTAAAAATATTCAAAAACACGACAACATTTTGATGTTTCAGATAGTTAATGTTGAAAAAGGATTTCATCACTTTTATATATTCATTAGTGATCAATAGTTAAGGCATTTACTTCTATTACTAAAATTTAAAAATATGTAATATATTAATATAAATTTCCTAGTTATTAATATTTCAAACTTTACTGAATAATTTTAAAAATCTTTGATCACTGGAAGACAAAACAATAATTCAATTTCTTATTTCAGAATTTAATTCCATTTTCTCAAAGTACCGCAATTTGGTCTTCATTACTATTTATGTTTTATTCTGGTATTAAATCCCCTTAAACGGCTTAAACAATATAAACTAAATTTAAATATTTTAACAAATAATCAAAAACAACCACAATGAATGTGAAAAATGTGTTTTTCTTTAAAACTTAATTAACTACTTATCAACTATCACAATTATATAAGCATGGTTAAAAATCAACTACAAATAAAATTATATTTCAAATATCTAATTCATAAACATGAGCAAGAAAGTGTATCGGTATTAATATACAAGTAAACAAAATTTAGTACTCTTTTATCTGACATAATTAACAGTGGTTTTGTGATTTGTTTTAAAATGTTACCCAATTATGATAAGTCACATTATTTTTCATCTTAATGATATAACATGGTGCCCTTATCATATTTATGATTAGTCACATCATTTTAGGTGAAAATTATACAAAGCTCTTTTTAATTAAATTAACAAAAATCATAAAGTCCAAATATCAAGCTCCTGTATAGGTTTACTTAGCATTTAGTTTCTGTCTATACACATGATTAAAAGTTAAAACCATAGATATGATACAATTATAATTTTCAATCAATATAATTACAATTATTTTTTTTTACAATGACAACACAAATATAAATTTTTTTTAATTATATATTGTTTTAATTATCTTTTGACATTTTGTAATTTTCATGAAAATAAAACAAACATTATATAAATTTAAAAAAAAACCATATTGACAATGAGATTTTATGGTAAATATGCAATATCCAAACAGGATAATAGCAAAAAATATAATAAAAATATATTTCTTGATGTTTACTGATAATTAAGTACTAATGGAATAACTGGTAACTATTTTAATAGGTACTAAACAAAATTTTCTAAAATAACAATAACTAGTCAATGAACTATATTATAATTTTGAAATAGTTTAATTATATATTAAATATACATTAATATCAGTATAATTAATATGTAATATTTAATACATACAAAAAAATATTAACTTAAAATTTATGAACAATAATGGACTAGTAATAAATCATTTTTACATTATATGGCAAACATGAATTTAATTTTTAAAAAATTTAAATTTATAATATTATACTAGTTATACATTAAAATATTTGTAGCTAAAATGTAACCATATTGAATATAAGTTACAAATAACAACAAAAAGTATAGCTAGCAAATAATTAACAATGATAGACTAGCAAATTGTATTTACAATAGTCAAAAACAAGAAAAAATAAATACACGCTAGATTAAAAAGAAATTATATTATCATGAATATTAATCATTAGTGTCAATCAATGTACTCTTATATATAAATATTTAATTTAAATTACAATTAAATTTTAAACATATTTACCTTACAGTCAAACCTTGTAATTGTCAAAAAAAAATATGTTATATTAATAACATTTAACAAATAATTTATAGACTAGTATTTTTTTCCTCAAAAAATATTTAAATGCACATAACAATTATTTTATTAAAAAAAAAATTTAATTGAATTTATAAATGCTCTTTAGTATTTAGATATTTATTTCATATAAATAATGAACTATTAAATGTTTTACAACATTCATTATTGGATTTTGCATATTATTATTTAATATTAAGAACTTAACAATTAATACATAAAGAAAAAACCCTGATGAAACTTTATTTATTTTAAATTAATTAATATTTAATATTTACTTTCAATTAAGTATAGTTTAAACAATTTTAATAGTAAAGAAAAATAATATATTTAAACAAAAAATTAATTGATTTAACACACTTTCTTATCATTATCACAAACAATTAATAAACTTCCTTTAAGAAAGGAATATTATTTATAAAATATTATTTATTCAGTAATTAAATTTTCAATAAATTTGATGTAAACTTTTATTAAATATATTGTTTTAAATGCTTTCATAAGCAGATGCCATAGTAGCTGTACCACATAATTTGTCCTAAAAAAATATTACAATTAAAAACTATTAAAAATAATTATATAACCAAATAGACAAACCTTGATATTATTATAAAGTGAAGACCAAAATACATGATGAGGAATCATACTGACTCCAACTTCATTGAATAAGCAAGCATTCACTACAGATCCACCAACAAAATAAATAAATGCAACAACCAATATAAATGAAAAAAAGAATGTCCAAGAATCTGAGTTACTATTTTTTATCGAATCGCTTAAATTCAATCCACAAACTTTACTGGTTTTAAGAATAATTGACTATAAATACAAAACATGAAAATGTTTCAATAAGTAAACAATGTTATAGTAATAGCTTACATTAAATACAACTTACATAATGATCAGACTCATTTTGAAAATTAGTTAAGTATTCATTTCCACTTTTTGCTGAGGGATCACATGATAAAATTACATCAAATTCACTATAAATTAAATGTGTAACAAATATATTAAAATAAAATTTCTCCATTAAAATTCAATAATATAAGTCTTACTTAGAGAAATTTTTATACACCAACATCACTGCATCGTTGATTTCAAATTGAACATCCATATAATAAGCAAGCGGTATGGTTGTATTAGCTGTAGTATCGACCATATTAATCTAAAAATTATAATTATAAAAAATAATAATAATTAGTTATCTATAAATACTTTACTCATTTTTATATCAAAATAACATAATAATAAAACAATTTTGATGTCTAAATACTAAATTCTACCTTGATAAAAAAAATTTCTTAAAAATATATTATTTACAATATTATCAAAATTTTATCACCTAATTATAATATTTATTTTATATGTGACAATTATTATTTAATACTAAATTTTAGAAAAAGCATCCTACAGACTGGGTACCTATCCTTAGTATAAAAAATACTGTTAACACAAGGGAATTTTTTATTTAGTTAATTAATTTTACAAAAACCTATTATGTAGTAAATCTGACATCTATAGACAGTAATGAGGGGGGGTTGTTGCTAATCCTTCGTAAAGATTTCCTTTTAGTTCCCCCCAAAAACTTTTGAGTTTTACATAAATATAAGAATATAAAAACTATAAACGAATTTTAAATATTTTTATTTTGTTTTTCGGATATTTAAAGACTGATTGTCATTTCTTAATATTAGTCCCCCTAAAATTTTAATGAACTTATGACTTTAAGGACAACCCCAAAGACAGATACATAAATGTGTATAAAATACTAGATTAAACAATAGATTTAACATAAATACTACCAAATAAAATAATTGTAAGTGTAAACACAAACATACCATAATAAAAAATTAAGGATATTTAAGAATATTGAAGTATATTCTCTTGCCAAAATTCAAAAATATAATATATTGAACAAAACTTAGATGACTAATTACTTACATTTTTATTTCATTTAACGAAACTAAATACTTACAGCCACTATGTTCGGACTAAGTTCATCATTAGGACACGGTTGATAATGTAATGACATATTAGTTGTGATGATTAAAGTTAAATTTATGCCACTTAAATCAATAATATCATTGTTGGCGCTCACACAAATACAAGGAGAAGATTTCTCACAAAAAAATTCATCTTTCTTTAAACTGGATACTGTTATTATACAAACAACCAAAAAAACAATGTGGATCGATATCTGTTTGAAATACATTATATTTGAATATATTAGCAGTCTAACGATATTGAATGTACGTTTAATAATAGACAATTGGCAATATATAAAAACAAACAATAAATTTGGAAAAATTAAAAACTTTGGATATAAGTATTACTGTATTAGGTATTACAAATAAATGAAATTAAATATTATCATCCGTCCATTATAATCATACATGTATTAAGAATTATGTTATCAATATATTATTTTATTATCACGATTTTAAAATTTTACATAGTGATGCCAAAACATAAAAAAAAAAATATTGTAACAATTTTAAACTTGCAACAAAAATGTTGTACATTTAATAAACAAGGGCAATTAATGCCAAATACATAATTTATTAAATCAGATTCATGACTATAATCTAATTTATGAATCATAACATTTTTCATGTTAATTGTTTTTCATTCCATATTTTCGACATTATGACATTGGATGCCAATATTTCTTGGCTTTAGTTTTAAACAACAATTCGGAAAATTTGTGATATTTTGGATCAAAACCTTCTTCGTGTGTATTTCCATCCGCCTATGAATAAATAATTTTAATATATATTATTTAAGTAATTCATTAAACCTAAAAACATTGAGTTTCCATGATATTAATTGTTTAAATATAACAGTTGTTTGTTATTGCTTGTATTCATAATGAAATTTTGTTGATCATAATACTTTAATTTATTTTAAATATAAGAGTACATTTTAATTACATATTTATTAACTACATAATTATTTTTGATATTAGAATTTATAAAATTAATGATGAAAACTATGTTCAAAAATAAAAAATGTAAGTTAATTGTTTTTTTTTTACAATTACAACTTTAAACTCAAAATTGTATAGTTGTATATCAAATATATAAACAATTATAATATAATATTATTTATATTATATTTATGATCAAATTGTACTTTGTATAGGTATTGTAAATAATTCATAAAACATTTTTATTTTATTAAACCTATATTATACAAGTCAATGGTTATTTAAGAATTAAGATACAAATTGACACCAATTCAGATTTTTTAACAAAGATAAATGGATTACTTACATTGAACCAAGCATGTGTAAATATTTCTATTTCTTCCCCAGGTATATTGAGTTCTGGCACATCGACAATAGGAACATTGAAATTAGACATTAAATCATATTTGCAATTAGTGTACCTACAAATATAAATTTATTATTAAATAATTTATAATAAAATCAAAATGCATTTTTAACCAACTATTGGAAACTTGTGTGCTCATTTTAAGGTACATTTAATGGATATTGACAGAGATAGCCTGGACTGCCCAAAACACAGTGGTAAAATTATAATCAGTAACAAAAACTAAAAAAAAACTTTATTTTACTTATGTCATCGGCTCATTATCTCAATATAAAAATTGGCCCAGTCCATCCCCAATATTGATAAATTTTTTATATGTGATAATAATTTTCTAATCTTTTTTGAATGTGTATCTAATATAAGAAAATAAATACTATATCTCGATAGTTTACTTCATTCGAACATCAGCCCAATATTGTTCTCTTGAATAAACCCAATCTGTAAACTTATGTTCATGATCATCATAACGGTCAAAATCGATACGTTCAATATCTTCTACAATTACTTCTGAATCTCCGCCTTCTGACCAATCATAAACTAATACTTCAGACCATTTACTAAAAATAACATAAATTACTTATAAAATACTTATATTATTTATTTTGAAGCTTTTATTTAATACAATTATTTATTAATATACATATTAAAATTAACAATACCTGATATCTCTCAAAAATTTATATTTAAACTCGTTCTCCATGATTTCCAAATACTTGGCATTCATTGCTTTAGAATTAATTTCATGAGGTAATTTTCTTTCCTTTGCGAGGTCTAAAACTTTGGGTACTGGTGTATCCAAATAGATGACCAAGTGTGGGCGTAACAAATCTGGCATAGCATGTCTGTGTAATACGTAATATACGTCACGTGCACCTTTACTGATATATTTACATTTATACATTGCTTCTACAAATGCAAAGTCACTATATGGGCTGCGTTCTATAATAACGCCTTCTCCTGTATTTAACAAGTGTGCAATAGCATCAATGTAATGAGCATAACGTAACTTGAATTTGATAATTTGAAAAGCAGCAGCATTAAAATGTTCTGGATTTTCAAGAAAATTGCGTTCGTCAAAACTACGGCAACTAGGTGGCAATTGAGGATCCAGTTTTCGCGTATCATAACCATAGTAATTTATATAATACGAATCCATTGTGACGTCTGGCATAAAATGCATTTCCAATTGTTCGGCTAGTTGATGTCCAAGGGCCGTCTTACCTGTAAATCATAAATAAATACTATAAACCCAAAACAATTAAGCCAATTTCACAATATTTAAACTGATATATAATCCTATATTTTGTACACTTACCAACACCAACTGGTCCCTCGAGCACTATCAACTTGCTGTTCTCATCAAAACGGTGAGTAGTTTTATCAAACACACTCCTGAGGAGCGTATAAAATTTTTCCTTGTATGGAAACGGTGCTGGTTTAGACGGTCTTGGTCCCAACGATGATTGCAGAGCTTTGCCGGTGATATGACGTTTGGACGTGTGTACGAACGGCAAGCGGATCAGCATTTTCTGAATGTTGGTCAAAGCCATTTTCATTGTTTGTCCGTGTGCTGGACACGGTGATAGAAGTTAATACAGCTGCGTGAAAAAAATCGAGAAAACCCGACTTTCGGGCTTCGTTTTCCGTCAGTCCTCCACAACAATTCAACATATGTTTTGGTATTATCAAAATATCAACACGATCAATGTTATCATAACATCGGGTTACTCCGAGGTCGGTGACTCAGATCACAACGTCGTTGGATTGGCAACCATTAGTCCACGACCGGGGTATGGCGAATCTGCGATTTATAGTTCGATCGTCGTCCATCGCGGACACTGCCCCACCACCATCGCGAACATGAGGTTACAAGTTACAGCACGCGTAGTGTGCCAGCACTGGATTGTGGACACGCACGGGCACGGCGGCGACGGTTTTTAGTTTTACGTAACATCGTGTCTCGCTCTGGTGTGTGCGTCACACTCGATGTTGTAAAAATAGTAAATACGCTCGCGGGACACACGGTTCAGTATAGTGTCCGTTGCCCGATCAGACAGCTGGCATGATGTGCATGGTTTTCGACAGCCACAGACGAGTAACAAACGTGAACGAACGCGCCGTCGTTGAATCGCACAATCATCCACACGACCACGGTAATCGCCGACCGCCGTTGAAAAAATTCTACTCCACCGCGGCCGTTTACACTCGAATACGACAATGCCTCGAGGAAAGCGCAGGCCGCACAAAACCGCTACGGGTAAATAAAAATTTAACGGGTGTACCGTAATCGTAATATAGCCCGCGTACGTTCTTTGTTATTAAAATAATGATATTAATTATTGTGCTTTCGTTTGTCGCGCGAGAAGAATAATATTATCTATAACGTGTCTTTGACGACGTACGTTATATAAATTTCGCATTTAACAATTTATTGCGTTTCGCGATCACGCGTTCCGACGTGGTGGCGCCACGCCGTTTTTCCCGCATGGCCAAAATAAAAAAATAAAATGTCATTGGCGCGACAGACTCCCGTGGGGACATTTCCGTATTTTACATTTTTTCTCTACACCGCTGACACGTGACCGCCGGAGTAGGAGAAAATATTATTAAAAATTATTTTCCTGTAATTTAATAAGATTAAGATAATGGTTGATTATACTTGATATTATATTACGAAAAATAAAATGACCCTGAACCGACGAAAATCAAGGTTTGCAACGTTAATTTCATTTCCGAACGCGTTAACGATCATAATAACAAAATATTATAATGTAGTGTGTACGTGTTGTTTACTATCTATTCAATATTAATAATTATTATTAAATTACTTCCCCGCGCACGTGTACCTCTTCGTCCGTGTCAATGTCTGAAATCTCAATGTCGTGACGATTTAGTATTATTTTTCACTAATTCACACACGTTTACCACATATAGTTATTGGCAACATTTCATTGTAATAGGTACTAATTGCAAGTATATGTTTAGAAATAAATTACAATCGTATTGAAGACTTTAATTCAAATATAAATATATATTGGAAGAGTTCATTGTAAACAAAATATACTATAAAAATCTTATAGGAGTCCTTATATTTTACACATAGGTAACAAACAATAAACTAATAAAGTTTGATTAAGTTAGTTCCTTATTTTAATTATACTATATACTAAATGGGTCAGCTTCCTTTCATAATACGTATTTTTATTTATCATTTACTTATTCAATAGACAATAATATAAGCTTTTGATTATTATTTTTTTCAACCGTAAAGTTGAGCAAGATATAAATAGCAAAATAACGTTTCACAATTGATCTACTAGGATTATAATAGAAAATTAACAATTTTAAGTATAAAAGTAATACCTACTCTATTTACTAATTACATATCATTACTATACATGATAATTACGTAGAATATTGACGTTAATTTGAAAGTGCAAAAGATATAATATGCTTGTTAACAATTATCCATAAAATACTTAACTTTTAATCCGACTACCTATATCCATTATAATATTTTCAGACATACAAGTTATCTAATTATGATTTATTTATGTTATGTTCATTAGATATACAATGTACTTGTCTATTTTAGTTAACTAAAATGTAATTAGAAAATAACAAGTTAATTACCATACCTATGCAAGTGATTTTTAACTTAAAAACTTAATTGTTAATTATTGTATAGGTAGGTATTGGTACTTTTTACTTTAAAAAGAGTTCAAGACATAGTACATGTACACTAAAAATAAATTATTATATAATTATTGAAAATGATGTGCCAATTATTTTTAAATCGTTAAGTTATATCTACAATACTGACAAAAAATAGTAAATGTATTAATTGTATTTAAAGCATTTAAGTAATATAGTTGCAATGACCATTCGCCAGTCTTTTTTTTTTCTTTCTATTTTTAATTTATGCCGTGTACATAAACATGACATTCATGTAATATGTTTAAAACTGTTTATATAGACATGATACAGGCTTAGTGTCAAATAAAAGATGCACATATTTAACCAATAATTTATAAACATTATTTTTTCATGCTATACGGTTTATTCTTCTTACACCAAAATTGTACTTTTTTTTATCAGTGTTTAGTGTAGTTGTTACATTACTAAATAATAAATATATACCATTGCTTATTCTTACTCAAAACCCTGACCTAGGATCAGGCAATGCCATACCCATACAATATTGAGATGGAAGGGTTTGATTACACATTTATTTTAGCTAAACAAAAGTTGTTTTTAAATTTTAGGGGGTTGAACACTAAACTCTGACAATGGCCTTTCCTTTCCTGATCTTGGAAAGGATAACCAATACAAAATTTAATAATATGGATAATTCAGAACTAATATAGTTATAATTATATTTTATTCCATCAATACAAAATATAAGTACAAATTATTTAATATGAAAATGAATTATTAGGAATATGTTGGTAAAATCTATAAGTGGTTTGCAATTATTTATTGCAATAGTGAAAGTTAACACAGTCATAAAAATAAAACTAAAATATATATATTGTACCTACTTAATTGATTAAACGAGCAATTTGTTTTAAAAACAATTATTTTTATTAATATATAGATTAATTTAAATAAATAACCCCAATACCCCAATAAAACTATTATCTTGTATGAATGCTTAATTAAAATGAAAAATTATTCTGTACCTACTTTTAAAAATAATTTTATGGAATTTTAAAATTAAACTATATTTCCAATATATAATTAAACTTAATGTAACCATAACACACTTAAAATAACCATGGTATTAAATTAATATTAAATCACAAATATTATATTTAGTATTTCCAAAACATTATACAACTTTTCATTTTAAATTATTTATTTTTTTAGATACACTAATTGGAAAAGGACGTGATTTAGACATGTCTGATGATGAATCATATAATGATAATGCAAGTGTTATCAGTAATTTATCTTGCAGCACATCAAATGAAGAACGATCCTGTATGTTTTCTTTTTTACTTATTAATACAAAATCAATTTTCTTTCAATATAAATACATTTTTACATCTGACTAAAAATTAATATTTAGGTTTTTTAATTTTTAATATACCTGTTATATATAGGTGCTGCTACTGAAGATATTGATGAATCTCAAAATGATGCATTTGAAGAAAAACTAAGTGATGCAATTGATGGTTTATTACAAAAATCTGCACAAGGACGTACATTGAGTTTTGAAGCAGTTTGTAACATATTTTGTAAGAAATATATACCTGAATATATTTTAAATAGGTATGGTAAAAGTGAATATTTTTAGAAAAAAATACATACTCATTGAGTACCTATATTTCATTATTATTATATAGACGTATGACAATTACTGATTCTATTGAACGTGCCCTTAAGAAAGGTGGTGATAATGAAAAAGCAGCAGCAGCAAATTTAGCTAGTTTATTGTGTATACAACTAGGTTTAGTAGAAATAGCAGAAGATTCATATCAAGAGTTATTATCCACATTAATGTTTGTTGTTAATGATGAATCCGTTCCTTTATTAGCTCGAGAAAAAGTAATTTACTATTACTAAGATGTTTCAATTCGTTATTATTTTGTTATCAGTTGAATTGCTCATTGTTAATATTATAATGTGTAAATTTAAATTATAATTATAAAATGTATATTATTTGTTGCAGTGTTGCTTAGCCATAGCATTATTGACTTTTATTAGTTGTAATGAAGAAATTAATGCTGCTATGCAACTAATGCGTAATTTGTGGAGCCGTTTATTACATTCAACAACGATTCTACCATCAGTGGCTACTTTGTACTCATCAGCATTATCTTCTTGGTCTTTACTTTTGTCTACTGTTTCAATCAGAAATACTACTATAATTCCGTATGTTTTAAATTCAATACTATTAATTAGTAGTTCTATTACATATTAAAAATTCAACTAATCTACAAATTATTTTACTTTTTAGAACTCTGGCAGAATTAAGTACTCTTTTAGATTCAACACATCTAGATGTAAGGATGGCAACTGGTGAGTTAATAACAGTGTTACTAGAAATGACACGTGAATGTGAAGATATGGATGAATATGAACCAGATGAAGAATTTATCAATAAATTACGTGACCTATCAACAGATTCACAAAAATATAGAGCTAAAAAGGATAGGAAAACTCAGCGATCAAACTTCAGACAAATTCTTCATTATGTAGAAGTAAAATATAAAAATTGTATTTATTTTGAATTATACTTTATTAAATAGTATGTTCGTATAGCTGGATGAACCTCCTAACATTCAAATACGTTTTGGACAAGAAATATTAACATTGAACTCGTGGACCAAAAAAAAGCAATATGATGTTTTATGTCAAGTATTAGGATCTGGAATGAACATGCATATGACTGAAAACGATCTAGTTCGAGATATACTGAATCTGGGACCTAAACTATGTCAGGCAAAACTTTTAAGTAATAAGCAGTCTAAACTTGAAAGGGTAAATTGAACAATAAAATATTTATATTTAAATAAATATACACATTTTAACACTTGTATTTATTTATGTGTGTGTGGTTTCTATTATTTTAGCAACAAATCAATGCTGCCAACTTCAAAGTACGCACAAAAACTAGAGGAAAAGTTCGTGACAAACGGATTGCTTTCATTGACTAGCAAGTAGTAGTCATATATTTTAATATATCAAAAAACTATACCACTTGAGCATGCATGTGATAAATACTGTTGTTAATTTTCTTTTTCTGATATCAGTAAATTTATATGTATTGTAAAGTATATTCATTAGACAATTTTGGGTTTTCTCTTTTACACCTTTATTAATATTACCAAATATAATATGTAATTTATATCATAATTAGTGGGACTTTTCAATTTTCCAATAAATATCGTAATTTAACAAGTATTATATTTAAAATCGCAAACATTTAACTTTCTAAATTATTTTTATCTAATTATTGTTATTACAAACATGGTGCCTGTTGTACTACAAAATTCAATTTGTAACTTATAACTGCCATTTAATGTTATATTTTAAGACTGACAAATATATAAGTAATTGTAGCAAAAAGTAAAATAAATCATTTCATTCTAAAATGATTTCTTTTTTATGTGTATGTTTACAATTCATATTTTTCAGGTTTTTAATTTCAAATTTCAATTAATTACATCATTTTAATCACTGATATTTAAATTAATTAAAGATCCGGTAGTTACAGGCATCTATTAAAATATTGTTAACATTGTTTAGTTTTATATAATTATGTATAATTGTTGTTTGTGTATAAAGTGCATAATATGTATTTCTATTATTGTAAACAAAATGAAATATTTTCTCTAAATACATTTTTAAAGAATATATCAATTTATTATATTATGTTTTTATTTAAACAATTCCTTTCTAATGAATTCATTTTTTATCATACAATGTTTATAAAAAAAATATTTTAATTTATACAATTAATATAGACAAAATGTTAATAATCCATTGTTTGTAAAATCATAACCCTTATTGTTATTTATAGTAAGTTATTAACCACTGTGTAATTATATTTTCTAGTGCTATAAAATTATTTCAGTGTTTTAAATTTTAAAGAACATCATTAAATAAGAATTTGCTCCGTGTATATTTTGGTTTCTTAAGTTCTGAGTAACCTTTGTCATATTGAACCTGTCTATAATAATATAACAAAACTATTAATAATTTTATGGTAATGAACTAAAAATAAACAATAATAATTTAATTTAACAATATGTCATTATGTTACCATATTAATTATTATCATACTTCAGATTCTCTAATAACATTAACTAATGGTAATTATTAATAACAAGTAGATTTATTTCTGGATTATACATATTATATTATATTTTATCAAATTGAAAATTATAAATTTTTATATATTATTATTTAAAACAACATTATCTAATCATTATAATATTTGTAGTATTACTCTCCCACCTGTAAACATTTGGAATTTCCAAACAATGTTTACACAAAAACTCTTATCAAAAAATTCTTGCTGTGTAGGATTATCTTCTATTGTAATGTTAGCTTCGAGGCTCCAATAGAAAATAAAACAATACCATCTATGCAAATTTTCCTAACTCAATAATGTTGATGCATGTGAAAAATATTACCAACCATTTGAATTTTAAATGTATGATTAAAATATAATATCTATTAAATAATTTTAAATTTCCTCTCTTACATTATGAATATTATATATTCATTGGAAAAACAAATTTATGATCTAAACACATATAGGACGAACATTGATTTTAGTAATATGTAAGTATTGTAAATCTTATTTAATTATATACTAATGGAGTTTATTTAAATAAATCATCCCTTCTAATTTTTTTCATTTTTAATATATTGAAATTTTTTATTTACTTGTTATTATAATCAACTAAATAATTTTTTTTTTAGTAAATCATTCCCATATCTATTCTCTATGAAAAATGTGTATAAAGACAACACTACCTAATTAATATAACAATATTATAAAAACAAATTGTAATATTTTCGAGTAATCTATTCTATATTTCTATGGTAAGCTTAGTGTTTACTCCATTGCAAAAAATAATCATATTATGTCCTGCCAATGTATTTTATTATAACATGATCTACTAACCTATTAAAAATGAATTTTGGATGACAGCCAATAATTATTTATAGTATTCTACGCTTTTGACTTATAAAAAAAAACTGTTTTCTAACATGCTCTGTAAAATCATTATGATGACTTCCGACATTGGTCATATTTTACACTGGAACGATAGGAATCTAGTCGAGTTTCCCGAAAATCTGAAACATTATAAAGACCGAGTATATCAACTGTACATAAAAAACAACTTCATCGAAATACTAGTAAGTATATCCAATCATATAATTGCTTTTAATTTTTATATTCTCGCGTTTAAACACAATAAAAATAATAATAAAATATTGTGTTTAGCTAATCATTAATAATGTGCCTATACTTCTTTAACGTAAATTAAAATATTATTTTTATAGTGTTTTATCTATGGTATTTAATTATAGGACACTATAACGGCCAGTTGACATTTCTTGTTTCTTCCGTGTTTACCTTTATACTTGACGTTTGTTGTTTGCCATTTTTTTTTTTTTATTTCAAGTAGTGATTATCTGTGTGTATTACCTAGCCGAAATGGATTAACAGTATGGACAAATTGACCCATATCTACGTGGGCAATAACAAGCTGACGTGTTTTCCGGAGGAACTGAGTCAGTTGAAAAACTTGGAAGTACTGTGCGCACCGTGTAATCTCATCACGGACATTCCTTCCACGTTGTCGGCACTCAAACGACTGACGCAACTGAATTTGTCTCGGAACCTAATTAAAAACATCCCTTACGGTGAGTACTTGGTTTAGATTACTTACTGGTTAAAAACAAAAAAACTGTTGCGAACTTTTGGGATTATCCATTTCGTTATAATTTCTATGTGAAAATTCGTGATTACCCCTCAGGCTTTGTTGTGGTATAGGGTAACCTATAGGTACGTCCCGTTTAAAACGGGATTTTCCAAACCAACTTCTTAACGTGTTATTTCCCGTTTTAATCCCTTTATTGGTCATCACTCATCATCATATTATTATTACTATTATTATACAAGAAAAAGAAAATATCATATTTAGGTCGTATAAAAAATTTAATTGAAATTGAAAAACAGGTAAATTCTAAAAGTTCAACATTTATTTCGCAAAATAATCAAGTTAATATAGATGAATATAAATGTATTAATATATTAAATGTAATAAACGACAATTTTAAAAAATGGCAAAATAATTCTATCCGTACATAAAAAAAAAGATGGTGTGATATTTTTAAAATTTTATAAATTAAAAATATATATCTACGCAATATTTGTTTAATAGTAGAATATTCTCTAGAAATGCCAGGAATTAATGCAGAATTATAAAGAGTATTTCATGAATGAAATAAATTACTTTTTTCTTTTTTTAACTATCAAAACAATTATAGTTTTAAAAATCATTAAACACTTCTGTAATGAATTTTTGTGGTTAAAGTTTAACACAAACTATATTATTACATTAATTAATTAAGTAGTTTAAGACTTCACAAAAGATAACACAGAAAATATTCGAAAATTAACATTAGTTTTATTCTCATTAAGTGGCAGAAACAATTTTTTAAAAATCGGACGACTAAAAGGAAACACAAACAAGAAGTTTTGTACATTATTATTTATAATCATATTAAATAAAATAATATTAATTGTTATTGTAAAATGGTAAAAATGTACAAAATTATTAAAAGCAGTTGGGTATTGAACAAAAATCGTTTATCTCTTTTTTTTAAAAATATTAATATTGTCACTCTATTGTAATTTGTAATTGGAAATTCATATATTATAAACGATTATGTGCAATCGAGAAATATATAATTTAAAAATAATTTTTGTTGTATGCTATATTTTATCTTATGGCATATCTACTTTTTAAGAGTGTTTGCCACCATTATTATACTTTGCCACCTGCTTCTATCTTGATGCTTTTGAGGCTTTATTTATCGCGTTACTTATTTCCTTTGACCAGTCATTTTACTAAACTAAAATACCTAATAACAGTTTAAACTTATTTTCGTACCTGTATATTTTTTTAAGAATTCAAAATAGAATAAAATTCCACTCATTGACAAAGTGCAGTTAAAAAAAAATCTTCGCGATATGTATAACTATATAATTATTGTGAAATATAATACAGATGTATTCAACATGCGATCACTGTGGCTACTGGACTTGTCTCACAACGAAATCGAAACGTTACCGGAAATTCGTCCCGAAGGATTGTATTTGGGCGAAATACTGTTAAACGGCAACAAACTGATTTGCGTGCCGGACAATTTGGCTCGTTTGGAAAATATCGAATACCTATCGCTGACTCACAACAGTCTATTGTACATTCCAGCGGTGGCATTCAAACCCGAAGCGAAAATCAAAGTGGACCACAATCCTTTTTTGAATTATGTGCCGATAAACACCAAGTGATTTTTTAATTATTTTTATTATTATTATTATCAAGACATAGATTAATTTTAACAATTTATCGTATTTATTATTTTCTCTTTCTCTCTCTCTCTCGATATTATTGACAGGGCTGAAAATTGCGGTACGCGACCGTTTAGAAACGCGCACGCATTGCCCAACATAACGTTGACGATTAATGACAACGATTGTCTGATCTTATCGCCGAAAATCAAACAGTTATTCAGCGTCCGAGGAATGATAGCCCACTGTCCCTCGTTGAAAGAATTCGCGCTGAGGATACTCTACGTTTGGAAAACGCCATTCTCAAAGGATCAAGTTCCTAAACATTTATACGAACAACTCATGTCTGGTCCAGCCGCTTCGTGCATGCAATGCTTAAGGCCTATGTTCACATACACCTATATATGTTTGTTTCAGCACGAGTAAGCTATTTATGCGTATTTTACACTAATCGTAGATTATATAATACATATTATACAATGCATATATATATATATATATATATATGTGTGTGTGTGTGTCATAATATTAAAATACATATTATAAATAATAATAATTAACATATAGAATATATATTATTAAAAAACATAGAAAAATTCAAGTTTTCGCGACAAACCCTAACCCCTAAGAACAACGGCTACCCTTATAAACTCTTTAGTGTACGCCACTGGGATGTTGAAAAACATTCTCCTTATTTATATATGCTTATTTAAAAAATTTTATTTGTAATATGGTTTTGATAAAGATTCCCACATAGTTATTAATATTATTTGTTGATGTATATAGTATATTTTGAATTTATTAAACATATCTATAGAATATACTCGTATACTATAGTATAAAAGTCCATAACGAATAAAATTAGTAACGGTTTAAAATATTGAACAAATATTAAAATATGAAAACATCTTTCTAAATAACATCCTGACTACGTGCTTGCCATCTGGTACCTATAGGCTATATTCTATAATTGTAATATTTGAATGCATAGACCAGGGTTTCCCAACCTTTTTCCCTCACAGCACACTAATCCTAACTCATATTTCAGTGGCGTATCTAGGATTTTAGAACTATGGGTATAGTAAATTTTATAGAAGCCATTTTCTTATACATTACATAAAAAACATTAATTATTAATTTTCATCCTAGGTAAAACACTTTATTTTATTACCATTAGATATTTATTTCTACAATTTATAAATTATTTTTATTTTTTTTTTCATTTTTGCAAATGTTTCAATTAAAATTAATTTCCGCAACGTTCTTTTCAATGCTGAGTATTGCTAAATTAGACAATCTTTCTTCACCTATTGTTGTTCGATGGCGTGTTTTAATAAGTTTTAAATGACTAAAACTCCTCTCAGCTGTCGCACTGCTTACTAGTAAAGTTAAGTAGATCTTATACAAAGTATATAAATTGGGATAAGATGAAACCATATTCATTATGTATCATAAATTTTAAAATATCACCTATTGAAATAGTTTCACTTTCTTTATTCAATTGTAAACTGAACAAAACATTTTGTACTCCGTAATAAAATCATATTGATCTACGTCAACCTGATAAAATTCAGAACATTTTTGTAATGGCTCAATACATAATTCATCAGCTTTTTTCCTTGATATGATTTTTTGGGATCTAGAATTTCAAATTTTTTAACAACATTAGAAAAATCTTTAAAATGTGTTTTTAAAATATTTGAAAATACATCTAAAATTACAAAAAAAATATTAACTTTGAAGCAATGATCAGTTGATTCTGATATAGTATCATGGATACTCATTATTAAAGCAATGTAATTCTCAAAAATATAAGCAAACCAAAATTCAGCCTGGCGGCAGGTTAATCACTTAACGAAAAATAAATTTCTTAATAATACGTCCAAATACATATAAGCAAAAATAATAAATATTTAGCACTGATTAAATAAAATATTAACATATAAATAATATAAAATATTAGTTTAATTTAATCTGTTATATTAGTATACAAAATATATATGATAATTGATAACAATATATTTAATGGTACAATATTATGGTAAAATGAGTGTACAATAATTTAATTTCATAAATGTTGTCACTATGACGTGAGGACGAATTTTTGTTTGTATACATTTTGACAAACGGCCGAGTGTCCTATCTGGTTTCATATAATATGTGATAGTATCATCATTAACTCTCTTATAAAAAACTTTTCTTTTTTTTTTTTTGCGCTGTTCGTTAAATTTAGTATTGCCATCAAATTTATCACTTAAGACAATTGCATTTATTTTAATATCTAAAAATTCTTCATGAGTTCTCATGAAATTAATATTTTCAAAACAAACTTCAATCATGTTATGTGCTGTTACTAAGCAAATTGTAGAATTTTAGAAATAATTTGATAAAATATAGACCTTTTCCAATATTCGTTTTCACATAACTATCAAAAAAGTGAATTTAAAATTTATTACTTGGAAAATTATACCTTGAACCTTTGAAACAGTTTTTGATTTTGAATTAGGAATTTTTCCTTCACTAATCTGTCTTAATGTTTGTGCTATAGCTGGTAAACTGACATATACTGAATCTACAGCATGTTTATGACTGGCCCACCTAGTCTTATAAATTTTTTTTAGTGTTAAAACTACACCTTCAACTTGCTTTCTTTGTTTTTCTTTTAACATATGTAACCTTGGAAAACTACTGATTAAAAATGTATATAAAGATTCTAGTGTATCAGAAAAAAAGAAACATGTGATCCAACTATCCAAGTGGTTAAACGTTGTAGGGATTATCAAAATAATAAATAGCAAATAGTTTTTTCTTTCAATTAATTTATGACATTCGACAGTCAATACTATCGCCGCGTTGTATATAAATATATAATTGGGCCTGATTTCCCTTCATTATACGTTTCCTCCGTGTTTGAATGATTAACAGGCACACCCTCATGTCGTCTTCCAAGTTGTTCACTTTTGATCGATTTTTGGTTTTGATAGTATTTAATATTTATTGAAGAGAATGTTGCTTCACGAATATAAGACGTAGAAAATTGCATAACATTCATAGCTTTGTAATTATTTTAAACGATTATCAAAATTTTACGTAAACGTTTATTTATAATCATGAATTCATGACATTTCGCGGCACACATTTTGCCCACTGGTTAGAAAACGCTACAATAGATAATTACCCAAGTCCTAAAATAATTATAGACACCAAATGTTATAGTCGGTAGTCGGTAACATTAACTACTTATTGAATCAAACAATTTTACAACTTTATTTAAATTATGACCCTTTATAATATTAAAATTATATAATTTTACCAATTATACGGTTATAATATGACGTTTGTTTTTCAGATCGCATACACATTTTGATGCCCAATATTTTTGTTCCAAATCGTGCCACAATGCGTTAAAACAATTAATAAAAATTCGTTGCCAAAATCAAATCGTTTTAGAAGAATTGGATTTTAAAATTAAACCTTATGGATTTTTACAAACTTTATTGTAATACCTTATTTGTTTTCATTTCTTATTGTTCCTTACTTTATTGAATTCTAAATATAATATATTATAATATAATTAATTACATACCTACTATATATACTTGTTTTGTAATTTAAATATTTTTATAGGTACATTGCTGTATCTTAGTTTTGCAAGACTATATAGATATTCAAATACTCTCTTTAATGACAAATAAATATGGAGTTCACTACATTTTATAAAGTTTATTGATAAATCCTAAAAAAAGATTGTATAAGAAGCACGAATGAGTTAAAAGGGAATTTTGACGCTGACGTATTTAGGGGGGTGTCCTGGGAGTTAAAACACTACCCAATTTTTTTTATGTAAGAATTATGTGGCTCATCTCAAATTGTAAAAGTGTAAAACGTGATATATTATTGATAATAATAAAAAATTAATGTGAAGGGATGAAACTTAAAACTTTTAAACTATAATTATATTTTCAGAGGGAAGAATATTAACTGGATACCCCACAAATAAATCCCTAAATATGCCACTGAGTATAGAGAGAGAATTAGGGATGATAATATAGGGAGTTTAATTCTCATATAATCTTCTCCGAGACGTAAGAATTTGATTTACGAAATGATCAATTTAAACTTGTTGCAATACCAATTGTTTGCTCAATGACAACCCAAAAAATATCATAGCATACTAATTGGGTATCAGACTATCAGATTCAAATTGGTGGAGATGGGCTAAACCGACCGATTTTCAAACCGACATTGTACCTTTCTAATTTGGGCCAGAGTTACAGGTATAGTTAAAAAAAAAAATTGCCTTTCTAATGTTAAATGCTTCAATAATATGGTGTCAATTTATTATAATGAACAATTATAATAACTATAATACTATAATACCAAGAAAGACAAATATTAATAACATAATTAACATTATTACACTGTGTAAAATTTTAGTTATTAATGACTTAATGTAGTAGCATATTTCTTATATCAGAGTCAACACTCGCAACTGTGTTCATCTTCATTGAGGTATGACATCATCACGAACACTTACATCCCATTTAACACTTTTTGTCACTTTATCTGATACTTCAATTTCAGTTTCGCTAAACATAAACAAGTCAATTTTATTTTCTATTATACCAATATTATGTAGGATCTGAGAAACATTAAGTTTAAATTTATTGTAAATATTCTTTAGGAAATAAATTACTTCTTTAAATGTATTAATACATTCGACAAGACTATAATCATTGTTTGTCATTTCGGATAACGAATTCGGTGTAATTCCTAAACAATCTAATTCATTTTTTAATTTGGTTTCATAATCTAGCAGCATTTCAACATTTTCACGATCACATGAATTGACGACATCCATAAACATTTCAATAATATCTTCCACTGGCCTTGGTACAAATCTAAATATAATTATTAAATTAAAAGCATTTAAACTTTGTTTTAAATCATATAATTTATACATATCAGGCTTTTTGTTGATACTTATAATCTTTTTAAGTATATTTAATATGTTCGAATACACTACGGCAATGAACCATTTTACGGTGAAATTCATATAATCGAAACTATCGTGTATTTCATGCGTATACATATTATAACTTCTATAAATATCAAAAACCGTCATTTCTGAACCATTCCAATACATTCGAATTTTTAAATTCAATTCATCGATGCGTTTTTTGTAGCTCATAACTTCAACTATCAAATCTCTGAAAAAATTAAAATAATCTTTATATGCAAATATTGACTGCAAATATTCATACGGCTGTGATAAGTCATTGTTTAATTTTGAATTCGAGTGCCAGGCAAATTTTTTTTTAATTTTATCCATTACTTTTGGCGATGAATTACCGTGACAATTAATGTGCGTATAAACTTCCACTACATTGTAGATATCATGTTGGAATTTCATTAGGTTTTGTATTTGTTTATTGTTCATCGATTGCTGTACGTTAGAATTGAATAATTCAACATTGTCCATGTTATAAATTATCATTAACAAAATTGTTTTTAATTCGACATCCTCTTGTTTGTGATTTATAATTATATAATTGATCATTTGTTTCAGTTTTTCCCAGTGTTTATGACACTTATCAACATTCATATTTATATGATTTAATATTTTTGATATTTTCGAGGCTTTATCACAAAAATATTTATTGTATTTTTTTTTCGTTTCTAAATGTGCATAA
>CM023357.1:54187911-54241819 GCA_013282895.1 Eriosoma lanigerum | reverse complement strand
TACGTGTCGTTATCTTCTTCTTCTTGAGTGTTGTGAACTTATTTTAACAACCATCTTGAGATTCATCATAGAAGGTACGGAGAAGTTTCAACAAGAGTAATATTATCGTAAAATTAGCTGATCATTTTTTTTAGCTACTAGGAATAATATAAGGTATATAAATACAAATTACAAGTGGAATACGTAATCCGTACATTCATATTATAATTCAAATAAATTTAATTAATACTATTATATTAAGTACGAGCGGAATACTTGATTCGTACATACATAATAATATATCTTGAACGATGGACACTCTTCATGATATCAAGGAAGGGTAATAAACTAAGAACTTAATTATAATAACCTAACTTACAAAAACACAAAATTACTAATTTACACACAATTTTTTTATCCTTTAACTCTTTTCACTTAAAAGGTGTTTTCTTTTTTTAAATAGGTACTGTTATTGATAGCGTGGAGAAATGTTATTCAAACAATATTGAAATACCTAATGTAAATAATGAGTTATAGACCTATATCTATTATCTTCAATAGATTTTAATTAATTAAATAACGGATTACCAAATAATGTTTTGATTAAATTAACCACAAAAAAAAAAAAAAACGTTTTTGAAGGTAGGAGAAAATTAATTGAAAAATAATTTATCTGACGTAGAATTACTCAACTTTCCTTTATATTTTCTTTATTATTTTAAAAAAAAACTGTGAAGGTAGATGAGTACCTACAATGATCAATATTTGAATGACTCTGAAAATGAAAATCTTAATTATGATTTTTCAAATCATTATTTGTAAAACATTCAATTATTGTGTAATATATATTATTACGATGTTTTGATTAAATAGGTACTTTATGTTTCCAAATTCGTATCTAATATTATTAATATCTACTAAAGGTCTAAAAATATCTGTAATAAAAATTGTTAACTGTTTTAAGTTTGTAAACGGTAATTTTCAATATTGAAATATATTGCGAAAATCAATTTTTTTTTATTATAAAGCATTAATTACTGTGGTCTGTGGACCTGTGGTTATTAGCCTTTTTAGGTAAACTTAAAGTATAGAATTAAATTAGATATGAATTACATAAATTACATAATTTTTTATTATGGTAAATTACAATTATTGTGTGGTATAATTAAAATCAATATATGATGAACTAATGAACAATATTTATAGATTAAAAAAAAAATCCTAAAACTTTTACACTCTTTTTTTCTTTCTTAAAACATGAAAACTATTGGAGTTAAACAGTGCCACAGTGGGAACCTTATTTTTGTGACCTTTTATTTTAATCTAGGTAATGTAATTTATAATAAATATTTCTGTATAACAAATTGGCACAAATCATGATTAATTAATAATGCATTAGTTTTTGAGTTAATGTATTTTTGAAATTTACAAATATGAAAGATTAAAAGGATTACCTTAAAGAAGTAATTTTTGTAAAGTAATACAGTTCAATGTCGTGGATTATGGAGTTATGGGTCTAATAATGCGTTATTGTGTTTGTGTAATCAAAGGTCCCAGGTTCTCATTTTTTTTTCTTAAAATTTGTTTAATATTTCCATTTGGTTTCGGGTAGTTTTGGTATTATGTGCAAATTTTATAAATACAAAAATAATTTTTTACTTATATTAAAATTACTTTTTCAAACATACCTACAATGATATACCAAAAACCTACCACTAGTATTACTCATACTTTTTTTGACATATATTTTGTCATTTTGACGATATTATACGTGACATAATTTCATTATAACCGTATTTTACGACAGATAAGAGTGTATGACGTACATGAGGTACAGTGGAATTCCTATTCTAATGCCCACGGGGACAAAAAAATTTTAATATAATTTAATTAAAATAGTCAAAACGAAAATAAACTTTTATGAATTCAAAATACCTAATAAAAACAAACATCAATGGCCAACGAGCCCTTTCAATCAACCCTCTCAAATACGCACTTGAACGACAACTGGAGTTAAACGGTTTTTCATTTTTAGGGAACAAATCGCTATTATTGGCCAAGTGGCCACACTGAATTGACGTATTTTGTTCAAACATAATATATTTTGGGAAATGTATTATTTTTTTCGTTTTGTCTTTGTTGCAGACTTGCAATGTTTTGTTATCGCTTTAAAATACGATAAATTATTCTGTTTTGTTTTTTTTTCACATTTACTGAATATAATATAATATTATATTGAACAATTTAAAGAAGTAAATGACAAACTGTTGACTATGGATATTCTATCTGCGCGTTATTAATTTATATTTTATTATTATAATTTAAATTCTGTTAAATTACATTAAGATGATGTCAATTCCTACCAATAATCTAAAACTGGCGGTCGAAATGGCGTCCCGCGTAGAATCAGCTCTAGCAAAACGGGTTGGCGATCAACCGGAGGTTTGTAAAGACTTGCTAAACAAATATGAAAATATTTTTAATACGGTATAACCTTTTATGCAGACACAGTGTACGACTTCTCAACAAACAACTCAACAACTAAAGACGCAATTTGAAATTAATGACTTGTCCGACACTGATCGCATACTACTTACGAGTAAATCCATACAAAGTGATATTGAGGAATTTTCAGGTAATTATTTAGCGTCTATGTAACATAACCAAGCTATATCAAGCGTTTATAATTACCTACATAAAATTGAAATGTATTTATTTTCATTTGTAGCAACAAAATATAGTAATATTTTTTACAAAAAGGTACATTTTCGTTTTTAAAATTATCTTATTTAAAAATGGTATTCATTAAATCAATAACTTGTGCAGGTACGGTGATTGTGACTAGGGGGCGGTATTTAACTCCAAAAGAAAAAAATCAAGCATCATCAGAACGATCATTACATTTACTAATAAAAGGGCCAAAAAAACAAAATTTAGATCGTAAGAGTATTGCACTTTACATTAATAATATTATATTTATTTGATAGATAAATAATATATATTTGTATAATTATATTAGTTTCTATTCAAAAAATTCAATCTCTTATTCAAAGAGACAAAGATATGTCCAAACATCCAAATCTGACTTCTGGTCCTTTGATTAATGGTGCAGGAATTGTGAGTATATTTTATTTTGTCTGATATTTAAAAAAAAAAATTTAATTATATAATCAATTAATGAAATTCTAACATTAAATTTATAGGAAAAAGTTTTAATTGGCTTAGATCATGCACCACCAGCCTTCGATCTCAGAAATAAAATATTAGGTTTGAATGGAGCTAATCTTCATTATATAATGAATGAAACTGGTGCAGTTGTAACTATGCGTGGACGAGGTTCAGGATTTATTGAGGCCAATGGGCAAGAATCAGTTGAACCTTTACATCTTTGTGTCGAGTAATCAAAATTAAATACTATTTTAGACTAGCTAAAAAAAAAAAAACAAGTATTGTGTTTTAAACTCTAAACGTGTTTATAATTATTGTAGACATGCCAAAAATGAAGTACTTCAGAATGGTAGACAGTTGGCTTTCAATTTAATTGAAACTATTCAAAATGAATATAGTGCTACTTACACTGCTAACCATGTAGCACCACCACCCAATGTTACTCATCAACCATCCAACATACACATCCAACAACCTCAAGTAATCCAAACTATTCAAACTAATGGTCAAATTCAACAAATAAATCCAAGTAAATATTAACAGCATTAATTTAAAAATTAATTGACTAACATTTGCAATTATTCATAGCCCAATATCAGACTGTTCAAGTTGCTGCACCGTCTGGAATGATGACATTACAAGATGGTTCACAAGTAGTACAAACATCTGTTGCTAGTGTTCAAATGCCATTATTCGCACAACAAGCTGGTAAGAATAATTATAACCATTTTATTTTATTATATTATTAGATTTAGTAATTTAAATAGTATGATCTAAATAAATAATTGAATATTAATTTTACAATTTGATTTTTAAAAAATCAATATAATTTATTAATATTATTAAATGTTATAAATTATTATTATTTAATGATATAAATAGTACCTCAAATAATGGCTGTTCCTCCACCAGTAATGGGAGGTCATCACCAACAACAGGCGGCACAAAACTCTCAAGGTCCAACTCATATTGCATCTTTGAGTCAACATCAAGCATCGATTATTCCTCAAATACAAACCCAGATTGTTAATCAGCAACAACAGCACCAACTTCCACTATCTGTTACCCCAGTTAGTTATTCAACAATTCAGCCACAACAACAAATTCAGCAACAAACAATACAAACTGTATGTTTTAGATTAAATTGTAATTGTATTTTGTTAACCTTATGTTGATTTCTCATGTTTTAGAAAAGCTTAGAAAATGTTCAACATACACCATCAGTAACCCATACTACTCCTACATCACTGGCTAATGGTGTCATTCCACATACTCAGGCATATATGACTCAAGCTGCACTTCCTATTCAAGTAAATATTAATTCAATAATTTTATTAATAATTTATTATATTATCAATATTTGTTTAGTATATTCAAACTTCTAATGGACAAATTATTGCTTATCAACCTCAAATGCAGTCAAATGCATTTCAAATGGCTCAAAATTCCAATGTTGGTCAAGTAGCCCAAATAACCCAACCTACTAATACAGGCTTAATCGGTACTACATATATATTGGGCAATCAAATGGCCCAATATCAACAACCATCTGGTCAACCGGGTCAAGTCATGATTGTGCAGTATCAACCACCACCACCAGCAGAAATACAACAACCTGCAATGCAGACTATTCATTTGCAGCAAACACAGTCTGGTCAATTAATTCCAACAAACATTCCTAATGGCCAATTGATAGTGCAACAAACGCCGGGACAACCTGCCCAAATACAAATGATGATGCCTCAACTAAATCAGTTCCAAAACATTCAAAACCTTCAACCTCAAATTATACAGAACTTGCCTGGCCTTTTACAATCTCAAGTTAATCAAGCGTCCACACAACAATTGCTACTCCAGCAACAAGGCAAAACATTTACCCAACAGACAGCTTCACCTGCTGGCAATCAATTAATGTCATTACCAATATCTCATCAGATTTTACAATCTCAAGGTAATGGTATCGTTACAATGACGCTTCCACAACAACAGCAGCAGCAACAACAACACAAACCCCAACATCAAGTGATTCAAACGCAAATGTCAGATAAACAACAGGTCATCTATAAACAAGACGACAATCATCAACCGATAATGATACAGCAAGGACAACAACAGTCCATTCAGTATTTCCAACAAAGCAACCAATATCAATATCAACCTTTAAAACGATCATATGAAATGGTAAGATAGAAAAACCTAAATAAATTTACTCATTAATCAATTTACAAACGTTTTCAGGTCGTGTCAGAAGGTGGTGGAATAACAGGTGCTAAAATTTTAAGAACAGGACCATCTTCAATTACAGGGCAAGTACACGAATGATAAATACTTATTTATTTTATTAATGTCTAATAGAATATTATCACTAATATATTTTACTTTAGGACCTTAAATTATGTTATTTTTCAGGAGAAGAGGAAATTTATAATAATTTAATTTAATTAATTTTTTTTTCATAACTAATTAATTAATTTTATTGCTATTTATTATATACATTTATTTAACAGTAACGATGGTAATGACGACAACCAAATACGCCAATTGACAATTAATGGTATGGTAGCAACATCAAGTACTGGAAGACGTACACCACAAACTAATTTTCAACATCAATTGGCAACAGGTGCCTCAAATATTTCAGGTTAACAATTGTAATGCATTATAATATTTATATTGAAAATTTTTATTTTCCAGTGTGGCTGCAATTTTCTAACCATGTGTTATTTTTCAGAGTTCAAAAAGAAAACTAATATTTTTTTCTAATTTTTTTACAGGACTTATAAAATAATAAATAATAATATAAAACCATTCTATTAATAATTAATAAATACATTTTATTTTCAGGTGATCTTCGCTCCAAAGAATGCTCAACCATGAGCTCCAAAGGTTTGTATTTTCTATTAAATTTTAATAATTTACATTTGATTACAAACTAATAATTTGAAATTACATTATAGAAGATATAAATAAGCAAGCAGACCGAAATAAGCAACAACGATATCAATTTTATCCAGGCAATACATTTTTTGCTGATTCTAATTCTAGTTTATAAATTTTTCTTAATAAGTTAATTATTATTTAAATTATATAGGCCGTGGATACGAACCAGATCAACGGGCAGGGACGCCTGTATCGGATTCCAATCGACAGCAAGCAGTAACATTTACAGTATTGCCTGATCCAATGAGAAATCAGACATTCACTCCAACTCAAGCAACAGATTTACAACACCAACAGCAACAACAACAACAACAACAACAACAACAGCAGCAACAACAACAGCAGCAGCAGCAACAACAACAGCAGCAGCAGCAACAACAACAACAGCAGCAACAACAACAACAACCACAAGCTACTATTACATATCAAACCCAACAACAAATACCATCATATTGGATTCAGCAAAGTAGTTCTCCTCAAGAAAATACTATTACTGGTACACCTTCACCAAAAGAAGGAACGCTACATTATGTAGATTAATGCTTAAAAAGTATTTATTAATTTAAAACATTTAATTTTTTTTTTCTACTTTTTTTATAAGTTTAGTTAAATTAATGATTTTTAAGTCTATTTTTTAAAAAAATAAATTTTAAAAAAAAATTCTGTTTTATTTTTTACAATTATCATCAATAACAATTAAACTGAGAATTTCTAATTCAAAAAAGATTTCGGCAAATAGGACAGGTTGATTTGTTGCTCGTCATAAACCATTTATACTAAAAAACAAAAATCAATAATCATATTATGAATTACAGTAACATAGATCAAGATTATTTATTAATTCATTTTTTAATACTCACTAGACATGAGCTGTGGAATTTTTTATGACATGTACGACAGGCCGACTTAGGTAATTGATTATTTGAATTATGTAATACAGAATAACAAATATAACACTCTTCAATACTATCAAACTTTTTGGCAATATTTATATGCCACATTTCTATACCATCAAGAATTGAACCATTCTGGTGCGCAAAATACAATGCTAATCGTTTCAACCAAACTTTCCAAATAGGCATGTTAATATTTATGTCACTGCTGACTCTGATTGTGCCCAAAGGATGATTACTGGCCATCTGTATGGTGATATCGACAGGTGTCTCTTCAATTATATAAGATACAACTAGTGTACCACGATTTTCATATGAATTTATCTAAATCAACAAATAATGTAAATACATAATATTTACTAAGTACAGAAAACTTTAAAATACATACTGAAATATTTTCAAATGGTTTTGCTTGTTTAACGTCTTGTAATTCTTGGATGATTAAATTCGGGGTTACATATTTTGTAGTTAACTTATCAACTAAAGTAGACACTCTATGTTCACGGTTCACCCACCATTTTCGAACAGCTGCTGGCAACATGTGTAACAGATTATAATAAGTCCAACATACCAAATGCCATAATTTTTTGTTATTCCAATAACTTTTAGGTGTACAATTAGGCTGTAAATTAAACAGCTCCTTAATAATAGGATTGACATCATTATTAGCATATGTCTTGATGATTGAATTTGGCAATAACTTTAATAGGTTCTCCATTAGACACGAAATTGAATTGTTATCGCTAAAATACAGATAATTATATTAATAATAAATCAAAATTCTAATTTTATATTCTTCAGACTATAAATAGTTATTTTATATTATTTTTGAAAAACAAAAAGTTGACATACAATTGTTTTATTCTGAATTCAGTATATCAAAAAATAATAAATATGGTGTTCATACAATTGAAAACATAATATAAGACAAATATGATTAACAAACATTTTATATAAAGAAATCAGAATTTTGTTTTATTTATATAATAAAGTTAACATTGAAAACTTATATAATGTTAATTTAGTAACATAAAATTCTGATCACCCTGTATATTGTGTGAACTTACTTTAAATGAGAAATATACTTGTATCGTTTTTCAAAATCAAGTTTTGAACATATTTTTAATATAACATTCCATAAGAGCAAATAAACTCTTATGTGTTTAAAATCGATAGTAAAAGGTTCAGGTTCAAATGTGCTTCCAATTCTAAAAACAAGCATTCAAATTTAAAGTACAATTTATAATACAAAATAAAAGTACGACTGACATACTTGATATCTGTTAACATTGTAGAAACTAAGTATTGAAGTTGTTGTAATGGTAACACACCGAGTTCAAATGGTACTTGATCATTTTCAGTGTCAGTTACGTGGACTTTATGCAGCTCACACAATCTGATGGAGATTAAAAATAATTATTACTCAATACAATATAAACAAGACAGTAATTACAGTTAAACTAACCTGTCCAAAATATTGTATGCTGTAATTTCAACTATATAATAGTCCGAATTAATTAAATTTGAACAAATAATAAATAAATCTTTTTGGTCTATTTCCTCAAAATCTAAGTATTTTATACAGTCTGTTAGTGATTCCAACACCAATTCGTGAATACAATTGTTACATTCATGTGATAATTTCATCCAAATTTTTAGTAAACAAGTTTGTAAAACTTTTATATCTGATTTAAATGTAGGTAGATTTATACTGTTTGGGTCGACCATATTATAAATACAATTAAGGTAGAAATTTATTAGTTTTGCAAACAAGGTTCCAGTTAAAGCCACTATCACTCCAACTGGTAAATATGTGTTATCATGAAAATTGTCTACATTCGTTAGGTTGGACATTATATTTTTTAAATGCATGTATATTGTAGTGGTATATTTTATAATTAATGTTTCTTCATCACAGAGAAACACTAAGTTTAAAAACTCAATGTCACGTATCGTCTCAATCATTTTATTCTCTTGTGTTAAACATCTAGAAAAAATTAAACAAAATCTTTGGTCAAGATTTCAAAACATTGCGTTAATAACACTCACTTGGGATCACTGGTAAGTAATATTTCTTTAGAATCCAATACTTTCTGCATTTGATTAATGGTGGTTTCGTTGTTGGAAGTCTTTTTAAAGTGCACATTCCAAACACATCGTGTATCAGCTAATGAAAGATGATCATACTCCAAATTGCTCATACCACACAAACTCGCCAATATCTATACAAGTAAAATACTATGTTAAAATAAATAATATTCTTACAAAAAAATAAAAATGATCAAATTTAAGTATAAATATATAATTTACTTAACTGTCAAGCTTATTGTAGTATATTAATATTTATTATTTAATATAAATAAAATTAATGCAATATTAACTATAAGATTAGGTAATGCAGTTAAAAACTTAAAACAATATAAATTATACATTAGCATTGGTCGACCTTAGGTTCATAAAAAATGCCACCAATTGTTTACAAAAATTATTCAATTATATTTAATTTTAAAATATACATTTAACATTAAAAATGTATTACTTATAAAACAAACTAAAATAAACAAAAAATTAACTATTTAAAAATAAATTGTATACCTGAATGATGTGTATAAAATTTGGACTATCACTGTGTTTTAACATTGCAGATTTATATAGAGTGATCAATTCTTCATTGGGTAATGACAACATGTCCAATGCAAATTCCAAAGATTTACTCCAGTATGGGCCATCATTAATTGTTCTATTATAAAAATTTGAATAAAATTTATATATTTTTTAAAAGTTTAAACATAATTTGATGAATAAAATATCTTACTTTTCAATCATTTTATTTATGATATTAAATGCCACAACTTTTGATTGTGATTGTATAAGTACTGCAACATTGGTTTTGATAATTTCAAAAACACTACTCTTGATTTTACAACAATATTTTCTCTAAAGTACAAATATAATATTACTTTTAGAATAATAAATTATATTAAGATACTTGTTTTATACCTTTATTAACATACTTACATTTGAAAAATATTTTAATAAGTTAGCAATCACATTTACATTACATATTGTATTGACCATAATATCAATAAATTGTTCATTTACATTATTCGATTTATCAGGTAATTGTTCGGATTCTGTGAATAATTTCAATAGTTGTTTTGTAAACACATACATGTGAGAATATAGTGCATACACCGTATGAAAGCATTCACCGCTCGTATCCATATTATTTATAATATTTCCAGTGTAAGATAATGATCCATCTATATATGATGCTATTTCACAACATTTAATTGCTTTTGAGTAATCAATATTATTTGCGCATTTAAACAATTCATATAGAAATTGAACAGGCAAATTATTCTGTTTAGTACATAATACAAAATCTTCAATAAATTGATCCACTGTACTTTCTACATGTTCTATGCTAACTTCCATTAGTTGTACATAATTTGTAATAACTAAACTACACCTCTGTATCACTTCATTATTGTGTGTATCCAACATATTCTTCAATAAAAGTTTCCAAGTTTGACTAAGCTCATGTTGGTCTTTACAATCACCATCTTGTGTTTTTTCTAAATATGTACGAATTAAACATTCCATTACATTGAACATGAGATCCAAATGAATATTGACAAATGATTGATCACTTAAATTTTTTTCAAATATTCGTCTCAACATATTGACTAACGACGAAGTGGGATTTGTATATACTGATTTCAAAAGTACTTTCATCCATTTTTTGCACACAATATTTTCTAAAAATATATAAAACCTCGTTATATTAAAGCGTAGTAGCATATATTTATAAATATAAAAAATTACCTTTTAACTTTAAGCTATCAACGAGTAGATTTGATTTATTTTCATCTACATCAAAAGATATGAATTTTTTAAACTCATTTTGCATTGGAACAGTTTCTAACCAATTACTAATCACTTCAGGTAATGTATGTCCATCACTAATATACTTCATTATTTCTTTGAGCACAACATTTAATCCAAACTATACAATTATACAAATAAATAACATTTAATTTCACATATATGATAAATATTGTATTTAATAAATATTATAATTACCAAATTTAAATCATTGATTATAATCACTTGCTCTTCCTCTTTCTCAATAGATTCTAATAATCCAACATTTAATGATATTAAGTTATATGTTAATACTTTATCATCATTTATCCATGTTTTAACATAATTTTCATAGAATCTAAATGTTGGTGATGATAATACATCATTATTATCAACAAGTAATATTTGAGATAATTTTTTATCAACAGCATAGTTTTTAAATGCTAATATTACTTGACACACTTGGTTAACAAATAAATGTCCAAATTCAGGATTTGAAGTTTTGTTTAAGTAGAATTGTAAAACAATGTTAACAAAATTTTCCAAGTCAATTTCATAGTCTTCATTGAAGACTAGTTTTGGAGAACAAAACACTTCATTGGTGTTGGTTTCTTCAAATGTAACTCTCAATTTTTTTTTTTTTTTCACTTGAGGACTTTTCAAATGGTTTAATACAATCAAATGTACTTGCAGTTGACATAGAATGTTATCAAAAATAATTTCATCATCAAGACTACCATTCAAAATAGTATTCAAAGTATTCCAAATTGTGTATTTTAAATCATGTAATGAATTGTCTTTAGATAAAAATTCAAGGAGTACTGCTAAATGAGATATAACTGGTGGTGTCATAGTTTTTGCTAACTTTCCAGTAAGACTGAATTTAACCAAATTTAATACCTGTTGTGAAAAATGAAACGTAATAAATATAAAGATAAATATTTAGGTTAAATGAAATACATACTTCAGAAATCACTTTGTTACCAAACGATTCATCTTTACAATTATTTGTTAAAGTAAAAGTAACAATTTCAAAAAGAGTTTCAATACCAGATACAAAATTGCTACGATCAAATCGGCCCGACATTTTTTCTAATCTAATACACAGATTAATATAATGATAAAATTATAAAAATTAATGGTTTTTTTTTACCCTTGTATAATTGAATTTATACATTTCAAATGAAATTCATTTATCTTTATAGTATTCATAACAGGAGAATGTTTGCATAATTCCAATATATTTTCATATGCAGATGAAATGCATCCTTTTGTACAAACCAGTACTTTCCACAGTTTTGGAAGAAAGATTTTTTCAGCATTTGATTGTAACCAAAAATCATGCAACTATAAAAATAATAATTTAGTTTACTAATGTTATTTAATTACAAAAAAAAAAAATTACCTCAGGTTTTGATAAAACAAGTAAAATGTTTCTCCAAATTACTAATGAGACTGTAAAATTATCTTCATCAACATTATCAAACACAGCAAAAGCTACTTTTTTACATTCATCTTGTAAGAATCTTTGCAATTTAAATAATATGGAGTGTAATAAAGTGTACCAAGCTTGTCGAACCTAAACATAAATATTGAATAACAATTTTAAAAGGTTAAAATTAACCCAAGAAAAATATATAAAACATACACTTGGTGTTGGATGTTTATTTAATTTCCAGTACGTAGAATTATTAAGCAACATTGATTTAAATTCGCTTTCAAAATTTTCAATATGTTCATCAGGAAGAGAATTTAAAAATGCTGATGTTGCATACAAACAACTAGTAGCAGTTCTAATTTGTGTTTCCTTTAATTCATCAGAATCAACTCTATAAAATAAATTTATAAACACAAAAATGTTATTAAATTTTTTTTAAATGTTTGTGCTTGTTTAAACTATAAAACTTACTTAGTATTTAACAGAGCTGAATTTGTAATGTTTTCGATTAAATAAACAAAAATTTCTTTTTGACAAAACACAATTACTTCAGTTCTTTTATTTAAAGGAAAGGTGTTCTAAAATTATATAACTATCGTTAGCTCAATATTAAATTCAACATTATAATAAATATAACACAAACCTCAAACATAGATTTTGCAACAGATGCAGTTGGTGGATGAGTGTCAAATTGGGCCACAAACCAATGAGCAAAAAACCTCTTAAGATACGGAGCTACATTACGTTGCACACGACTTAAATATGAACGCATAGCTTTTTGAGTCCCTTCGCGTATACGCGGTTCATTATCCTTACACAAAGTTACATATTGAGTTATCCATGGTGCTGACACTTCTTTAACAATATCTTCATCCTTAGAATCGCACAATGTTGCAAATTCTTTTAATGCCTATAAAACCAATAATAATATGTAACCAATACTGTTTGATCCACACAAGTGCTAAAATTCATACTTTTAGTTTCGTAGTAGAATCTTTTTTATTCATTTTTTTCAAGACCACTTGAAAATCTGGACTGACATTACAATCCAAAATATCAGATAATGGAAATTTAAGCTTATCCGGAATCACTGAATATGTATCGGTAGTATTCAATAACAACTGAGCTCTCGCACTGCTCGATGGCTAAAACAGTTAATAAATTAAATAATGTTTAAATTTAAGTGTTAAACAAGTAATTGACTTACTTTGCAGTTGTTTTTTACCCTCTGAGCAATTTGTTTTTTCCCCATTGTTTATAAACGTACTTGTAAGGTGGTATTTATTATGTGTGTTAGTTTGAGTATTCAACATCAACAGTATTAATCATTACATCAAACTATACACCATACTAGTAAGTTTAGCTTTAAACAGACTTAAAGTATTATTTAAATTTTATTTTTATTTATACCGAAAAAAACACTCACAAATCCAAATTATAAGCTGTAAGCATTGATAAAATATATATTTATTTATTCTATCGTGCTTATGCAGTAATCACGACTCATTGACTCAATCCCTTATACCTATTAAGTATTAAAGTAGGTATCACTGCTGTTGATAGTATCTATAAAAAAAAAAATTAGATAGTACTATCTATAACCGTGGTTGGTAGGTACGCAGATATCTATATTATACTAATAATTATTATATCTAATATAGATATCTGTGGGCACGATTAATAGATAAATCTATTAACCGTGATCTGTGGGTAGATACATAGACTTATAATTATATATATTATAAGTCTCTGGGTAGGTATCACGATAGTTTATGATATATCAAAGATTAAATAAAACCATAGAATATAATAAACATTTTTCCGATTTTTATTGTTGTCAAAATATTTTTCGTTAACCTTGAAATTACTAATAACTTCTTGTCGGCCCATCATTTCCGTATTCGTGAAATTGTAGTTAACATCATGTTGGCCCTCCAGAGGATAAAAAAATTGAATATTGCAGAGAAAAATATTAAAGTTTGTGTTAACATGAACAATTGATTTCATATTTTTTATTTATTACAATTTTTTTAACAAAATAAAATATTATTAATATTATAAATTATTTAAAGTTTCCTATTTTTGGGATTGTTTAAATTTCTGTTCTTGTTAGTGTAGAATAGAATAAAATGATTTAAAAGGTAACCTTAGGAAATTGTTGGCAAGGATATTCAAAATATACATCACGATTCATACTGTTTAATTTTTTGTCCAACATTAAGTAAAATTGCCAGTGTCAAATTTGCTTATAAAGATTTGATCTTAAGATGTGTTATAATTAATAATATATTAATAATAATTAATTAATTCGCGAACGAACTAATTCAATTGAAGGAATCAGAAGTGAATGACCAAAAAATTGAACGTTGTTTACTGAATCATTGGCTAATCACCAACCAATTTCAGAATGTGCTAACAACACAGTGTATACAACTTTTAAAACATAGATAAAAAAAATTTATTGTGTTATCTCAGTACATATCCCCGCCAATATATTTGTGTATCTATGTCATAGAATGTCATGTAATAATTACTGTATAACAGGGCTGGTAAAGTGGTAATACGCGAAGAAAACATAAAATGACTAAAATGTATACGTTTTGTTTTTGAAATTCACTCTTATGAAATACTTTCTATTTCAGATAATAAGTTAGGTTTTTAATTTTTATACTTAAATATATTATGTAGTTAAAAATGATGTAATAAAACATATGTTGTATAAATTATAAAAAATATTTTTGTTTGCAATTTTCTTTTTTCACTCTTGAATAAGTACCTATCTAAATAGAAAATAATAAAATATTTCTATACAGACACAGAATATAATATATTAGTATATTCATATTTTAAAGTAAAATTTAAATGTTGTAAAGTTAATAATATAGAATATTTGTATACATATAAAATAAGTATTTTTAAGTATTTGATAAATTTATTCTTTATTAATAAATACATAAAAAAACAATTACACATGTACAATTATTTAATTTTAAGTATTAACATTAAACATTAAATAATAATAAATTAATATTTATTTGATAAATTTTAAGTTTTTCATTTTATTTAAGTGAGTACTGGGTAGTAAGTACTGATTCCAGAGAGAATTGTAAATGTATGACCAGTTAGAAAACATTCTTTCTAACTGGAAAGTTGACGCTGGTAAACTGAGTAATTTATTAGTTAACCCTTGTAATTCTGAATGTTTTTTTTAAGTAAAACACCAAAATACAGTTGCTGATAATCCTTGATTTTTTAATAACTATAATAACAATAATTAATAATAATAATAACTAGTTCACTAAAGTAAACAATGAACGATTGAACTGAAACTGAAATTGAACGATTCACGTAAAAGAATCAGAAATCCCATCAAGATCAAAAATAAATTGATAAAAGTTGAATCTTGGTCAAAAATGAGTTAAAGCCACAGATGTATATATACAAGGTATACAAGTCTGTGGTTAAAACTAAGGTATATTCATAGAATATAATAGAAATGACACTCCCGATTTTCATTATTCGGCCAAAATATTTTTTGTTGACCTTAAAATCAACTAATGTCGAGCCTCCAGAAAATGTTAACAAATTGATCATACTAGTGTCGTTTCTATTATCTTCTATGGTGCCATGGTCTTAGAAGATAAGGTTTGATCACTTCCACCTGCCCGACTAAAATATGTTTCTGCTTAAAAAGGCAAATATATTTCCAATTATAACCACCATATTGTAAAGAGTAAAATGTTGGTGGTTGAAATTTTTTTGAGTCTTCTCATTGGTAATTTACACACGTAGAAAACTTTTAATAAAATGGCTTATCAGTATAATATATTGGATTATAATGAGTTTTGCTCAGAATCATATTTTCCAATGTAAGAACATTGCATCCAAATCAAAATAAACCACTAGTTTCTCTGAGGACTGAAGGGACGAAGAGGAAATGTTCGGACTCTATTTCCCATTTTTTAAAATAGGAGTAAGTTACAATAAATGATTTACTTTATGTTAGGTTATAAAATAATGTTAATAACAGGTTGTTCATTAGATTTAAATAGAAACCAATTTATATATATATATATACATGTATGTGTTTTTTTATGTATTATATTTTATCTAGAAAACATAACAGAATATATTTTCTTTTATTTAACATAAAAAAAAAACTAAAAGTTTAAAATAAATACTTAAAGATAATAAATTATTTAAATCTTTGTGATTTATAACTTTAATAATTAATTATTCATCCATAGCTTGTAAACGATGTCTTGTGAGATTTGCGATGTCATAACAAGCATCAGCGGTCAACAAATCTGATACCTAAAAAAATAATTATAATTATTCAGAAATATTATATTTTAATTTTACTATTCATTATTCACATAGTATTACACATTGTAATATAATTTGAATGATAAATCTAACTCAATTACATTTGTTGAATCAATTAATAAAAAGTAAAGTTAAGTGAGAATGTCGATTGTGGACGTTCCTCCTTCGTCCCTTCGGTCCTAGGAGAAATTAATAGTTTATTATACTTAAGATTTGAATACAATGATATTGCATTAGAAAATACGATTCTGAGCGAAACTCAATATGCTATACTGATAATCCATTCCAAAATTTTACCACGAAAATAAATTTCAATTACCTACGATCTAAACTTATTTAGTTATCAAGAAATAAAATAATGAAACCATAATTTTGCAATTTTCAAGAACTCGAGCTTACGAAAAAAAATTGTCAGTCACGATTATCAAAATATTTTGTAAAAACATTAAGTGAGGTAAAAAACATTAAGTAATTATATGTCTAGGCTTCGATAAAATTTTCAAATCAATAAAATAAAAACTGCAGGAAATATTATTGAAAAAAAACCCCAAAATTCTATACTTAATCAGAAAATCAATCAATCATTTCTAAATTTTTTCTTGTAATGAAGTTCACCTAAGTAAATAATCAAAAAATTTTCAAGACACTATGATTAAAACTCAATTATTAATCACATAATTCAAATATTTTAAATTTCAGAAACATTATTTTGCCAATTTCCGCCATTTTTTAGTAGTTTTTCTTCTCCCAAGAAAAAGCTTTTGAGAATTTGGAAAAATGAGCTAAATAAAAAACCATCTAGATGCAATTTGATACCGAAAACATTACCTAAATGTGGTAATCGGACTATTATTTCTACCCAAAAAAAGTGTCTTCATACATAAAAAAAAAAATATAATACTCATTTCTATTAAAATTATTTAAATTTTAGAAGCTTATAAAATAAAGTTGCAACTTACGATTTTCAAAATATTTTATAATAAGATTAAGTAGTGTATGATTAGACTTCGATAAAATTTTCAAAGCGATAAATCGAAAATTTCCGGAAATATTAAACATTTTTGAAAAAAGGTTAAAAGCTCAATACTTAGTCAGAAATTGAACCAGTCATTTAAAAAAATTATTCTATAATGTAGAACACTTATTTTGACACTCAAAACAAGTTTCAAGTTCCTACAATTAAAATTCAGTTAGTTATCACGAAATTAAAAAATTTAAAATAATGAAACCGTTATTTTGCCGATTTTCGGGAATTTTAACTTTAAGTCTATAAAAAAAAAATTGTCAGTCACGATTTTCAAAATATTTTATAAAAAGATTAAGTAGTAAATGATTAGACTTCGATAAAATTTTTAAAGTGATAAACCAAAAATAGCTGGAAATATTAAACATTTTTGAAAAAAAGTTCAAAATTCTATACTTGGCCAAATAATTAACCGATCCATTATAAAATTGTACCACACTTGTATATTACCTATATTAATGTTCAAAAAAATTTTCAAGTCCCTAAAATCAAAATTCAATTAGTTATCACGAAATTAAAAAATTTAAAATAACAGAAACCATAATTTTGCCGATTTTCTACCATTTTTTGGTAGTTTTTCCTCTCCCACGGAAAAACTTTTGAGAAATTTGAAAAATGAGCTAAATAAAGTACCAACTAGACATGATTTGCTACCGAAAGCATACCTTACTTGTGGTAATCGGACCATTATTTCTACCCAAAAAAGTGTCTTCATAAATAATAAAAAAAAAAAAACATCTTTGTATAACCAACATTCTTCGCTTTGCTCAGAATTTAAAATATTGGAGATATCTGAAATAATTTATAATCTTTTACATTGTATAAAAATATAATATTTAAATTTAAACTATTCATTAATAAATAAAATATTAGTGTATTTCTCTTTATTTATGATATATATAATCTATTCATATTTTACTAAAAATTTAATACTTACAGTATATTTTTTTGATTCTTCTAATGCATATTGTATACTTGTGTCGTATATGAGCATTTTATAATAAGACAATGATAATATAACATTACGAACTCTTGATATTGTTTGCCTATCACCAATTTCAACTACCTATATTACAAAAATTAATAATATATATAAATACATTGTTTACATAAATCAATAAATTTGTATTTATTTACTTGTTGAAGATCGACTTCAAATCCAACAGGATCATTATGATCATTGGTTGGTTCAATCCAAATATAACCATTATTACCAAGAATAACACTGACACCAGCTGATAAGTTATGGAAATGGTTTTTACTGCGTTTTATCAAATTAGATTGGACTTTTACTAATACTCCTTGTCCTAACTGTTTAAAACCAAAATGATTAATTATTATTATACCTAATTAAACACGTAAAATATGTCATTAGTTTATAATTTTTTACCTTGCCATACTTTAAGCTTCGCATATGTAATGACAAAGAACCATCAGCAAATACAGAATGTACTTCAGCACTAATTAAGTCACCTTCACTTAGGTAATTTCGCATCGATTGTTCATCTTCCATACCTCTTCTTCTCTATACAATACACACAATAATAATTTGATATTATATTTAGTATACACTTAAATTTACTAATTCTCCACCGGGTAGCTGAATAGATGTTAATAACAATACTGCATCTAGTCTGGCATTTATATCGACTTTCCAACGTTTGTGCACTAATTCTGTAATACGACCTATCACTACATCACCGATTTCTCCATTGTATCGACATCGCAATGGACTTACAGTGACCAGTTTATTAATATTCTGTTCGACTCCCGCTACAGTTGCCTTCAATGAGCCAGCTGACACATAAGTTCCATGTCCTCTATTGTTATTAATAGTATATTAATAATAACACAACATTGGTATAAAATAAAGTTTTCTTAATAATTGTAATAATATATTTTGATTGTGGTTTACACTGTAACTGACATTTTTTAGGTAAATAAATATTTACCTCATGAATCCTGTTTCATCCCTAATTTTTTCACCAGGTGTGAATATTATTGGCGGATTTGAAGTCTGTTTAAGAACACCGTGGCGAGTGTTTTTTGACGCAAGGCTTATTGTAATATTCATGTTAATTGTTTAATAATTTGTCACAATAATAAAGTGAATATATTGTATTTTTAAATCTATTGTTTAATATTTATAATATAATAAGTTACAATGCAATAATGCTATAATGTATTAATTATTGGCTATTGCCTATAGCCCTCCTAAACGATTTTTGAATTATCGTATTATTTATTTACATGTGTATTCAATGTGTTTATGCTACATCGATGATAACATTTTATCGGTAATTTTATAACCACGATTATAATGTGTTATGTGTTGTATATCATTTAAATATAACCTTATAATTTGTTTGTGAGCTCTTTGGTGAAACCCAACCATCTCACCACACTACCACAGTGTAAAATAATTAAAAAAGCTGGAAAGCCAATTTAGAGTGCTCTTCCTTCGTCCCTGCGGTCATCGGATGAATTAGTGGTTATTATAATTATTAAGATTTAAATGCAATATAATAATATTGCATTAGAAAATACGATTCTGAGCGAATCTCAATATAATATACTGATACTCCATTCCAAAATTTTACCACGAGTGTAAATTACATATTATGTAAATATTCAAAATAAATTTCATATCCCTACGATCGAAATTCAAGGAGTTATCATTTCATAATAAAAATTATTAGTCACAATTTTTAAAATATTTTGTAAATAGAGTAGATAGTATATGAGTAGGTTTCTATAAAAATTTGAAACCGTTAAACCAAAAATTGCTGGTAATATTAAACATTTTAAAGCTCTATATTTAGCCAAAAAATTAACCGATCCATTCCAAAATTTTACTAAACGTGAATATCACCTATTTTGATACTCAAATAAGTTTTCAAGTCCCTACGATCAAAACTCAATTAGTTATCAGTTTATCACGAAATAAAAAATTCCGGAAATCGTAATTTTGCTGATTTTTTGACATTTTTAGTAGTTTTTCTTCTCCTAGGGAAAAACTTAAGAAATTCGAAAAATGAGCTTAATAAAGTACCAAGATACATTTTACTACCGAAAGCATACCCTACTTGTGGTAATCAAACCACTATTTCTGTTTTGATACATAAAAAAAAATAAAAAATTCTTTGTAGAAACTAATAAACAATACATACCTCGCTCCGCTCAAGTGATAGTAATTATTAATTATTATAAAAAAAAATCACGTATAATGAAAAAAATTACATCTAATGAAGAATATTTTGCTTTATAATTAACAGGTTTTGCTCCAGAATATAAAATTTAGTTATGCATATAACGCCATGTAGGATTTGTTGACTCTACAGTCAATACTTGTTTTTACACCACGTTTTCTCTATTTTCTAATGTAATTTATATTCCAAATGGCCCCTAGAACAAAATTCTAAAATGGTATGATGTAATAATGAAACATCCACGAAAAATTAATAAATAATATATGTATTTGTACTTATTTATTAAATAATGTTAAAACAGTTACTGAACGGACAGTGAACTTGAAGTAAATTCTAAGTAAATGCCATTTTAGTATCATATCATAATGTCATAAATTTATCATTGTGTTTAAACATACGTTTTAGTAATGGATATACATTTATAAGTTTCGTGAACTATATATTTTAGAACAATAGTTAATTAATTAACAAAATGAGTAAACGAAAAGCTCCTAGTGAGATTCAACAAACCCAAATCACGATTTTTGTGAATTGTAATTATTATTATTATTATTATAACTATTCATATGATGGTTCTAATGACCCTATATGGCACTAAACCTGTTAATATTCTACTCGTATTAACATTTTTTGTAATTGCAATCGTTAATGTTCAATAAATTAAAAATTATATATTTTTGTATTAAAATCTGTTCAACTACTACTAGCACTTTAGTACATTACAAACGCCACTTTGTACCAATCAATGCATTAGTGACACAGGAATGAACACCAACCTGTGTAGATAACCGTGGTATAAACTAATAACTAATAACAAATAGCAATCTATACTATACTCCACGAGAGAAGCAGCTATTTCTGTCTATACAAATGACGCTTATATACAATGTTTATCTGATCACAAGACCCATGACAAACTAAATTCTAACTTGTCATCAAAATCTATTTTGTCATGACAAGACCCATTGTTGGAAATAGAGACAGGGGAACGTTCAGCGGAGACAAGTTTCCATTGTTTTGTGACCACATATACTGTTTCATGAGAAAAACAGCTACAAATGACATAAACTTGTTATTACTATACATCCAGAAAGAAACAAAATTGTCAACATTAGGTCTCATAGCAATGGTGTATTACCACTTAGGCGGTACAAAAAAAATAAGAATTTCAATGGCTTACAATTTAAATATGTTATAATATTGACAGCACAATTATAATAGCCTACAAGTGGCAAAAACCTTAATCCAGGACTGAATAGGGGGAGAAACATTGAGTAGAAATAGTATACAATAATATAATTAAAAAAATATAAATAAAAGAAAAAAATTATAAGTTTCGTTCTTCAGGTGTTTTATAAGGATAGTCTAAATACTCAAAAATATCTTCTTCACTATTTATTTCCACGGGTTCGCCTGGTATACCTAATATTCAAAATATATAAACATATAAATATATATTGTTAAAGAGTTGATTATTTACTTATTTCAGAAAATATTTTACCCGTTGAACCTATTGGTCTTAATGTATACTCATTGAGTGTAAAACCTTGATGTAAAGCATGATCCCTCATTTGTTTATTAAACAAATCACTTCCAGTGAAATAAAGAACACCGCAATAAAACTGATCATATGAATTTAAGCGTATGTCTAATCGTCTTGATATAGTACTCACTTTACATACGCCCTAATTTAATTTTAAAAAATAGACAATATGATTAACATTATATTAGTCTTTCTATTTAATTTCGACTATTTTTCCTATAATATTAAACAATAAAATATAATATATTTTAACTTTCAAAAGTAAAACAATTTTAAATATACTTAACATAAAGTATCACTTTTAAATGGTATTTAAAGTGGGTTAAATAGTTTTATGATAAATATATTACTCTAATATTTATCATTTAATTAAAATTATAAATAATTACCATGAACTTTGTTTCACCCAATGATATAGTATCAGTAATAACATCATTTTTTTTTAAAATATTCACAATCACTTGCAACTTGTCATTTTTTTTTTTTAAGTCTTTAGGCATAAATGATGGATGTGAAATTAAAGTGTCAATGTCTCCACTAAAGTCTTTACCACGCCTTTAATTTAAAAAATAAAACCATTTAATAAATATAATTGAGTTTTTATAACATTATATACACAACTAATAAATAATTTACTTAGTTACCTATAGCTTCCACAAATGGTAACTTTGTATTTAGAATCCAAATTCTGTAATGTTTTCTTAATGATTTGTTCTATTTCAAAAATTTCACTTCGAGGTATTTTTTCTTCAAAATCATTTAAATATCTGAAATTATTGTTATTATACATATATATATATAACAAAAGCCAATAGTAAAGAACAAATAATTAATAATTTACTTGAGCCCTAATTTTTGATGATGATTCAATTTATCTTGATTTTTTAATAACAGATCAATATTTGTCACACCTAAATCATATAATTCTTTTGCTTTGGCTGGTCCAATACCACTTACTCTTGTTAATTCTTTTATTGCAACTGAGCCTTCATCACTTCGAATCTTTAACATATTTATATTAAAATTAAAATATATACTTATTGTTCCATTGTCAATATAAATATTTTTAAATATTATAGGTACATTATCCAGTTTTCTTAATTTTCCGGTTTCTAAAAACTCATCAATTTTCTTTGCTATTTTATCACCAATTCCATTTAGCTTTTGTGCTTCTTCCCCAGATTTAATACGTATACCATGTTTGGCTAACGCACTAGCTGCTTTCCGATAAGTGTTGTACTTATGTATATTACGTGAAATATTTTTCTCGTAATCCGCTAGTTCTTAATAAATAAAATTCAAAATATTATTTTAAAAACAAGTAACGAAAATATCTTATTTTGCTGTTATAAGAACAAACCAGATAAGAATTCACAAAAATCGTGATTTGGGTTTGTTGAATCACTAGGAGCTTTTCTTTTACTCATTTTGTTAATTAATTAACTATTGTTCTAAAATATATAGTTCACGAAACTTATAAATGTGTATCCATTACTAAAATGTATGTTTAAACACAATGATAAATTTGACATTATGATATGATACTTAAATGGCATTCACTTAGAATTTACTTCAAGTTCACTGTCCGTTCAGTAAGACAGTACAGTACCATACAGGCGCGTAACGACACTGGTAATTCACATTAGACCAGCATTTTCCCTCTACTGACAACTAACATCATCCGCCAACACCTATAAATCAAATGTTTCCAGTCAGTTTTCTCAAAACGTTATAACTTATATTCTTTATTCGCGTACTCATCTCATATTCATATGGATATATGTTTAAAAATTAAAAATATTAAATATGTTAGTATAAATGTTAGTAGCAAATTTGATTAACGAAGAAAAAGTAAAAAAAATGTGAAAAGCAGATAATTTGGATACAAAATGTAAAAAAAAAAGAAATTCTGATTACAAAGTTATAACTCTATATCGACAACTTGATCATCATTAGAACATATTTTTTAAGTATTTACGCATGACGCGAAACTAATTTAACATTCTATACCTGAGTATTTACTATAAAATACTAAAAAATTCTGCAGTAGGCTAGTAGATACTAAGAATAAAAAATTATTATTATATTATGTTAGTAGGTATTTACTATTTAATATTTAGTATTTAGTAATATATTGACAAATGACAACAGTCGAATAGTCGATATCAATACTCTTATCATTTTTCCAACAACTTTATAATCGGACCGGTTATCACTGAACGGAATACATGAAATGTGACGTATAAATCTGCAAAAGTGGACTAATAACGGATGTCGCCACGATTGATTCCATTTTTATGTACCTACCTACCTATATATATATACCACTTATATGTGTTATTATTTTTAAAGGAAAATTATGTTATGGAAATAAAGGTATTTGATATGGATATATACTACGGCCACCGAGAGAGCAAAGTCGGCGGCGACCAAAGCGCGTCATCCCACAAACACAACATCGCCCGTAATAGCCGAATTCTGTTTAACTGCTTTTTGTTTGTTTTCTGTTCTGTTTGTGTTATAATATATTATATTGTTTGCAAAATGGAAGATTTAAATGCTGTTGATCTTTCACCAGTCAAAAAAAATCCCTGTGGAAAGGTAAGCATAATTCACTGAGACTATTGGATACCGACCAACATCGACCTATTTACATTCCGATGGCTGTATTGAATTAATACAAAATAAAAATACGTATTCTGAAAACAGATTCGATTTCAGCTTTAAGTATCTTTATTACTTGAGAACGGTCAGACCACATTTTGAAATTTCCTTCTTGTATTGTGCAGAAGCAAACTGTATTTTTGAAATTGAAATTTTCTTTTATCTATAAGAAAAAAAAAAGGGAACGTCAATTTAGGGTGTTCCTCCTTCGTCCCTTCGGTCCTTGGAGAAATTAGTGGTTTATTATAATATTATTAAGATTTGAATGTAATTATATTGCATTAAAAAATATGGTTCTGAGCGAATCTTAATATACTAATATATATTATACTGATAATCTATTCCAATATTTTACCACGAGTGTAAACTACACATGTATAAATTCAATTGGATCAAAATTCAAGGAGTTATCATTTCATAATAAAAAATTGTCAGTCACGATATTCAAAATATTTTTTAAATAGATTAAATAGTATATGATTAGGTTTCCACAAAAATTTCAAACCGTTAAATCGAAAATTGCAGGTAAAATAAAACATTTTTAAAAAAAATTCAATGCTCTATATTTAGCCAAAAAATCAACCAATCAGTTCCAAAATTTTACTAAACGTAAATATTATCTATGTGAGTACTCAAACAATTTTCAAGTCCCTGCGGTCAAAACTCAATTAGTAATCAAGAAATAAAATAATTTAAAAGAACGGAAACATGACATGACCGTGCACGTACGTAAATTAACCCTACATCCTTACTCGAATTTAGCCCTCTAAAATAATACGTATAACTATTGATTATAGAATAGATAGATAATAGAATAGTCTATTCTATAATCAATGGTATAACCAGTGGTGTAGTGGTAAGAGGTAAACGCGAGTACACAGTGTAAACTCACTTCCTATTTTTAAATTTATGCGTGTATCTAAATACAAATCAGAAATCCGTGGGTAAAAGGTTTTTATTTCAAATACTATAAACGATTATTATATTAACGATCGTTTATAGTATTTGCTTATTTATATGTAGTGTTTACATGGCCGTGTTAAGGGGGGAGGAGCGGCAAAGAGGACAGATGCCACGGACGGCAAAATTTTATTAACGAAAAAAAAAAGTTGGATTGTATAAGTTAGATTTATTTTAAAAAATACTTATTACTTATTAGTTATTGATATTATTGAAAAAGATGAATAATAATAAATTCGTAAGTGTTTTCGTGATTGAAATACCTACTAATATTTCATTGTTCATTGTACTAATGCACTATTGAAGATATTATATCTATTTAATGAAAAATAAATCTGAACCCCACCTTCTTTATACATTTCAAATTTATTTGACTTCATGAACTCAATAACTGCCTTTGTTTTTAACGTTTTTAAATATTAGATAATGTTATTTGTGTAATCTATTCATAGGCTGTTAAACTTAGTATAATTATTATTATTAGGTAAGAATACGAAATATTAACTATACATATTATCTATTATCTATTATTAGTGTATTACATACTTATGTTTCCACTTTCTATAAAGGGTTATTAATTATTATAGTATTTTTCATTGAGTATTAAATACTTTTATACTTAGCCTAACCTTATAATTAGGTATATTATGATATAGAAATAGAAAGAAGTATTTATTAAACTATTAAAATTTAATTTTTACTAACTTGAAAAAATTAATAATAAAATCGCTATTGTCACATCTATTATACTTATAACATCTCCTAATATGTACTAATTACTTAATATAATAACTATACTGTATTTAGTATTATACTCATTAAATATTTACTTATACTGTTATAACTATTAAAGCTACCTAGAATTAAGGTAATATGTATAATATGTAACAAAGCCCCTTCATAAACTATTATTAAATATATATAACTATTATTTAATGATCAATTGAAAATAAAATATATAAATTTATATACCAATTACTTCTCTTTTAAAATATGTTCACTTGAACTTAATTTCTAATAGTTATTTATTTCAATGGCATTTTAAATATTTTTGCTAGTACACCAGTACACGTGACAAACAAACTTAAAATATCTTTATTATTTAATCGCAAAGCGTCTTGTTGGTATTTGTTATTTTTAAACAATATTATTCTTTTCTGCAGTTGAAGTTTATAATGTTAACCCAACTATTAAGACATTAAGTAAAATGTTAAATGAGATGCTCTTGTCATAGATCACATCTATACATAATGTAATAATTATACGAGTATATTTATTTTTCTATTGGACAGATACCAAAAACAAATTAAAATTTAAAATTTCCTAATTGCAGTTTAGTAAATGTAACTTAAAATTTAGAATACGTTTTTATATTTTAATAATCTAATAATACATGCTAGTGGTTTCAACTTTCAAGTCCACATGCAATAGCGTACCTAGACAGTTATTTTTTTTTTTTTTTGTACGGGTGGAGGACAAAATAGTTATTAAATCTATAATTGTTATTAAACCCATAACTCGTCACAATAAAATAATACTCTTATATAGATTTATCAACAACAAAAATGGTATATATTAAATGTAATCGTAGTTAAACATATTTAAGTAAATTAGTACATATTCGTATACTTACATCACGTCAAATTATATTTTATATTAAAAACAAAAAGTATATTCTTCGGATCATGGTGGTTGGTGGGAAGCGAATTCCCCCATCACCAATCATGGCTCTACAAATACGCCATCGCCACTGGTAATATGTTTCTTATTAGTGTCTACTACAATAATTAATAATAGTATAATACAATATATTATTAGACTAATTTGAGTTGATTAATTTTTTTTGGTTTAAAAGACAAAATCAAAATAGAAAATATTTGAATCTAATTTAAACTATTATTCAACAAATATGTATTTTTAAAAAAAATGTATTTTTCTTTATTGAAACATTTATTTATAACAGGATATTTGTATTATTCCAATGTGACTTTCTGTTTATTTTAGTGCAATTACATTATTACAATTATTATTCTTATTATTTATACATATATATATTTAAACCTATTTCTCGTAATATATATATTACAAAAGTAAATAAAATGCATACAACAGAACTAAAATATAATTATAATTTATAATAATTATTATTATAAACTAAGACTTTGTTGATATTTGTAGACAATTAGAAAAAATTTGACCCCTAGTAATATAATATTTTGTATTACTAATTACTATTTGAAATAATTTTAGATTCTGAGCGAAGCGAGGAATGTAGTATTGGTTTTACAAAGATTTTTTTTTTTATGTCTGAAAGCACGATTTTGGGAAATAACGGTCCGATTACCACGAATAGGGTATGCTTTAAGTAGCAAATTATATCTAGTTGGTACTATTTTTCGAATTTCTCAAAAGTTTTTCCTTGGGAGAAGAAAGATCACCAAAAAACAACGAAATTACGGTTTCTGTTATATTGAATTTTTTTATTTCGTAATAACTAATTGAGTTTTGTTCGTAGAAACTTGAAAATTTTTTTGAGTATTAATATATATATTATATAATTTTAGAACAAATTGGTTGATTTTTTGGCCAAGTATAAAGATTTTAACTTTTTTCCAAAAATGTTTAATATTTCCTGCAATTTTTGGTTTATCGGTTGAAAATTTTATCGAGGTCTAATCATTAACTACTTAATCTATTTCCAAAATATTTTTAAAACTGTAGTTGACAATTTTTTTAATAAACTCCTAAAATTTGAATATTTTTGTAAAATTGAATAGTATGATATTTTTTTCTTTATGTCTGAAAGCACTTTTTCGGTTAGAAATAATGGTCCGATTATCACAAATAGGGTATGCTTTTGGTAACGAATGGCATCTAGTTGGTACATTATTTTAAATTTTCGAAATTTTGAATTTCTCAAAGGATTTTCTTTGGGATAAAAAAAAAATACCAAAAAATGACGGAAAAACATCAACATTTTGGAAATCGTAATTTTGATGAATTTGATTTTAGGTTTTTCATGATAAACTAATGCAATTTTGAATGTAGGTACTTGAAATTTCTTTTGAGTTTTCTCTTAAGTAGTTTATAGACGTGGTAAATTTATGGGACGACTTATCAGTATATTATATTGAGTTTCACTCAATATTATTGCATTAAAATCTGAATTATAATAAACCACTAATTTCTCCAAGGACTGAAGGGACGAAGGAGGAATATTAAAAATAGATCTTCCTAATTTTTTTTATTTGTAAATTTTCGTTTTTTTGACAAATAGACGAATATATTTTTTTCTAAAATATTCGTAAAGTTAATAGGTACATAATATATTTAGTTCGAATCTATTCATCGAGCACTGCGGCTATTTTTAAAGTATAATACTAAATACTTATAATAACCACAAAACTATATTATGGCTATATATGTACGTACCTATATATTGCTGAACACCTAAAAATACTGTTAACAAAATGGTACTTTAATAATTGTAAATATTTCTCGTTAGGGTTTTTTTTTTTTAAAAATTGCGTACCTCACTTTTAATAACTAATATTGATAGATGTAAACTAGATTATACCTATATTCATTATCTACTCATATATTGTACTATAATATCTATACTATCTACGTATATTTGAGATTTGAAATAAATTACGATATGCAACATTTTGTTAGAAATTGTAACTATGTATATTATACAATTTGTAACGAGTCAATAATGTGATATGTGTATAAATCTTAAATATGTAGGAAATAATATTATAGGTATAATTTAAATTCATACTCTTATCTTAATATTTTTGGAAAATACAAATTATACCATTGAGTACAAGATCTCACGGGCATAAAAGAAGATTGTACACCACCAAAATATGTCAGTACGTGAGTTCAACTCGACGAGAATTATCGACTCATACCAGACTACACACACACACGATATAGAAATCTAACTTTAGTCATCAGGTGAATGAATCCAGTCGATTTATCAAAACCTGACTAAAATTAAGGTAAGAATACACACTAATTAATACACAACGAATTTTTTTTTTTACCTTACTTTAATTCAAATTTTCATTATATACAAATTTATCTCGTATTTATAATAATAATATTAACATTGTATAACATTCTAATTGCTCATAATAAAAACCCATAAAAGTATATAATTAGTGAACAAATTGTTAAAATCATTTATATTTAATATAACGTTTTCCATTAGCTTATCTAATACAAAACATTACAATTAACTGCTACCGGCAAGAGAAGGTTGAACAAGTATTCGCAATTACAATAAGGAAATTATATTTTATTTAAACCTACATATTTTATCATATTCAACAATAATGTGTGCAATTATAAATTACAATGTGTAGTAATAATCTACAATTGGGAATTTTTTTCTCTATTATTTTAAATTTCAACTAAAATTTATTATCAATTGTTTCATTATTGTCTCAATAATTATATCTAACCGATTACAGAATATGACTATTATTAAACAAGACAATAGGTACAATAAATAATGTTAAATTAGATCAAAAGCAAATACAATGATCGTCATACTATGCATACAGAAGTAGCAAAATGCCTACAATAGGTACTTATAGTAAAATTGTATAGTTTTATACTTTGTTTTTTACCTATATGTTTAAAATTAATAAAAATGAAAATGTTAACATTGATTGTGATAAATAATAAATTACATAAGTGTTGCTGTTAGTAAAAAAATATTTTTGAACCAGACAATAGAAAGGAAAAAAATGTTTTATAGATTTGTAAAATTTCCTTAGAGGAATAATTTCATAGAAATAGCTAATTTTTATAACTTACAGAAAAATAATTATAAATATATTTTTCTAAACTTCATTCTTCTGAATAAATGGACAATTATCATAAAATAGAATTATAATATAGGTATATGAATATCTACGTATTTTTAACTGTATAAATCAGTATATATATATTTATTATTTTATAAGTTTATGTTTGTAAATATTTGTATAAAATGTTATGCAAGTCATTGAGGCCTTTTGCACACTTCTATCAAGCTTTTACTCCGACATTCATTCCCATTGACTCATCGATATCTGAGATATTCTGCATCACCCTATCAAACCAGGTTACTATTTTGTTAGATTTCTAGTCACAAGATACGTCTTTTTATAAGGATACCACCAACTTGCCAAACATGGCCAGTCCAATTCAGTCGTTTTGTCATTTTGGAACATTCTGATATTTGATTTATAGACTTTTCTAGAGCAGTATTTTTTCGTCTCTCATATTCCCTAATTATAATTCAGCACTGTAGGCTCGTTAATTATTGGTAAAACTTTAATTATGTTTCATATTTTATTTCGTATATAATTTATTTAATAAATGGTATTAAAGATCTATTTAATGCGTCATAAAAAAGAGAGACATAATATTATTATAGCTAACTAACTTTTTCTATTCTATAACTATTTTATTTTTTTCTAGTGATCATATCGATGATTTACATACTACATTTAGAATATATAATACAAAAACACAAGTATCTACATTCAATATAATATGTATATTCTATAACATAATATACATATTTAAACGTATACCGTATATTGTATACCGGGATATTATCAATATTGTTATTTTTGTGCCACTTTGCTCAACGTTCAAGTATTAATGTGAATTTATTATAATATCATCGTGTGTATTTTAATTTACAGAGTCACCCACGTTGAACGACAAAAAATTGACCGTTATTCCGGTGATGTGCTCGTCCACCATACCTAATAATAATATAAATAGATACGTAGTATGTCTATTAACTATTCAATATTCGTTCGTACGAAACTATATGCGAACCAGTGTGTGCCTATACAACTGTATATACAAATATCTATGTAATGTGGAACGCATACGAAATATTTTATGAAATTACTAACCGTAGTAGGTACAGATATATAAATATATAATAATAATATAGGCGCCTAGTCTTTGTTTTATACTTTTTTACCAGTGTGTTATTGTGTATAGCATATAGTGTCCGTATAATATAATACTTTAATCTATATTAGGCGGTTACTATATTGCAGTACCCCCTTCCCCTCAAGTATTAAATAATCACTCAAAGTATTGGTGATGATCGGGAGTTAATGGAAGCTTGGCTATTAATTAATCACTGAAGACTATTTTAAAAAAATATTATTGGTATAAAGTATAAACTTGTATCGTATAGTACTTATTAGTTATTATTTAAGTACATATGTAAAAAAAATTATAGTTATAATATATTATATTACACAATTCTATAATTCTAGGACTACCTAAATTCAACCCCAATGTGCGCCTATGATTTATTTTATCATATAAATCAACCATCCAATCCGATTCATATAATTTTAATCGTGACATTTCAATTATATCATTATAATTTACCTTTAAGTTAGTTTCAAGCCAAAAGCGACTAAACGAGGTTTTTTACACAATTGTATTCCCATTACATTAAAGAAAATATTGAAATTAAATAAGTTTAAATATAATAGGTTTAAATACAAGTGGTCATAGAATACTAAAATCGATTTCCTGAACAATTGTTTCAAAGTCTTATCTTGATAATTCGTATTTTATTAAAATTAAACGAACATTTATCTTCTATACTGTATACATAGGTAAGTACGTATGTTTATATATGGCATAAATGTAGGTACCTACCTAATTATAGTGTCCACAAGTGGTGTGGCAAGTAAGGGCAGTTGCTCCCCATGGCTTTTTTTTCGGATCAATTATAATAATGATGTTATACTCATTTTTAATCATTTTTAAGTTACTTAATTACTTATACCTATGAAAAAAAACATTTCACAAAATACAATTTCACTAATCGGATAGTAAAACTAAATATTTAAAATAAAAATATTTTGCTCCCCCTTGACAAATTTCTGCGGATGCACCCAGTACCTAATATCAAATATAATATAAATACGTTTAAAATTATAGTTTATCATTACAGTTGCAAATAGTCATAAATTATAATTTAAATTTAAATAATTTCTCATTAGTCATTAATTATTTTATGTGTTGTAACTATACTTGATATATTATGTATTTGGCCATGTCATTAGATACGCATTTATACTACAAATAAAATTATAAAGTAATTGGTAACTGTCAACATAAGCAAATAATATTATATTTTTTAAACTTGTAATATTTTATTTTATTTTGGTTATATGGCGTCCACAGGAATTTGTCAATGGAGGGAGGAGGGAAATATTTTCATTTTTCAATATTTAGTTTCACTATCTGATTAGAAATGCTAAATTATATTGCTTGTCAAATGTTTTCTTTCATACGTATAGGTAAACTAGTAACGTATAAATGAATTATGTTTATTTTTTGATATTTTATATTATATCATGATTATAATATAACTGACCCAAAAAAAACTCAAGGGGGGTAACAGCCATTATTGTCCTTCACCACAAACACCCTATTCTGTAGATATATTATAATGTATACTATATATAGTGTAAAGTTATATAATATACGATATTTGCATTTTGCACATTGATAAACAAATTATATTATCCAAGATTACTTTTAATAGTTCAGTTAATCCTTGGAATTAAATTCCTGGTTTTAAAAAAAAAATTAAATTGTATATCCTCGTTAGGCTTTAAATTGTATTAGTTATAATATTGTAATAGCTATACAAATTTGATATTATAAATGAATTAAAAATGTTAATATACTATGCACATTTTTTTGTATGAATAAGACGTAAGAGGGTAGGAACAATGAATAAAGTATGTTAATTTGGCCCAATCTAATAAAAAAAAGAACAAGTTTCATCCATGAAATATAATTATGATTTTATGATAATAATTATAATAATAGCCAATAGGAGGTATCTATACTACTGAACATACTTATTTGTATTAATATTAATAGACAATAGATAAATGTAATTTTAATGACAAAAAAAACGTAAACCATAAGCAGTACTTAGGTAGTGTATATCAAAATTCAAGGTTTTCTCCTTTGCCGCAATAATTCATTTGGTTTTGATTATTTTCATTCATCCAAGATCGGATAACAACATAATGCATTCTTTATTTGAATAATATTAATAGCTTTACTACGAACAACAAACTCAATGATATTTATATTATGTAAATTGTATACTGTTATCTACCTATATTATTTTTAGAGTATTATAATTTATAATTAAAAAATATCAATGTATAGATTTCACATTTTACTTTATCCACTATTTACTACATTTGGTATTTTTTTAGTTTAACTTTCAACGTAGCAACTCATTTAATGCCTCAGAGTAACTATTATATAAAGTATATTAGGTAATAATATATTATTATTGTTTATTTGTTGAATTTGTCTAACTGTACTGTCGAATTTCCATCATAGTCAAGTCAAAAACCACAGCCACGCAAAACTTAAATTATGACGTTTTAAATTTTAAAAAAAAATCGTATTTAATTTTATTAACATCGTATACTAGTTAAGCCGAAATGTATGAAATCAACTATACGAGTAATAATGTAAAATAATAATTAGCACGTGTAACACCGAGCTCTCATCATTTTCTATAACGATTCTAATCCACAATTTGGCCACACCAAGCGTTTTCACAAGAATTTAAAAATGTTGATCCATATATAGTAAATATCATATTCATAACTAAAAAAAAAAAAAAACCGCCGGAAACACACGTCTACTCGCATACAAATTTCGTACTGAAATTAAAATATAATCTTATATTATCATGAACAAAATGTACATTTTGTCAATTTGTCATAATGCTGCGTTCGCAGTCGTATGTAGGAAACCACTATGCCGCAGCAGGCAGTCATTGCGTCCAGTTTCCAGTATAGTCACGTTCAATGGTTTCGACTAGTGGTGAGCAAAAGAATGTTGAATCCGTAATCCGGATTAAACTTACATAATCCGAATTTCGGATTCAATCTGTTAATCCGAATTAGGACTACATAATCCGGATTTAGGATTCAATCCGTCAATTCGGATTTCGGATTCAATTCGTCAATCCAAATTTCGGATTCAATCCATTAATCCGGATTTCGGATTATATCTGTTAATTTACCTAAATATCTTAAATAAATTATAGAACTATAAGAAATAAAAATAGACATAATATATATGATAAAAAACAAAAATATAAAATCAAAATAACAAATTACCAGTCTTAGTTTAACATTTAATTACGTGTTCTATAAGTCTAAAACCCTAAACACCACATGCAACACATAATTATTGGTATTGTTGTTTATTGCAGTATTATACAACAATACAAGCAATGGAAATAACACAATAACATCAAGTTAAATATAAACACAAAATGGTAAACAATTCAAAGATGTTTAATATACATATATAGAATTATATATAAATATTACATATATGGAAGATAATAGAAAATTAGAAAATAATAGCAACTATAACCGTATGTAAGTTTGATTGGATTCAATCCGCTAATTCGGATTTCGGATTCAATCCGCCAATTTGGATTTCGGATTAAATCCGTTAATTCGGATTTCGGATTCAATCCGTGTTATCCGGATTAAACGGATCTTAACCTTTATTTCAATCCGGTTCAATCCGGATTGGTAATCCGAATACGGATTGATCCGGATTTGATGCTCAGCACTAGTTTCGACCACTCGTTGCGTCTAGTCGTGCCTGGGAAGTGGGAACCGTACCTTCATACTGTTTTATTATTCTTTTATATTTATATAATATTGTATACTCTCTGGCTATTTAAATAAATTAATAAGTAATTAAGTACATATATAGGATTTACATTAACTGATAAAATTATCCACAAAATCAGCCATTTGTCCTTCAGAGGCATATTTATAAAAGGGGGAAGGGTCGATCGGGTTTAAAGTTTAAACCTCCCCATATCAGTATATAAAAAAAAAAAAAAAACCAAAAAGGATATATTAATATTATTTTTTTTATGTTTAAATATTTATACTTAATTAGCGTGTAATGTCTATAGTTCAATACTGCAAACTATATCTCATACTATGTAGGTATGTCATATTAAATTGATGAAATAAAAAATATTTAATATTTTTTTTTTTTTATGAAAACAATTCAATATTGATGTCTCGGATTTTTTAAAATTGTAATTGGCCACCCTAAAAAATAGGTAATTCGAAAGTATGATTTTGTATATATGACGATTAAATAATGTTAAAAATATCATTAAATAGACGTCATTTGTAGTATAAATTACGTCGTTCCTTGATTTTTTTGTTATAATTCAATTTAAATATAGCGTCATTAAAATTGATTTTAATAAACGAAAACGCGGTCGATGAAAATTCATATAAATCATAATAATCGTACAAAACTAGCCTAGATTTGACAAAAAAATGTGGAACGCTTCACGATTTTGCGTGTCATCCTTGCGCAGGGGCCATGCTAATCTTCTCTGTATCGTTCCAATTTTAGTATATGTACTGCCGAAGCAAGTACATCTTCCCTTATCGGTTTGTCGGTATATATACTACACATTCTGTAACATCCGTCACAAGGGAGAGTGCCGTTCGTATAATTCTAATAATAACGATCGAGTAGTCGGTCGGAAGCAATTCATCGGCAGATAGCGTCCACTGTACAACAGACATAGAGTGCCTTGATAGAGAGAGTGTGGCCATATGAACTGATAAGAAAATTGTCCGCCATTAGTAGGCTTATAAATTAATAGCTCTTAATACCTATATTATAATTTTGTATATTTGTATAAACTAGATTGATTTTTTATTACTTTTTAAATGATATTTGATTTTGATATAATTTACCTATATATTTATATTAATATAATATAAATATGTACTAAATTAAAAATAGTTTCGGTAGTTACAGTTGGATGGAAAGTGGAAACTGTATTTTCACAAATTATATCAATGGAATAAGTTATTAATTTATTTCATTCTAGGTGATCAACTGAAAATGAAAATAAAAACTATTGAAATACCATTTCAAACAGTATATTATATTGTCGATTATTAATTATTTCATGCATCTTTATGTACGGATTATCCATAGTGTAATTGAGATAATGGTGAAATAGAAAAGCAAAGTTTAAAAACTTTTAAACTCATTTATTAATTTTGCATATAATTATTACGCATGCATAATAACGTTAAATTATTTTAATACAATTGTGAAAAAAAAATGGTAGCCTGAAAAGTATATTTGTTGCAAGCATAGATTATATTATTTAGAATGAATTATTATCTTAAAATAAGTAGCATATAATAACAAAGTTTAATAAAAATACCAATAAAAATAAACCAAACAATATTTTGTAACTAAATAAAAATTATTATTAAATAAGCAGCAACTTAAGTAAGGCTGCACTACATACTTAAATAACTAAAAAGCTATATAAATAAAAATAAATCATGTTAATGTAAAATAAAATAAAGCAAAACCCACATATTCTTTTTCTATTTAACACACACGAAGCATAGCGATTTAGACGTTTCCTACTTCCGACATAACAATCGATTTAGCGATGAGATAAGGAATTAGAAAATTGATTTGACTTTGTTATTAAGGGTTATTATAAGTAGGAAAGTAGTAGGTAAGTAGGAAAGTTGATCTAAAGTAGATTTAATAACAAATTCAAATCAGTTTTTAGATTACTTATTGCATCACTAGATCGATCGTAACGTTAGACGTAGAAAAAGTCTAAATCGCTATGCCTAGTGTGTGTTAGACAGAGAAGAATATGTGAGTATCCAACGCCCTTAAGTATGAACATCAAAATTACTTATGACTAGCAACAGATTTACTTGCATATTTGTTAGCTAATTTAACTTTGTATTTTCCAGCAATTTTTAAACGAAATAAACAAATCTACTTATTATAAAATGATGTAGCTTATGACAATTTGGAATGTACATATTATCAATTTTTTTCATTTTATTTATTAAAAATTGCTTAATTTCACTTATTTATTTATTCACTTTAATTTATCTTTAATAATAAAATAGTATTTTCTAAAAATACCATCAAAAATTTAAAAAATATGAAATGTGACTTCATTACAAAAAAATAAACACTCTTTTTTATACCTTTTTAATTTGGCGAGTTTGGAAAATGCAGCATTTATGCTTTTATTAGAACCTACACTTATTAAGCAAAAGCTACATAGTTTTGACTTTTTTTATGCTGTGTATGATATAGCCACAAACATTGTACAATGAATTTAACCCAACATTGCATAAATCCAGGTTCATCTATTTGTAGAGGTATTTGAACTTCCTTAAAATTTTTGTCCTTATTTCCTTTTATTTTTTAATTATTTTTTAATACATAAATAAATCGACTTACAATTAATAACTTATGCATTACGCTCATGTAATATCAGTTATCAACAAAGTATTAGCCTACTAATGGCGGACAATCATGATAACTAATCAGAAACAACACGTTCTATGGCCACACTCTCTCTATCAAGGCACTCTAAACAGACAGACCTGATTACCGATTTGGCAATTTATTGAAAACACGGAGCGTAGCAAAGAAATTGAGATAATACCTAAATATATAAACGATTAAATACATTTCATCACTGCCTAATTTATGTAACATCAAACAAAGCCGTGTTTAACTGTACCTACATTATAATATATTCGGTGTTTTTTACTTTAATTTATTTTATTTTGTAATATGATTTTATATCCGAATAAGTTCCTTGCTATAAAAATTAGATAAGCTTGTGAATAGGAAATGGTTTAGAAAACATAAAAGTATCCACTGCTCAATGGATATATTAACGATTTGTTATCATAATTATGATAAAATTATTAAAACTATATCGTGAAATAATTTACTATCTAATTGTTATATTTTTATCTATCATAGATAAAAAATAAAGATAAATATTGTGTTAAAATAAAATTTGTATGTTTTAAAATGTATTTATTTTTTATTTTACTTGTACTAAGATCATACCTATTACAAATATTATTATTTATTTCTTATTTAACTTTCTATATAATATAATACACAAACAAAAATAGTATATCCTACTTTTACGTCATACGTGATCGTAATGATAAAATGTTATACATTTCTATATTTAAAATAAATTTAAAATTTGGAAGATATTGAGTTTGAAAATAGTTTGAATTGAAAATCTAACTTAAAACCAATAATAATTATTTAAGTTTTAATGCCAATTTTGATGTTTGAAATCATGTTGGATAGTTTTATAATTCTAAATACCAACTTAAAATTCGGTACGAAATTCCTAAAATTTACAACAATTAAAAACAATATATAAATATTGATTTTATAAACTAGTTTAGAATTTTTGAGTTGGAAATTTTTGTTACCAATATTCGTTTTATTAGGTTATAACTTTTATTTTGATTAACAACTTTTGTTTAATTGTAGTTTTAGTTATATAGATTTATGAAATTAAAATATTTTCTATGTTTTTATTTATAAATTTATAAAATATAAAATTTTAGCTAATGTTTTTGTTTTATGTTGATGATATTTTGTTATTTTGGATTAATAATACTTTATAGTGGTATAAATATAGGTAAAGTATTGTTTTGTTTCTGTAGTAAATTTATAAATGTGTAAATTATTAATTATTATTAAAATTTCAAATGACATTTGTGCGTATATAAAAATATAATGTGTAGATATTTTAAATGTCTGTTTATATTTTAAAACGATTATAGTACAAGCTACACTGTCATTGAAAATGGATGTGACGTAGAGAAATGAGGGAAAGAAAATATAACAAAATTCGATCGTTCGCTTCGAAACGCGCGTGTCAACTGAACGGTCCGATACATGGAATTTCTACCCGCAATGTCACGAGCGTTTTCGTGCGGAAATAGATTCTTACGTCGTTATAGCGGTCGTCGCGCGCCATATGAAAGATGTATGAGAAACCTGTGTATCCAAATACGCGCGGTTGTCGAAGCGCGTGTATGCGCATCCATGTGAACCTAGTCTAATTACACACTTAAATATCGTAATAGCAGAATCAGCGTACAAAAAAGCAACGTGTTCTATTGTCAAAGTATTGTGTGTCTGTTATCAGGCTAACACCTGACCAGTTCGAATTTACACGATGTCAATTAGCTGATTACATTGAGAGATGTAATAGAGGGGGAAATTCAACGCGCGTTGCGCGCCAGTAAAACAAAAATATTTGTTTTAATGGCAATGACAGTTGCTGGCATGCTTTATGATACGCTGGATACGCAGACACGCGGACACGCAGACGCGCGTATACGTGAATACGCAGACATGCGGACGCGCAAACACGCATACACGCGGACTCGCAGACGCGCGTATACGCGGATACGCAGATGCGCAGATACGTGGACACGCGGACACGAAGACGCGCGTATACACGGACACGCAAACACGCGGACACGCGACTTGTATACGCTGACTCAAGAAACAGTCTTGCAGGGTACTCACCCAGAATTGTTTATCATGTACACACCTATGGATATAATGGAACCGCGTTATTTAATATAAATTATAACGTATGAACGTACACAGTTGGCACAGAGTTAGTTAAAAAAATTGAACGAGCCGATAATAGCAGCAGAGGTATAAATAATAATAATAATAATAATAATGAAATAATATATTTAATTTTTATAATTTAATTTGTTAGATTACCGACACATTCAATATGGCGACGGCGGTGGCAGTGGCTATTGACGAAAATGACGGTCCATCGTATTTCAATTACGTAAACTATTAATGCATCTAGTATACATAAACCAGGATTAAACAAAATGTTCAAAAACATTTGTGCTGTTGCTACTGTATAGTATAATGCTCAATCAATTTATACGGATTGAAGATAATGAGTAAGAGGATGAGAGCAGTAAAAATAAGATTAATTAAATATAAAAATGTAATATTTGTTTTCTGTATATACTTCAATTGTATAAAATTATTTTATTAATATAACAAGAGAAATTCTAAAAATATTAAAAGAATATTAATATTAATATTAAAAAAAATTCTTTTGAATTTGAATTTGAATTTTTGTTATTTGATGTTGCTTAACAACCATATAACAAGGCTGATAACAATATTATTATTTCACAAATCATTATGATAACGATAAATACAGCGTGAACATTCGAAAGAACACAAAATTTCAAATATATTGAATATTTAAGTTATCGATGGGCATTAATTGATATTAAATAGTTAAATAATTTAAATCACGGGGCTGCACTTGTCTATATCTCCCATGTAATATTATAAATCGCTTATTGTCGCAGAAAAAGAAAAAATCCGCTAGGGTCGCCACTAGTGGGTGCGCCCAACTAAATACAATAAATCATAAGCGATACGTATAAAAACATTCCAACAACTAAATTATATATCAATATAATTAATTAATTTGTAATAAATTGAATTAAAATTCTAAGGAATCATTCTCTTAATCAATAATTAAAAAAAAAAAAAATATTCAGAATAGAATTCGACGTATAATAAATTTTCCAAGGAAAAACTTTTAAGAAATTCAAAAAATTAAATAAATAAAGTACCAACTAGACGTAATTTTCTACCGAAAGCATGTGCTATACGCGATAATCGGACCATTATTTCTACCCGAAAAAATTCCCCGAATTCCGGACTGTCCAATCCCTCCCTGCTAAGTAGATAAACTTATGAAGTACTGTTTAAATCACATTAAATTTAACATTTCTTCACATTTCTTAACAACATTTATAGTGATTTAATTTTACATATTAATTATAATTTTGTTATACTTGTTTATAAATGTGATTCTAGTCTTAAAAACAATTTTAAATATATAAACATGCCAGGACGTCGTTGTATTGTACCAGGGTGTAAATCTGGTTATGACTCCTGTGTAAATAAATATCATTTCTTCTGTGTCCCAAAAGATCCTATTCGACTTGAAAAATGGAAAAAAGCTATACCTAGGAAAGGTTTTGAAATAAAACACAAACAAGTAGTTTGTGAAGTACATTTTCAGGAAGAAGATATTATCCGGAAAAAAATAATGACTGATACCAATGGACATATTCTGGTAAAGGTTATTATATTTTGAATTTTACAATTTATTTTTCAGTATTTCTTTTGATGAATGAACTTCTTGAATTGATCTTTTACAGACAATATATAAACTTCCTCGACCTATGGAACGAGCAGTACCATCCATATTTCCAAATTGTCCTAAATATCTATCCAAGCCATTAAAACATAGAAAACCCTCTTTAATAAGGAATGTTCCAAAAAATTGTTTATTAAATACAAATATTAGTGAAAATAATGTAAATTTGTTTTTATTTTCTATAATTCAAGAAAATGTAAATAGTGTAGTTTTTCCTACAAAATGGAGTAGACATGATATAGTAGGACAACTTATAATGTTTTCTTATTACTGTATTAAAATGGAAAAACAATTAACTGATGTACCTATACCATATTTGTTTAAAAGAGTTTGTGTGGGTCAAAAATTAAATATAAAATGTTATATTATGAATAAAAAAATTGATGTTATGAATAATTTTGGATTGGAAAAAGTAAATAATATAGTAGAATTAGAAGAGCTATTGAAAAAATTTAACGACTCAAATATTTGCATAGGATTTAAAGTAGATGAGAATATAGAAATTCCAAGAACTTTTATTCATTTGGCTGGAGAACAGAGACACATGATGTGTCACTTTATTCAAATGAAAATAATATTTGTAACTATTGTACACGTGCAAAACAAAGTTTAAATCGGCAAAAACTTAGAATTAAAAAAAATGGAACTCCTAAAAGAATTAGATTTTTACTCAATACTAAAAATCAAAAACAATTACAAGACTGCGTATAAAATATAATTTGATAAACCAAAAGAAAAATCAAACTATAATACTTAACAAAAAGCTTAATAATAGTATTTTTAATTTACAAAAGTAAACGTCAGAATTAATTTCTGTTAGTCTAAATGAACAACTAGCTAGAAACAATATTTCAATTAACCAACATACTACTTTGTGTCAAGTTTACATATTTTTATTCAATTACAATTAAAATTAACGTTATATTTTAATTTTTTTTGAATTCAGATTACAAAACAATAAATAATATTGTGTATTTGTGTGTATTTAATGTGATTTAACTAACAACAATAAAGAATAAAGGGCGCACCTACTACTAGCGCTTAGCGGTAATTTCATGCGTAAATGCGACATTAAAAATTCAAGTTTTCTTATCAGTGACCAGTCCTTATTATTATATGTTCATGGTTTAAATAACATGATTCTGAAAGTTATCACTGAGTACGAAAGGGTTAATCCATTGATTAATTATACATTGTATAATTGATCAATGGTTAATCAATGCTAATAGTCTAAATGTCTAATACGATCTGCAAATCAAATTAAATCTACTCCACTCTTGGGTCGTGCCTAACTTTAAATTTCAAATGTATGCTTGGATAGTTGAAAATTTTGGATTGTTGACTTTTATGTTATAGATAAAAAAAAAAAAATAATTCGTCATCCCTTGACAACTGATAAAACCTGTTCCAGAATAAAATGCATGTGGCATATTGTAATATTATTATTTTTTATAATTATGTACCTAACTCATATGTCTATGATTTGTGTAAGTGTAAACTTAAATAGATTTAACAATACAACTCAAAACCATTTTATGTTCATAGATTATAGTTTAAGTTTTACATATTATTATTTTATTATAAAATCAATGGTCAAACCAACAAAATTTGGCGAACTCTCCCCCACCATGAGAAAATCTTGGCTACACTATTGATTTGTAATATTGAGTTAATTTTAACGTGACCACTTTGGGTTCAAATTCCGATAACATTTCTTGGCTGCTTACAACAAATCGGTCGAAATTCCTAATTCTGAAATGTACTCGCCGAAGCTTCTCGCTTTTACAATTCGTTGTCACTTGTCATCAATAACGATATTTTTTCTTTCTTCCAATCTCCAATATAATGTTATATTTATATATTATTATATAATATAATAAAAAGTGAAAACGTCCAGTTTCAGTTTTGCACTTCCAATACTCGTATTTGGAATCTAGGGCACTCGTAAATCGGAATATACGCTCATACTCGCGCAAAAATATATTATATTATATTCGGACACGTTCCTTTATTGACATTTTCTCAATCAATGCAATTATTTAATAAATAATAAACAAAATTTTGAAAACTCAAAGCTATTACATACATTATTATCGGTTCTATATTTCATAACGCACGATGAGAATATTGAGAATTCAGAATTTCTAAACAAACCATTATTTTCTAGACGCTGTTCGCCCTACTTTGAAATATTTTCGTAATCTCGATTGTACTCGTGCGTACAATCATTTAGGCCACGCTTAAAAATCGTTTTTAAATATCAAACGCAAGCGTCCCAGATATCGATAATAATAATAATAATAATAAAATTACGATTTATGTGTCAGTATTGTAGCGAATATTTGAAAAACGAACAAGTTAAAAATCAGTGACAATGATTACAAGTTTACACAACGCTGGAAATATTTATTAAAACAATGTCATAAACATAATTACTATGATAACATCGTCGTTAATTAGATTTTAGGTGGGTATAATATTATGATTTACAACATAAAACCAATCGTTTGGTATTGTAATGATTTTCAACGTTCACAGTTGGTTTGAATATCATATTATTAATTCACTACAACATGGTGTTATTTCAATATTATTATTACAGAGTTTCCAAACTATTATATGTGTGCCGTAACGACAACCTATCAGACATATCCACCTACTTATACTTTCTCTCTGCACAACATGTATGTGGTCGTATAGAATACAAACGAGATAGTTGGTTTTGTAACTTTTCCTTGAATGCTTATTGCATTTTTTTTTGTACTTTTATTTTTACAATAAATTAAATAAATTAAATAAATACAAAAATACATTACACAGTACATCATAAATAAAGTACAGAGTACTAGTTTATTTGTCTTTTTGTATTTAATTTTAGTATCATTTAGAACAGATTTAATAATAGAAAAATTTTAAATTACAATAGGACATGACTTTCTTTTACAATTCACAAACAGATTAACAATTGTGTGATTATCAATTTTAAAATGCACATGTGCAAAATACATAAATTCGATTGTCACAAATAAATTTTTTTTACACAGAACAGATTGAAAATTAACAAAAAAAAAAACTATAAATTCAATGTATCACGGTCAAATGATGTACCGCTTGTAATATTAGAAATCACCTAAAGTACATAATAATAATTAATAAATATATTTATCATAAATGGAGACAAAATATTAGGTATGATTATACGTATTGTTTTTAAAACAAAACAATACTTAATGAACATTATGAGCAAAAGTATAATTTTCAATTATTAAAACTACTTATAAATGTTGAAACAATGTATTTTAAATTTTAAACAGTGATTTAATTAAAAATAACAATAATATGTTTTTCAATACTAAATTATTTAAATATTTTCTGGTTGAAATTAAAAAAATTGCCTGGGTATGAATAAAAAAAATACACAAATATTGGTTAATGCCATACATAATATAATTTATTCCATAGGTAAACAAAAATTACAAATTTAATCTTCCTGTATCATTAGTTCTTATTTTCTTAACTTGTTTCCATTCAATAGGAAGGTAATTTCTTTTATATATTATATGCATTACACGGATTGATGTTCCTGAGTGATTAAAATCTCAAAATTATATATTAATTTAATAGGTGAAGATTATGAATATTGATTATACACAAAGTTTGTACAAAAATTGGTTGAAAAACACATTTTATTATTGTTATTATTTTTTTTTATGAATAATAAATATACAAAATGTCGATAAGCAACAAGGGATACAATTTTAAGTCTTTTAGATTTATGTTTTTAAATCGTAATGTTATCACCATAAAAAGAAGCTCACAGTTTTCAATTTAAAATACTAGATTATAATATTATTGTGAAGTTCTAGACAAATATAATTACATTAATAGTATGTATTTGTCTAAAATTACCAAAACTATAATTGTTATGGCCTTAACTATGCTATATGTACATCATCTACTACTACAAATATTATAAGTTCAATATAATAGATGTATACAAATTAAATATCTATATATCACGAATTTAAACAAAATATCATATTATCTATATTGATGTTAAAAATAATGGCACCAGATTTTACTTTCTAGATTAACTGCCAGTTTTTATTGTATTAAACAAAGTTCAAAATGAAAACAAATCCGAAATTTTTCTGTACCGTACTTTTGTCAATTTCAATTTAGTATAGTATAATAGGTAGTGATGATTCAATGAATCAATATTTTACTTGATTTAGTATGTGAAATAAAATAAAAGTTAGCTTAGTTCACTAAAAGGAATGAAAATTTATTATATAAATATATATAAGTTTTTTATAAAAAACATAATTGTTTTGTCCTTTTATAGAGAAAAAAATTTAAATAAAATAATAAAAATAATAATAATAATAGATTGCAAATTTGATAGGTTTTGTGGATTGTCTTAAACAAATTTAATGAATCAGTACACATATATCTGTTTGAGCTGATCCCGTAATTCTGCGGGTATTTTATATGCGTCTTGCTGTTGCTGCTTTTTGTGTACCAGTCTTCGCCACTTGCCTCGCAGGTTTTTCCGCAGTCCCTTTCGGTGCTCAGCAGTCTCTTCGATGGGTACACTGCACACCAATGTGTCCTGAAATTAATATACAACTGTATAAATCATATTGATAAGAACTGTCTAAACAAAACACATTATTTAGAGCTTGGAATATCAATCAGAGTTCCCTTGAAATGAATTCTAAAATGATTATGGGTCATCAGAGAACAATGTTTTACAATAGCCGTTATATTCTTACCAAACCACAAAACCAGCAATACTCACCAAACTTCATTTAACCTTCTGTAAAGCGTACATACTATCCTTGTCTCGAAATTACATTCCTCCCACTCAAACACAGATAACAAGACAATGTGAACAATTTCAACAACATTTAATAAGCGATGATTAATTTTTTAATCTTATTTTCAACTAATAAATGAACTCATTAATATATATATATATATATGATTGTAAGAAAAGGTTAGGTCTTGGCAATTATTGAAAATAAGAAATGTAGGTGTATTATTGATTAAATAAAATTAATTGTGTCGACGATCATAAACAGACTTTGTCCTCGTGATAATAACGATAAGGTAGCTACCGGAAACTGCTTCGGTACGTTAGGTATGTGCTTCCCTAAAATAGCTTGATTGATATGTTTACTCGAATGATTTTGGAAATACATTAAACTCGAGACTATAATATAATATAATATTACCTGGTCTGAACTGTACAGCCTGTACGGCGAGTTATACCCATTGGTGTTTTTGGCCGCAGCAGCGTTTTTGGCTGAATACTGCCAGAGGAACGGTAAAGGCACGGGCGCATCGGCAACGTCCCCGGATGTAACGACTGCGACGTCAACCGGCTGGACGTGTGACAGCTGACAGTCAACATTGTTGTTGTTGTTGTTGATTATGTTGTTGTTGACCAATATTGCGGGCGCAGAGTTTACGGCGGTTGTCGGCGCTGTGGCTGATGCCGCTGCCGTGGCAGCCGCGACGGCCGACTCCTCGCGCTTCCTGAGTTTGCTGCGAACCAAACGGACGGTTAGAAATTTAGAACCGTTGCTGCCCACCATTTTCAGGCTGTCCCTAAGCGTGCCTATGCAATTGAAACGCGCTTTGGTCTGTTCCATCGTGCCAGTGGCCGGTGCTTTTGGATAAGACACCACGCCGCCGAATGTTACCGTTTTGGCGGAACACATGTCACCCTGGGGTATAATTATAATACAATCGCGACGATACTTTTGCGATATTACGGCGTCACTTTTGCAGAGAAAATCGTATTGTTTACAAATTGTGTGTTGATTGATAATTATAGTATTAATGTGTTTATAAATAAAAAATATTATACTTTGTTATTAATAATACAATGTTATATTATATTACGTTAACGACTAGTTTCACTATCACAGCCTCGTGTATTATTCGACGAAAAAACATACAAACGGTGTTCTTCGAGAAGAGGAAAATATATCGATATTAAGTAATCAATGTTATTCGATATAGAATTATTACCTATGCGTAATAATTTTAAAATAACTGATAAAACCGAAAAAAAATGTCAGTATTTTGTAAACGAAACGAAACGCACACAACGCGCGTTATTGTCTCGAGACAAGGTAGTCGGTTTGAGTGAACCGCGACGGCGGAAAACCCGAGTGGCGTTATTAACTGAACGGTTGGTGCGTGGGTCTGATCATTTTCCGGGAACAAGTCCAAAGCGGTGGCTTATGCAAGTGGTGGTCGTCTGCCGTGGACGACAACGGTACTTGCGGCGGGATACAACCGACGCACATTCGAAACGGGTTACGCGTGTGTAGGACAGAAACACCTAGGACGGCGGGACGACGCGTTATGTGTGGCGCGCACTGAGAATGGTGAGAAACCGTCTCGCAGTTGCACACGCGGCGCTCGGAAAACTGTGCGACGAGTGACGACGGCGACGACGAACGACGGCGACGACGACGACGACGAACGACGACAGACTACAAACGTAGCGGACGACTCCGCGTGAGTGACTGACTGGCGACTGGCGTACGGCGAGTGGCGACAGCGGTAGTGAGGTACGAATGGTGCCGTCGTCGAGTGGAGCGAAACTCGGTGGTACTCGTCACAACTATAATAACCACTATTGCGGTGCGGTGCCGTGCGAGCGAGACGGTAGATGTCCTCACCCGCCGCTACGTTGCCACATCGCGCGAGCTCCCCCCCGTCAAAAAGTATTATCGTAATGTACAACTCGAAGGCGACGGCGACTGACGAGACGGGTCTAGGTGCGCGTGCGTGTGTCTATCAACCGACAACCCTATTCAAATGTGTATAACATCATATTATTATTATTAATAATGTACGTGTAAAATAATATGTGCGTGTGTGTTGTCGATCGATGGATAGTCCGATAAAATAATGCATGTCTGCCGGAGATTTTACCGAAATCAATATTTGTATTACATTCGATTGCTATCAACATTGATGGACAATACGAATTGTATAACGTTTGATTGAGTATTTGACGTGAGCGCGAGCCCAACCCCGACGTGCGTGCGTCAAATACATACGGAAATACATTACCTACAAGGCTACAACGCAGTGCAGTACACGATGAGAACAATTTAAAACCCTATCAACTATCTATGTCGTATAATGGGGGTTGTTTTTATGTGCATACTTAATACAGGTTCCATGTTGGAAAACTATACGCTGTATACTCATGGGTATACTTCAACTAAATTATTTTTATATCAGGTGTGTCTACATGACGTCACGAAACGAATGTTATAAAATATTAGATTTTAATTTTAATTTATATTCAAGTGGAAATCAAAATGGGTATAAACGTTGATTATTTTTCGTCGTTTTTACCGTTTGTACGTCATTATACTATTAATGTTAATATTTAATAATATTACACTGAAATATATGCTAAAGTATAAAAATAGCTTGACAGAAAAAAAACTACTTTAATATTATGTTTAATAATTAATACTAGAAATACTACCTAATATATACTACAATTTAATTACAAATATAATATTATTATTCAGGTATTAATGCATTTATTATTTATGTATAGGAGGTATTCAGGTACCTATTCAATGAGAATATAATGTAGGTATTACGCGTATATATGATGTATAGGAATAAAATTAATAAATTATTGTTGGCTGAAAACGAAATATCATTCAAGTTCGTTCTCGGTTTTAATAATATTATTATTATACATTACATTTTGAAACATTTAAACCTGTTTATAAAAAAAACCCATTACTAGGTCGAACTATCGAAGCATTTTTCTTTTTTATAAGCTTGTTTTTAAGTGAACGTTACTATTTACTTTCATAAAAACAAACAATATTTTATTTTTATAAAAAAAATGTATTAAATTTATGAAATTTATATGTATAGTACCTCTCAGTCAGTAAATATACCGCATGTAATGATGTAGATTTTTATTTTATTTTCTCTAACAATTTTAGTAAACACTACGTAAAAAAAACGAAAGTCTCCAAAAATCATGTCCGTGGGAAACAATTATAAATCCAAATCGATTTAATTTAAATAAGAAAATTTGATAAGCAGTTACAACATGTAAATTGTATAACAAATATTAACAACATATAAATATATAATACTAATAAATAATAATATTATGTCAATATACGTGTACGTTTAAAATAACGTTAAATGTTTTAAAAAATTCTGATAAGTGATATAGGTTAGAAATAGGCGTGGTTTATTACTTAGTACTATAATGTAGTGTTAGAATAATAAATGCATTTTTTTTCAAATAATACGTACGTAGAATATATTATTTTAAAATAATAATATAATAATCGGATCATTGCATTCGAAGAAAACGATTCAGTGCGAAGCTACATCGTACATGTAGGATGTAGATACTAATTGTTATTATTAATAAATTATTTTGTACAATAAATTTACCAAATATAAACTATAAATTCGAATTTTTTACAATTATTGTATCTTTGATGTAGTTGAATAATTACTAATTCTATGAAATATCTACAAAAATTATGTTATACGTACGACATACCTAATACCTACATATTTTTATATATTTCTAGAATCTACGAAAAATAATACAAAATAAAAGATAGAACTTATACCCTCCTTCCTCATATAGGCGCATATAAATCAAAATTTTAAATTACTATTCAAAATTTGGAGTAGTAAAAAAAATGTATACTAATCGATTATCAAAATATATATTATATGCATATTATGAAAGGATATGTCATAAAGACATATCGAATTTTCAGCTTAGTGTGTTAAAAATTAAATTTTTTAGTGTAATAATAATATAATGATAAAAGTTCGGGAGCATTTTTTATTTCGTAAATTTTATATTTATTAAAAAAGGTGTACTTTACGATTATATTTTGAGAATTTTTATACTTGATTTAAGTGATGGACGTATAGCTAAGCTTGTGCCTATTAAATCTTAAGATCTCCAAACACAACATTTCCAAGAATTATTAATGTTTTCTATTTTAATATGTTATTGCAAAATAGCAGTCTACAAAATAATCCATTTGTTTTTGAAATTAGGTTCTATATAAAAATGTAATAGACTAATTTTTTCAAATGTGTACACATATAACTAAAAGTAAGATAACATGAACACATGTATATAAGTTATATAGTGGCGCCGATATGTTTTTAAAGTAGGACAGTAGGCACCAGATAAAATGTATTTAAGATACTCACACTAGACCCAACCCAAAATATTTTATATTTCACCTACACTATTAAAATTTTAAGTTACAATAAATCAGTCTGATATCTATATATAGTTAACATATAAATTATAGCAATATTTGTTCTATAAATATCGATTTGTATGCTATTTGTTACTAATTTTGTATATACGATATAACCACCTAATAAAATAAGTGGGTATTTCTCCATCATTATAAAGGTACCTATAGGAGACTTGGGGTACTTGCCCCCCAGTATGAATTTTAGTTAGGTTAGGGTAACCTCCAAAAATGTAATTATTATTACAAATGTAATAGCTAAAACTAAGTAATTATAAAAATAATAAAATATAATATTAAAGTTCTTTTATAGTATTTTTATGTAGAACCCTTTACCATTCAACAGGAAATAAAGAATAATTAGGGCTCAACCTTCCTTAACTTAAAGATCAAGTTACGTCTACGTTCACCACAGACCCTCGATCGGCAACACTGATAAGTTAAAAACAAATGTATGCACTAAAAAGTTACAAGTTAAATATGCAATATAATAGTTAAAAATATGTAAAATTGAATTGGTTCAATTTTAATTAGAAAAATTAAAATCGTGCACAATTCCTATTTGATGTCAAATAACTTATTGTAATAAATAATATATTATAGATTTACATATAAATCAGTCCCCTATAATATGTAATATACTCACGTATATAGCAAACTGTATTATAAATTAAAATATATTATAAATTCGCCCATTTGTTTATTATACTAATAATTGGACAGATTATAAAGTTTTAAAACTATATTATAAAAATCGTCGGGATAACGTCTTAAAAAACAACAAAAAAAGACATTTAAAAACGGTTAATTTATTTTTTGGGTTTATACTGTTATAAACGTTATTAAAATAGTAAAATATACAGTAACTAAATATTATAATACAAAATGATGTGATGTGGAATAACGGCATATGGGTACGGACAGAATGCTATACGTTAAAAAACACCGTTTGTTCGTAGACAATAATTATAAATATGACTTTAAAAACGACATTGCGAACGACAAATAAATAACGCGTGTGTTTAACAGACGCAGTTGATAATTATAATTACAATATTAATATAATACTCTAACAGTGGTTGAGAGGTTTAATCGTTTAGGCTATAAATTATATCAATATGATATATCAAATAATTATACCGTTCAAACTTGTGTCTCGCCTCTCACACGCGCAGTTAGTTCGTTAGCACATTGAAAAAAAATGATAACTATATTTTGTTCGCGATATGGAAGATTCATAATGATATAATTATATATTAGATTTTTTAATATATTTTTATCAGTTGCATAAATTGAAATATTCCGAAATTTTCAGTAGGAATTCCATATAATTGTCAAATAGATCTTTTTTTTACATTTTTGTTTAAAAAAATCGTGTATTATATCCCACACGGAAACCCCCAAAGTGTCACTAAGATTAATTTAGGTATTCCTTTATTATGTACTAAATCTAAAAAGTAGAAAAATTTTAAACTTTTAATTTTCGTATTATATCTCTAAGATCCTTATTCCGATGTTATGCTGCAGGTAATCTTCATGATTAATATTTGAGATTTCCTTCAGAAATCTAAGTGAATAGACTGTAGTTATGGACTCTTTATAGGTTACACGAGTGTTGTGCAGGTTTATTTTACACCTCATAATTTTACTCAGACTTTTAATTGTCCAAAATAATACATTTTCATAGGTAATTTATTAAAATCAAGAACCTAAAGAATATGGATGTTTTATATGTTTTTTAAAAATAATTTAATTATTTTTATATTTTTGGTTTAAGTACATCAAAAATATTTTTAAAACAACTTTTTTTGTGTATAAAAATAAATTTGAAAATCATATTTTTTGTGATGTTAAATAGAAAAAAAAGTTGTTGGTGAGACATCACACGTACCTACAACGAATTGCTCACGCGCGCACACTGGCGCGTATACTAGAAATATAATATTTTATAAAATTATTATTAATAGTAATTACGAACTTATATAATATAACATATAGCAAGGTAGCACACGTATACGATTGTAATCGCAACATAAAATATATTATAATATGACGCAAATAATTATTGCTTTAATGACGTTATAGTTGTATTGGTCAAGGTAAATAATTGATTTTAATATAATTATTATTTTTTTTCTGGGTTCACTTGAAACAAGACAACGAAATTGCGCTCAAGATGCGCGTGAATAAATTAAGAAACAAGTGTACGATATATAATATAATATTATATATAGTCACATCCAAATATAATTTTTCTGCGAACTACTTTTTTACCATCAAAAATTTTATTATGAGAATATCGTATAGAAATTTATAGCGATGAATCTTTTTAGCGCATCCACTTATTATAGACCTCTAAGAATTATGAAATTTATATGTCATTGATGAACACTTAACTCACTGTAAGTCCACGGTCGT
>CM023357.1:54021097-54187901 GCA_013282895.1 Eriosoma lanigerum | reverse complement strand
ATTTTCCAATATTTAAATTTAAAATTTCCAAAATATGCATTATTAAAAAAAGAAGTAGAGGGCATGCTTGATTAATATAGCCATTATCCTTAATTTATAAACTAGAATATCTAAGAAACTACTCGTTGGAATTATGAATTTACATATCAACAATTTTAGAAAAATTAATTGAAAAAATATATATATCCCATTTAAAAAAACAAAGTTTGTATTGCTACAAGATAAACCTTTAGTAACACAAAAAATCTAAGTATTGTAAAATACGGGTATTAAAAAAAATTGTTTTTCAATATATATGCATAATTAAAGCAAATAAGGGGGGGTGAGCATGCATAATAAATCACTCTGTATGCTAAATTGTAAATTCAATTATAATATTATATAAATTTATAAATTATATAAAAGTCAATTTCCAGCGAGGATTTTAGTACCTAGTCCTACTTTGCAGGGCTCTATAATCTTATACTAAATGGTGTATCATATTTGTTGTTGGATAATAATGTATAAAATGATAATGAGACTATTTGATACTTCTATAGAACATCAAATATGGAGCTATGACATATTTTTCCTGTATATTGAATATAAGCTAACATTATAACTATATAGGACTTATTACACGTGCGCACGCGTAATGGAAATGGTGTGACCAGTAAGGGTCGGAGTATTGTGTAGTGGATGAGTATAGCAGAGATGAGAATTCTAAGTTGCATAACCTTTCATTAATTACAAATCTGCAATTTTTTGTGTGTAACAAATACAATTGCCTATGCAGTTTGTGATATTTTCCATTAAAAAGACGATTGATTTTTCTAAATTTTGTAAATTCGTATAATCGTGTAATTTGCACAAAAAAACATGCTATCACACATGCTCATAACAGTCAAGTTCAATTATTCTTATTTGGTTCATTTAGTGAGCTTCAAGATATGAATATCTACGTTTTACGTATGGTTCAATATTACATTGTATTTGATCTAAGTTTTATGTAAATATTTTAAAATATTATTAGTATGATAAGAAATCAAATTAAAAATGTGTATACAATACTCAATAAAATGCAATATTATACATTATAATTTAAATTTAAAATTTTTAAAGAATATTAAGTACTGAAGTGCAGTGTTTATAATAATGAATTCTCCTCTATTGGATGTTTTTTTATTATTTATTCGTTAATATAATAACAATTACATTTTTTACAAAATAATGTTAATTATTATAATATTGTATTGTTTCTGCCGAGTGTATACATATATTTAAAAATACTAAAAAATTATTATGTGCGGTAGGAAGAGGAGAGAAAAACGAATATAAACGATATTGGCGTACTTTGGTCAGGGGAAAGTGCGATCACCGTTATTCGCTTTCGGGACACAAACTGTGTAATAATATTATATTTTTATAACATCATGCACCAGTAAACTAGTATAAAAAAATATGTAAAAAATAATAATATAATATATACACGCGAATGTGTGCGTTTCCTTATAGACGGTCGACCGGTTGTTTGCGACTGCGAGCGTATAATCTATGCGCGTGATAAACAGATGAAAAGAATAACGCGCGAAATCCGGTCCGAAGCCAATATAATATGAGAAAAAACCGTACGACGTCGTTCTACTAAATAAAAAAAAAAAAAAAACAGAAATTTTCGCGTTCTCCAACTATCGACGGTATAAATTATGTGTTAGGTACACGCGACCGCGGTATAATATTAATAGTTATATTTATTAACCTAACCGTACGCGGAAAACGATGAGAGAAATTATTACACAAAAAATTATGCGAATTGACGATGGCGTACACCTACGTAGTGGTTAATCCCGCCAAAAACCTAAATTATTATTATTATCGTCATTATTTAAAATTTGTTTCGTGTCAATCAATGTAAATACACACATCGCGTTAGTAGTTAATTTATAGGTATATTGCGTTTTAAACGTGGTATTATGATGATGAGAGTACACGAGTGGAACGAGGACGTCGCCATCGTATCACACATGTGTCACGAACAGTGTTGAGACCTATCTGTATAAAAATTTGTTTATTTTTTCTCTTATCTAGATAAATACATTTTCATTCATCTGAAGTGTTATCTTAGATAAAATTTGTGTTTATCTAATATAATTCATCTAGATAAAAAATAATGACACTTTATGAAACTATACACTTTTAATTTTCTATAAATTTTAATTAAATTTGTTTTTCTACAAAATACCTGTTTACAATTTAGGTATATTATATTCAATATTGTAGTATTTAAAAGGTTGAAACCAGGAAGAATTATTAAATAATATAATGTAAATTCTCTCCGTGTTGTCGATTTAAACGCAACAAAAATAAAATCTAATGGGTAAATGTGTAGATATAAATATAAGAAACTAATAACATAAATAACACGGAGTCAATCAATTTAATAAGAATTATTATAACAATATTTTTTTGACCTAGTTGCAACAAAATGTCTAATAAGCAAATGTGTATAGAAAACTTGATCAGAAAACCTGAAAATTATAGATTTCAAATAGGTTTGACCATTTTAAAATATAAAAAAATTAATCACAGTATATATATTTGGTCACAGGGGGAGGGATTCTGCGAACCCCATTTGCTATACTAAACCACCCTAACAACCCTAACGGGTTTGGCCGTTTGGACTCATTAATATAATGATCGTGAGTACTTGTTTACAGAACAAAGGCAACAGCGTGGCTTATTGGCGTTTTTCGGTTATTTTTCGAGAGTAGATTAGGTTTTGAATTAGACAGCTAACATATATTGGATTTTGGAGGCGAATGGCTCAATTTCATACTAGGGAGACTGACCTTTACTAGCCTTAAATGATCGTTCTACTTCTCACTAGTATATTATTACATAATATTGTTCGTCCATTTAAAATACGAGAGAGAACGAAAATATAGTAACTATTAAGCTCCCACTCCAAAAAAGAAAAGAGTTTTACCCAAATGGCGACAAAAACTTCCCCCCATGTAAATACGCCATACGGAGTGACGTGTGCGGTTTTCACCAGCTCACAGCTGCGTTGTATGAGTATAACCCGTCCCACATAACGTGTTTGTACGCGAAACACAAATGCAAATCCGACGGTCGTTTGCCGCCGACGAGTTACAGTACACAAGGCTGCGTCGTGCAATTTTTACCTGTATAAAATTAACTATCTATATCTAAGGAAGACCTTTTAAAATCACGTTTATTTTATCATAATAATATATTATATTTTATATTGTTACGACGTCTCCGTTTCCCTTTATGAACACAGATCAAGGACTGCGGTGTTAAAAAAAAAAAATATATTTCTTCCGACCATATTATAGACTATATAATATTATTAACCATACACTTTTTACACTTATGTTGATTATACTTCTCTGTCTCATCTTCACACTATCAAGTGTCAGTCACTGACCATTAACCAATCACCATTGGGTGATTACAATAATTGATACAACATTAGAATCGTATTGTATTACGTAATTTCAATCATTTTTTGTAATATGAAATTTCGATCACTCGGTTAACATTATTATTGTTATTATATTATAGCCTTGTATTAGTTGTATATCGATCCGACATGAAATCAATAATTAAATCGCGTTTATGCTAATAACATGAAATCCACGCGACATTATCCCGAAAACCGCAGCAAGTATTGCGCTATATAATATAATTAGAACGTCCACAAACATATTATTATGGTTTTTAATAGTTTTTTGGCATCGTTTGTTTACCGGACTTACAGTAGTTGGTGTGTTCGACGCAAAACACATTAATTACACTTTTTTTTTAAGTACGTCGGGTCTGTACGTACACAGTCGCTTTGGCACCGTACTATAATACTAACCTCTAATCTCTATTTTCTTATAATGGGTTAAGGTCTCGATCGACGAAACTCTATCACACCGAAATCGTGTGCGAAGAGGAGTGTGAAACAAATTCAAATACAAAAGTAGGTACATGAACGGTGTATCAAATATAAACGATGTGCTGTTTTTGGACTCTACGTGGACTGGAGGTTAATCGACAATAATAACGTTCGTTCGCGCAGGTGCAGGAAAAGGAGGAGGAGGAAGTGTTCGCATCCGCCAGCAAGGTCGTCGTCGGTTGGATATATCGATATAAACACGATAATGCCCGTCGAAACCGATAACTCGTAAGACCTCGGTCGCAGATGGTTATTTACAATTTTTTTATTATATTTCTCCACTTAACCAATTCACCAAATCACCATCATATTACCTGCACCGCGGTTGAACGCAGCTGCTCTAATATTAGTTACCTATCTTTTTATTAGTATTGCCAGTCGATTATACATAATGTTATACGAGTGTCCTGAATTTTTCGATTAATAGTTTTCCCATCCAATGGTGAAATTATCCAAAAAATCATTGAACTAAACTCCAGCTAATTTACAGATAGACTTTCCACTATAAATTGTCAAATCACCTATTCGCCGTATTTCTTATCATATTTCTTATTAACGGTTACTGTTGTTGTGGTGCGATTTCGGTATAGCATAAATACAATAGCAGCGTGTTATAAGATCGTCAAAACTCGAAATAGTCATATTATTATTATGCTGAGGCATGAAAAACTATTGTTTCCATATTAATTATTGTCACACACAACGGAATACTGAATCGTGACTGTTATTTATAACGATCCAATATAATATTATGAACAGAAAATATTATTATATTATATTTGAATTTTTTTTTGTTCCACTAAACTTTCTGCTGACCCAAATGTCTAGCGTCGTTTTACTCATCAAAATGAAGTTTATTATTAGGCCTAAAACTCTAGCAATGACATAATTTCTCGCATCTAATTTAGCACACTGTACAATGTACTTAATATCAATACTATACAGCAGAACATGACTTGATAATAATTATATTATTGTTTGCTTATTATAATATTGTAACATGTAGCCAATTGTATATTATATTTACATCAAACATCATTCCAAGACAATAAACATGTTTTGACAACAATTAATTAAAAATACTATCCGACATTATGTCAGAATAACAATAACAGATTTTGTTTTCGAGGTTGGATATATATATAGATACCTATCTGTAATTAATCAATACAGAGTATTATTAAAAAAGTTGTTAACACAATAATTATTATTGTTTTACCTCGGGTACAAATAACGCAAAGTAAATGCCACAAAAAATTCGGCAAACTTAATTATTTCTGATCTTTTCAGTTTTTCTACGGATTTGAAGCGTTCATTTATCAATTGTTATACAAAATATTGATTTATGTATCTAACCTATTTATTCTGACAGCCGACAGGAACTATATCATGTTATATATCTTAAACAAATATAAATAGGTATCAGTTAAATAATTATGTCAGTAAACATTTTACCATTTTGGAGTCCATCACCCCAAAAATGATAAATACTTCTCTTTAAAAGTTACTTAAGTGCTTTTATGTCTGAAATAAATTGTTTACATAATATTATTTAGCACTGTGTTACCTATTTATATATTTATTTACGAAATACGACATAATAAAATTTGGCAAGTTTGACATAATATTCTTTCCGTCAAATACCTACACTAGACACTATTTCCGCAAAAAAAACGAAATAAGTCAAAGAACTATAGATCAAAGTTTTCGAAAGAAAATATCGTTACGCGTTTACTGTTACTACAGGAAATCAGACATTGTAAGAAATGTCCGATGAATATGTGCAATGTGCATAGTTTAGATGTGCAACGTAAGAAGATATTATTAATTTCTAACTTTGTCCCGAATAGTTTTGTAATTTGCTAAAGCATTCAATTCCACGAAACAGGCGCATATTTTAATTTACGCGTTACTTTCAAGTTCGCAAACAATAACAAGAGTATAATATATATAGTGTTTTATTAGTTCATGTTTGTTTGGAATACCGACATTGACCGACTGCTACAGTAATCTACTTGAACTCGATTATATTATTAATTATTATTACATTATTATCGTTTATGAAACGCGTATTTCTCTGTCTTACATTTTAAAATAAAATATCATAATACAATAAATATAATTTATAAAAGAGTATTATGACTCTATTAAGAGTAGTATTATTTGGGTTCGTTAACGACAAGAAGACAAAGTGTTTAACCGTCTCACGCGATTATTATTATCGTTTTGGAACACATTGACATTGTCATTTGTTGGTGACTTGTTGTTACAACACTATATAAAAGTGTGGTTATTGGTTACCGGATATACAGCCGGTACACCAGAAACGACGTACCGGATGTACCCATGTACGACGTGATGCGGATCGCACCGGTGCAACCACGACACCGTAAAGTTCTCAGAAAAGTTCTTGGACTTGATGGGAGGTAAGTGAGAAGGTTATAATAATATATTATATCTAAATCATTCGTTTAAATCCGCGTCGTACAAGTTACTATATAAATCGTTTGGTGATCGAGGGATGGTGTGTGGGTGTGTGTGTGTTTGCTTGGAAGGGGTGGGGAGCCGGGAACGTTTCCAGAACGGAGACTGTGGCGCAAGTCCAACTTTCCGGGTCACCATTGACGTCAGAGCACAGCCGAGGCTTTTATTATTTCCGAAGGTCCGTTATACGATTATTTGGGTTGTCGCCACGCGGCTATTATAAAATATATTATTATTATTATTGTGTTTTAGTTTTCTTTTAGTATATTTTTCTTTTTACTACAACCGAAACACATCACAAATCACATTATGTTCACGCTGCGTGTTTAAAATACATATATATATATATATATATAATTTACTATTTAGTATCTTATTTTTGACGACAGTTTGTCTGGCCCGCTCGACCGTCCACGCCAAAAGTCAGTGGGATATCTTTTAATATATATTATTATATATAATATGATGATGACCACCCCGAAAATATCGTTCGGCGTCATCGATATTTTTGTACCGCACGACGGTTTGCACGAACGCACCAAAGAATATAATACGACGTTTGAATAAAACTCACAAATATATACGCGATTATTATTATCGTCGCTCGTCACAAATATTGCTCATAATAATTGTGGCCATTATTGTTTTTCAATATTATAATATAACTTTAATACTCAACTTGGGTCGTGTTCATAAGGAAATCATAAAATTCATTATAATTTACAGGGAAAATATTCACTTGTACACAGTAGACATTTAATTTTTATAACAGAAAAACACTTAAGGCTATTACACTATTTTGTTTATCACAATTTACAGTTCATATATTGAGATAGCTGTATTTATATTTTACATTATCAACGAAACTCATGTCACCATAATAATATGACGTAAATAAGGAGTGATTTACACAATTTAACGATATATATCGGGAGAGTCGGGGGATAACCGATAACCATACCCAATAATCGTCGATTGTTGCATGTTGCATATAATTAATAACTATAAATCCTTTTTGAATGTCTACGTTCTACGGTATTAATATTGTCACTATTCATTATTATACACAGTTCATTACAATTCGCAAGAGTTGTATTTTTGTGGCTAAAATAAATACTAAATTGTTTCTGATAAAGTGATTATACGTTATTTGTTTCGATGTTTCGACTCGAATAATTACATGAAAATAATATTCAAGAATTATATTATGTATGTAGACCATAGATTTAAAGGTAAACAGCGAGGTAAAAATATTTAAAGTGCGCACTTGTATTAAAAAAATCTACTCGGCAACACTCATTAATAAAATATTACAAGGAAGAAAACATTTTTTCCAAATAGTCAAAGTTTTCTACTTTTCTATATTCGGTTGTCCAAGTTTTATGGAAAATTAAACGATTTGCGCATAGACATTTTATATTACATAATAAAATATTTATATAGTACGTCTAACGCATTCGCAACTGACTGACTGATCTTCTACGTGTATATATTATTACCATAAAATATTATAAAATTCTGTAAGTTTCTGAAAATTAAAAAATTAACGAAAGTCTGATCGCTCTGTATAATAATAATATTACATTATACAATATACAATATACATTATGCACTCGATGATAAAACACGACATATGGATTATGAATGATGTGAATATGTGATACGATCAAGTATACTACATAAGTAATGAAAAAAATTAATAAATCTGCGTCCAATGCAGATATTATTTAATTACCGTTAGTCATTTTAAGTAAACAAGTGTGTGCGTTTTGCCTTTGTTACAATCGCCATTATTTATAAATAATAATTAATATTTAAAATTGTGCGTTTAACACACGGTGTTAACCTAACAATGATTGTTAAAATGAAAAAAAATTACCACATTGAGTTTTGTACTTTAAAAGGATATTTTACTGTGATATTATTATGTATTTTATTTGAGAATAACGTACAGTACTGTGCAAATTGATAATATTTTATATCTAAGAAAAATTGGAAAACGTAAAACGATACATCAACGTTTATCAACTCAATTACGTTAAATGTAAAAAAAAATATATTAAAAAAATGCATTATCTTTAAAAGATCTATAAGCTATATATATATATATATATATATATATAGGCATGAAAGCATATTGTAAATAACAAAATAAAAATAAATCTTTAATAAAAAGTAAAAGCGGACAAAGGAGTTATTGCAAATATTAAGTTAATACTAATTTTAATGTAAAACTTAAAATTAACTCAACTATGAATTTTTAACTTGCTATAGTAGCTAATAGCTATAGTGTATTCACATATTATTAAAAGATATATCTAATTTATTTCATAAAAATACAATTTTAAATTCTATTATAACTTAAAACTAGACATAACGTTCAACGTACGTGTCATACGCTATATATTTGTAAACTGCAAAATAATAATATAATATATTAGCTGTTACATACATATTCATGCATTTTTAATAATAGATATTAGATACTATATAAGATTTGTCTAATAAAGATATTTCCGCCTTCGTACGCTATATAAAATATCAGATTGTATAATATGCTAAGAGTACCAGATAAAATATACGTATCTAATATTACATATTATGTATATATTGTCATATATGCTACTCTAAGAATTAAATAATAAATTGTCTTATATTATATTATTTCTATAAGCAAGAACAGATACATTCACTACGTTGGCCTCGAACTACGAGGAAAAATTACATTGTAGCGCCAGTGAAACAAACAATACATAAGAAAAAAATGCAAATTATGAAACCTAAACTTTTGTAATTCGAGTATGATAACATTTTAATAAAATAAAGTTTATAAAGAATATAAGTATAATAAAGTGTTGATAAAATAAAAAAAAGCCATGAGGTAAATACAAATATACAATTATTTCAAATTATATATTGGAAATATTAATAATATACATTTGAAATAATACAAGTAAACAATGTAAGGGTTTTTAGTTGTTTACATGAAATATAATAGTTTTTATTAGTACCTTTACGTGACAATAGTAGATAAGCAAAATATTATGTTTTAATTTAATACTGAAAAATCATTTTTTTTCTTCAAAATTTTAAATGACTACACATATAGGTAGGTAATATGATATTAACTTAAAAATATACAAAAATACAAAATCATATTATAACAACTATTGTATTTAACAAGCTTATATATATATATATATATATATATATAGCTATTTATTGATATAAAAATAAACAATTAAATAATATTTGAATTTAATTTTAATGGCATTTGACCAGACTAATATTTTACGTAGACTACAAGGCACTTGGCAAATAACCCTAAAGTAATATAATATATTTGTAATTAATTTTTTTTTAATTTTGTTGTTTACGATTTGTTTCACCAACATTTATTTTTAATAATTCTGTTCGTATTGTTTTTAATAAATAACGATAAAATTAAATATTAAAATATGGTTTTGTGTCTAATTTGTTACAAATGATAGCTTAGATGGATAAATGTGAGATATGTGTTTTTCATATGTATAAGAATTAACATGGGCATCATGTTCTTAATTAAATATTTTGATTAAATTTTAAACATAAATAATAATAATATCGTTAACACCATGGATCGAAATTCATTGAACATTCAAAAGTTAATATTTATTTCAAATAGTAATACAAATGGAATGTAAAAAATGATAAAACTCGGAGAAGACGTATAAATTATAATGACATGACTCTTTCACGTGAATGGATCACGTTTTCCTTATAAAATTATAATTAAAATTTCGCAGTAGTATTGTACATGTAGTATTTCGTACAATGAAGTATATGTCTGATTTTTTTTTTTTAATTATAATTTAAATATGCGCATAAGCATAAAATTATATGATAACCTGTATTTCAAAAGAGCATCATTATTCATTAGTGATGACTGATGAGTATGATAATTGAAACGGATATTTGAATTTTGATTACTATTGAATTAATGTATTAAATTGTATAATAATTGATAAATGACAATATTGTAATCATATAAACTTTCTTGATTAATTACTAATATTTTTTAACAGAGCATACAATTACAAGTTCAACGATGGTTTTATAGTGGACAACTGAGTTGCTTTCACTGTTAACAAGCGGTTAAAAAGTGAAATCTTTCCGGTATTATTTGAAACTCGGTATAAACAAATTTGATATTAACTAGATAGTTAATCAGACATAGGATATTACTTATCTAATTATAATAAAAGTCATAATAATTATTGAATTGAAGACGTAAGAGTTAAAAAAACCCATCTAAATTAATACACAGTGATCATTTTGACAAAATGTGCTGGAAGTGCGAATTAAGTCAAAATAAAGGAAGTTTGTTAATTCAATTGTAATTTGCAAGTGACGATTATTTAATTACCTAATTATTATGACGAGTTCTAAAAGATCCGTAGATTATGAGTATTACATGTTATGATGTATCTATAATTTTAATAATAATATTTGAATATAGGATGTATATATATATATATATATAGCTTTATAAGCAATTATTGTGATAAAAAAAAAAAAAAAACTATCAAATAGTTGTAATTTTGGGGTGATTTTTTTATTTTAAGAAAATAAAAACAACTATAATTTTATTTTATACATATTTGTGTATTATAATTTAATTTGAAAATAACTTTCCCCTTTTTGATACAATATTTGCAATTACTCCTTTTGAACAATAATAATTAATGGTAAATTACCTAATACCTACGTTATTATTAGTTATTACCCGACAGTGGTGAATCTCGATTATTCAATTTTCGAAGGGGGGCTGGGAGTCTAAACCCCTGTCACTTACGGTATATATTTTATATATATTTTTACATAATGGCTAATAATGATAACTATATAATAGTTATTTAAATTTTTAAATATTGCATTAAAAAAACTAATAAGTAATAACAGTAATAAAATAAACAAATAAAAACGCTATCATTGAGAATAATAGAAAAACGTAAGTATATTATAAAAGTCAATGATTATTAAAATATATAATTCTGATAAAAAAATAAAAAACAAAGTTATATTAATTATGAAATGATAAACTATTATATTGTTCGTTTTAACTGGATTGATGTATTAATATTTCAGTGGGTAATAGTCATAGTATAAAATTGTGAAGTCATATAGTATGATATATAATGTATAAACATTGATTTTAGAAAATCAATAGTACAATGGATTTAAATTGTGTAAAATATTAAAACATGAATGTTATACTAACATATGTGTATTGTAAACGTATGTAATTATAGTTATAAAGTATTAATGCGCATTGGAATAATTTCCCAAAAGAAGAGAGAATAATAGATAAAATAATGAACTAGGTGTCTAGGTATCTTTTCATATATATAATGTAGTTACATAAAATCTACACGACTATACAGTTTTAAAGTACAAAAATATTTCATTCATTTTTTGTAACTTGTATCTATTATATTATCTATATATTGTCTACACATTTCCGAAAATCAAGAACAAAAAATTAAAATACTAACAACATAACCTATTATATTTATCAATATTACTTAATTGTAAAATACTTAAATATTTAAATACCTGATTAAATGTTCCATTATTGGAAGTCCGTTGATGTTAAAACCAATACGTTTAGTGTCCTTGGAGACACGCGATTATTGTGAAAACTTTATTACGATAATTGTATGTATTATATTACACCTATACAATTATATTTAATATATTATTATAATTATATATATATATTAATATAAAGATATAAATTCCAAAAAACTTCTTAACACGCACTTATTGAGGACATTAGATTATACAATAGGTTAATTTAATATCGATATTGAATAAAAACCAAAAAAAGCAAATATCAACGGTGATCGATTTATAAACTGAAGCATATAATCAAACGTTTAAGTACATAATAAAATATTATACATATGGTTGTAACAACAAAATTGTCAATTATATCTGTGTAGTTATCTAGTATTGCAAAATCATTTGTAATCACCTGATGTTAATACACATATAACGTCATTATTATTCAAGTGAAATAATTAACAGGAATTAATATTTTTAATGTTCTAACAATACCATATTTGTGTTATATTGTGAAAATTATAATATTTTGTATAGTTTTAATAAAGTTATTTATAAAGTTTATTCATAAGTCACAACTAATTGTATATAGGTATAATTAATGATAAAATAAAATATAATGATAATTTTTATTTTATTATTGTTAACTAACTTAAACATTTAATTTTTTATTTCGTTTTTATATATACCATCATAGTGTTATTCTAAATTCGTAGTAAAAAAAAAAAAAAATTATTTCATGAAAAATTAATATTATTGTTGTTTTTAATGAATTTTAATGATTGATATTGTGTATAACATATACAGTTGTATAGTATTCGTGATTATATTTTGGAATTTAAATTTTTAGAATTTAAGATAAACAATAATAATACGAGTGTTCGTTTGTACGTGATCAATCAGTGCCAACAAAATTGTGATTTTTCTGCGAATTACTTCAAAGTGGACATATTGTGGACTTTATATTTTATACAAAACTTTTTATTGTGAATGTTTAATGTCGAGCTGTTTAAAAATAACTAATCTCATTTGAGTTAGTTAGACACTATGACTGTAATAATGGGTACTTTCGGTATTGTCGATACAAGCCAAAACGTGTAGCAAACGAATAAACTTACTGAACATATTAAACTATATCACTAAAAGACTTTTTTGGCATAAACACTATAACATTAGTTACCTATAATATAGGGTTTAAACTTCAAACTGCTCTAGAACAACAGTCGGCGAGGAAATAAAACGCTTAATGACGCAATATTAGTGTTTTATTGTGTATACAAAATACGTTTAGATGAATCACGTTTATTTTTTTGGCAAAACTGTAGATTATTATCTTTATCTATACGACTGTAAAATATAGTATATAAATTTGTACACCATACAATATAGGATGTAATATGATGTAATTGTAATTTACGTCGTTTTAAAAGTTTACATTTTATGCCATTCCGCCGATATCCGGATCGGATATAATAATATTATGATAGTTATAGGAAGTATATGAGTATCATCGGCACAATGTATATATACTCGTAGATCAGTTTATTGTAAAATATCGTTTCCGTAGCGAGAAAGAGAGGAATAACAATGAATAATTATTGCACGACCTGAAGCCGAACCGCGCAAATCGATCATTTAAAACTACGTCGTAGGCTCATCAATTAGTGTCGGATAACAAAACGGGAGCACATAGTAAAAAATTATAATAATATAACAGTGTATGAAGTGTCGTATAGACGTCGCAGACGAAGGGTGAGGGCGACAGTGTACATTGCACACATAGCGCACATAGCTAATGGCGACTGTAACAATATATTATATGTATAAGTAAAACGACGCCTCAGTGACCCGTTTTTTCAGTGACATTGCGACAATACGTATATGTATTAAAATAATACAAAATACAAAGTTAATATACAGAGTGACTCAAAAATTATACGTTACAGTTGCAATTATCTCGTTTTATTATGTGTGTGAAATATATAGAAATAAGTTTACAGCCCAATATAACCCAGTGGCGGCGCGAACATTTTAAGGTGGGACTGGTGGGAGGATAGTGAAAACATTGGATCCATCACACCTGCCAATATTCATATGAAATAAGGATCATATTAATTTCTTATATGATATTTTATCGTTTTTAATCGTATACAGAAATCCCAATATCGACGTAAACGCGAGATAAAATAATGAGACTTTGAGAAATTTGTAATTAATTTTGAAATTAATTTTGAATTCTTCGTTTTGTTTACTAGGGATAGGCTGAGACGATTCTTTTATTCGTGCTTCAACAGCCGCGTAATTAATTATTAAACGTAAAAAAACCATACAAATAATTGATAACAAAGTAAACTTGCCACTGAGGACACTAGTCTCAACAAAATCTTATCGTTGTTATTAATATAACCTATCGAACTACGTATCCGTATTTGAATGTTTTAGATATTTATAATATGCATTTTAAAACGACTTTTTATGAAAATTGAGTATAAATCCCCATACTTATTTTGTCGTAAAAATGAATTGATATCGTGAAATCATAATCACTCTGTACTTTGAATGAAAATTAATATTATTCGCGTCGACCAACGTTCATTAATCTTACGGCGCCAATACACAATCAGCAGTCGTTTGTCCCGTGTATACTGCGGGTACAACACGGATCCTGCAAAGGGATCCCACGATCCAGATGACGGACTCTCGCGTATTATTCGAGAACGGACAAAGTTCGCAATTAAATTATTATATGGCCATGATTTTTAAATGTTTCAACTGTAACTTCTAGAAAGTAGAATCAAATTTTAATTAATTTTAAAACTGAAAAAAAATATTTAGATTGAATTGGTTATTAAGACGATACATTTGTACTATTAACAAATAACGTACAAGAACGAAAAATAATATGTTTGTATTGTAGGTTTATTTTAAATCTACTAAAACCACTCATTGTTAATTACGATTATGAAACTCATACCTAAATCTCTTTTTAGCTTAAACATTTTTGTTGGTTTTTTTTTCACAAATAATAACCTGTAGTGAATTATATGTATTTTACGACATTTAAATGATAAGAATTGCATTTTTATTTCTATTAATGAATAATATTTTGCTCAACGTTATCACACTTGGGTCGAATTTATTATAAGGTATATTATATTATTAATTTATGCATAGGTACCACTTTTTCACGTTATCAAAACTAATAACCAAATTTGAATTGGGCAGTAAATTATTTGATTTGTGCATGCTACAAGTTTACAATACATAACAGTTCAATAATAATATATAGTAATATACTTTTATCAAATATATAAATATTTTTCATTGCTATTACCGTATATAATATTATAAACGTACACAGTATGGTATTGTTATTGCTTTAGATTTTGTTGAAATACGTTTTCGACATTGACTTTTGAATGTCATTTTATGGAAATGTGTAATGAGACTATAAGTGTAGTAGGTATACGCCCACGGATATTTCTATAAATAATAAATACACATAAATACTATATGTATATATTTATATTCACCTAACGAATTTATTTTATTTTTAAGATTTTTGAAATTTGTTTGTCTTATAATTGCTTAAAAAAGTTATATATTTCATAGATATTTTTGGTTTTAAAGAAGTTCAATGGTTTATCTCAACAAAAGTCACGAAAATACTAGAAATGTTTTTATAAAATTATAACATTTAACTATTAAAGTACTTATATAAAACAGAATTACTAATTATACTCTATTCTATAATCAATGATATAAAACTAATAAAATATTGTTGCTATTAAATATGATAATATCATATATCATAAACAGAGCTGCATTAAACTATAGTTGTTGCTCTATTATATTTTAATTTTTAGAATATTCTTTAAATTAAAATTTGATATTATATTATAAATAATAATATATAATCGATAATCATATTGTATATACAAGATTTAAAAACAATTTTTTTCTTAATTTTATTATAGAAAATGTTTGATTAATATCTGATCAATAATCAATTAATGGATTTAAATTATTCATGTGCAATATTTAAAATTGAAAGAGATGTCAATTTTTCGTTACCTAGACGACCTTTTGTATTGGTTTTACAATGATGTTTTTTTTTTATGTCTGAAAGCAGAATTTTGTGGTAAAAATAATGGTCCGATTACCACGAATAAGGAATGTTTTTATTAGAAAATTGTATTTAGTTGCTATTTTATTTAGCTATATTTTCGAATTTCTCTCTCAAAAGTTTTTCCTTAGGAGAAGAAAAAATACCAAAAAATAATGGCAAAATGGCAAAATTCACGGAAATCGTAATTTTGACGAAATTAATTTTAAATTTTCATAATAATTAATGTAATTTTGAACGTAGGGACTTTTTCGAGTGTTCTCATAGATAGTTTACACATATGGTAAAATTTTGGAATGGTTTATCAGTATAATATAATATTGTATTATATTGAGTTTCACTCAGAATCGTATTTTCGAATACAATTTCATCATTGTATTCAAATCTTAATATCGACCTTCCTGTTTTTTTTTATAAAATCTTACTAAGTATTAAATCGAAGAGAATATTGAATAGTAAAAATAGGTCGATCTAATACAATATCTTAAAAATAAATTAATAATATCACCAAATTATAATTATATAGATCACAGTTCATAATATTCATAAAACTATTTTATTATAATTCTAATAATTAGACCTCTGGTTTAAATCATTGTAATAAAAAATGGTGAATTTTCTATATTGACATTAAAATACAAATTTTGATATAGGTAATTTCTCAACTCTGCTACTCGTAACAAGTGCTAATGCGTCTCTGAATATAAACCCAATAAGTTTACTTGTATTTTGTAGTAGTGAATTATTCAACAGTGGGTAAACTATATTGTATACAGCCTCCAACTAATACAATATGAAATAATAATAATATAAAATATAGCATAGCATTTATTATATTTTATTTAAATTAAACTAATTAATTTCAAATTTGTTTTCCTCATAAGTAATATTCAAATATATACATTTATATTAAAATGTGTTCGGCACCTATTATTATTATAATTATGTAATATGTCAATATTTAAAAGTGAGTAATTAATAATATGAGTCACATTTCTAGTATTGAAATTACAAATTATCGTTCATATTATATAACCAAAATTAAAATAATAGTATTGACTTATTACCACTGCTAATGATGAATTTTGCTATTGTGGGTATTTGCTATTTTTTAATAATTGTCATCGATATCCAAATATAGATTCAATGTAATTGAAATAAGATATGTCTATAGAAAATCACAAATATATAGTTATAACTTAATATAATTTTTTTTTAAAAGTGTTTATTTTTTTTATTATTTAAATTTTACATTAAAATAAAAGACGTTGGTACCTATCCATTTGTTAAAAATACGTTATGTTTTAAAGATTTAGTTGTATAATATATAATAAAGAATAAAGGATATGAGTTCTATATGAAAGCCCTTTTTTTAAAATTTGAACGACTGAAGTTATGATCAAATACAGGAACCATGCCGAGTAATCGATCCATCCAGCAAGTATAGTGACGTCATTGTTCACCTAGGCAACCCCGCTTGCTTGAATCGGCGTAAGCATACGCGTACTGAATGAAATTAATTTTCGAATGAAAACATTTTTAAACGTTTTGATATTTTTGTCAATTTTAGACAGTTATTTATGTTAATATAGTTTAAATCAAATAGTTCGTCAACTATTTTGTTACATAAAATATGTTACTTTAACGTTTAGTGACGACTATAATTACTGGCAATCAAAAATACTCAGATAAACGTATTGAGTAAAATATATATATATATATTATGTATATAGGAATTAAGTCGAATATAATATAACTATAAATAGATCATAAACAAGGTTTTATATTATGTTGTCTCATTAAATCGGAGAAATCATTCATTGTAATATAGCGAGAAATCTAGTGAACATTAAATAAGAATTAAATTTCTCCTCGAAATTATAAATAATGCGAATATATAATATAATATAAAATATGTATTATTAAAATGTGTTTATTGACGTGGAAGTAGCTTAACATAAATATTACAAAATATGAGTTCTGCGACGACCGTGTTAAGTATAATTTAGCGTTAATATGATTATCGATTGGAATTAAAGGTAAATTAACTTTTTAATTAATTTAGAACTTCACGAATTATAGTTAATAATATTATATAATGTTTCTATTTGTAGTGGAAATTTGGTGTATAGAGATTAAACAAAAAAATTTTATATTTCTATTTGAATTTAACATAAAATATTACGGTTCTTGTTTTGCTATAGGTAACGAATAATTTACATTGAAACAGTCCTCGATTAAATTTACGCAGGTTAGCGATTGTGTTTGCAATTTGTACCTATATTGATAAAATTATAAGTTTTCAAGGTGTACTGTATAATAAAGCCAAAACGTCAATCACGGACCACTGTGACATTTATAATGCAATGAAAAACATTGAATAAATGAACACTTATTAATGAATGATAAAAGAATAGATCTGTGTGAGTGCATTTTCAAAATAAAGTTTCCAAGGTCTAAATACTGGCATTGTAAAAAATAAAGTTTATTGTCACTTAACCAGGGCCGCCATATCAAGATAAAAAAGCCTTCATTATTCTAATAGAAAAAATAGAATATTCTCAAGCGTATAAATGTTATTTAATTTAACAATTTTAGAATTTGTAATTAGACGTGTTATATTCATTATATTAAACAAATAAAATGTGCATTCTAATCTACACAAATTGTCAATTGATTAATTATTTTTAATTGTGAGATAATCGTCTGAATATTTCTTACTACATTTAGCATCTACGTAATCAGTATAGATGTATAATGTAAGCGACGACATGGCCCATTATAAAAAAAAAAAAAAAAATTAAAAAAAACACAAAATAAATTTACTATAAAACATTGATATTAGTTAAAAATTCAAATATTCTTATAAAAAGGTTTGATTTTAAATGCATTATATTATTTATGTATTAAAAATCAAATTGAAGTCTTTGAATCGAATACGAATTATGGTTGATAAACAATAAAACAAAAAAAGTTTCTCAGTAAATTCTATTATTTCTTCTTCCAAAACTGAAAACAATATAGAAATTCTCTAGGTATACAAACGCAACTTGGCCACGTGATACATAACTGACGTTTCAGTTAACAAGCATTCATAATATTATGCATAATGATCTAACGGTTAAGGACGTTTTTTATATTTTTTTCTGTCCGTTACTTATATACAATATTTGCGATGAGTAAAATAAATATAATGATTGAACATTTTGTACGCAACGCTCGGATAACCCGATCCGACGACCCTGGTGCGTTTTGGCGTGAATTTATTCAGTAAGCTGTTGCGAGGAAATTATAATATAGTTCAACCCGATTTCTCCCGGACATCGATTTACATTATTAACGATAATTTCGCATTGAAATACTCGAATATGTGTAACGTGTGTATTGTGTATATTATAGCTATAGGTAGTAAATATATAGTAATAATGGTAAAACGGACCAGCGTTTATGCGCTCATTGAGGTGCGCATTGGGTTATACTCTCCCAGTATTATACATTTATAGTGAAACAAAGAACAAAGTGTGTGTGTGTGTGTGTGTGATTTTTTTAGGTTCAAGGATCTCCAGTACGGGTCTCGCCCGGCGCCGTAAAACCGTGTTTTCAAACCCTCCCTTGTACCTACCTTCGTCAACAGTCGTTCCTTGTTAAGAAAAAAAAAAATATAAAAAAAAAATCACTACACGGCAGATGGCAGACCAGAAAAAACGCGCTTTTCGAAATGGTAAATAAAAATAAAATATTATTTATTCGATCCATACCTTATAGTAACTGCCAGTACAACTATTATCACAGCGACGAGTACCATGGCGATGAGAACGCCGCACACCATATACACTCCTTCGCTTGGAACATCTACACGGGCACAAACAAAACGATCGATTGTTAATATTGTTAATATATATAATATATTGTTATTGTGATAATAATAAATGATAATATTTTTTTTTTTTTTTTTCTGTGAGTCGATTGCTATTATATCGCATGATTAAATTTCGTATCAATATGAATATTATCATACGATTTAGGTTTACGTATGCATTTTTACTATGTATTAATCTAAATGTTAATAATTGTAATTTTGTAATGCGTTATGAACGCATAAACATCAACATTTTAAATTTGTTTTCTAAATATTATAATATTAATAATATATAATATGTAACCGTTTTTATATTATAGATGTCACAGTATAAAATAAACTACAGTAGTTTGCCTAGAATAAAATATTTACGTTTGCATATATTTCTTGGGGCTAAAATAAGTTTTTTATATATTTTTTTATCTGCTTCGTTAGCACAGAATGGCCCAGACGGGATCATCGACTCTTCTCTGCAGGTCACTAACTTCCTCTTCTTGCTCCCTCCTCACACGCTATGTACACATGCTATGCCAAACGCACGTTTTTCAGGGCTTCTCATCCCTACACATTTCACACGAAACTAAATTTTTATTCTTCATAAACCATTATTTTTTTAAAAGAAAAAAAAAAGAAAAGTGATAATAATCTATCAGTTTCTAGAAAATATTAGCGAAATATTATATTGTATTTAATTAAATAGGTACCTAGTTTGAATTATATATCAATAATTGGAAAAACATTGAGAGTTTAGTTGGGTTTTTTCATTGACTCGATGGTTTTAGTTTTTTGTTTTATTTAAAAATGATAAATATTACCATACTCAGCAGTTATAACGTCTATTAAACCCACATGCCAGTTAAACGCCTTCGTTTATTTTTTTGGTTAAACTAATATACTATTATAGTATTATGTACCAACATGACAACATGTATGCTCTAAAAAAATGAATATAATAATAATTTAGGTTTAATATTAGGTGTAATAATAGTAAAATAGTACGACTAAGAACTTTATGTTTACATAATTAATAAAACAAATTCAAATATTTTTGTTTTGTAAAAGTAAAAAAAGAATTTCTATACACTTGAAATGTATAAAAATTAAAACGAATTAACATAAATTCATATTTTTATTAAATTAATAAATATAGGTTACTGATAGAATAATAATGAATTTACTATGTAATGGTTACAAAGAATTCTACGTTGTTGTTAAAATTTAAAAACATGTAAGAATGTAAGATTAGCACCTTAACCTATTTAAACAATGATTTATTGTGCAAAATATAAACAAATAACGTTATCATCGTCTTCTAAAATATACAAAAAATTTAAACGTTGTAGGTACAAATATTACCTAGTCATATGGATATTACCAACGAGTAGTTACTCAATATTTAGATCATTAATATTAATATAATATTATGTTTATAAATTATAAAAACAAATTATTAGTGTATATTAGTAGGTGGATATAAGTCCTTATTGTCTAATTGTGGTAAATGGTAATGATGTTTTACTTACGTTTTATATACCGTATTTTAATTATATTTCAAAAAATGACATTATTTATTTATATATTATTGAGGCTTGACGAAGAAGAAATACATATTCACATAACCTTAAAAGTAATAACTTATATAATTTCATTAATTATAATTTATATCTATATTTTAAATCGTTATTGATTTTTTCTGTAGTTATAAAATTATTTATCACGTTATCAGTGTTAGTATTTTTTCAATAATTATTTGTATTATTTAATAATGGCTTTCCTCGAAGAAAACGAAGATAACCCAAACGATAATTTTTGATTATAGTGAAGACACAACACAACACAACACAAGTTTTATTGGTTAGATATTAATACTAAATATTGAACCAACACGGTATTACTTAAATATTTAATAACATTAATGTTTTATATCAAACGTTATATTAATTGAAATAAAATATATTTAATAAATATTGTCGAAGACATGAAGGGAAAAGGGAATGTAAAATTCAATAGTTGCCTTATAGGCTGTAAATATTGAGTCACATGATTATGTTGCATAATTATTAATCTGAGCCATTACAAATAATAGGTACAAATGTACAATTCGCTATAAGTTATAAACATATTATTTAATGCATCTACTAAAATTTTATATATATAAATCTGTATTAGTATTAACTGTATTGTATTCGTTTGTCTACAAGATTTAATTTATAGTATTTTTTAAAAAAAATGTTCAATAAATCTATAATAAACTAAAAAGATATGTTGAAAAACAAATTAACTAACGAATTCACATTATAGTTCATAAAAAATTAATCGAAATCAATTTAAATTTGATGTTATGTTTTCTTTAAATTAAAATTGTTAATAATTAAATAATAACTTACCATTAGCAAAAATTTTAAATATAACATAACTATTAAAAGGTACTCATAATTAAATAATTATAATATATTACTATATTTAGCTAAATACAAATTAATAAATTATACAAACGGGTAATATACTAATGTGATAATTAGGTACTAAAAATATATATTCATTTTTAGTTTTTAAGGTTATTTAAGTCGCTATACCTACTGAAGAGTGATATATTATAATTTAAAATGTAATACTTATTGAAGAGTTTTATAACTTATATATTTCGTTATATTATAGTGTCTGAATATAATAAGAATAAAGAAATGTAATATCAGGAATTATTATAAATTAAAATTTCATTAGATAAAACTATATAGTGCGTTAACACTTACCTATATATACCGTTATTCTTACTGATAAAAAAATGATTCACTATTTAGTTTTGATATTTTAAAATTACCTATATGATATTTAATTAAGTATATTATATTATAGTATATGTATTCGTATTGTCCGGAATTGAATAATCGCGTTCAATTACGTATTATTTTTTAAAATTATTCTTATACTTAATGTTATTTAAAAACTATAACATTAAATAAGAAAAAAATATATAAGTAATACAATACGTATTGCCGTATTACCTACCTAATTATTAAATAACTATTAAAAAAATTTACGTGGTTTGATCAAATGGCATAAGTTAATAAGCTTAAATAACATATAATGTGGAGCCCAGTATTTTATAGAAAATTTAAAATATCAATATAAAACTATGTACTAATGTACTGTATTCTCTATTAATCGTTTAAAAAATAATTATATCTAGGTAATACCACCAATAATAACTACTACTTACTTATATATTATAGACTTATTGATTACGAGTATATAAACTATAAGTTATAATATTAATTATATTATACATTATAATATGATAAATTAGTATAAACAATAATTTTTATAAAATATTTTACTTAAAGTATTTAATATAGTTAATTTGTGTAATTTGGTAAACACTTTTTTTATATAGAAATTAATTCTACCTATATCACAAAATAAGAATAGAACAAATAATTCAATAGTAATATATACATAGATCGTCTTATGAAATAATTTATACATTTACAAATATAAACAAAACTTTATTTCTTTTAAATACAATTTACTAATAATGGTTAAAATAATTAATTTCAAATGAATCATAATCATAGGCGTTATTTGAGTTGTTTCCATATCACATTTGCATCCTATTTTTTGTAAAACTACAGAGAATTTAGGGTGGGTTAAAGCTCTCTCAATATTCTCAAATAACGCTACGATCATAATAGTTAATAACCGATTAAACTATAGATAAATAAATGTAAAAAAACATATATAAAGTGATTTCGTTGAAATTACATTTTAGAGAATTTATTATAATAAAATGTATTATACCTTTAAATCAAAATAATATTAAATTAAATATTATAAATTACTATATACAGGATTATCGAAATGTTATGTTATAGAAATGGTAAGAATTACTTAGGTAAGTTCTTTAAACATTTTCAATGTTATCTACATTATTTTTGTAACATACAATTTTGATCAACCAGTTGGTATTATAGGTAGATACATATTACATAAATAAAAAGTTGTTGGATTTTTGCATTTATACGCTTACTATGGTAGCTTGTAATAATAGACTATATATACTATCTATATCGTCTATAACTTTAAACCCGTTTAAACGTTTTTATGATATTTTTTATTACCAATGTTTAGAAACGTAATTTGTTATGCGTTTTGTTTTTTTTTTTAAATAATACGTTACACTAAAGAATGTAAAAGTAAATACGTTATTACTTATTTGTTTATACCTACTCATATTAGATTATGTTACAATGCTATATATTATATGACTTACACTAGTGTTTTATATTACAATTTATTGCAATTTTTGTATGTTATTTAATTCTGGTTAAGAATACATATTTATAAAAGTATAGTATTTCGTTACATACTAGTATATACTAGCTGACCAGCACTTTTTTTTTATATGACATATTATATCGAAAGAATATTAAGTTATTTTTGAAAGTAAAAATCAATCGATGACCATAGAATATAATTTAAAACTAAAATAATACAGCTGATATAGATAGGTATAAGTAACATAATTTTTTACTATTGTATTTATTTATCTATCTATTTTATTTTATACAAATATGTCAACTACAGTCATTTCTATATAGAGTTATCATGTAATTTTATTTTGTTGTATATGTAATTCATAATAGAAAAAGTATGTCCAGTGGATAAATTTGTATAGGACTGAGAGGTCTTGAGTTGTAAAAACTTCATTACATTCTAATGATATAATATATGAAAGTAAATGGAATAATGATGAATTTAAAAACAAAATTTAATTAATGCAGTATATAAGTGTACACATTTTTGAACTTTAAAAATACTATAATTTCTAAATAAATATTTATGTAAATAAAATAATTAAACATTCTTCCATTTAAATGCAAATTATTAACTCGCAAAAGATGTAGGTACTTTAAAATGTAGAATGTTAATACTGAACATACTGTTTACTGATTTAATTTTAAGTGTATATATGTATTTGTGTCTGTAAAATGTAAATTATGTATGAATTAGTATTAATAATTATTAATATTATTATTATCTAGGTCACCAGGTTAGGCTAGGTTAGGTTACATTTGAAAATAGTTGTTTTTTAATCTCAAAATTCACAAAATTATATTATTTGTAACCCTTCATGTGTTCGTCATGAGATAAAATTATATATAAATATAATTATGACATAGGAGATTTAAATATTTTTTAATAACATTTTTAAAATCATGTGCCTTATAATTTATTATAATTATATATTGTTCATCATTTTGAATTTATTCATTAATGACATAATACTCTTAAGTCTTAAGTGGTAGGCCATAGGTAATTTAGTAATTATATTAATTATCAACGATGGATTCATGCAATAGCAGTATCTATATTATGTATTAGGTATAGTGTTAAACGTAGTCATTTAATAATTATTTAATATGAATTATGTCATGATTGTAAGTTTGTAACTTACCGACATGTTCGGAAGAGTATTCTGGATCTGCAATAAAAAATAAAAAAAAATTGTAAATAAATAATGATTTAATTTATACTTGCAAAAGAAAATATAATTGTATAAAAAATATTATTATTGTGTAAAAATTTGTAATATATCTATAAGCATGCACGTACATAAAAAAAAAATTCGTGGAGTTTAATAGCAACATTAATACATTATAAATGACCTATCTACAAAATTTAATATAAATTTCAATATTTTATAAAGCAATAGGTACTAAATTTTTCGAAAAATATCTCGGGGGAAAAGGTTGAACCTCTAAAACCCATCTTGTGTACGTGGTTGTATCTAAATCTAAATCGGTAATAAATACTCTCGTTGTTGTTTAGTAAATATTATTAATCAGTGACCAGTGTAACAATTAAAACCGCGGAAGTAATTTGCACACCTATTATAATTACAATTTTAAAAATTTTGGCAAACTACTCTTCTGCAGTATGACTATATTTATCTATATGGGATGGGCAGGTGGCCAAAGAAACCTAGAGCTTGTACTGTACTGCCTATATAGTATTCCGCACTGGCACATTGATTATATTTTAATCTCGAGTAGGTATAAGTGCAAAAAATCATTATCTTAATGCAGGTATTGTTCCAAAATTAATGATAAAAACATTTAGGACTTCCACAGACTTCTGAATGAATTGTATTCAATGAGTATTAACTATAATGAGTAATATCTAAATAAAATACGTATATAATTATTAAAATATTATGTGTAATTGTGAATTATAATCTTCACAAACAGCAAATTATTCATTTACGCAAGAACGTATACTTTTAAACTATTGTAAATATGTATTGTCTATATTATAAAAATTGTATGTGTCATATGATAACGCACAACTGATATTTCTAAATTTCTGACATTATGTTGTCAATTGTTATTTGTGTTATAAGTACGGTAACAGCAATAATTATTATTCAATTATATACTATGTATCTAGAAACACATTTACACGTGTATTTAATTTAGTATAATTTTTTTAAAATGGTGTATTGATTAGTATTTAGTAATTAATACTACATACATGACTTGTCAATACATCCACTCAATGGTAATAATATATGGCGCAATTTAGTAGTTATAATCTCACATAATATATAATATTATTCGTATAAGTAAATTACCTTTTTTTCCGGGATGTTATTTAAGTTTTAGTACCTATCTCATATTAAACAGAGATTAATTCACCTTAAGTGCTTTATAATAATATAAGGGATTTGTTTAATTAATTTTATTATCATAATTATTGCATTTAAGTGTTATAATATGACAAAAACACGTTATTTTTTTTTTATGAGACCTTTGTACTTAAATTATATAGCCCGAAATTTCTAACGTAATATTATAATATGTTATATTTTAATCTAAATTCGTATTATGTATTATGCGGTTCTTTTCAAACTAGAGATATAGCAGTGCCAATACGTGTTTACTGTACACTATACAATATATCATGTACACATTATAAGTCCTAACAAATTACTGAATGATAATAATATATTGATTAAACAGTTATGATTTACGCATGTTAGATTTCGTGTTCTATTGTTATAATAATATATGATAATACATAATTGTAAGTTTTACTTAAACTTATCATAACATGTATTTGTCGTGTACGTTATTGTATATATTGTAACAAATAATAATATATTGAATATATGCTATAACTATTGTACAGTCGTACACCGCAGTACCTGCTATAGGTGCATTGTACATCACATGAAAACCTATAACCTTGGGGAAAATAAAATATAATATGGTGTACGGTATATAAATGCATAATATGACTGCGCATACATATAATATTATAGTTGTGATGCATACACGAGACTTATTAAGTATTAATATATTATGTTTACGTATCACAGTTCACATGCAGGGATTGTTTTCGAGGAAAATAAGTACGAGGTTTTATGTTTCGGTATTAATATATTATAGCTGTTGCTTGTTTTGCGGCACGAACTTTTAAAATTTAAAATATTATATCGCACGCGGATGAATGTCATTCAATGCGGGGATTATATTGATGCCAAGGGCAACAATAATAATCGGTAACCCGATTAAATTTAAATCTCAAACAGATCGAAGAAATCCCCAACGTTACGCGCCACTGACTATAGTCATCGTTTTATACTGTCACACACATATAATATGAATAAAAATAAAAAAAAATAAAATATTCATCATTATAATATGTTATGTATCATTTTATATTAAAAAATATTATTACAAATTATTATATTATATTATGTATTTAAATTGCGCCAGGCTGCACGTTATATATCACTGGGAAATAAGATTTCGAGACAAATATCGCGCGCTGTACTTACGTAATAATATTCAAAGTAGCTATATAATACACACACACACAAACACACACGAACAGAATTTATATTTTGTAAGGCTTTCAAGTGTGTATTAAACGCGCGGGGGAGAGAGAGAAATGCTATTACAGCGAACAAAATTTTACATAACATCATCCGTTTACCAGTAAATGAATACAAGTCACATACTATACGTAATCGTATATTCAATATATTATTTATAATAGGTAGTAGGTACTTTGCCAATTGCATGACTGTCACGAGCATGACATTAAGATAAATTGCAAAAACAATAAATTAAATTAAATTTATAAACAATTTCCCAATATTCCAAGTTCGTAAATTAATATAGGGATTTTACATTATTTCAAATAATATGTTTTTACTCGGATCTTCATTTCTTCTCATATATATATATATATTATGCTGACTTTAGGTAGGTACCCATCGGGTATTATCTATTTTTTAATTTTTATTTTTATTATCATAATACTATTATTTTTATTCATACTGATTTCAGGCAACAATTATAACATAAAACAAATAGAAATACAAAACATTAAGAATAAATAACAAATTTTAGATATTAACAAAAATGCGACATTGTATGGACATTTTTGAAAGTTGGAAATTATGAGATGTGAAGAAAGTATAGAGAGATGATAATAAATCTCGTTGTTATGAAAAAGAAGATGGGAGTAATTGTATTGGTATTACTTATTAGTAGTTATTAGTGTTATTTTTTAATTTTTTATTATATATTATATTACATTGCATTAATAGTTAACACTATAATTAATATAAATTAGAACTAGGGTTCAGAGAGTAGCATGAAAATTACATAGAATCGATTGATGACAAAATGATAAATGTAACTTGATTTCCCTAAATTATTATATAATTCATTATACAAAATTGTGCCATGAACATAATATTTTTTATTTGTCGATAGTTAATAAATATTATATGTTTTATAGTCACTGCGGCCAGATATTCATACAGGCTGTAACTTTGTAAGCATTTGTAAAATTTGTTTGCTTATTTATTATTTACAGGAGTGTGACCGAAAATAATATAAACTTTTTACAAAAGCTTTTACGATTTATTAGTTAATATAATATTTTATTTTATTTTTTATTATGTCTTACATGTTTATTATAATATGATGATAATAATTATATTATAACAAATAAATAATATTAATAGGAAAAATTCTCAATTCGAATTTCTAAAACTGGTAACGCCCAATAGTAAAAGTTAAACTATAATATAATACACGATAGCAACACAATGACGTCGTTAACACTATCATGGTCATACTTGTCGTATTTTTTATTTTTCAAAATACATTTTCAAACAACAACAAATACTATCACAAAGAAAGACTAGAAATAATATATAATATTTTATTATTATTATGATTTATGTTATGCAGTAGAAAATTGTGCACAGAAGTGTAGAAAAACGAAGAAATCCGTTATATATTGCATACCTATAGTTATTACTGTTATTGGTTACTACTTATATTATAATATAGTGAATACTAGCTGCTAAAAATAAACATTACAGACAATGTTGTTATTTTGTTTGTGAATAGTCGTTGAAAATTTTTCCTAGGTCGACCAGACTACAAACATAATATTATTATGTTATTAATTTACTTTATTATTATTCTATACATTTTGTTTATTGTTTATTTGTATTTAATATTTCTTATTTTTTTCTTGAATTTACATAAACGTTTGTAAGTGTCATTTTATATTTTTTGGTCGCCATTGTGATGGGAAATAATAATAAAAATGCACCTCGATGACTTGATTGTATATTGATAGTTCATGTTCCTGTAGTTTATAGTTTTTGCTTCAAAAATTTAATATTGTACAGATATTAATACATCTATTTTGCAAATACAAAAGCTCTGTTTCACACGCACAAGCTATAACTTATCGTAATTTTTATTTAATTGGTTTTTATGAAAACAACTTAAAATGAATCAACTATAACACATAAAAAAGAGCGGGAAAGTCAATTTTGGACATTCCTCCATCGTACCTTCGATCAGCGGAGAAATTAGTGGTTTATTATAATTAAGATTTAAATGTAATAATATTGCATTAAAAACTACAATTCTGAGCGAAACTCAATATAATACAATATATTATACTGATAAGTCGTTCCATAAGTTTACTACGTGTGTAAACTGTCTATGAGAAAATTAAAAAAAATTTCAAGTGCCTACCTACGTTCAAAATTGCATTAGTTATCATGCAAAATCTACAATCAATTTCATTAAAATTACGATTTCCGTAAATTATGCTGTTTTTCTATAAATTTTAGTAGTTTTTCTTCACTTAAGGAAAAACTTTTAAAAAATTCAAAAAATGAGCTAAATAAAATACCAACTAGATATAATTTTATATTGAAAGCATACCCTATTTATGGTAATTGGACCATAATTTCTACCCGAAAAAGTGTCTTCATACATAAAAAAAAACCATAATATTCAATTCTACTAAAAAAATATTAAAACCTTATAAAATAAATTGGAACTTACGATTTTCAAAATGTTTTGGAAATTGATAAAGTATTACATGAGTAGGCTTCTATACAATTTTCAAATCGTTAAACCTAAAATTGCAGGTAAACTTAAACATTTTTTGAAAAAATTTAAAATTTCTATATATTTAGACAGAAAATCAACTATTCGTTTCTAATTTTATTTTCTCTTATTATGGAGAATACCTATATGAATACTCAATAACAATGTCAAGTCCCTGCGATTAAAACTAAATTAGTTATCACGAAATTAAAAAAAAATTAAATAATAGAAACCGAATTTTGCCGATTTTCCGTCATTTTTTGGCAGTTTTTCTTCATAACTTTATAGAAATAACTTTTGAGAAATTTGAAAAATGAGCTAAATAAAGTACCAACTATATACAATTTTCTACCAAAAGCATACCTTAATTGTGGCAATAGGACCATTATTTCTACCCAAAAAAATGTTTTCATACACAAAAATGAAAAAAAAATATCTTTGTAAAACCAATACATTCCTCGCTTCGCTCAGAATCTAAACAAAAATTTAACCAATATATTAAAGTCAATTATTTCGAATATTGTCTTGAACTAGTTACGTAATTCAGTCATGATTGATTTTTAATTTGTTTACAATATTTCATCAACTAATCCACATGCATTAGATACAGAATTATTTTTCACTGCCGGTTATATCAAATTATCAAGTACCCATAGTTTAGAGATAAGTTATAGGTTATGTAATAACAGGATATTAAGATAATAAAATATAGGCTCAAGTTTAGCAATAAAATATTATATTATGGTAAGTGGTAACGTAGATTGTATATATATATATAATGCGACCAGTCGACCAAGACCGTGTTTCTGCTGAGTGCGCGTACAAAAATTATACGAATTCTGCTTCGTTTGACCGACCGATTATTACTGTATGTTGAAAATGAAATATGGAAGCCTGTACATATATACTATAAAATGTATGAATACGAATTACGATAAGTCGATAACTATATTGCAATATAAAGACGGTCAGACGATTTAAAATTAAACATTTTATTTGTTATGCGACATACCTATAAACTATAAGGAATAATAATATTCGCCGTCTTGGGGTCGGACGTTTATTTTAAAATCACGGATTTATCATTGATATAATTGTAAATGTAATGGAAAAAAAAAAAAAAAAAACGATTTGTCGCAAAAAATGCAAAATGTATCAACCCCGCATCATGTCGCGTAACCATTTTGTGAATCCTTGTACCGCGTGATATACTCCATCATACAGTCCTACACGCATACAATATACCGAGGTATATAGTATACATCAAGCGGTTACAAAACGTAATGTCGCGTTCGACGACCAAGGTCCCCGTTCCCCTCCATATCGTTCCAGGGGAAATCGCCACACGCCCGTTCCATGAACTCGGTCGACCTAACCCGCCATGCATATATAATATACCCGCGGTCGCATACAATTTTCTCTACACAACTTGAATTTCGCATTTACAGACAATATAATATTATTATCGCGTACATTATATATAGGTACGGAATATTGAAACATTGTTATATTATTATATCAATTTTTAGCCAACAGTTTTAGCGAATTTTTCACATCAGTTGTTCATTCGACAATCGACAATTGAAAAACTCAATATTATAACATATAGGGCATTTATATATTTATATAGGCTATATAGGCACATATTGCTATTATGTTTATTGTTTTCGACTAAACACTAATACCTACACTGTAAAATAAGACATTATACATAACGAAAACAGCGCGTGCCATAATATTAAAATTGTTTAAATTGTATTACGTACGTCTATCTGCAACATACGCGTGTTATCGCATATAATATTTTCGTGCGATTTCTTTCTTGAAGAGAAAAAGAAAACGGTCGCATTGTTGGTATAATAATAATTAATAATAATAATAATACAATGTTGTTATATTGTATCTAACCTAATTGGTGTTCGTAGATTATAATATTATATAGAAGAAAAAAAAAAAAATAGAAAAAAAATCGTACAACATGACGTGCTTACACCTCAACACCACCTGGTCGTATATTATCGTTATTGTTAACATTATCGCGTTATGCACGTATGATATACTGTACGGCTGTGTTATATTATAACGGGTACCGTTATTGTATATAATATAATATAATAATAATTGTCGAGTTATACAATTTTTTTTTTCTATTTCTATTTGTTCTATTATACATAATTTGTATTTTTCAATTTCGTTTTGTATTCTTTTGTATATTTTCTCCGCATAGGTACGTTTTGCAGCCAATCCGCGCACACGCGATATGTCATGTACGTTCGCACGTACGATTAACGAAATTCTGTTTAAAGAGCATTAATAATTTTTGCGATGTCTGTTTCGTTTGTTTTACGCATGATATATACATAGTGACTGATTCATTAGCACGCACTCGTCCGAGTTGTCGTCGTTTACACACTTGTTCGATGTTCGAGTGTGCTTTATTAAAAACGTATACAATGATGAAAAAAAGCTATAAGGTCGATTCTGGACGTCTCTCCTTCGACCCTTCAGTCCTCGGATAAATTAGTGGTTAATTTTAATTAAGATTTGAATGCAATGTGTTGTATTCGAAAATACGATTCTAAGTCAAATTCAGTCAGATACAATATATTATCCTGATAATCCATTCCAAAATTTTACCACGTATGTAAATTACCGTTGAGATTACTCAAAACAATTTTCAAGTCCCTACAATCAAAATTCAATTAGTTATCACAAAATATAAAAATACGAAAGAAAAAAGTTTTGAGGAATTCGAAAAATGAGCTAAATAAAATACCAACTAGATGCGATTTGGTATAGAAATGGTATCATATCTGTGATAACCGAACCATCATTTCTATCTGAAAAAAAGTTTTCAGACATAAAAGAAAAATCTTTGTAAAACCAATACAATCTTCGCTTCGCTCAGAATTTAAAATATATGATACAATAAATCCAGTATTTTTTTACATGTCGAAAGTGATGCTGCATGTGCTGCTGTTGTCATGTGTACATACGGAATACGTTCATCATCGTCCCGACGAAATACGGACCAAAACCAAACCAAGTATATAATCTTTTTGGCGTGTTTCCGTGATGACAAAAAAAAAAAAATGAATGTTAATAATATTATTATCTACAGCAGTAAAAATAAATCAGAGTATTCGATTCACATAATATAGGACGATAGTAAAGATTTTTGAACATAAAAAGAATATTTTCTTAGAGGGTATGGATAAAATTTGATTTTAGTTTTTAGATTCCATAATCGCCCTGTATTACATATTTACATATCGTACATAAAATAAAATTAGGTGCGTTGGTGCGTTTACGATTTCTCGGTGTCATTGTTCGAATAATTTTCACGTCATTTAAAATAAAATATAATAATTATTAAAAATGTGTCATAAGTGACGTCGGAGAATTATAATTTATACGTATCTATTTTTATGTAGCTTACACGCGAGTACAAACTGCAAACTGCCCACGGAGACAGTTTTGTATTACATTATTTTTTCTTATGTTTTTCTACAATACGCGAAAAACGAACAATGATACCATCAACAATAATTTATTTAGTATATTATTAGAATACTTGTGGGTATAAGAACAAGTCCTAACGGAGGGACCAATTATTTTGAGTGGGCATAACTTAGATTTTCTAAAGGACGTCGACTACTAGTGAATTAAAACCAATAATTTTATATTAAATTAATATCGCAGCCACTAATGTGCAAAGTTATACAAAAATAAATGTATTACGTTTAATAAAATATTATGTTACGTTTTAATTGAATTCGATTATTATTGTTTAAGCGAAAACAGATATTTACAGCTTGGAAAGTGTTGAAAACGATTTGTTATAAAATTTAAGTCTCGTCTTAAAAAGTTAAAAATTGCAATTATTGTTGTTTGTCTCTATTAGGAAACATTATAATAATATTATAATATATTGTAATATTGTTGATGTACAATATTTAATACCTACATGGTTATAAAAAATAAATTACAATATTTCGGTTATTATAACGACAGCGTCATCTACCAGTCAGTTAACGCCATAACGTTACATGTCCATAGCATAATGATGAACATTTATCTATAGACAGATGGCAGCACGTTTACCGTCGATTTGTTCCATTATTTCAAATTCTTGCACTAATTTACTATATACATGCACATGCCACAGGGCATAAAATATAAGATCTTATAGATTTATCCTTATACAAATTATTTTATATTTTTAACAAATCAAGATATTTAAAATTGGATTTTTAAACGTTTAATAGTCTCAAACGTATTTTTTTTTCAACTATTTTATTATTTTTCATTCATAATATATTTTATTCTTTCGTGTTTTACCGCCGTCACAACGATGGTGATTTTTTATTGCTTTAGAAAAAATAACAATAAATGAACAAACGACGTGTGAAGGTAATAAATAATAATTTATAAGTTGAAGATGTGAAAACATTGTTGACGTTTTATGGTGTTTATTATTTATTTTTTTTTTCTGCCATAATTTACACACGGAAGAAAAACGCGTCCGAACAAAAAAACGGAACGATTAAAAAAAATGAATATACAATATTAATGTAGGAACAAAAACAGGTGGTAGCTATTATACCCAGGTGGGTTTTAAATCGAAAAATTAAATATTTATAATAGAACATTTCGAAACCTAAGCAAAACATCAAAATAATTTATATTGAGTTTTTAAACGATAATAGTTAAACTGCGTATTTATACACTATAATATTAGGTATGGCGAAACATATATTATCAAAAACATGTTCAATCTTTTTAGAGTCATCCGTTTCTTTACCGTTAAATTACACGAAAATAGAATAATTCAACTGTTTTCAACGAACATAAGCAAATTTGAAATGTAATTATACTGATGCCCATGGTCGGGTCGGGTTGCGTACGGAAGGGCTCAATGGCAATTGACTTACGAAGAGCCACAATTATAATTTAATTTAACGTATACAAAATAACGATAACATATCACTATATCAGGTACATACAAATTTTTATGACTCGTTGTTATAACTGAGTTTTATCATTGATTAATTATACATAGTAATATCGGTTTTCGATATTTTGAATTTTTTATTTTTACTTGAAATTTATTTTAAATATTTATATTGGTAATTTACACCTGCTAAAATTTTGGAATAGTTTATTAGTATAGTATATTGTAATACATTGAGTTTCGCTCAGAATCGTGTTTTCCAATGCAATATCATTGCGTTCAAATCTTAAGTATAATAAACCACTAATTTCTCAGAGGACCGAAGGGACGAAGAAGGAACGTCCAGAATTGGCCTTCCAACTTTTTTAAATATCCATTTTAATTAAAATATTGTATATTGTACTCACTTATGAAACCTATATGACATTAGTTTCAAAATATGCTTCACTCTATACATTTGCTAATCAATGTTTATACTATACGTTCGACCTAAACGTCACAAATTCACAATTTGAGTTCTGTGTTACTAAAATTTTGCCATATCCTCTTTAAAAAGAGACAGAATTTATGTAAATATGCGGGTATAACGTCCTCTTTAGAGATTCCATGTTTCCATTTTGTTAAACCACATCGATACATCCAACGAAAAAGGTAGTAACTTCATTTTGTCAATTGTTTTGGAGGAGTAAAATAAAATTTAAAGTTAATTTTTTATTTTATTTTTTTTTATTTTAATATTATTTTATTATATCTGTGAGATAGATGAAAATACAATCATTTTCGTGGTCGATAAAGAAAAATATCCTTTATCAGAATGCAGTGTTAAAAGTCGTAACTCAAAAACAAAAAAAATTAAATTACTACCTTTTTCGTTGGATGTATCGACATAACCGTTGGAGAATAATAATATATTAATATGTATATTTATAATAAAATATACAATATAATATATATTTAATAAAATAAGTGAATGAATTCGTTTAAAGGGAAATTGTCTTTTAGATAATTTGGCCGCACATGGCTGATTTGTTTCCGTCAAAATTAATACAGAATGCCCAAGAGTGGTAGTGATTGAATATTTTTACTTTCTATTGAGTATGATCTATAATTGATTCGAACGAGGATAAATTTTTTTTACCAAATACTGAACGGTGTTTAATTAATTATAAATGTGTTATTTTATGCGGAGAAGTAGTGATTGGATAATGAAAAATGTGTGTACGATGCGATCAAGTTTCACTTTATTTACTCAATCGATTTTTATAAAAACGACAACCACGTATTAAAAATATATTTTTATCTGAGTAAATTTTGGGTGATGGTCTTGTCAGTATTGCATGTAAAAATACTTTTTAGTATTTTAATACTAATATATGAATTGGAATAAATACAAATAACTAATAATTAAGTAGTTAACTAAATTCGTCATAATCTTTTAAGTTTTTAACATTATAGTTTTTTTTCAAAATCAAAATATTAAATATTATATTATTAGGTAAATAATTATTCAAATAACGTTATGTTTCTTAAACTATTTTTAATGATTTTCAATAATTCGGTTTTTAAATACAAGTATTTTTATTTCATAAAAAATATTTTGAAAACATTGTATTTAAAATAGATAGCAAAAAAGTACTTTAACATGTATTTAAACAATATTATTCAAATACTTGTAATTCAAATATTATAAAAGATTGATGATGGTTTAATGAAAAAAGATATGAATATAATATGGTTGACATAATGACATAACAATATACCAATTTATTATTATTTGTGGTTTAGGTATGTCCGATACATGTGTAGATACATACAACATATTATACTTCATACAATATAAACCATAACCTATATTTCGGTTCAGTATAATTTATAACTAAACAAAAAGTATTATACTCTGTTTGATTAGAATATTTAAATTTTTTTATACATTATAATTTGTAATTAATATATTAATACAAACACAGATGTACCTACATAATATTATATAAATACAAGTATATAGCGAAGTGTTAACCGCACTTGCGCCTAATATTAAGTCAATATTTTGGGTGTGATAACATTATCGGTCAACAATAAATTTGGAAATATATTAGAAATATAACATTTTTGCTAGAGGAGAAGAAGAAGAAGAAGAAAAACAAAGGTTTTGTCTTCGCTCTATATATACATCCAAAATAATAGTTTTATATTGCACCAAACATTTTCCATTCCGTGAAAATCTACTTAATGATAGCATGGTTTTTTAGAAGGTATTTCTGTGTAAATGTAACTACGAAAAGTCGAAAAATAATATGAAGTGTCTTAAAATTATCCACGTGACGTGTTCACGTTGAATACGTAATAATAATGCATAAGTTACTAATGATTTGGCTCATTACCTAATGTGACCGTGTATGACAATACAATATAAATCATTAAATATTTTTAGCGGAGTTTCGGCCATCTCATTTTAACCGTGGACGTTTAACTCGTTTATGTAACTTTTAATATATAATTATCACTATTGGTATTATGTAGTGTTTGTGTTTATGACACAAATGACCGAAAAATCAGTAAATGTGCCACTAGTTTTTATTTATTTTTATTTTTTAGAGCTTTTAGCATTATAGTTCTTATTCTATCAAAAAAAAAATAACTACAACAAAAACATTCTAGTTATAGAGTAGTACAGTTTGGTTCAATAACATTTATAATTTTACATATTTAACTTAGGTATGTTTTAGTTGCAAAATATCATAATATGGTAAACCGAATTACTTATTTATAGCATTATTTTCCACGCTGTAGTATTGTATGTTACATCTTATTTTATCGCAAGGGTATCGAAGCAGATTGATATTTTTTATAGTCGTTTTTTTGCCCCCGACGTTTGTTCGAATGTACTCAGTCGCACGACTGCAACTTGTATTGCCTATGCAACACGGCGCACATTGTCAAAATGGATTATAACATAATATTATGTATTATAATACAGACACTAATTTAATAATAACAACCGATTCTTGACCCAATATCAAATTACATCACGCGCGTACGTACATACACGTACAACGTAATCGTCAAACGTATGCTCAGTTTTGTAATACTCATTTTGCAAAATGACGGAAGAATTGGTACAGGATAATTATAGTATAACCATGGTATGGAACTATAATATCAACAAGAAAAATTAAAAACGTTTTTTAAGTCTTAATGTATTATATTATTCGATGAAAAAATCTTTGCTTTCGTCGACAAACAACAGCGTGTAATGATAAAGTCGTATTTAAAAAAATGGAAATATAATGAAAAAGCCTTCTGGTAATGAGCCACTATAGTATTTTTTAATAACAAAATATAAAACATTTCAACATTGTGCATTATAAAATATACTTACGAGACGGAATAATCGGTATAAACTCGAGATTAGACGTGGGGAAAAAATAAAAGCTCAAAAATGAAATTATTTATTTATAAATCTGCAACGGTAATTATTTATGACTTATGACTATAATATGTATGAAGTAATTTATGAATAATTACAAATGAAACATTAACTTTTTTCAATCATATAGGTACTTATATTATATTTATTTAAAAAAAATACAACAAATTTATTTCACTCTGAGATCAGTATATTAAAAACACAATAAATAATACTATATTATGTGTATTGTCATTCCGTGCGGAAACTTTATAATTTTGCCATCACAAGGAGCCATTAGTGAACATAATATTATACTACAGAAACCTATTATATTATGCCTGATATTATTACGAAATAGAAATTATTGAATATGTATTTAGTGTTTTATATGTAGGTATCAATTATCGTAGTTGTTTTTAATATTTTTAACGGTAATTTTCGCAACTAATTGTGCCCGGTAATAATATTGCGATACATAATAATAATAATAATTACAGTAAATAATAATAACAATAATAACAGTAGTAATACCTACTTATTAATACTTATTTAATTATTTTACAAACGTTAAACATGGTAAGTATACGTTTTTTATGAGGTATATGGATCAAATGCAGATTGTCTTCGTCTAACTATTATTATAGCAAAATAATATAGTCATGTAGAACTTAAATTGTGGCATATGAATTAAACATTAAATTAAACACTTTAAAGATTTTAATTTCAAATTAATATTTAAAGAGTGGAATATTATTTCATGTTTTTATTGTAAAATGTCATCTGAACATTGAAAGAAAATCATATATTGTAGAGAATTCAATATCCATTTTGTAAAATATTGTCTGGCAAAAAAGTTATAGAGTACTGAGTTTTTATTTTTTTAACACGCTGTAACTGCTTTGTCAGATGATATTTTACTAGACGAATATGATTTGTCTTCAGAATATAGTTCTCTTTAAATTTGTTAATAAATTATCAAAGTTCTACCTAAATGCATAGGCGCAAATTGTGAGAATGCTAAAGATTCTTAGCACCCCTAGAAACAAAATTAGCACTATCAAAAAGTTTTGTTAGAAGTTAGTAGAATCCGTAGACTTATAAGGCATATAATTTTACTAAAGCACCCCTTCCCTTCGGGATAGTTTAGCGCTTATGCTTAAACGTCATAATTTGAATTCTGCGTGTTGTGATTTTGCTATTATCCTTGTTAGATAGTGATAGCATTAATGCATGTGGGTATATTGTCTTCTTAATAAGATAATATATTTTGTAATTTTGATTGTTATAATTAGTAATATAAAATATTATATTATAATTACTAATTAGAAGGCGCGTAGCTCGGTTATTTTTTAGGGATTGGATTTTAATATTTTAAAATGTTAAATATTAACATTTAACACATTGAAATGTTTGTTATGGTGTAATCTACCTTAGCAAGAATATTACATTACATTATTAATTGCCAATTTGTATAATTTATAGTAAAAATATTATACTAAAGCATGTAACAAAATGTTTTGTAGAAACTAGTTTATAATATATGTTTAGTATTATTATGGTTGAGGGGGGAGTTTTAACACCCAAAACACCCCTCTGGCTACACTACTGAATCAATTGGTAATATTAATAATTATCAAGACAATAGCATATTTAGAACTGGTAACTGAGAATGGCAATATTATGAAATTTTGTTTTAAAACCGACAATAAACGAATCATCATAAATGTCTACAATATAAAATTCTATTATTTTTATTGTTTGAAATAAAAAATACATTAAATAGTTATAAGTTAAGTCAGTATAAAATATAAATATAATGTTATATAAATTGATTACGTTCACACGATTTCAACCCACATATAAAAATACGAGTATTAGCTTATCACTCAGGAATTCTGTGTTTCATTTATAACAGGAATTAGGAGGAAAAAAAGTTAAATCTGCCAATCTATGTTTACAATTAATATAAGTAATAATATATTGATATACTTAATTGAACGTTTGCTGCGTTGTAATGATTACGATTAATTTAATACGGAATAATCATTCATCAATTATTTTTATAACAGTATAACGATACCTATTCGCACAAAGTCGTAACACTAATAATTAAATTTTTTTTTTATCATTTTAACACTACAAATATATTATAAATTTATAATTAATATTACGTCTCACATAATATGATGAATAACTCACTTGCACTGCTGTTAATGAACCCCTGATATATATCGTTCAGACCGTTAGCATCACTGGACATAACTAGAACACAAAAACAATACAATTTTATCAGTTAAACGTGAAAAATCAATAAACGTTTGAACTTTTTTACGTAAATTATATATTTCTAATGACTTTCTAGTTTATATTGAAAACTAAAATCATGTCTAACATTTGTTGATACTTGATTTTACTTTATAAAATATTACAAACTCTTATGAGTTATATTTAGACCATAATGCATAATATAGGTAACCTATACACACTAATATTTACTAAATTATAAAAATTCATTAATCTCACGATATTAATGTATCTATATTATATACATAGGTATATAACCTAACGAGAATTTAATAACATCATAATATTGCGTTATATCACGCATAATAATTGTTTTGTTTTTTCACATTGATTATTATGTTCGATTAGGTACACGTCAGTTAATAATATTATTATAAATTAAAATACCTCTGATTTTGCACACTGTACTATACGCCATACCGATTACTAATTTGTTTATTAAACGCATATACTTAATATTCAACTTTAAAAGTTAGACGTGTCATTATAAATCTAAAATTTTACTAAAAACTATATTTTGCTGTAATAACACTACACGTGGAAAAAATTATCGTTAAAAGGTTTATTATTATTGTTACGCATCCGCACTTACTTAATAAACTAATAACCTTTCGCGTGGCCTCCTCATTGTATAGGTATTATAGTAGTTTCAATATAATATTATATTATATTTTAATATATTATTTATAATAACATGGTGTTTAATGGGCTAAACGCATATAAATAATATTTTACTTACCTAATACATTTTAATATACATAACATAATATAACGATAATTATCAAAGTATCTAATATATTATAATATTAAATTGATGATAATGACAATAATTAATATAATATACCGAGTAGGTACCTATTTATAAAATAATTAACACCTTAACATTTCCTAATTAATACATTATTGACAAAAGATAAAATAACACTTTAAAATTACAAACAATCCATGGGCTCTTATATTAGATATATTTTTATGGTGATTACTAATTTGTGGGCAATTAATAATTGATTATAAATTGCAAAAAATATTAAATTTATATTTTACAACATAATAACATTAATTCACATTAGAGAAAGCTAAAGTAGTACCCTACTCTATTAGATAAAAAATATATAAAATCAATACTGCCTTAAGACAGTATAATAATATTTTCAAATAGGTAATAAACTTTAATTATTCTATATAAAATATAAAACGATATGATACGTAGAAGTATGATAAAACTTGTCTTTATTTTTCTATATATTATAGGTATAACTTGTGAACTAAAAGGATTCTGAACAGGATTTAATATAAACCTTTCTTCAATGAGATTTTTTTTATAAGTTTTATTTATATTTAATCTGTTCATATAATAATTCTAAACGATAAAACGGTTTCAAATATAGATTTATTTTTCGTACTTGTCTCGTATTTGTCTAATACTTACATAAAATTAATATTTTTCTTTAAAAAAATGTATTTATACATTTAAATTATGAGAAACTAGATGTTTCTAATCTAAATACACCTAATAAGTACTTAAGTTTTACAATAATTTAATAATTCGTCGAATTAAATGGAAATTGTTTTACTCATTAATATTATTCAACTAAAATTAAAAACTGCATTGTTATTATTCACAAAGTTGTGTTTTAATTGTGTCGGCGTGAATATGTTAACTAAAATATAATATGTCTGTTCGGTGTCTTATCAAAGAAACACTACTCCAAAGGAGTATAATATATTATTTCCTTTTAATTATATATATCCTCCTACATTATGACGACCTTCATATTTATTTTAAAAAATCATACTAAAACAATATTAATAATGCATCTTGTACTTAATGAATTAATTAAAATTACAAAAAAAAGATGTACTATTTGTAATACAAAAAACTACCTACCTAACAAAATAATTACTGATGATATCAAAATAAAATATAAACGATTACTTATTATTGTAAAAAAATAACTTAACTACGGAGTTTAATTTAAAGTAACTATCGTTGTAAATGGAATTTTTATCAATATATTAATCTGAATTTTTTTTTTAAAAATTAATATTAATTATTCTCAAAATTCTAAAAGGTGGTGGTAAAAATAAATATTTTTATAAAAATGGTATTTTTTTTTACTGAACATCGATCAGTGATCACTATTGCAAATATATAGACGCTATAGTACATAATTAGTTTTTTTTCGTATTGTTATACATGTTTGAAGATTACAATGTAATAATAAAAAATAATGCGCATATATACAGCGAGGTGGGTCTTCTTTTGTGTGTTGGCGAATAGGTTTTATTTTGTGCAGGAGAAAAAAATGCAAATCATTTCGATTTGTTTGACGTCATGTATTGATTAATCGAGCTCTTTGGGTTAAGGTTTCATTGAAATGTCCATGATTCGTGTCGAAGTTCTGAATAACGTGTACGCGATCAAATGTTTTAAAATTAAATCATACATAGACGAAGTATCCATACATAAATTTTCAGATTTTTTTCAAAAGGTCCTATAATTGTTATACTATATATGAAATATAATAGGTATCTTATGGGCTTCTTATAACACTATATTAGTATTTTGTTCACACACGGGAAATATTTTATTCGATATAGAAACAATTTTTTCGTTTTTATCGTTCAGGAAGTTTTGATAAAGTATAATAGTATACTATAACAGTGCTATACTGTATATTACACATACATAATGCGTACGCGCATCGTCTCATAAAATGTTAATAATATTCTCTTCTCAAGGACGCGAAAAATTAATGACGTTCCCAATTATAATTTACGTGGTTTATTTGCGCTCACTTCCTAGCACTATTATGAGAATTTTGAATATTTTTTAAAAAAAAATTTTCAATAAAAATATGCGATCACAACATTGCATAATTGACCAACGATCGAACGATTTTATTTGCATTATATTATTTCCGGCAAATTTTATGACTTTATAGTTTATACTCGATTATATTATGATGATGAATGATGATTTATAATTCATCTATAACCTTACAAATTTACATACATCGCGCGTTACATAGATTATACTACATTGGAGATCAGAACGATCATTCATATTCAATATTGTATTATAATATTTTTTATCTTATCTCGTAACATATTGACTCTTTCTAATTTATTAAATTGTAAAAAATAAAATAATAAATAAAAATATTTAATAGAGCATATGAATTGTTCTGATTGCTGTTATCATACCGATTAGGCGATAAACATTATTTCAATAGTATACATACATATAGTATTAAAACAACGTTTACAATTGTTTGGATATAATAATATTGTGTTAATATTTTATTTTGTCGTTGTGGAATTTCTATAATCAAAATACCTATATAATAGCTATATAATGTTATACTGCAAACAATCGCACTTTATTTTCTTACAAATAATTTGAAATCTCTGCGGGAAGTAAAAGGTTATCGAATCTTATCGAATTACAGCGGTACTTTACTACTTGTCTTACGATCGGGATTGCGGGAGGATATAGAACAAACAAACGCGTGTAGAAAATATATAATTTTTTTTTGTTGGATTATACAAGGTGATTTTTGTTTATTGTACATAGTATATTTTATTTATACATCCTAGTTCTATTGGTTAATTAGTAATTAGCAATTTTAATTAAATTGATAATTACAATACGTCAATAGATGCATCGTGCGTCTATTGTTTTGATTTATAATTTTAAAACTATATACATAGATACATATTATACAGTGGCAGGAAAGTAATAAAAATTTTAAAATAAACATTAAACACGATAAATTATAAATAAACCCGAAAGAATATTGTACGGAGGAAGTGATTTCAACGGTCATCGTCTGAACGCGAATACGGAAGAGAGGGACGCGAAAGAGTATTGTTTAATTAATTTCAATTTAATTAATTGTCAGATAAAAGACGCGCAGTTATAACGATGTCCTTGTAATAGTTTAACCGCGGTTTAATAATCATGGTGTCAGGGTTTTGCAACCGCAACCCTACGCTACGGTTATTATACATAATATATTAAATTCATACTGTCACAACTAATGAGTAATTAATAATTACTTTTTTCGGAAAAACTAAATAATAAACTAAAAGTTGTTCTAACGAGCTGTGAAAGAAATGTATATAAACGTCGCTATTAAAATTATAATTTTTAACCACGGTCGAACGATTTTTATATTTATTAAGATTTTCAATATTTTAAAATTTGCAATAATTAGGAACTATTAGTGTAAAATATAGAGAAGAAAAATGATTGGACTGTAGTCTTTGGTTTTGGTCTTTAGTTCTTTGGAAGTTACAATATTAAGTGGCATAGAAAGTGCTCCAATATATGTGTATATGTGTGCACTAATTGTGAATCAACAGATAAACTTAAAATGTAAACAAACATTCTTTTAAACGAGTTCAATTCATTTTTTAAAACATATTTCATTGCTAGATTTCAATTATTTAATGAAAGTTTACCAATATATATAATTTATTGTTTATTAATATAAACAAATGCTATTAGTATTTTTTTTTCCTTGAACCATTTAATTAAAAACTTTATTAAATTATTATCTGTCTACAATAGTCGTACTTATTAATAATATTTAAAAAAATCAGGTGGACGTATGAGGTTAATATTAATTATAATATTTTTTAACGGTTATTATAGTTATAAGATATAATGCTGTAGGAATGTTTTTTTTTTTTTATTTAAATAACAATAAATAATTATTAAGTGGGTCAGTGTTTTCGAATTCGGTTTTATAATAGCTTCAAGGAATTTTTTAACTGAAATCTGATGTTATAATCTAAAACCAATATTGTATCTGTATAGTAGTATTATAGACACATAGAAAAAATGTCCCTGAAACAACGTGATTGATTAGAAATATGTATAACTATACATAATGTTATATAATATAATATAAATTTAATTTAATATAATTTCATGAAGATGACACATTTATTTATAAGTTTTCAATGCCCTATGATTATTATTGTTGGTGGAAAATTGAATGGACATAAAAATTCTGTAATTTTGATAAGTGAAAAGTAATAAATTGTTTATAAATTTATCCTGATGTAGTTTTGAACTCAAAATAACGAAATTAATGAAAGAAAATTGTTGCTAAAAATTAATATAGAAATCTGTTTATAAATTAGTAATTATAATTACTTATGGGCTATTCTTATGAACTGCTTCAATCAAATTTTATTTTAAATTATAGATGATGATAAAAATCATACTGTATTGTAAATTTGCAAATATTTGATAATGTGACATTATAACATTTTAATTTATACTTAATAACTTAATAATCCATGTTAGTATATATTATTATCTAATAATTAGATTTTATTATATATTAACATTGTAAATACAACTTTCAGTCTTAAATAATTAATATAATTTAAAGTTTAAAAGATTAAAGTGGAATTAATTTACATGACGCAAAAAGAAGGATTTGCAAATTTGTTCAAATTTTGTCATTATAATCGCTACAGCTATAGATCATTAGATATATTTACATAATTTACATATGTATACCCAAGAGTTATGACGAGCAGCTATTCTAATATCACGGGTTATGTTGAAAAAATAATATATGACCGTAATAAAATAAAGAGAATAAATATTTGAAAATCTTTTTTCACCAACAATATATAATATGCGTAAACCGCGGTATATCCATCAAGTGATGTCAGATAACTCGCATAATAATTTATATTATAATTTAATATATTCCTTTTTTTTATTAATGAGGTATTATACTCTGATCATTTGCGGCCTGCCATAATACGTGGCAGAATTATTATTAAATATGAGCACTTGTTCGCCTATAATGGGTATATATGTCAACATGTTGGTATTACATAATTTCTTTACCTACTTTATAATATTATATTTGGTATTAGTTTTAATAACAAAATATTATTCATTAATCATGGGGATATCTCCAGTATTTTTATTTTTACATTATATATTATGCGAGCTAGATTAATTATACCTATATCATTTATTATAATATATTTTAAACTAGAAAATGAATAATAATTTGAAAACCATCTTTTTATAATATTATAAACTATATTTGAAAATGAGTATTTCCAAAGAGGTTCTTACTTTCATGGATATACTAAATTTTTGTTGGATATTTTTATAAAACGGTGTTGAGATGTCAAGTTCTGGTAATAACCGCATTATGATATCTTCGATAAAATAATATTATATTTATCAAATTGTATAATAGATAGGTACCCTGTTAGATTTTGGCTTGTTTACGAGATAAATAATTGTAATTTTTACGATCTTATGAAAAATCCAAACATGATGTCGATGGCCGTCGTTGCTTTGACAAGCGCTTCCAATTTAAAGAAAAGAAAAAAATAATCGTTATTTAAAAATTTTTCGCATAGGAACCCGTCTGATGTTTGTCTCATCCGTCAAGGTCACCGGCGGTTCGATGCAAAAGAGACCCGATGATGATGAGAATATAATAATACATCACGACAATGTAATATTATATGCATTATATCACGGAGAAGAAGAACCGCAGCGAAGGCGAACAATGATGATGTGTCGCGAGCGCGTTATATAATGAACGGGTGAGCTTTTTTTACCTACACATCTTACGAATAATACGCTCAATGCTCGTGTACACGCGATAAACGGTTATTGTTATCATATTATTATAACCGTTGTTATTATTATTATTATTTCATTATATTCGGAACGTACTCCCAATATTATATTATTATAACACTGTTGCCACGTATAGAATTGATATAAAAACAATTTTTTTTTCCTTGTCGTTGTTTCGATCAACAATATATCCTATAACCCCGATCCGCATTCCAAGAATCCAAGAACGTATAGTGACGTAGAGTCTCAACGCAACAACACGCGCGAGACGACCACGTAGATCGCACGGATGGAAATATAAAAGTTTTCGAAAAGACTGACCGACCACAATGTCGTTGCGTTTTAACTTTTATTCTAGAGGATTAAATTAATTTCGTTTTACGCGTATTTTTAATATTATATTGTTTGTGCAAATTATTACGTCGTATCCATCGTGTATAAAATTCCATCCGGTTATGAAGATACCTAAGTATAATATTTATATAAGTATTCACAGACATGGACGTGCTCAATGGGGAGGGTTCATTGGGTTTGAACATTTTGAACGAATTGGGTCGTAAAAATAATAGACGTTTTATATGTATATTTTGTAGCATAGTGGTCCAAAAAATGGACAATTTTCCCCCAAAAAAATTGTGGTATTGGTTCAACCCTCACCATAAAGAAAAAAATTTTGAGATCGCATCTGTTGACTGTCACAGAATAATATTATTAATATTTGAAGTAAAAAAACAAATCGTCTGAGAATGTGAGAAATATAGATAATTTCATTATATTTGTTAATATATTTTGACGCCTGTATTATCGATTTATAAACAATATTACATACAGGGGTTCGTCATAATATTAACAAAACGTTTATTTAAATTCATTATACTATAATTCTTTTCAAATTGACTCTACATTTCTAAAGTCTAAATTCAATCAAAAATTTTCATTTAGGATATTTTTATACGGAAAATTTTCCTGGGTTATTTTAGATATTTGAATATTTGAAATATACACCAAAACGACAACGCGGGCACGCCTCTTTAACCGCATTAAAAAAAAAAAAAAAAATTAACAGTAAGTATATTGTACCTTGTAAGACATCGTGTAAGCTACGAATAGTGATTAATAATATTCATATTATATATTCTATTATAATATACAAATACGAACGGCAAATAAAAAATAAATATACAATCTTTATGTAAAATATTTGTTTATTAGAAATAAATAATGTTCATAGAATATTAAGAAAGACATGTTTTTAAGTACACTATATTATTATCAATATCATTAATATTAATGATAAGTATTTAGTGTCTGATATAATATACGACCCTCAAACGAGTTTGAACTGGGAATTTTATGTTACACATATTATTTGCTAAAGGTAATAATCGACTATAATAAGAAGTAATGCGTATTACACATAATATAAACGATAAAATATATCAGTAGGTATATTGTAGTAAGCATATTATCTGATGCCCGCGTATTTAGAAGAATACAAATTATTAGAATCTATGTAAGAATAATTTTGTTCGTAAGTTTAACGAATTCAATAATACAATTATGTACTTATAATTTACATACCTATTATTATATTATATTCGAAAACTCAAGGTTTTTTTTGTTTTTAATGTTTTTATAAAATCAATACAATGATACGCGTTAATAGTTATCAATTTATCATAATATAATTAATAAAATTATAAATATTACAAGTATAAGAATGATGTGATTTATTTTAAGAGAATATAATGAATTCGAAAAATATAATAAGTAGATAGGTTACTAAGAAATTCCCTTAAAAGTATTTTATCGTAACTAATAATTAATTAATTAATTATATTTACAACTAGTAATATGTTATATTTCCTATATTATTTTAAAGTATATTTATTTTAATTTAACATTAATGATTTTATCGAGACCATTAAATCATAATATTATAAGTATTCGTATCGTTTATTTTTTATACATTTAATTAATGAATTATATGTTAAATCTGTACGTTATGATTAACATTGCCTATAAATTAAATTACACGTGTCAATAATATTAATAAAATTTTCTTTTTTTTATAAATTACGAATGAAAAATTACGTCAATACATCATCAAATTTCAAAGCGATTTTAGATTTAATTGCCATTTGTTTGTTTTTTACTACTTTTGAGACCAGAATAAAAATGATATTCGTTACTCACTAAGGTATAGTCGTTAGCCACCTGCTATTCTTGTTCAAGTTCAAACATAGACTTAAGCCTAGATATACACTATATACTATACTCATAACTTCATAAGTTATATACTTACTAGTATAAGATATTGTTCGACCGAAGTAAATAAAATAGTTGTTATCGTGATGAATTTTATCACTATTTTAAACGTAATCGTTTCTATTGTTCGTTTCAAATACGTCACAAGACCGAACGATCCGGGAGTGTCTGCCGTTTCCAAAAGAAATATATACGTATATTCTAAATTTAATTACGATGGTTCATATATTATTATTATATAGCTATAAGACGTATTACTAGTATATCTCGTAGTAGTACCCAACCCATGCGGTAAAATTAAATCGTGATTTATTATGATTATTATCAAAAAATGTATATTGTTTTAGAGCATTGTATTAATAAACGTGATATTTTTAAAAGTTTTTAAGTTAAATTAAATGAGACAGAAAAATGTTATATTTTAAGAAATTTCACATCTACCAATGGGCGTTACCCTTCTTACAGGATAATTATTTTTATATGTGAAAATTGACGTTTATATTGATTGAAAAAAGGCTATTCGACGAGTTTAAATAAAATGTATAGACAAATATTCTAATTAAAATGCTCCAAATATAGCTTACCTTCCCTTTTGAACCTGGCGGGCCCCATGGTTTCGATTCACTACCGTTCACTGTACTAAAATATACCTATTCGAAGCGCATAATAATATAATAAAATATTATCATTTTTGCGAGTCAGCTATACAAATTATGTACACCCGCGTAGGCAGTCTCTTGATTGAACGAGACGGTTAAAACGATCGTAAATAACAATAATATTGCCCGCGCTCGCGCGTCGTCGTCATTTGCGTTGTTATTATTTTTATTTACCGAGCGTGGTTAATACCGCACTGCAGCATGATACCGCAGTCTCCGGAAAAGAAGAAATAATAATAATAACAACGAGACAATGGATCCCGTCGCGGACGATAATATTATATTATGATACCAGCCTCCGGGATTGACCGTCCTCAGTTTTATCCTTATAGTCCTTTTTATTTCTCAGTGGACAAAAGATTTATGACTGTACAAATTATGTATAATATTATATAGGTAGTAGGTACCTTGTATACTATAGTAACCGGAACACAAGTACAGTAATCATTGCGAAAAACAAAATCCTCGGAATACTCATTTCCTCCAACAATGATGGGCAAGAAGTTAATGATAATGTTTGTTTTTAACTCGATTAATTAAACAAAATAACAAACAGTTTTTAAACCACTCTTTTACCTATACAAGTTAGTAGATAACCTCAATTTTTTCTATTAGTTTAATTTAATTTAAATTTACAAGATAATAAGATCTTTAGTACAATTAATTTTGAAGTATATATTTAAAATTTTTACGCAAAATAAAATTAAAAAATTTAAATTAAAACTTTATTTTTTCATTCTAATAGAAATATCCGAATATTCAGCCCATCACCCAGTAGTGCCGTATTGGTCATATTTATCGGTTTCAACTCTCGACTAATAAATTTGCAATGATAATAAGTACACGTCTAAAAATATCTACCTATTAGTTAATATATATATATGTATATATATATATAGTGTTGTAACTTGAGTTTGCCGACCGACCACGTTAGTAAATTGTATTTTCGATAGTCTAAACATAATTTGTCAAAATATTGACGAATTCGTTGGAATGGTTATAACTTCTAAACATCTATTTACTTAGAAATTCAAGGTTATCGAAAGCTATAAAGTATATAAAGTAAATATACTATTAAGGTATATAAGGTGAAAATGAATGACACAATATATTATTCATATTGACGCTAAACCACACCCATACATGTTTTTTTTTTAATTTGTGTATATTTTGTGATATGATACACAAAATATTCTAAAATTTATAAACGATATTGGTATAACACAAATAAGGTATAACGAAACACAAGACGATAAGAGTTCTAAATTATCTTGAAAATCTCGTAGAATATACATTTTTCATAATAATTAATGAAGGAGCAGAAATTTCATAAATATATACGTAAACACGTATAATATCGAGTCAGAATTACATTGGGTTGTTATTATCGACGTAATTGTATTAAAAAATATTTTGTGGACGATTTATTTTTTTTATGTAGATAAAATATTTCAGTCATTAACTATATTATAATGAAATAATATCGTAAGATAAAATAATACAAATGGTATTCTATATTATTGTAACACAGTTTAAGTTATAAATATTTTTTGAGTCACAGAAATAAAATTATAGTTAAAATTTTACTTATAGCCTATAGTTAGATATTTTTAGGTCAATTTTAAGGTTTGAGTTTCAATGTTTTTTTTTTTTTAAATATCTCATCAAATAGTTCGATTCCTCGTCATACTTCTTTTAAAAAATATAAAGACCACCTCAACCCTTAAGCTATATTTTCGAAATCTATAATTACATTTTTTTATTATATTATCAGCAAAGCATATAGGTATCAGATGTTTTTAAATAATTTAAATTTCGTATCTAAATAGGTACATATATGACCAAAAACAATAAATAATTATTAATATAGTCAGTTAATTATAATTAATAAGTTATTAATACAGTTAGTTGTATAAAATTAAAATTATGTCAAATAATCTATTCAATTTAAATTAAATCCTAAATAAAATAATAATAATTGTTTAATATTGTATTAGCCATTAGGTATAACGTAATTCGATGGTTAGTTATAATAATGGCATACAAAAAAGTAAAAGAAATGTAAGCAATTAAATAAATTAACATTACAAAAATAATGGAAATGACATTGAAAATATATGTAATTCCCACAATTTTTGTTACACGAAATTTTGATCTCTGTATTCGTATAAATATATATATAGGACCTATTTTAAAGATCATAAACAGGAACGCTTTTATCCACAATATTATATCCCGCGAGTCCAAACTTTAATAATTTTATCAAGATTACATTTTATTGGAAATTAATAAAATACGTTATTATATAATACAAAATTGTGTTTGTGTATAAAAATTATGATTGTATAAAATAACTCCGTATTATTATAACACATTATAATAATTTTTATATTTTAATTCAATATCTCTGCCATTTTTGAAACGAAATAAATAATTTATTGAACACTAAATATGTGCATAATATACACAACATCATGAAAATGCTATATATTATTTTAAAATTTAGTATACTTTAGTAATATAAATTATTATACGACAATATTAGTTTATTTTGTCTGTTCATAAACATTTAATGTTACAACTCACAATACGAGTTGTTAATTTTACATAATACAATAAAACAATAATATATTTATGTATTCGTAATATTCGATTGAGCTTTAGTCACGAGAGTATAGAATATTCAGAGACGACGGAAGAAGAATAAAAATGATTTAACAACCATATTATATACAAGTGATGCACTCGCGTTAACTGTACGATACGGATGAACAATAATAGGCGAATTCATTTGATTAATCATCTTCAAGGACTCGCTACAATAAAACATGTGTAATAATTAATAGACAGAATCGTAAAAATAAACGTGCAAACACAAGAAATGAGCAGTACAAATACTAAACTATAATTATTGCCAGAACCGCGTCTATTGGAAAATTTAAAAATCCAGCAACTCAGAAAATCAATAAAATATTAGATCGAATTTTCTTCCTGCACCATTTTAATAAAGAATCGGGGTTATTGCTTATTCGATATCACGGATAAAGTGGTGTATTTAATAATTTATAAATGGGGGACTTGGCAGTTTTTGAAAGCTGTATCATGAAGGTTTTCTATCTCCCCGCTTTTATAACATAAACAAATTAATATCAAAATACAATTTTTATTAGTTATAGGGGTGGGTTACCCTCCTACCCTACATATATACGAGTATATACGCCTCTGATAGATAACCGTGTTCATTATATGGAATATAAAAATTTGCGAATTTGTTAACAACTTTAGCATTGGAATCACTGGAATCTGTTAAGGGTTGCAACACACGGCCGAAATTATACATTATAAGCAGTCCATACTATATTGAATCTTTTTCATCCCACGACTCCTTTATCGCTTTTAAATATTTTGACTACTCTAAAATTATTAATGACAAATAAGTATTATGTTTACATATATGTATTTATTTACTTCATAGAAAAATTTAATAATTAAATAACGAAAAAAAATCGAAATTAAATGTTTTATCTTTATGTTTAGACTTTAGAGTAAACTAAATATTAATAAAATTATAAATAACATTCAGTGAGGTGAAAATGAATTTGTATATTATTTTAATGATTTACATTTTCATTATATAGTTTCATAATTACAATAATATAACACGATGATCAATATTATATTTGTTTTTATTTCCTGTTCTTTGCGGCAGCTCCTTTAAACAACTCACGTGGCGCACAGTTACTGCAGAGTATCTCTGCATTATAGGGAAGGGCGTTATTTTAGTTTTTCAATAGTGTGGCGATCATTTGAAGCACAAAAATCCCTCCACCCGTTTTATTTAACATTTATACACCAAGCATGATGAATCTTGAGTTGTGTATGACATAACGTTTGCAGATAAAGATTACTTTTAAACGAGAATCAATATAGTGCATTTATCGAGTCATAAATAAGACATAACCGTGGTTAGTGTTTGGCGATCAGTGACCAGTTTTGTAGTATTCCTACATATTTGGGGAACTATAGGAAAACTTGAAATAATTATCAAATTGATTAAAACGTTAGCGCAGACATGGAATTGACACAGTATTTAATACAATAAAATTCGAGACGCAAACCACATAATATGATTGCCATAATATATAAATGATGTCGCTTAGTCCGTCCAACACTCTGATCCGACTTTAGCGTAGGTTCTAAATTTTAATTGGATTGGGATTGGTGCGATGTCGGACATTAGGTACCTGTAATGTTAAACAGGTGTAACGGTGCATGACTATATAATCGCATCACGCACAAGAGCAAACGAATTCGATCGGGGTTACGATTTTCAAACGACGATTGAAATAATTTAAATATTAATATTGCGTCGAGGTACTTATGTTGGAGAGACCTTCAAAAGTGTCTTCTACGAATGCGGCGGAGACGGACCGAGTGGCAAAGACTTGCCGACAACATGGTAAGTCTGTTGTCGATCGTCGATGACCGCTAGACCGTTATGGTAACAACAATAACAATACAATTATTATATTCGTTGAAACTGTAAGTTGGTAATAAAGACGCGTGGTCGTAATAGCCACATTGGCGGTATCACGATGTTTCTAAGGACGTGCAAAATTTGTTGATCGGGAAAATAATAACAATAATAAACGAACGCATCGATCGATAAAAAACACGACTGCGGCGTGATAATAAAAATAAAATATTATATTATATTTGACCGTAGTCGTCGGCGACGGTGATGATAAAGAATAAAAAAAAAAGGTGGGAAAAGGAGTAGAGAAAACCGAATGAAAAAAATTCGATAGGTATACGCCGTCGTGTGTTAAACCGCCGCCGCCGCCGTTGACGTTGTCGCCGGCCGCCGCTGCAATCGATTTTGTCGGCTGTGGCGACGCGCTGCCCGTGCAACGAACACCGCCGCCGTCGGGTCCGTCGTATAGTCGTCGGAACGGTTGCAGCACCGCACGCGGTGGGGTCGGAAAGGGGGACGCCGGCAGCTGCGCAGCAACACGACGCGCACGCAATAACCGCCGCCGCGGCACGACGCAGTGCACGCGCAGCCGGACGGCAGCGGACGCGAACCATCACGGCCGCCGCCACCGCCACCCGTTGTCGCCGTGGTCGTTGGTTGTCGCCGTCGTCGTCGTCGTCGCCGCCGCCGCCGTTGCTGCTGCTGCTGCCGCTGTTGTTGTTGCCGGCCGTCGACGCCAGTAGCGTACCCCGGCACAGGTGGTCCGCGCGTAGTTTGGCCGCGCAACGCGAATATTGCACGCGACGATACTGTAACAGCGCGCCATTAAATCGTTATACGGCTGTATAATAATTATACCCAGGTCGACGTAACCGTTTTCCACGGTATCCGCGGTATTATTGTTATCGGACGATAATTAACCATAGCGCGACGACAGAAACGACGACGGCGGCGGCGGTCCGGCGACGACGATAACATGGAGGAACAGTTGATCGCGGAAATCGAACGGCGGCCGGTGTTGTACGACAGGAGCGTGCAGGCGTGCAAAAAGATGTCGGCCCGCGACGAAGCGTGGCGCGAAGTGGCCGACATCATCAAGCAGTCCGGTATTACACGTTTGGCGTGACGCCGCCTAAAAATACTCATCCGTGTTTACTTTTTCTTCCAGAGGCCGAAGTGAAGAAACGTTGGAGAACGCTCCGGGATTCGTTCATGAGGTTCCACCGGTTGCAGCGGACGTTCGGGCCCAAGGGCAAGAAGAAAATGTGGATTTACTACAACGAGATGGCGTTTCTGATACCGCACATCGAGCCCAGAGAGTAATAATATATTATAATGTTGTGATATTTTAATCATTATAATATATACATTTATTTTCTAACGAGGCTCTCTCACGTGTTATTTTCAGTTACAAGGTGTCCGGCGGCTTCGACGGCAACGAGTACAACGACGACACAATGGACAACAACAGCCGACAGGAACAGAACACCGCCGACATGTTGTCCATCGCGTCCGACATGTGCGAAGCCGAACTGACCACGCCGCCCATCGACAGCACCGGGTGTCCGTGTTACAATGGCATCGGCCTCGGCGGCGTGAACCAAGAACCGTCCGTGATAATGATGGAACAGACGGGCGGTAAACGGAAGCGGGCCGACGAACCGCCCGATCCGGCGATCGACTCGGACGAGCACTTCGCGCTCAGTTGCGTAGCGGCGCTGCGACGTCTGCCGATGCGGAAAAACGCCGAGATGCGCATGAGGATATTGCACATGCTGTACGAGGCCGAATACGGCGAAGAACCAGTGCTGAGATGAATCTTAGCGCGTTATTTAATAACCAATTAATTAAATTAATAGTATAATAATAATAATAATAATATTAAGTCATCCATATAGTGCTATAATGTATTTGACTTGTGAAAACCCGCACGGTTCGTCTTAAAACCAATATGGCCGACGGCGCAACGTGTTGTTGGGATAGGAACGTTATTTATGGCACGTTACAGTGTTACCATTTTGTTTTTATAGATTTATAGTATGAAAACAAACAATTTTAATATACCCACGTAAATATAGACCGGTATATAATTTTTTTATTGGTTTGTAATATGTTATATTTTTAATAGGTAACACCCATGGAGCTCTATAAAAAAAAAAATTAAATTGTTCATTCCCTGTCGTTGATAAAAAAAAAAAAAAATAATTGTGGCCAATTTCCAATATGAACTTCGCGGGTTATTATAAAAATGTGTATGATATTTTATTCTTTCCATATTGATATTATTAATTATTATAACTAAATAACAATACATGTTTATTCCGTCTATTATATTATAAAATTATATTGTATTAAAAATGTATATATTGTACACACATATAAACTATAGAAACTACTATTATTGTAAAATATATTTTAAGTTATTTATTGTATTGAGATAAAAAAAAAAAAATAATAATAGTAATAAAGTCCTTCTTTTTTTTGTTGTTTTTACATATAACCAGTTTGTTTTTATTTATCGTGTTCATTGCCTCTGATGCGTATATAACCATGAAAACATTATTTCTATGAATTTTGTATGAGTAATTCCGTAAACTAGCCATCAATTACATAACCTAATTTTGTAAATACATTATCGACTAGAAAAATAAATAAACGATATTGAAACAAAAGTGAATTCGTGATATATTTGAAAAAAAATTACAATAATTTACCTATTCAACTATACCTATTGTTTCCTACACTATTGCCTGAATGACGACGAAATCATTATGAAACTTTATAATTTGATATGTGTGGTATATATCTTTTATAAATTCGATTTTAATTATCAAATATTATATTTTAGTAATTATTTTGAAAAAAAAATTTTTTAAAGGTTTATACATTTAATATTATTATATATATTGCTATGGAAATAAATATGAAATTACCTTAAGCAAAAACAATATGAGTGCATGTGTGTAATTATTATATTAACATTAATCGTAGCTGCAGGTCAACTAATTTTTTTTAACTAATTTTATCTAAGTTAGAAAAGATTACGACGAATTAAAAATTACTTTACATTTTAGTGAACTATTAAAATAGTTAAATGTTAAATAAAAATAAAAGTAACTTATTATAACTTAATTAAAAAGTTTAAAAAATATTATTATTTTTAAGTACCTCCTTATCATACGTAATATTAATATATATATTAATAAATTAAAAATGATTAAACTACAGGATTGTTATTGTCACAAGTTAATTTAAATATAAAAACAATTTAATTTCTATAAAAGTATAGATTATTTAAAATAACTTCATAAAATAGGTATAAAATTAACCAAAAACTAACTTGCGTATTTAAAAAAAAATTTGATTAGTTATAAGTTAAATGTTTATACTTAAAAAAAGTAATTTGGTACAAAACGATGCAACTTAACTTAAAATTTTTAACTCGTTAATGCCCAGCCTTGTAATTCGGTAGTATAATACAAATAGATAGGTACCTACATATGTACCTAATTTCTAAAAAATATATGAAATTAATAACAATACGTGTTCACAAAAGGTCTTAAAAAATTGCATTGTTTTTAGTTAATATACATTCATGGAAACTGATTAAAAATGTATTTAATATGAATATTCATTTTAATCGCTTTATTCATTTATATTATACCTGCTTAATTTGTGTATAATGCACATTGTACATTTTATAATCTAATAATAATAATACAATATAGTATGAGAATTCGTCTTTCAGTTTTTAATTTTTACATAAACAAATATTTGTGATTATACATATACCTACTATAATTTAAAATTAAATTAAATATACATATTACACAAGTATATTATTAGGTGTATTTAATTTTGATTATAATACGAGTATATGTGACAAAAATATGGTACACCTATATCTATGTGTACAAAATAATTCGCGTATCGCTCTGTATAGGATCCGTCTGAGGCTATAGATGCCGAAATTTTATTTTATAGACAATATTATATACAATGTATAGAGACTATATAAATAATTATAGTCTAGAGATCATATTAAAATAATTTATAGAGATAGTCATGAGATATAAAACTAATCTCAAAAAACATTGAATTTACATTTATTGTTGATATACACTTTGTGTGAAGGTGTATGAATATAATATTGACGACTACAACAATTTTTTTTTTAAAAAAAAGATATAAAACATATATAAACATAATATAAACGAAAATCTGAAATTTAATAATGAAATGTGTTTGATTTAAATTTTTAGTTATTATAAAGATATATCATATTTAAAGTAGATTAAAAATTATCCTCTTCCTTAATAAGAACCTTACACTTTCAACAATGATCTCCAATTCCAAATAACAATGAACCTCTCTGATTTAAAACCACACTTTCTTAGGTCTTCTTCTGCATCTGTACCCTTCTTATTTCCGCTAAATTCATTTTTTATTTTTGGTTAACATACTAATATCCAATATCAGAATAAGACTTAGATATATTTATAAGTTTTTTTAAAAAAAGTGTTCAATTAAAATAATTGCGAAATTGAACGAAATTGCTATACTTTATATTATAATTATAGTTATAATTTGACATCAAAACATAATAATTTTGTATTAATAACTATTATTTTTCAATCATATGAAACGGGTTTATTAATAGTTGGTATTAGCAAATATATATTTTCATTAAACAATTAATAGTTTTTAATTGCGTACTTATTTTATATTGCATAATTTCTTATAATGTTTTGCAAGCCGATTAATTTACTTATTTTGTACGGGTGTGATTAGATTATACTTTATAGTACTATGTGTAGTGATTGAATGAAATTCGTTAATTATTTATTATCATACAAATAATATATCTACAAATTATTATTAACAATTTGATAAACAATTATTATTTACGTACAATAATCATTATTTGTAACGTATTATATGTTCAAACTTTCAAAGTATAATGTTAAGTAACGATAATAAATAACAAACAAATCATATTGAATTGGTGTTGTTCTAATAAAATATTAACCAGCATTGCAATCTACAATGAAAATTTCATAAATTGTTTAGATTGTTGCATTAATATAATATAATATTCATTATTTGACATTTATATTATATGTTATATCATGCAGTTAAATTACTTTTCGATCAATTTTCTTGCTAATTTATTGCAGTTGACAATTATTTGTTATGCTAAATATTTACTACATCTATATACACATAGGTATTTATATACGTATAAATCTGTAATTATAATATACATATTATGTATATAGTATACACTATATAGAATACAATTTCAAACGTGTATTTGTTATTATATACATAATCAGTTAATAAATTATATTATGGTCATCCATATTATGCAAAAAATCACTTTTAATGGGATCACGCACAGGAAACATCATAATATTCGCCTTCAGCTGAATTGAACAAACATGCTGTTAATAAGCAAAATTCGATATTGTACCGCAACGCGGTTATTTAGTTGAAAATAAGTAAGAAAAGCATTACCGCTATTTGATTATTATTTTGACATTACTTTTACTTTCATTCATTGTTAGAATTTCATTCTAGAATAAAATAATTTATAAAATAAACATGAATACCTAGTAAGTATTAGGTATATAGTTACACGATTGATGTATAGTCTGAAAATCTATGATATTCCTTCCCCCATATACGTTGCACACGATTGTATCGTACAGATATTAGAGTTGATCTTCTCAAAACGTTCTTATTGTCACTTAAAATCAGTAGGTAATATTATACAACATGTAAATAATAAATCGTTGATAATAAACGAGTATTGTTGTAACTTGTTGTTGGAAATAAAATTTTTTTATGCTTTTTCTCACTATATTTTATTTGCTGTACTATTATATACATAACATGTTTATAGATTAACCATCAGTATGAATATTCAGCTCTATCGTTTACGATTTTGCGTATTAAAAACTAAAAACTTTAATATAAATTATCTACATATTTTTGCCTTTCTGTGAAACTGACTTACTCTTGTCAACACCTGTTGAATTATACTTCTGTTAGAAGTTAGAATGTAATGATCATCTTAACTTTTGAGATATATTTATATATACTTTAAGACGATTATGTATGGTTTTTCTACTAGAATTTTCTATTACAGTTTATATAAATATATACTCGTATATATAACTCCTCCAGTTATTATTAAGTAATAGGTACAATATTTTATTTGTTTGCAATTTTTAACATATCGATATCCATATAACTTTAAATGAAAAATCTAACTCAAACATTTATGAAATTAAATTAACTAACTTATATTAGTATTGATATTTTAAAATCTTTTTAGTTTTTAGAAAATCTAAGAATATATATTTTGTAATAATGAAAAAAAATTAGTTTTTGTATTTTCATTGCAGTTAAAATAAGACCATTCATTACTTCTATAAAATTTTTATATCATTTGTTATAAGTAATACTAACATAACTTTATTACGAGTAGCTCAAACTTGAACAACAAACAAATCTAGGAATTTAATATTAACTATCTAGGTATAAGACGTTTATAGGAGGGAATTATTTATCGACAAGACTTACCTTGATCTGCGTTTCCGTAATTGATGTTAATCCAATTGTTCTTTACATAATATGACGTGATAATATATTGTGATATAAATGACAAAGTCGTTATCGTCGAAACTAAAAAACCGAATGGATTATATTTTTATAAAATATACTAAATATATTTTTATTTTTTGAATCCGTTATTAAAGGTACTGAATATCGGTATTAAAAAATGCAAATTTTTCCAATTTCTCAAAGAATCGTTTAAATACTTAATTGAGTTTCTAATATTACGGTTTATTATCCAATATATATCAATATTGCAATTATGTCAACAAAATAAAAAGTACATTTTATAATTTTCAACATAAATATCAAAACTCATAATACTGTACGACGGTAATTATATATATTCGGACGACCGATGAACACTGTTGACTTTGCGAATAGTTCTATTACACAAATATATATAAAATTTCGAGGTTCGTTATAGGAATTTAATATAAAAAAAAAACTGGTTTATATTCATAACACAGGTACATTTAAGGAATTTCGCATCGATAATTTTAATGTCTATATGAATAAATTATTATTTAATTAAATAATATTAATTTAAAAAAAAAATATATATTTCAATCAGTGATTCAAGCTAGTATTTATATAATATATATTATATAATGCTACATATTGTATTGATTTTATAATATACTTATGATTAATTTATTATTTGTATAATGCATCATTAAGATACTAATAAGTAATAATATACAATGATTGAGTAAAAAATATGTTCTATTTAAATTTATATGACATGTACTTGACATGACCTAATCTATGGTTAAGACATAACCATAATGTAATTACGGTTTTATTAAATTGGCAAAATCGGTTTCGAGCAATTATTATAACGGACAGATTTTATAATCACGCGATCGGAAAAATAAGGTAAACATTATTTGTTTTATTTTGTTTATACGAATATTAGTTAAAAGTGTAAAATACTATAAACAGGTTATTTCAGAAACGGAAATAAATTGTTTAATGTTTCCTTTTTATTATTTTAAGGTTTTAATATATTACGTATAGCGCTTATTATGTATGTTATTCGCGAAAAGATAGGTAAGGCACGGATACATTTGAACTACTTTGTGTTTGATATAAACGATATCGATCGACGTGACGTCATTAGTTTCTCGTTGCACAGCATCCACAGTGACGTCAAACAAAAATCGAGCGCTGTTGCATCGAAAAGGTCAACCGGTCAAACTCGAAGCTTAGTCGAAACGAAACGTAAAAAGCAGTAAGGAACTATTATTTCGATATATTTATTAGCACGAACTGCAAATACATTTTTGTCACTATTATTTCATTGGAAATCTATCGAATTTCCTTCAGAAACTCTAAAAGATAAGGTGTTGGCTTTTAACCGTTTGACAATTTTTTTATTTAGTTATTTTACGAGTTTTAACGTAATCTTTCCTATTATTATTTATAAACCTTATATGTGTATGTAAAAATAAAAATAATACGTAGTAAAAAAGTTATATGAAGTAATTTGTTAAAGGGGAAATATTAAGTATAGGACTTAAAACTGCTATGACCTTGTCGGCAATTGTCATTCATTTTTTTTCTCTTTATTAAGAGTTAAAAACAAGCCAGAGAAGCTATAAAAATAATTGTTGTAAAAATGGGTTTTACATACCAGAATTTTTTAAGCGCTTATAATTATTATCAAACTAAAATTACACAAGCATAGTATATACAATTTTGATTATAAATTTATAGTTTATTAATTAATAAACTGCATGGTTTAATTATTGATTTTTCAGAACAATAACAACACTTACGATTTTATAGTCAACAAAATGTAAATAATAAAAACTATTGACAAATAATATAAACTATTTGAAATATTTGTTGAAACTAGTATTTTATTGGCATTATTATTATTATTGTGATAAGAATTGTCAACATAAATTATTTTTTATGCTATACCTATTTTTTCGATTTATTGAGAAAAAAGATTACAGCAATTAACCATACCTATTATGTTGTGTAACATCGTTAAATTGAAATTAAGTTGTTTTATAACAGATATACACCATAACAAACAACAATAATAATATATTATGATTCATTACGCTATATTTAAATTTTTAAACGTTATTGAAAAAAATTTAATTTTGATTTCAAGTATAACGATACCTAAATTCATTTAAAGGAAATATTTTTAAGTAATATAATGTGTAAAAGGTATAACAAGACAGTCTATATAATGAGTAAATCGACTAAACACTTTTACGGGTTGATTACCCGCCGGACTTGACACGGTTTACGAGTAATGTAGTATTATTAAGTGTGGTATTATAATATTATATTATATGCTATTATTTTAAATTTTCAAATATGATCTAGACTCGATACGAGTATGACAAAATAGGACGTCCTTGGTCTTATAAAAAAAATATCATATTACTCCAATTCGGCACCTTTATTTGTATACAAATATATAATATGATATATATTTCTCCATCGATCACATTCGATCATATTATCGTTTGAATAGGATTTTTTTTTTTACACATTTTCAGTTGTAATACTCCAGTTTCTCAATGTGTTTATATTATACTAGTACATAACTCTATCTTCAGGGCGATCGCACGATATAATAACCGTTTCAAATATTGATATTGATATGTATTATAATATATGGTAAATTTTTCTGTTGGTATACTTGAATAAGTAAAGGGCTCCTATCTCAGAGAAAATATTCAAGAACTAAAATGGTTGCAATGAAAACAAGTTATTATGTTTAAATGATTAGTATATGAATTTAAAAGAAAGAATTCATATAATGATAATATTCAATGTGGACATTACATTTTGTCGATTAGTGATTAAAATGTTTAGGTATGTATCAGGGGCGTGCGCTCAAGTGGCAAGCGAGTAATTAGGATGTCATATTATCCTCTTGATCCAACATGCATTTTTTCTGTAAATTATTTCACAGTCTAATATTATTTTCGAATTTCTAATACTATTTGTTTAAGTGTTTTGTTTGGCATTTACATCTTTATGACATCATAAAGTATAACAATTTATTGAGCGTCGAAAAAATAATTATTTTGTGGTTGTTTGAGACGAAACGTGAAACTTGTAAATTGGTTTTGGGTGAAAAATAATCATATTTAATTTAATTTAGTATTGCATGTGTTAAAGATTTAAGTCTAAAACTTAAGATGATCCGAAAGAAAGTGTGAGAGGAATATTAAGGTCTGTGAAAAATCTGTGCATGCCACTTATAGTCTATAGGTATAAAATTCATAGTTTTCTGGTTTTCTGGACATTATGTCCTGTTATTGTATTGTGGGAATCAATTCTTAAATATTTTTTCTTAAGATATTCTTATTGATCTTAACTAACTAATTCATATTATAAAATTCAAATAATGTTATAACCAAAAAACGTTGGGTTCAGAATTGTATATACAATATATTATTGTCTCTATGGTCGATTTTATTACACGCTAGTAATCACGAAATTTAGGTTGCATTTGTTACATCACTGTCAGGTAAATACAAACATATTTTCACTATTTCAGGTCATATTTTTTAAAATGTTTTTTATAAATTATTTGGTTGGATATGAGATTATAATTTTATAACACATTAATAAATTTAATTAAATTAATTTTACCAATAACTGGCTTGTTAATTACGATTACATTTAAAATTGAATTCGTACCTATTAGTAATAATAATGCATAGGTTGTATTATAATAATTTATTTCCCCATAGATATTTTTACTCGTAATAAAAAATACGTTTGTAAAAAAAAGAAAATCGTAAATGTTTTGCGCAATATAAATCCGAATCCGAGACTTCAACGCAACGCGTACAGATTTAATCAAACTCCTGTGCATGAGATACCCCCTCATACACACTATACCCCTCCGAATGTATGGTGAGGGGAGGGTTAAAAACTGTATACAGACAATATTATAATATTTTATGGGTAGGTGAATGTATCGAAGTAATTCGATTTACACGTCATCGAAATCGGATAAAGGTACAATATAATATTATACCTGTACTTACTACGAATTTTTATTTTCACGTGTGCGCGTGTGTATTGTGTGTGATGTTGTTATTTGCGAAGAGAGGCGTGCGCGAATAGAAACGTGTTTTACACTACTATTTCGGTTCATAATATTCCATTGTGATTCGTGACGGACATTACAATTATTTAAATATATTATATATATCTGTATGAATACTAAATGTTGTACACTGGCACAACGCAAGCTCGTGTGTACGCTTATTGAATATTTGGCGAAACTGTTTTACGTACGTCAACTTGCTGCGGCAACGCGATGGTCACCACAGCAGTCTGTCCTCGCAAATAATAATTATTTTTGTCCCATTGGCTATTAAAATATTTCAACACAACGTTTCGCTGTAATAATACCGTGTTAATTATATTTTTAAGCGTAATTACAAATACGCCAAAAAATAAATGTTTTTTTTTTTTTAAATGTTTTAGGTTACATAACTTATAGGTCAGATTTTTACTTTGAGTTTTTCTAGAAAAATGAATATTTTAAATCCTGTTATTTAAGTATTCGTATTCGTATTTAAGTAAATTTCAATATACAATATAGGTTGCGGAAATTATAATATTTAGAAAAATCGAGCCTATACAGCTGTACCATGTTACAAATTGAAAACATTTTATTTTATTTGAAGCCTATCATGGAAATAGTTTTAAATATGTTAACAACTATGATTAAAAACATTGACATGGACTGTGGAATATGGAAATCACAACGAGACAATGAGATACTCTCTATTTAGATATTTACTATATTTAGATAAATAATCTGCGTTACCTCAATCCACTACTAATTATTTCTCTAATATTTCGGTGTGTTGCTTACCTACCTCTTGAAATCAGAATATTGATTTTGATTTTGTTTTTTTTTTATTCTTGTTCTTTATTTAATGTGTCCGAATTGAATTATATTTTATCTTTTATTTTTATATCATAATTATATACATTTATCTATAAATGTTTATTTACTAACTGAACTTTTACTCCACAGGCTGTTATATTTATTTGATAAATATTATTATTGATAATATCCAAAGACGAGGAGTTATGTGTACACATACCATAGGTTTAGTACTTATACTACTATAATATTATACATTTATATGACTTTTTAGGTAGGACAACGATTTTCAGATAGAATGGGTTTATATTCTATTTTCAGTTTTAAGCAATTACTACGATTACTTGATTTAAAAATTAATTTATTTTAGGAACATAAAATTAAAAAAGCAAAACAATATCATTTAAGTATTAAGTATATTAATATTATACTTGAAATATTTTATATATATTTTGTCTAATGATTATTAATTTACAAAATACGTCTGTAACATAATATTTTATCTATGTGGCTATGTCCCATATCTAATATGTATTACGGACCAGCACTGTGACAAGAATATAACGTATAAGAATAGTATAATATTATATTGTGTACATTGTGTGCTGCTGCTTGAGTTTGGTACTTTAAAATTTCATATATTTTTTTTTTTTTTTATTACACATCATTCATATCATAAGTTAATAAACTTAAAAAACATTTATTTTTTTTTTTTTTTTCTGACTGTGAAATGGAAGAATAGGAAAAAACCAATATTGTTCTAAGAAGTTGAAAAAATATAAATAAATAACAAATACAACACACATACTGTACTATACGCTAAGTCATTATTCATAATCACCAATCCTCTTTGAATAAATATAAAATTCACACGATTTTAAATCACATTTAAATAAACTGACGGACGTTCAGGGTCAAGTTCGTCATCTTCTCGGCGATAATAATTATGTCGACATGTGTCTTTAAATATTTCATTATTATGTAATAATAATAATAACAATAATGTAAACGATCACGCACAGGTCATCACATATTCCATACGATTGTTTGGTATACATATGCGTTATCACGCGTGGTCCGAATTTGCGGAAAATTACGTTGAATACGGTTTTTAATCATTCGAATTTTTATTGTAACGTGAACGACTAAAATAGGATCGTTTGTTGTTTAAACGTCAAGTATCGATGCCAATACATGTCTCTCAGAGTCTCAGGAAACGGAACAAGAATGTCCTCTGCGGTTCGGTTTGTCCCATTATACGAGGTCGATAAGAAGGTGTGCATAATGTTTCACGCGACCATAACAAATCGTTATTTCTTATTATTATTAAACATCGTTGATATTACTGGAACTGTATAATATACACGTATAATAATAAAGGATCCACGATGGTGACGACTGGCCAGTATTTTTAATTAAACATAATAATAATAACTGATTTCGACCTTGCGTGCGTTTTCGTTCGTTATTTCCTTAATATGCTAATTAGTCACAAAAAAAATTCTACTCGCATTACACATTTCGTACGAGTAAAAATCGTAACTAAAAACAAATTTGAATACGTCTTCTCGTATAAAAACGAATTATAGGTGAGTATTTATAACAATAAAACATAAATTTTCCAAGTTCAAGGCCATAGTACCCGGACCACCACTCTTCTCCGGGTTCCTTTTTTAGATTCTGAGCGAAGCGAAGAATGTATTGGTTTAACAAAGATGTTTTTATTTTTTATTATGTATGAAGACACTTTTACGGGTAGAAATAATGGTCCAATTACCACAAGTAAGATATGTTTTCAGTAGAAAATCGTGTCTAGTTGATACTTTATTCAGCTCATTTTTTGAATTTCTCAAAAGTTTTTCCTTGAGAGGGGAAAAACTACCAAAAATCTCGAAAAATCGGCAAAATTACGGTTTCCGTTATTTTAAATTTTTTTATTTCGTGATAACTAATTGAGTTTTAATCATAGGGACTTGAAACTTTTTTTGAGTATTAAAATAGGTAATATACAAGTGTGGTACAATTTTGGAACGGATCAGTTGATTATTTGACCAATTATAGAACTTTGAACTTATTTCCAAAAATATATAATATTTCCGGCAATTTTTGGTTGATCGCTTTGAAAATTTTATCGAAGTCTAATCATATACTACTTAATCTTTTTACAAAATATTTTGAAAATCATGACTGACAATTTTTTTTATAGGCATTTAAAGTTAAAATTCCCGAAAATCGGCAAAATAACGATTTCATTATTTTAATTTTTTTAATTTCGTGATAACTAATTGAGTTTTGATTGTAAGAACTTGAAATTTGTTTTAAACATTTACATTCGTAATTTACACACGTGGTATAATTTGGGAATGGATTATGAGTATAGCATATCATAATATATTGAGTTTCGCGCAGAATCGTATTTTCTAATGAAATATTATTGCATTCAAATCTTAAGTATAATAAATCACTAATTGTTCCGAGGACCGAAGGAGGAACGTCCACAATGGACCTTTCCACTTTTTTTCAAATTTGTATTATAAATTTATTATTTGTATTATATTTATCGTTATCATATTTGCGTCAATCGCGTACGTACGGTAACTTAAGGTTACTAAGTGGTAACCATAATAATTATACCTTATATCCGATAGACCGATAAGGCTATTGGATGATGATTGTGATGAAGAGAAGGAAGAGGAGAAGGACGCATACATTGCAGCAGGTCGTGCGTGACGAGCTTCCTGAGCTAAGCCTACAGGGAATTTAACATAATATAATATAATACACGTATAGTGTATTTATTTATATTGTGATACATATATTTTTATTATGGCCGACGCGAATTTATTTTATATAAGTAATAAATTGATAACTAAATGTTGTGGGCGTCACGTGACACGATCTCTTTTGATAATGATTAGTCATTATAATATTATTATATAATATTAACTTACTCACTAGCCCGTAAACTGTATAATATTCGTATACCGAAAATGCAAAAATACATAAAATACTATAAATATACAGTTGAAGACCTTGGTGACAAACTGACAAACCGACGGTTTTGCAGTTAAAACGAAATATGTGACAAATTGATAATACTTTGATAACATGTATAATGTCTATAGTATATTATAAACGTGTGCAGTCGATATAATGACGCTCGAAACTAAATAAAGGTTTACATATATATATATGTATATATATATCTTTACAAAAAGCGTTGTGTAATATTGTTATTATTTTATAATTACAAATTCGCATACCAATTAAAATATAAACAAACCATTCTCTTGCGGTTTTAGTTAACTTTATGCGATTAATCCGTATAAACATATAAAAATAAAAATAAAAATAATGATAATTGTGTTTACTAATAATTACATATTAAAAAATATAAAAAAAAAAACAATACAATTTTTCTTCTTTTCTTATTTTTATGTAAAGAATATAAGTGTAATCATTTTTTTGTGAACTAAATACTGCACGCTGCATATACAGAGTGATCAAAAAATCGTGTTATAATAAAAAATGAAAATAAAATTGAAAACGTAGCGATTCCATCATTTTTGTAATACGAAATTTGATCACTCTGTGTTATGTAACATGTTTGAATATTTAGATATTTTTGCAACAAAACGTGTACCTATTTTAATAAATACTTTTCTTGAACTTCTAGAGATAAAAAAATATGTCGCGTCAGTTGGTAGATTAAAAATGTACAATATAAGGTATATTATATATTTTGATGCAGAAAACTAGCTTTTATAAATAAATGTTTCATATTTAATTGTTTTGAAAAAACAACATCACGAGTATTTTTTTTATGCATAAAACATATTTAAAATCGTGCGCTATAAATACACGAATCGTTAATTTTGTTCATTAACTCTAACATAACTTCTCGAAAGTTAAAATTCACGGGACCAAACCGGATATTAATCGTTAAAAAACGTCGATTATCTGTGACCCAATTATAGAATAGGTTTGCACATTTGCAATGGCTTCGGTTTGCGCACAATATTACTTCAAAGCGCCGTGACTGACCGCGGCTTAATGCTTGGCCTTGACCGTGCGTGCAACAAACGATAATACTCTTCTCTCTGCTCGAACGACTATCATTTACGATGTAAATATATAACATTATATTATATTGTATAATACCGTGAGAAGAAAATGAATTTCGAGATTCGTAATTTTTGAATATGCAGTACATAATATTTTCGTTTATATACAGGATGATCAGAATTTCGAGACACAATCATGGTGGAAATTGCATGTTATAGGTAGGTATAAGTACGCGTTTCCAATCGCTATTAAATTACGTTATGGCAATTTTCTCGTTTTAATTTTGCGAAACGGAAAAAAATACATATAATAGTATGAACAAATTATTTATAATATATTATAGGTATGTCGTAGCCACTTAGTGAAATCGCCCAATTCATGAAAAGTTTAGTACTTCATAAAATGACAATGTATGTTTTTTGCGAAATATGAAAACATTTTATTGTTTATTCTTCATAAGGTAGACACTGAATTTTCTTATTGTATAATTTGTTTTACTATATGATCGTCCAATTTAGGAAACATAAATGAACCATTAAAAAAAAAAGTTATTAAAAATATTATATATTTTATTAATTGTTGTCAATAATTAATTTTAATATGGACTTTAGATTAACACTTCGTTTTACAAGTACCGATTAAAAAACCTTCATTGAATATTCACATTCAATGTCTGTGTGATGAAAAATTGGCCATTAAATGTATATTTTTCTTATATCATAAAGTGGAAAAAACACGTTTCTATTTCACGTAGTGGTCAATTTTTCGTAAAATGAGCTATTTCACCAAGTAGCCACAACGTATATAATATAATCTATAAATGTTTTGACGATTTATTATTTTAAAACGGTCTTTTAGCAAAACAAAGTATGGAAATCTCTATTTTTCTATTTGTTGTAATTTAAAATTCTGATCACCCTGTAATATAATAATTTTATACATCGCGCGATGACACTATGATATTACACAAACGTTTTATATAATATTCGCAAGACCATAAAAGTAATACTATTTTTCAAGTAACAAAAAAAAAAAAAATATACACGATCAAAAGATTATACTACAACTATAGAGAACGTTACGTTTGAATACAATATTACCAGTGGCAGCGCAAAGTTTTTCTCGATGAAACAGCTAAAAATATTGACACACTACAATTCTAAAAAACAAATTTTTTGAATTTGTTAAAATATCGATATTGATTAATATTGTAAAATGATATTTTTCTTATTAATTCGAGTGATTATATATAGTAACTTATATGATATCAATTATTACGAATTAAAATTATTTTTGAGTCGTAGTTATGTTAAATAATGATTCATGACCTTTCATCACCTACCCATTTCTTTTTAGAATTAAGCATTTTCTTCATGAAAACCCCTTCGCGTTATCACTGAGTAGCCTACTTACCGCATCTGAATTATAACTTAAATGTCGATATTTTTACCAACCTATACGAATCGTGTTTCTATTGATTATGATTTTCGTTTGCTTAACATAATAAAAAAAGAAACAATTATGTTAATAAAATAAAACAATAGAATTTTTTGCAGAATATATAGGAAAACGATTCTAAAAACAATTAGAAATATAATCAAGCACAATATCATATTGATTTAATGGAAGTTTTCAGATATATCTGTTTATTATTCGTACTCTAAATCCTAAGGAAACATTTAATATTATAATAAACAAAAACTTTTATGATCTATAATACATTTAATACAGTTTCTCAAAACCGTCACAGCTTAACCTAACCGTAGCTCGTCAACTTAGTGTATATTTTAAATGTATTTACTGTAAAATATGGAAGTCATACAAAAGTCTTTATAAACACTTTAGTTATAATTTCATGTAACAAAAATAACCGAATGTTATCAAAAAAGTTATCATAATTCCCCTTAAAAAATGAAAAAAAACTAATAAAATTACCTGTCGTGCACGTATATAAAAACTGAGTCACTATTGTGAGGTAATGTGTTAAACACATTTTTTCTAAGTGAAAATTTTAATACAATATACGTTTAGTATACGTACTATAGGTACAATATATTATACAATCGTTATTCGTATAATTTTGTTTTTTTCTTACGAACAATTTGTGTACTTAAACTTTTTTTTAAATAACGCGAAAAGTTAAGTTACTTGAGCCTGCGCCTAAGAATCATATATTTCTTATATACATCTGTAAAATAAGATGACATAATATAATGTATAAAAATTCAATGGCATTGTTAACGCGTTTTTTTTATTAACGTCATTGTTAATATTTAATAATACCGCATTCTAATGTAATTGTTATTATTTGTTTAGTTTCAGTGTAACAATTATTTTAATGAATCTTTGATCAAAGTGTAATATTGATATAATTATATTCATATAGATGATATAAAATATTATTCTCCATTATCAGTGGACTGACGCATAAAAGTCAAAAATGATTACAAAAATGTATCACACGGGTTATATTCGTCACTGTGACATTATATCATCTTTTGTTGTCTGAATGTTTTAATCCAAAAACTGTTTTCCGCTATTTTTAAACAATTGTTAAAAGTTAACTCGTAGACAAATAAAATCTATTATATTTATTTTAATATTATGCTCTAATATTTAATGAATTATAATATAATAAGATATATTGTACCTATATATAGCTAAATAGGCTATATAATACAGACAAGTGTGATTGATAAAAATTACTATTTTATATTTTTATCATTTTCGGACCACGTGCTATACTGTTATGTTGTTCTTATTGTTATTATTGACGATAGTAATATTTACCTAAAAACAATTTTACAAAGCACAACCCTGTTTAAAAGGTCACAACGTAATCATTGTTTTGAACTTTGAAGCAAACAGAAAAGGACAAAATTAAATTACATAATAAAATATACTATACACGTAAAATATTAATATCTACTTAATACTTAATACATTAAAACTGTTAAGAAAACTAAAACCTCGAAAAATGATATAAATATTACATTGTAAGTTATTAGTTTTTAAAACTAAAAATCCACTTTTGGAATCCACTATAAATTACGTTATTAGTTATTAGTACATATATCTAAATATACTTAAAATTGGTATTTTTTGTTTTTGCTAATGATTTTTATAAGCACCTATATAAAATGTTGAATATTATTTTAAAATAGTAAAGTAATACTACTTATACTGGCTACGTTAGGTTATTAATATAAAATAGTAATTAATAGTTTAGTTAATAATTTATATATCTATGCCAAAAAAAATGTATAAATGAAAACCAAACTTAAATTAACTATAAATTTCAAATCGACATGAAATTATATTTTTCATTTAATTTTTCAATAATATTTATAACAAGCAGCATGATTTTTATAAATAAGAAAAAATAAAAAATAAAATATACCTTAAAAATTCGAAATACGATTTTTATGGTAAAATATCCTTTAAAAACTTAAAAATATGTAACGAAATATGCAAAGTTATGGAATAATACATTTTGCACTTACCAATAAAATCTACCAAACGTAAAATATTGTAAGCCTTTTCAGCATATTATATTAATTCGAGTTTATTACCTATATTTATTTAAATGGAAAACTATAAAAAATTAATAATAAAATACGGGATTTTGATATATTGATACGATCAACTTCGATTTTCTTACCGTTTATAATGAGATCGATTTTTGAAGTGCGAACGGAAATTCGATGGTTGATATCTAATCAGCATCGTTTGGCTTATGAACGTTGAAGAACACTGGCATTCACGCACGCGCAAGATAAAAAAAAAAAACCAACGAAAGGAATGAAATGAAATTTTATCTTTCGATAAAAAAAAAAAAAAAAATAATAATAATAAAAATGTAATAACAATAACAACAACAATAACAACAACAGTTAAATTATCGCGGAGAATAAAACGAAAATTAAAAACGACGTAACGAAATATTTGAAAAACGATAGTACAGCGCGACGACAAAATGTATTTAGGTAGTATTATCTTTGGAGTTGCGCGACCACAGACAACACTCCACGAGCGCGGCGGTAAAGCGTGTGCTCTTCTTCGGCGCGACGGCGGCTGCCGGTTACGTTGTTATTATTAACGCTGACGGTGACGGTGGTGGAGGCGGCGTGTACGCGCGCGCGTCCGCATTAATCCATTGTGATAGTGCTGATGTTGTTTCGATCGATTTATTTATTATAATATATCGTACGATCAATTCCGTACAAATAATCGTATCGATATTATGTTGTCGATCTCGACGTGTATTTTATTGTGCAATAGAGCTCCACGGCGGCTATTCGCGCGACGGTACCGCGGTATATTTACGTGGTTACTGATATTTTGTAATAACACTATATAGTACATACCCAACGATATTATATCCGCGACACCTGGCGGCACTCGAGCGGCGACTAACCTTAAAGCTCCTCGAGCTCCTCCTTAAAAGTTGCTACCTCTCCCACAACAATCGTCGACTCTACCTGCCGGTGACCGAGAACATGTTTTACTTTGTGTCAACAATCGTAAGGATATTATACGATTTTTCCGCGAAGTCGCGGCATGTCCATACGTATGGGCATTCGTATTGGTATTGCATGCGCGCCGAGCGGTTCGCGGTATGGGATAATAAAAGTCAACAATATACCTAACAAAAAAGGATTTTTCTTTTAAAAATCATTTTTTCGAATCGATCTAATACCACACGTTATAAAATATACAGAATGTTGTAATGTTACGCGTTACGATTGTCTAAAAAAAAAAAAAAATATTAGAATGGAACGTATATACTTAATATTACCATTGTGCGTTGGAAACCGAGTTACAGGTGGGTTGTAAGTACATTGTCGCTGATACACGATCCCCACCAAGATAATCTCACTGCCGGTTGATCAGCGGTTTGCTGCACCCCGCCACATATTACACCCCCCCTCCACCCCCGCCGGCAGAAACTTTTGCGCGTCGATTCGAGTTTTTCCCCTCTTCATTTTCCTTCATCGCGCTATGACCGCAACGTTGTGAATTTCGGACCGGCCGCGGCACAAAGTGCTCATAAACAAAGTGCGCAAACATAACATATCATAATACATAATGTTACAAGTAAGTGTTGAGTGCATGTTCAGTAAATATAATATTTTTATTATTATATTTCGGACACTCCTATAACATCATATAATTATATACATAGATTTTTAATATACACATTAGCATTATGGACGTTTTTCCATTAATCATTGTCTGACAAGGTAAAAAATAATCTAGGTAAAACTGTCCAGAGACAGAAAAAAGAAAAGATTTCATGTTTGTGAAAAAAGTGCCAGAACCGAAATATTCAGAAAATATAATTTATATACACATTTCTTTATTTTATGCGTCTATAATGTCTATATATTAAAGAGTATATGTATTTTAACTTTATTATATTCGCACCAATACCATTTCCAAAACCAAGACACATTATACATAAGTTATGACATTTATGACATATTGTCGTCAAACTTATGGGTTCAGTGTTGGAAATTTTTTATCTCAGCTGAAATTTAGTATATTGGCAAACATTTTTTAACCAACCAACCATTTTCAATAAGTGTACAATCATATAAATGTATTAAAGTATTGTCGCGTACTCGCGTTTAATATGTTATACACATTGGATGTATTGACTATATAAAAAATGTCCATTTGGTGTTTTGGATACAGTTTAAAAAAGATTTATTGTTTCTGAGTATGCAAAATTTATAGATATACCTTTTGTATAACTATTGTATCTTGTTGTTTTCCTATAGTAACTTTATAAATCACTCACACAGTCGTAGTACGTTCAGTACAGTCACAGTACGTCATGTGGCATGCAGGTATAAGTTTAATTTTAGATTCTGAGGGAAGCGAGAAATGCATTGGTTTTACAATGATGTGTGTTGATATGTTGTTATGTATGAAGATACTTTTTGGGTAGAAATAATGGTCCGATTACTAAAATAAGTTATGATCTCAATAGAGAATTTTATTTAGTTGGTACTTTATTCAGAACATTTTTTGAATTTCTCAAACATTTTTCTTTGACATAAAAAAATTGCAAATTTCATGGAAACTGTAATTTTGACAAACTTGATTTTCAATATTTTGTAACTAATACAATTTTAAATGTAGAGACTTAAAAAAAATATGGAATGTTGACATAGGAATTAATATATTATGAGATATATTTTTGGACCTATTACATTTATTTTATGGCTAAATATAAAACTTTGACATTTTTCCAAAAATTAAATTTATTTCTGAATAATGTTCAATATAATTTGCAATTTTTGGTTTTGCGGTTTAAAAATTTAATAGGAACATAATCATATGATGGATTTTTATTTTAAATATACAATGCTGAAAATTACTCCTGAATATTTATACAAAACGTTTTAAAAATCGTAAGTCAATATTTTTTTTTTACACACATTCAAATTTTAAGATTCTACATTGATGTTTTATTTTTATTATTTTCTGTTTTAATTTTAAATGTCTGAAGATAATAGTGATCCAACCCATCACAAGTAGGGGTATGTTTAAAACAGATAATACGAATATATATCATAAAATATAGGTATATAATCGGCAGACACATAAGCGTATACAAATATATAATTCGTGTAAACAATAATGATCGGTGCAAAAAATATTATCGATAATTATATTATATTATGGTAGATAAACTATTACACATTCGAACATTACCTTTACCTATATCTGTTACTAAATTCAATAATATACCTTCCTACATATAGACATTATTATATATTTGTCCAATCTCCAATCTGTCACAACACCTACGCGATATTTTAACGCCAAGGATTTATTATGCCGCGGGATTAGTATTTTTCAATAAAAATAAAATGTAAATTGTTTTCTTAATTAATTTTTTCCTTCGCCCACTTGAATTAATTTCGCACTCGAATTCGTAACACATTCGAACTATTTACCACCACACAAATGGCTGTAAATAAATAGTTAATAATCATATGTAAGTACACCGACATATATTTAAAATTTAGTCTTAGGACTGTAAAATATATTATTTATATAATAATATTATCTACCGAATGTTTAAAATTCCAACCACGTAACGTCAATAATTATTATCTAGATTAGCATTCAGTACCAACATATTATAGTTAAACTTGTTTCTTTCGATATTCCGAAAAAATTATAATAAATAGTACTAAATAATACTTACTTTGGTATATGTTTATAATATCGGGGTTATTTCATGTTTGCGTTTCACGTATTATTATATTTAACGCATACGCACAAAAAACTTAAATTTGTTTCATTATCATTATAATTATTTGTTATCCTAACAAAAATATTATTTTGTGAATTTTTCCGTGAAAAAAATATAATATGTAATAAATATATTTTTTTATAATCCAGTGTCGTAATTTCTAATTATTTGGTTACACAACCACCGAGTTGAACGCACTCGTACCAAATAACACGCTATTTCATACTTAAAGAATACGCGTGCAGCGATCATTTTTTATTTTATTAATTATTTCGTCAAAAGCTGCGTTAATGCGAAATTTTGTACGTTTGTTCAACAATGTACAATTTCACAGGAAAGTTTTCCCACTGAGAACGTATAATATATTTTATTATTTTGTCAATATAGCAACGTATCTATTGTATTTTACGATTAATTTATTTGTAAAACAATCACACACTACTCGGATAGACTGTGAACCCCAAATTTACATTTTATATTTGTTTAAATTGGTAACAAGGTTAAAAGACCCGTCCATGCGCAAATAACATTTTTGTAGAGTAAAATATTTATTTTTATTTGCTTATCCTTATTGTAATAGGTTTATATTCTGCTCTATTCATTTGCATGAAGGTATATTAAATAGACGCAGGTTAAAAAATAAATTATTTACAATGATCGGAAATGATTAAATTTCATTTTAATTAATAATATGTCATAAACAAATATTATTAATAATAATTTAAGCGTAGGTACCTATTGTATATAGTAAATAAGATAATGAAATAACTCTAGCTAATCGAATAAGACACAATTTATAAAAGCTATTGTATTTGAAATAATATTTTATATATTGTATAATCTTATAATAAACAACTGTTTTTGAATTCCAAAGAAATTACTAATTTAAAAAAAAATTCTTTGATGTATATTATATTGCTTAATAAAACGGCAAAAGTATTATACATTGTATAATATTATACAGTGTATTATATATTGAACTACATACGAGCGTAGTTAACTTCAGAGCATTGTAGCAATAATTTCGTTGTTGAAATATGTAAACTATTATTCTTAAATATTAACGAAAAGATAATCATAACCAAATTCAATGTTTATTATCTAATACATTAGTTTTTAGATTATGAGCGAAGCAAACAATGTATTAATTTTACGATGATTTTTTTTTTTTATCATGATCCGATTACTACAAATAGTATATACTTTTGGTAGAAAATTGCATCTAGTTAGTACTTTATTTAGATCATTTTTCGAATTTCTCAAAAGTTAGTCTTTGGGAGAAGAAACACTGACAAAAAATGGCGAAAATTCGGCAAAATTCGGTTACTGTTATTTTAAGTTTTTTTTATTTCGTGATAACTTAATAGGTTTTGATTGTAGGTACCTAAAAATTATTTTGAGAATTAAAATAGATAATAAACATGTGTGCTAAAATTTTGGAACGGATTGGTTAATTTTCTGGCAAAGTATAGAGCTATGAAATATTTTTAAAAAATGTTTAATATTACCTGCAATTAGGAGTTTATCGGTTTGAAAATTTTATAGAAGCCTACTTATATAATAATTCATCAAATTTAAAAAGATTTAGAAAATCGTAGGTCACAATTTTTTTTGAAATTTTTAGTAGAATTGAATATTATATTTTTTTTTTTTTATGTATAAATACACTTTTTGGGTAGAAATAATAGTCCGGTTACCACAAATAGGGTAAGCTTTCGGTAGAAAATTGCATCTAGTTGGTACTTTATTTAGCTCATTTTTCGAATTTCTCATAAGTTTTTCTTTGAAAGAAGAAAAACTACCAAAAAAATGTCAAAATTTACGGAAATCGTAATTTCGATAAAGTTGATTTTAGATTTTTCATGATAACTATGAAATTTTGAATGTAGGTACTTTACATTTTTTGTTTTCTCATAGGTAATTTACACACGTGGTAAATTTATGGAATGATCTATCAGTATAATATATTGTATTATAGTGAGTTTCGCTCAGAATTGTATTTTCTAATGCAATTCAAATCTTAATTATAATAAACCACTAATTTCTCCGAGAACCTATTATGAGACGTAGGTGAAACGTCCAAATTCGACCTTCCCGATTTTTTTTTTAATTTGAAATTAACGAATTAATGTATAATTTGTTTAAATTGCAATCAAATTTCAACAATAATTGTAGATATTTTAAAATTATCTGGTAGGTCAAAGACTATTGTTGGATTTAATGCCTTGAAAGTTATATAAACTATGTCTACTTTTAGAAAGCAATAAAATTATTATTTTTTTATCCTTAAGATCTGGTGTTATCCAACAATAGATCCGTCCGTAGATATTTCTAAAGTATAAATTTAAACAATATTGTAAGATTAAAAACACGAATATAATTTATTCACGGATCAGTGTAAAACGTTAAATTATTCCGAGTTTATATTATTTCGTAACTATAAATATGACGTCAATTGTTTTGTATTTTTCTTTTTCTACGTTAATTTTTTACTTAAACTAACATTAACATAATTGTTTGAGATAATTATATTATAAACATAATATTATATTATTTTCTAATAATTGTACTTTTGTATTATTGCGTATATTATAGTTCATTACAAATTTAACTTAATACAACGTATACCTAGGTATTTTGATGACTAAAATTTTTTAAAAATGTGGGAAGGTCGATTTTGGATGGAAATTAGTGGTTTATTATAATTAAAATTCGAATGTAATGATATCGCATTAGAAAATACGAGCGAAACTCAATATAATACAATACATTATACTGATAAGTCGTACCATAAATTTACCACGTGTATAAATTACCTATGAGAACACTAAACAAAAATGTAAAGTACTTACGTTCAAAATTGCATTAGTTATAATGAAAAATCTAAAATCAATTTCATCAAAATTACGATTTCCGTAAATTTTGACGTTTTTCCGTCATTTTTTGGTAGTTTTTTTTCTTACAAAGAAAAACTTTTGGGAAATTCGAAAAATGAGCTACATAAAGTACCAACTAGACTCAATTGTCTACCAAAAGCATATAATATTTGTGGTAATTGGACCATTATTTCTACCCGAAAAAGTGACATCAGACATAAAAAAAAACATCTTTATAAAACCAATACATTTTCCGCTTCGCTCAGAATCTAAAATTATACAAATTTTAAAGGTTATGTTATGAAGTGATTTTTTTAAATAACTTTGTTTTATGATTTATACTTATTAATAACAAAAATTAATCTTTACAGTTTTTTTTACATAAAATAGATTGTGTTATGATGGTAATAAAGATATTTTGTTAAATGATTTTGCATTTTAAAAGAGGAACGAAATTCTTGTTCTCCTTCGAAGTTCTCACTACAATTCTTCAGTCCATCAAGCAATGGGTCTTTCTAATCTTGCGGACCGCAAAGATATACGTTTTGCCTTTGCTTGCCTTAAATAACTATATTATTTTAAATACTTTCTCATTTTATTCTGCATTCTACCCATTTCCATATTATACGCTCACCAACTAATCCTTACTTATTATTTTGTCATTCTCTTCTCACTGGACTTATACATATAGGAAATAATGACATCATGTCGGACACTTGCGAACTTTAAATCGTAATTCGTCGGTGTTGCCAGTTATTGGCGTTTGTTCTAGGTATATGTTAAATGTTTTATTGATAAATTTCATATTTAATAAAGATTAATCGCCTCATATAATTGTATAGCTGTAAGGAAACGTGTGCCCGCAGTCGAAAGACTTATTCAAGTCTGTATAGAACGCATGCTCAAACTGGTACTTACACTATCGATAACCAAAAAAAAAGAAACGTATTTTTCACACGGGTACTACCCTGAAGTATACATTTATAATATAAGGGTAAACATTTTTTTCCCACCAAAGTGGGTTATCGTGTAAAAATGCTTTTACGATACGCCCACTGTGACGCCCGTCGTTAGCCTTTTATGCTATAACCACGTACGGTCGATACGCGTCTATAAGGTATATTATAATAATATATGAGAAAACAGTACCTTTATATACACGTTTACCTGCAACTGTATACTTATACAGTTTTACACATAGGTATACATTTATACAGATTTCGAAAGGTTAAAGGCTTTAAAAATGAAGAAACTCCTCCTCTACATTACCACCGCCATAATAAAAGTTTCGATTCTCAAAGATGACAAATTATTCATACGTAAAAGTCATTCATTTCGTGCTCATTAAAAATGATCAGTAAATGCATTATTTTGGAATCGGTTAAAAAATAAATAATATTATATTAATTGTTGTATTTCGTTAAAAAAAAAAAAAATACTAAAAAGTATACATTAAAATTTAAAGCTAAAAAAATAATGCTATATTTTATTTGATATTTAAATTAAATTGTTATGTATATTATATTAAAACATGTTTTGTCATCATTTCACAAACCGTTTATAGTGTCACGTTTATTCAAGAAATTGTGACATAACGTGTTTATTATTAAGACATGTACGGTGTAATCGTAGGTATAGGTCGTATGGTTTTAACTTATAAGTTATTAGGCTAAGATTTTATGATTTTATAGGACATTACTTTTTAGTTTTTAGAATATACATTTCCAAATATGAAATAAGTACAAAATGTGATTCAGTCACACATTAAACAAGTTTAAAAATTTAATTCAAGATCATTTTCATTAGGTACTCAAAAATCAAAATTAATTTATTCTCATAAAAAATAATTCAACATACTCTAATGTTTTTAACTTAAAATTCACAATATTGTTCATAATACTGTATTAAGTTTTATATATATTTTTTTTTTTTTGCTTTTTTATCTTGGTATTTTATCATTAATATTACCCGATTGATACATTTTATTTATGTTTGTAGTGTGCATTTTAAAAGTAAAATATAAAATAAATTTATTTTATATCAGACGATTCGGATTTCGGTATAGGTACAGTGTACAAACCCGTCGTCGCGTGCCCGTAGAGTTCAAGGGCGCGTGATATATAAAACTACGAACACCGCGTCATTCACTAGCCGCCGAACGATTTTCGAATAGTAAAGTCGTCAGCGGCGGGAACGATTTTCCCCTTCGTCGGCACCGGCTGTCTTCGTTGCGAATATCACCAAATCATCGTCGCCATCGTTGTATATACACACGATACCTATTGTATTATTATTGTTATTGTTATTATTATGGCAGGTACGTGATACGTGATGGTACGTGGTACGTCTTCGTCATCAGTATTGCAATCGTAATTGTTAGGTATCTGTTTTATTAATAATATTGTTATTTTTATTGTACACGCGAGCACGCTGTATGTATACCTACTAAGTAAATAAACTAGAATTATTTTTTTCGCACGAATCACGAATCTGTCGTCATTTTCGAGGAAATTTATTAAAATTTATCATATTGTACTATTTTCTATTTGGGATGGTCGGACTTGGCTGAGTGGTCTGATCACATGTCTCGAACACGAAGATTCAGGTTCGATTCTTGGCCATGGATTTTTTTTTGTACGTGATTGTGTCCGAATTATTTTTAAAATGCCCATAATCATTTGGTCAACTAAAACGTCGTATGTTCAGACTATTTGACTTGAATAACGTTCAATTACCAGCCAGGTAGCATAGCGTTAAAGGGGGAAAAAAGAGAATGAAAAATAATATTATAATTTACTCTAAATAGTGTTTTCTATATGTTTATACAATTTTATAGACAGTCGACACTATACTTGATTACATATATAATGTGAAAATTCTTAAGATACTTTTCTGGCTTTTTTTTTTTTATCTACAATCATAATAATATATCATTTATTTTAACTATATTAATTTTAAAAATCGATCGCCAACCGATAGTCCGCGAGAAAATATTAAAAAAATATCCGGACAAGAACCTATGACTTATAACGAATAAGTGGGCCGTAGAATTCCGTGTTATGGATTTAGTGATCCATGAGGTATAAAAGGTTAGTGACCGCTGATCTTAACTATATGTATATATAAAAAAAAAAATAGAAATTATAATTAATAATTATAATATTATATTATAAATAATTATTAGCGTAATATATATATATATATATCTAAATTGTTCAGTAACGTATACGAATTATAAATTAAATATCTGGGTTGCCATTAAAAAAGTTATTAAATGTAAAAAAAATTCCATGAAGAGTTCTGCAGAAAAAAAAAAAATAAATATTTTTCATAGTTATTTCAAATGTCACCATCGTGTATAATTATTATTTTAATAGTATTATATTGTGACGTCAATGTTCTACTACCCCATCGACCTGTGCGAGAGCCCACCCGGGGCGTTGCCTAAAATTCCTAACTCATTTTGCTCGAGGAAACCTTTTAACTGAATAAACATAACGATATGATCGATGGCTGTCGGATGTTAGAGAAAACCGTTAGATAATTTAGAAATCTTAGAATCTTATAAGTTATAAATTTATCATAATATATCATTATTGTTATTATATAATGATGTATGTTATTATACATAATAGTGTCCAATATACATATGAGACAGTCTTTTTTGTAAATGTTACTGGGTGTCCACCACTTTTACCCATCACCAAAATTTCAAAAAGGGACAAACAAAAATGTATCGACTATATACATTGTGGTTTTACAAATTAGTAATATTTAAATATTTAAGTTCAATATTTTCCTATATACCGAGTTAGATCAGTATTTCTTGGTTGGGTATCCAAATAAAATTTATAGACTTAACTTAGTGTCCGTTTGGACACAGAAAATATACATAACTATACGCAAAAAAAACTGCAATCATATAACAATTGAGAGTTGAGAATGCTTCTATTATAAATTAAACAAATAAAATTGTTTATATTATTACAAAAATTATACTTGTTCTTACATATTAGTTTATATAGTGAAATAATAACACCGGTTAACATTGGTAACACGATAAATGATATTTCCAAGATTCGAAAAACACCATTTAAAAATATAGAAGAATAAAAGTTTGCTCAGTGTTTTGCTTTTAAGTCGAATTTCACAACCAATTATTTATTTTAGAACAATGAAATAGTTTATTCGTATTAACCAGCGGCCGAAAGGTATAACTGCATAATTTAAGAGGTGATATTGAGCTCCACCTAATAGTCAATCCGCTTTCCGTCCAATATGATATTATAATATTATGTTGTCTGATGTGCTGGGAATCAGAATGGAATTTTGCCGTCGTCAACAGTACGATGCGCCCCGCAGGCTACGGATCGGGACGACGACGTTCGCTTTAAACGCGTTAGTTTTGCTTTCTTACAAAAAAAACACTAATTAAATGTTTGTTAAGTATTTACAACGGTGATGGAAGTAAAATGTTGATGGTGGCGGCGACGGCTTGTTCGCAAAAAAACCGGCCGGAATTATATTCGTGCATACAGGATGATTCTTTAATAGCGAATCACATAGATTCGTTTCTATATCCTACTGTAGTGCATCAACGTGATGTCGCTATGTATCATAATAATTGATATAAATTATAATCATATGTATAAATGTTTTTCCTCTCGGAAATATACAGTTAAAAATGTAGGTACATGGAAATATATACAATTTGTATTTAACTACAAAACATTCAAATCGATTAAGAGATAATTAGATTGTTACAATTATAGAGAGGCATAAAACCAATTCACTCTGTATACGCAACAGTATATAGTAATTGCAACAGGTCTCCGCTACTCTCCATAACATACACGGCGTATCCACGAAGATTTTACATTATATGTTATAAATTTGAAATTATCAATCAATTCGCGATACGCTGTATACACGTATAATAACTGTATATTTAATTTTTTTTTCTCTCTCTCACAACACATATTGCAGGTTTAATGTACTAATATTATACTATCGTGCAATTAAAGACTCAATATACTTAATATAGTTGGTAGCTTTCGCGTGGCCGCAAATTATTTTTTTTTATTAAGACGTAGAACGAGGCTGTTTTTAGTATTTTTTTTTATTCACACACGAAAAAAACAACACGTCATAATTTCATAACCTACGGTATATCATATGGAGACTTTACGGTTTTCATCCGCAGTGGTGTATTTGAAAATTTTAAGGTGGCAGACACGATTAATTTTTTATTTATCGAACAAGAGAACGAAAGTTTCAAGTGAGAAAAAATCAATTGTAAACAAATGTAATTAAAGTTCTGGTGTGCATGACAACTATAATGGATTAGATAATAAATTTGACGATAATTGTTCAATTATATACGTTTTAGATAGTAGGTACATCCGAAAATTCGAAATATTATTAATATAAAAAAATATTTATTTTCTAGTATAATATTGTTTAGGAGAAATATTAATATAGAGTGTATGGAATACATAAACCTATGTCCAATTTCTAAAAGTGTCGGTGCACCGAAGCGATATTTGTTTCGATATGTAAATATACTAAATACACTTTTGGTATCAATTTACATAAAATTACATTACATTCTACGTTGGTTATTTCTAAACAGTTGTTTTAACTTTGATAATATTATTATATATAGCGACAAATTATGAAACTGTCAAAATATAATATGTTTATTTATACTCCACAAAATTACATCAGTTTAATATAATTACGGACTAGTAATAATTATTATTTCATTTCGTTTAACGTCAATTATGAATCTCGTTTCAATTATTATAATAATATGTTATACGAAAATGGCAATATACGATGGACAATATTATCAATGCCGGATAAAACGATGATAATCTCACACTAATTTTTATAAACAAATTTAATACCATACATTAAACGAAATAGAAATACAACTAAGTTTCGATAATATTATTTTTGTTTTTGAATAAAACAGAAATAGTAAAAACTATGTACTTGAAGATTTTGTTTTCGTTTTAACAACGCATATAGAGTTATTCAGAAATCAATGAAAGACATTTTAAAATTATCACTTCCGGTTTTTGACCCTGAGTTTTATGTAATTATACCTACCAAATATAGTGAGCTCACAACATAATATTAACTGATATAATAGGTAGTCATATTAATATATTATTATGGGGCTTACGAGTTATATTCAAAATTGTAATTAATAAAAACTATTATGTATTAAATAATAAAAATAATATTTGTGAACATACTAATTATCATTGTTATAAGAATCAATTATATTAACTAGTAAATTTAATTTACTTATAATATATTATATAATATAAAATTTAATTGGACGATTTGATCAAAGAACAAAGTAACGACGAAAGTCGCTTTGTAAAAATAAACGTTCGTTATCTAAATACTTTTAAAATGCGATTTTTAGTTATTTAAGTCAAATAATTATTTTTAAATAAATATATATATAATATTTAATATGATACGAAATCAAAACGATAATAACATATTTTTTTATGATGACATAATATATAGTACCTATATAATAATAATAATTAATATTAATTGTTTTGAAGATCATATTACAAATTTATAATATCATATTTTTAATTACAGCTAAACATATTACAAAGCTATTTAATAGAGTCATATTTCGTGACCATTCGTACAAATGAAAAATGTAAGATATAATAAATTGATAACAAATATTATTCTCATTTTGAGTTAATATTGTTATTGGTGGGGAAAATAAAAGAGTTTAAATCAATTGATATCAAACTCAAAAATCATTTTAAAATAAAACATTTTGCAAACTAATTTATACTAATTAACTAATAATTTTTGAATTTTATAAATGTAATGTAAATATAAATATTTGTCAACAAACAATACTCTAATTCCACTAATATACTAACAATTGTTAACGACTAACGAGTGATAAATCACGTGCAAATTGTAATGCACTTTTACACTTACAAAGGGTTCACACTTACATATCCATAAGACTATAACCTGCTATCATCTCAACAAATAATTAAAAAGTTATTTAAATAAATAATAATTTAATCATACGAATTCGTCGAACATTTCACAATTGTTTTCTTTTAGAGTTACCTTGAAAACAGTTTAGAATTTACAAGTTTTACCTGTCTAATATAATCATGAATAAAATATTGAAAAATAAATGTGAACATTGTATTTTTTAACCTGCATTTTAACAAATGAAATTCTGGTTTACTAATTAATAGAATTTAACATTGATTTTTGTTAATAGAATTCAATGTCCAATTGCTAGTTTGTATTTTACATAATTGCATCTTTATTTGAAATATATATATAAATAATTTAATTACTGGAATTTAAAAATAAATATTATAGATCAGTGATTATGTAATAATATTCAGGTCATTCAGGATTAGATATACGTATTTTAATTAGTACCTATAGAATTACCAACTAGGTAAAAATAAACCATAGTCTTATATTAACCATATTATATTTAAAAAATGTACTTTTAAAATATTTATTTGTTTTAAAAGATACCTATTACTCAAATGAGTATTAAAAATATTAATCATTTTTCCATGATTTTGATAAGGACTTAAAACTCATGTTTTAAGGTTTATATTAAAGAGTCACAATTTAGCTTCATATATTCATTATTTATTTATGTGCATGTACAGTACTGAGCGTCTAAACCTATTTGGGAGGAAACACTTTATTAGTCGATGATCAAAAAACATCAAACGACATTTCAAATTTATATGACCATAACCTTCTAGCTTCTTTTGATTTGAATATTTTTTAAATAAAATTTGTTTTTTTTTTTGGTCCAAGAGGTATAACAATAAATACAAATAAAAGTACTGCAGTACCAGTAATACATACAAGAATAATTAACAATTAAAATCATTAACAGTCCGAACATAATTTGTTCATATTGCATGTATCTATTTTCAGCCTTGAGTCGTATTTTTCGCAAATATATAAACCATTGTTTACTAATTTTTTAAATTTTCACTAAAAAACAAATGATAAAAAAAAATAGTACACGTTTTGCGAGACTCAGGAAATGAGGAAAACAATCGTTCCAGACAATGCGCATCGGATGTTTTTCAAGGTAAATGTCAGATTTCATAATTTAAAAAAAAAATGAATATACATAATGCCTATATGTTACAATTTAAACGTTATGATCGGAAATTAAAATCATACAAAAAATATTGAAGGAATCCCTTAAGGGAAAATAAATCAAGATACTACATTTACATTTACAGATAATACAATTTTCGTTATTAAATAGTTTTAAATATTCAACAAATAATAAATCAAGTGACTAAACAAAACGAAACGAAAAAATATAGGTATACAGTGTGATCACGATTATTGGAAACATTCTCTAACTTTACAAATATTCATTATAATTGTATGGTTTTTTTTTTTTTTTTTGGAAACATTAAAATTTTTTTCATTAAATGCGCACAAAACTATACTTTTTTTAAATCGCAACCTACCATTTTGATCATGAATTATTTTTCTTTGGGTTTTTTCATAATTTTCAGTGGTGTGAAATCATCTCATAAGTTAAAAATTGATTGAGTTAGAGCTATTTGAATATTTGACATTATTAAACATTTTAATTGATAAATAAAATATTAGATACGCGTCATAAAAGATTAAACTCTAATAACTTTACGCAAACTTATTGAATTTGAATAGTTTTTTAAAAATTATTTAATAAATTTAATTATTCATATATTTAAATAATTAGAATAATTTCAAATCAATTAATTTCGCGCATGCGCTTAACATTTTTTTCTTCTTAAAGATAACCTACTATTTTGATCGTGAATTATTTTTATTTGATTTTTTTTATAATTTTTATTGATAAAGTCATCATCATAAATTTAGAATTGGCTGATTTAGAGGAATTTAAATATTTGATATTATAATCATCAGTTCCATAATCAAATATTCAAATAGCTCTAACTCAGTCAATTTTTAACTTAATTATGTGGTTAATTTTACCACTGAAAACTATGAAAAAAATTAAAGAAAAATAATTTACGATCAAAATGGTAGGTTGCCATTTAAAAAAAGTATAATTTTGTGCGCATATGCGAAACTAATCGATATAAAATTATTCTAATTACGTAAAGAAGTATTTAATTAAGTTTATAATGTTGCAAAAAAAAAACCATACAAATATAATGAGTATTTGTAAAGTTATTGAGTGTTACCAATTATCGTGATCACACTGTATAGCCTTAATACATTTATTATGGAGTTTTGAGTTTTCCTATACGTACTTATCGTAAAATTATATACGTACATTACTCCAGCCCCCCTCCCCTCACTTAAAATTATGCAAACATACAATATATAATTTAATATTATTAATTTAATTTTTATTTCAATATTTTTGTGACATTCATCATAAAATAAATTAATTTAGTTACTTAATGCAAATTTAATTGGTATTTAATGTTTTTATTTTCACGTATAGCCATAACATAGATCAAATATAATATAATATCTGAATATTATCACATTAATATTTTATAATTATTATTTTAAATCACATTATGCTATTATTGCCATTTATCAATATAATATCTTTAAACTATATTATATTACCTATATGTACATAATGTACATTATGCAGTATTACCAGTAAGTATGTTTAGAAATAAATACGACCATCCAAGATTGGCCGAAAATGTTGTGTGTAACCATTTTTAAAAGGTTTGTCCTAATTACAATGTTCTGTAGCGATAAACGCGTTTATCTCTAAGCATACATTTTGTGCATAATAATAATATTATATTTTAATGATGTTATAATGATAAATGTCAATCATTTATTAATATAATAATGTTCACGTCGTATAATTATGTATATGATTTAATTTAATAATTAGGTATATAATATTAATATGATAATATGCAGATAATATATGCAGTACTGCAGTAGGTACATGACATAACATAAAAAATGCATTTCTTTTTAAAACACTTAAATATCTTATTATAGGTTGTTAGAAAAAATTATAATTCCTATATGTTTTAAATTATATTTTAAAACAAAATCATCACTCGTTATATATTTATATATGATATTATATTGAACACTATTTTAGTTGTCAATTTTCAATACTACATATGTTACACTTAAAAACAAAATTAAAATATAACCTTGTAAAAGGGTAAAATATAAAAAAGTACATAAATATATACATGCATTTCAACTAATATTTTATTCGGATATATTTGACCTTACATGGTTTTTAATTTACATCATCTATGATACGTACTTTTTTTCAAGCTAAACTTACCTACACTAAAAAAATGAAAATGGATTTATTGTAAAATCCGTATTGATATTAGACATTTTTTTTTATAATATGAGTATTGTAATATCATATATTATGAATTACTATAGTATCTATTGTACATATTTTCATTTTTTAAAATTACTCAATATTGTTTGATATTCAATATAATATTCATTTTTAATATTTTATAATAGAATATGAGTATTATATAATTGATTACTATATTTTATTAAAATTAAATATAAAAACACAGAATTAAATGGTCTAGTCAAGGACATGGGGATATTATAAACACTCAATCGCTTTAAAAGATGTAAAAATAAAATATTATGGCATTTTAATCACGTACTTTACTAAAATGTATATGTGATATCCAAATATTTATCACTTGTGAACAAATTATTCTATTGTTTAATAAATTGTTCATTAAAAACAATATAAGTACTTATAGTTGTGTTGTATGTAGGTCATATACATCCTCATAATAGTAAATAATTATTTTTTTTATAAATATAATAATATGTGTCGAAATCTTAAATGTTTGATCGAAATTAAATTATATAATTTAGATTAATAAATTAACTAATAATACATATATTTAAGATTTTATTCAGTTGCTTGATCAATTGGGTTTTAATATTAATAACAAAAATGCAATGAATAAAAATACAATGTGTTGTGTATTTATTTTGAATGTTGTTAAATCAAGAAATTATAATAAAAATTGTTAAAATATTAATGCAAAATAATAATTATATGTGTATTTTGAACAAATTGAATAAAAATAAAAATTGCAAGTGAAGTTCGCACGTTTATTAATTTTACCTAATAAGTAAATTGTTTTCAATATTTATATTATTACTCTGTAGTCTGTGTCATATTTAATATTTTCTAAATCTAAAAAATTAAGCCTATATAAAATAACTATAACTGATATCTGTGTAATATACGAATATAGGTTATTATTAATGAAAAGAAAGTCCCTGCATCTCTAAACCAATACCAATTATTAGTGACACAATAAAAATATGCTATACAATTTAACAATATTCATTTGAATATAAACAAACAATATATATATATATATATATATATTTTAAATTTCGTATTTCAGTATTTTTTATCTATACGAATTATGGGTTTAAATATAATTAGGAAAATATACCTATTAAAAATATTTTGACGATAAGAATAAACATTTTAATGTTAAATACCAGGAAAAGATACTTGTACAAAAATAATAATTTTAATATTATAACTATATTACATTGACATAAATTTAGTTCATCGACTGTTGATGATGTTGATAATTGATAATGATGTAAAATGGAACTTGACAAGAATATTTAATGTGACATTAGAAAAAAACTTATGATATACCAATCACAACGGTACACAATAAATTATACACTTTTCATGCCTATTGAACAAATCAAGGAGTTGATAATTCACAAACGTTATAACATAATCAAACTTTAGAATGCATTTTTTTTTTTTTATACCATTTATGTATGGATTCGTTTTTGTTTATATTATTAGTTTAAGGTCATTGTTTCTGAAAAAAAAACTAATGGATTGTAATTATGACACAAAAATATAATCGTAATTATTATTAAATATTGTTTAACTAATTCGTTAGGCTCATTATCATACAATAACAAAATTATTAGTCAAATACCGATATACATGATATTAATTTTTATTATCAGTTATACGCTATTCTTTTCGTAATTGTAAATAAATTAAATTTTATAATAATTAATGTTATCGATTTATATTAATAAAATAAATACTCTATATTTTAACAAAAAATATTTTTTTAAAGCTTCATTAATCGACATATTCAAGCAATAGCAATATAATAATAATAAAATAATAAATACTTTTAATATATTCACTAATTACCATATAATCATAATAATATAATTACACATAAAAGTAAGTTATTAAATTATGCTTGTATTGTGTACCTTCAAAATGACCATATACCCGAACAGTGTCTCACTTTTATAAATTATAGATAATATGTAACTAAAAAGTAAAAATTACATAAATAGTGCAACATATTATACAATGTTGAGATTACTATTTTGATTCATTTTTTATTTTTCTGGCTATGTTATTAGTCTTCTGATTAAGAAATAATAAATTATTAGAAGACAAAATCAAAATATTTACCAGCAATGGCAACAATAATAATTGTGCGAAGAGTACAAACCCCCGACCACATTTTTAATCATTCCGTTAACGACTCGATGACATTAACCAAAATACATTAAATAATAATAATGTAAAAAGAAAAATCGTCTGTTGAACATATTATATGGTTTCGATGACTGCAAGACGTGACCGAATTAGCGATAGTTACGTAAAGCTACATAATTGTACAAAAATATTATATGCGAATTGTGAATCAAGAAGAAAACATTAATTGTCTACCAATGGTATTGGCAGGTTTCCATTCATCGTATTTATACTGCAATAAGAAATTTTATAACAAACTTGTTTCTTTCAACGCAACCATACACATTTTTAAATACAAATATACACAATTTTTTACTATAACATCAACTCTATAAATATTATTTATCAGAAATGTTGAAATGAACAAATTATTTCATTAAACAATATAATATTATAATAATAGATCTCACGAATTATTTATGCTTATTCGTGTAGGATAAGACGTATATAATGTCAGAAGAAATTTAATTGAAATTAAATTAAATTTTTTATTTTTTCTAGTACTATATTTATTGCAAAACTTTTAAAATATATCATTCAATACATTCTTTAATAACAAAAGTAATATTATTTATAACATAAATTATGTATCATGTAGAATTTTATTAAATGAAACCAATCATCAGTTATTTACCTGAAGTTATTTACTCCTACCTGAAGGTGGTGTCTCAATCAGATTTTAAATTGAACTAATATTAAATGAACTATTTAAATGTTTAAATTTGCAATGGGAATTTTTAGTAAAATTCAGCATTTTTAGCATAAAAAGTTTAAATCTTTATTATTAGACCTAACTACAATTATTTGTAGAGAAGATAAAATATTACAATTAGCATAAAGTATTTAGTATTTAGGGTAAAGTATTTAAATCAGAACTCAATAATGTTGAAATTTGACTGTTGTAGATCACATCACATAATTAATGTGGATCTACTAATGTAGATCGTTCATCATAATTGACAATATTATATAATATTTTAGGTATATTATAGTTTACTTATGATCGTTTTTCAACCCCTTAATAAGTATATATAATAATATGATATAAAAATGTTTGAAATTATCCTTGATTCCTGGATTTACTATGATAAATGATACCAATGATAATTTAAACACGAACGGTTACAACTATTAATATGTTACAGGTAATATAACGCGAAAATAAGAACAATCAATTTAATTATACGTGAATATTATGTAATTACGATTATTAAATTAGAATTATTTAGCAAACAAACGAGGTGGTTAGTATAAGTTTGACGTGAGCACTGGCCACTGGGCACCAGGCAATATTGGGATGGTAGCCAAATTATATAGATAAATATTACCTAACCTAAAATATATTATTTACAGACGGGTAAATAAATACTCGGACAGAATTTAAAATTTTTTTTTAAGAATATAACTACTACACGCAATGAAATGTTTCAAATTCCCAAATATATTTACGTGTACAATTCAATTCGTATATATTTGAATTGTTACGATATATGTGTTGCAAAAATACTATTTATAGAAGTTCCTTAATTATAATACACAACTCTAATGTATATTTATATATATTATATTACAAATTCACGAGATCAAGGATACAAATGTCAGTTGTAGAAAAATTCTGTCCGCGTTACTATTACGTATCATATCGTGTAAGTTATATAATATCATTCGATATTTATCGCGAGTTTTTAGATTGTTGAGATTTTATACAACGAACGAACGTAATATAATATTTTTCGAACTTGTTTTTACGAGCATATCGTGGTTATACGCAGAATGGATATGCAACTGCCCGATGACCGTTTTAAAGCTCACTCTAAATAAAGTTTTAAACGTTAACAAACTATATAGATAAAACAATAAGAAAATATATATTATGCGTGTGTATTATATTATTGTATATACTGTTGGCGGTTAATACAGTCGAAAATTCGCGATTTCGCATTCTAACAGCGTACGTTGGATTGAAATTCGTCGAAGAGCTTTTTTACTGTTGAGAAATATTATATACCTAGGTAACTACTACTTAAATCTTTAAAAATCATATTTTTTTTTTTTTTAATTTTCAACTATAATGAATTGTAACAGAATTATACGTATTGGGTATATGTCGTTCATGGTCACCCAAACGCAGGAGCCGGCCGGTTAATTGATGGGCGGGGGTAAACTTTACGCGGCGTTCAAGGACGGGCACATTGAGGGGACCGAGCAGAGTGAAAGTGCCTCTCGGAGACGCGCTGGCGCCCGCGGGCGCTTCCATATAATACCGGATCGCTGCTGTTGAGGCCATTTACCCACAGCGCCTCGGGTAGGTTAACCACACTAACTCTCCTACTAGTTTAGGTACACTACTCATAATGCATAGTAGGTATAACCAAGTAGTCTTTTTTTTAGTATTAAATTTATTTTCGTGTATTTACGTTGGGAAGAGGGTAGAGCAAGTTAGGGTTTTCTAATCCCTTTCATATTGTCTAACCAGAAAGGCTTATGGAACAATATTTTCGGATATAAAGAAAACGAATTAAATTATAGTAAGTTGTAGACGATGATAATTTTTTACATGTTTATGTGTGTGGAAATTGAATTTCGAAGAAAAAATAACGCGTGTTTGAAATATTGTGTTTACAGTTTGTAGAATATTAAAAAAAAAAAAACTATAATTACGTATTTACCAATATACATAATGTGTTCATATATATAAATCATTTTAGTACTTACACTTACCTACTTTATTCAATATTGAAACGTTTCTTTTCGTATCATTTTAGTATAGGTACAATAAATTAACTCATTTATATGATAGTTATTACTAAATGCGCATTAGTATTTGCGAATGACGTTCTCTAAACAACAGTATTATTGCTCGAGAAATTATATTTTTGCAGACATGTCTATAATACATTATTCAATAATATAGGTAATATCTAATTATTTTAGGTTTCAACATACCTCATCATATACATCATTCTACCGGTGATTTTTTTTTTTATTAATTTTTTAATTTTAAAAACACGTTTTTATATAGTTGAAGGAGTGTATTGAACGTTTTATATATAAAGTAAACATATTTAACATTTTTTATTTAATAAACCATTTTGTATTAATCAATATTGAATTAGTTTATTTATATTTTTTATACAAGTATTCATGAGCTATTGCTAATTTATTATAAAAATAAATAAATAAATGAAATTATACTTGTTTTATGTTGGGTAACTCGATTTAACTATCGTTTATAATAACACAATATGTCAATCAGTCATCCTGCTATATAAAGAACACCGATGTTTGAACAATAACAAATTATAAGACCGCGTATAATGATGGTTTTAAAAGTGTGTGTGTGGGTAGTTCACCATGCCTAACCCAAACACGAAAACTCATGATGTTCATATAAGATTATATTATATCCGATTAAAAGTTCAAAACATTACCATTACCTAGTCAAAATAAATTAACTTAATTATTCGCGCAACAGTACCTATACTTAAAATCTGTAATTTATTTTCAATGAATTTTCTACACTGTTTATTGTAAGTTATATTAGTTCGGAGAAATACTAAAGCACTAGTACTAATCGATTAAATTATAAATTCAAACGAATATCACAATAATGTGTTCGATAATATTTTTCGATTTTACACATAAAATTGTCCATCGTTCGAATTGGATATATTACTCTCATTTCCGCTTTCTCGTCGACATCGGTGTCAAATGTTAGTTTATATCATCAAATTCATCTGAGTGGAGTTATATTTTATTTTCGTATAATACTATGATGTACTTAAAACAACTTGTAAATTGTTTATACAAATTCGCTACGTATATAATTATAATATGATGTACTTAAGCGATAATTTGTATTGAAATGAAAATAATGGAAAAAAATTATAAGCGTAGATCGAAATATGTGTTTACCTGGAGAATGTTCATGGTGTTGCCGGTCGTCTTGTAAATGATGCTGTATGGGATCCACGTGGATGTGATGATGGTGCAACGTGCACTCGGCGTCGGTGCAGTTAAGCATGGCGTTTGACGGGCGCACACGGGCTGTGTTATCGCGCGTGTGAATGACGTACGCAACTACGACGTTTCCGAGACTGCAGTTTAGACGTTTCTTCGGCGGTTGCGGAAAACGTTTTCTGTCAACCGTTTTCCGTGCAGCACATGTCTAGGATGTCTGGGATGACGCTCAACAACGGGATCATCTATGTCTGCTGCAGTCGCGGCAATATATATTTATCTAAATGAGGGCACACGAAACGCATGTGATTAATGTACGAATACGAGCACACTACTAAAATACGAAACATAACAATCGCATAATCTCGAGAGGAAAAAAAATAAATTCGAGATTATTGTGATATACAGGATGTCCCAAAGTGTGTGTAAGCAACGCGTTTTATTATTATGTAATTATAAGAATTTCGATGCTGGCCGGTCATTGAGAAATTAACCATATTTATTTTAACACTATTTAATTTAATTTAAGTTGTTCGTTTTAAACAAATTTTAATAATTTAATTTAAAAAAAAAAAATTATCTTGTTCGAACGTATTACAATTGTTTTTAAAAATATATATATATATATATATAATTAATACGCTTGAGTATTAAAATATAAAATATAAATATTTTATGCAATAAAAATATTACAGAAACATTATCATAATTCTGTATGGTGATGATGTTTTAATTTTCGTAGAAATTATTATTAGTTTTCGATAATCATTTAGTTTAATATCGATAACGCAAAATTTAAATATATCATCTAAATTAACTTAAATGGAATTTAATTAAAAGTAACTCGTTATTTATACAGGTACTTAGTTGACAATAAAAGAAATAAGTAAATTAAAAAGTTAAAATTAAGTGAACGTTGACTATTTTATATAATATCGATGTATTATTTTATCGTGCGTAGGTAGACAAGTACGTATAACACGAGGCAAATTATGGAAGTGAAATTTTCCGGACAACACAATGTTCACACACTGTACACGGTTTAATAATTTTTTTTATCTACGACAATAATATTGTGCTGAGGAAATAATATAATATTTTTAGTATACTTATAGTATATAGTTTAATAGTCATTATCTCGGACGTTTACTTTAAAGTGTTTAACGCACAAATCTCTACACACGGCGTACAGACGTGTTAATACTACTCTCGGCTACTCGACTTAAATACGTACACACACAACATAATAATATAATATTATATTCTTATCGACTATATAATGTCAAAAAGTTAATCGTTCGAGGATTAGCTGGCTGCAGTTGTTATTGTCGATTAGGCGTTTATCACATATATGATAATATATACATCAGAATCGTATTAATAATATTATAATATAATTATTGTGTGTGTTTGAAATATTATATAGTTCTCAATGCGTTCGTAACACGATATTATTATTATAACTGATATCACGTGATATCTTATATATTATTATGATCATTTTTATCTCGCGCATAATAATATAGTTATTCAAAACAAACGCAAATTCCATTTTTAGTCTCTTAAAAACAACATGACGTACACAAATAATCAATAAACCTAGAAATATGTTTTAATAAAACTACTAAATTTTTTTCGTTTACAGATATTAGGTATCTAGCACATCGTCGCTATTGGCTATTAGTAAAATAACAACAAGAATAATAGTAACAGAAAATAACAGTAAATAGATAAATTCAAAAATATAAAATTGTAATATTATTTTTAAGTATAAATTTCCATTTCCGGATTTATTTTTTCACCTCTCTAAATCATAATAATAATAATCTAAATATAAACTATATACTACAATTTTTATGATAATTTTTCTCGTTATAAAAAGTTTTAAAGTAAATATTTAATATTATCCTTAATTTATATATATATATATATATATATAACCTATATATATATATATTATTATTATATACCAATTGTGTTTTCCGAATTTCTTTTTTTGTATACAATAAACTTCGGCCATTCACGTGTGTTATTATATAGGCAGGTTATTATAATTGATTAGAAAGTCCGACGTAAAGAAAAATATTAAACTGTTCGAAGTAATATTTTCTGTAAATCAAACTAGAATTAACTTCTTTTTTAGAGCTTTTTTTGTCGTACGTATACATTTTTTTTTTTTTTGCTATTAATAAGTATTGATACCCAAATACTTTTAGGCCATCAACATAATTCGTCAAATTATTGCCTATACTAAACAAAAGTCCCATGATCGAAATGACGATTTTCGACTGCTGTCGAACGGACGCATCGTACTTTCTTTTTTACCGAGCTCGAGTTTCCACCTACAGACACTTGCAATCGTTGCGAAAAAAATAATAATAAAACGATAATTACTATGCGAGCGAGCGCGCGCGCGCTATGGATCCCACGGATCGATCACAATGACTGTACAGACCTCATTAGAGCTATATAACGTCATAACGGTTCGATAAGTATGCTACGTGGATCAACAATGTATTTTAATTGACACACAAAATTTCGCGTAATAATATATAAGACTCGGGTTAAATACTTAATAAAAACATATGGAATTTAATAAAGGACATAAGTCACTTATTTTAGCAAAATAATTTTATGATAAATTATTTATCTTTGTGTATAAACATCACGTCATTTTGTGTTAAAAGAAACTTTCGCCGTGTATTTTGATTAATTAAGTAAGTATTTGTATAATATATAAAAGTGAGATAGTTTTTTGATTCTCTTGAAAAATTATTAAAAAATGTTCACGAGTCCATTTTAACAAATTATTATAATACTTATAATATAGTCATTGCCACAACTAGGTATATATCGTATTAGTGGGTAGGGGGCAAGTAAAAATAATTTTTCAAAAGTATTATAAATTAAAAACAAATCGATTGGCTCTCTACTATGATTTGACCTTAACCGAGGGTACGATGCACCTCCGGTAGTTGCGGTACTGTAATATAGATGCGTATTATATTTTCGTATGGGAATATAATTTCGCTAAAAATTCTCCAAGCCCACCGAATTTGCAAAAATATCGATATTAAATTTTAAAGAAATTGTTTTGTTTTGTTTTTTTTTTGCTCATTAGCAACAAATAAATTCTGAGTCTTAGTGAGATAGAATACGATTTATTGTATCAAATATCTAATATATTTTTAATATATTAGTTAAAAGCGGTTTTTTCCAATGATGGTTATTTTTTTGTTACATTATATATTATTAAAACAAATCATGTATTTCAAAATTATTCGGAATACTTAAATAATATTGTAAATAAAGTATTCTTCTAATCATTCATTCGGATTATTACATCAATAAATCTAAATATACGTATCACGTGATTCGCGTCTGCCAAAAATTTAATCGATTATTAAATTGACAAACAAAATGAAAATATTTCCAATATACTTAATTTAGGAGAGCAAAACATATATATATATATATATATATATACATAGGTATTAAAAAAGGTGCGATATGCACACAAGACGTGCGTGACCTAGAACTGTTGTATATTTTATTGATGAGTTGCCTCAGAACTTGTCCAAAGAAATATAGAGCAATGGGTCTGCATGGAGATATTCTTTAGGGGAAGGGGTGCTTTGAAATTACTTTACATCGAGTGATTCTCAAAATTATCACCTTTTTTATAGCACAATATTATTATTAATAATTATTTCACACTGCGAGCACATTTTTAATAATCTATTAGTTACTTACATAATATATTCGTGTAAAAATAGATAATAGAAAATATTATTTTTAAAGATTTGAATAAAATTAATTTAAGTTTCATAGCACATATTTTGGAAACACTGTTTAAGCAATCATTTTTCACCAACACACGATACAATGTTTTCACATTTTTTTTTTTGTATAATAATATGTCATAATATTTATAATATTTATAATAATTTAATGTAAACTAAAATATGCACTTACGTTCTTAGTTTTAAATAAAAAAAATAATGCCTGAAAATTATAACGATGAAATGTAAAGATACTCAGGGTGGTGGTGCCGTTTCAGTAAATACCGAAAATGTATTATAATCGGCAATAATTTAGTTATATTGAGAAACACTGAATTATGAGGATGATCAGTGTCATAACAAATGGCAATGTTGTCTATTAAACATTTTTGATTTTACTACTATTTTCTTGTGTTTAAAAATTGTAATTTTCTCTATATTATTTCTACGATTATTACACATTTTTAGTGTACATCGTATTATAATACGAAAAACAAGAAAACAAATCGGAATATATATTTTATAGTTAATAACATTTATATCAAATTTTAAAACAATTTTAATTAGGTTTTATAGGACGATAATTATATTGTTTTACGTGCATGTTTAATAACGTTATAAATATCTGGTTTTCGACACTACAATATAATAGGTTAAATTTTAAACGTTAAAACCAAACCTAACATTGAACATTTACAACAAAGGAGAAATGCAGTAATTCTTTCCCATATTGCGGATTTGTCATACACAAAAATTCTATCGATAGGTTGGTTCAAATTTAATATACTTTATTTGCTGAATTTTTAATTTATTGTTAATATACATTTAATTTATTTAATATTAAATGCTACAACTATAATTTATATAGAACGGTCAATAATATTATTATATACACTATGTGAAAATTAATAAGAACACAAAACTAATAATATATATATATATACATATACCTACCTCCCTATAGTATATAATCATTGATTATAGATAGTTCTATACTAGATACTACTTATAATCAATGATATAATATATATGTGATTTTGCCAGTTAATTGATATATGTTATATATCGTTAAATATTTTAACAATCTACAAACTTAATAATATGATCATGGTTTTATGGCCGTTATTATTTATTTGAATAGTTAGGAAAAAAATTATTTGTAATAAAAATCACCAAAAAAAGATTTGAAATATTATTATTTGTATTGACTATTGTATATTAAATTTATATCAACAACATAAATTAACTTATGAATATAATTTTTTTTTTTTTATCTAAAACATACAATTAAAATGTGGATTCTAATATAGGTACCTACTGCTTTGAACTCATCGCGCAACTATTTTTTTTTTTTTACATGCATACTGTCCATATTATATTATAAATCATAATTAATGTACAAACTAAAAAAAAAATATTTGCGTAAAATTATAGAATACAATAATAGCATTGTTAATGATTGAACATTAAAATATTAATCATATAAACCTTAAAATAAGAGTAAATGTTGTATTGACAAATTAAAATAATAATTGAATATTATATTACAAAAACAAAAATAACGTAAAATGATAAACGTATTTAAATAAAAAAAATTTCATATTATATAATATTGCATCTACACGTAGTATGTAAATATACTAAACTGTGAACAAAACGGATAATAATAATGAACTGAAACATATTTCCGGTGTGTAATTTGCATCACACCAGTCATATAGAAAACATTTATATAATCCAGACTATTAGCGTTGGATTTTCAATTTGGTTGCGAAAGTTAATTAGACGCTCACAGACATATTGTGCTTTAGATCGTACAGAAATGCTATAATATGTGATCTAAACGACTAAATGTTGTAGATACTCTAAACATAATACGCTGTTATTGAAAAATAAATCCGGTAGTAATATTAGGTGCCTATTATGGTTTTATAATAGATTTACCTACATATATAAATTGTATTATATTTAATAAGTTAAAGTAGTCGGATTGCATTGTGTTGATATACGGATATATAATATTATAAATTATTGTTATGCGCTATATAAGGTATGTATAAGAATAATATGAAAATTTAAAACAATTAAATTAGTAATTTCACTGTCGTCTTTAAAACTTTTTTTTTATCTATAATATTCAAATTAACATTTCGTTCAATTAATCGTTTAGATGATCAATAGAATAAAAATAAACAAATCGATAATGTAATAAAATCCATCTAAAGTACACTTTACGAACCGTTTAAATGTCTTTGAATTTCTTAACGCATCACTAGATCAATCTGTACGTCGAAAGTAGGAAACATCTAAATCCCTATATAGTATATACATATAGAAATATTATCCAAGGCCGTACCCAGAAAAAAATTTCGGAGAGGTGGTTTCAAAAAATAACAATAGTAGACATTTAAAATTGTTTTATCAATGGATGATATCCGGCAATCGTTTAAATCTTATCGATAAAATATATACGTAAATATTATATAAAGTAATAAATAAGTATGAATTATAAGTACAACTACTATAAAATATGTATCTCCTTAAATATTTTGTAAATTCAAGAATTTAATAAACATTTCAGTAGTGGGATGGGTGGGTTTGAACCCCTAACCAGCAGGAACGGTATTAGATAAATCACGTGTCTACGTGAAAATAGAAAAACATCACTTCCAATAAAAATACTTCCAAATAAAAATTAATATTTAGATCAAATATTTCTATCATTATGCATATATTAAATTATATTGTAGTGATAAACCGAAGTCTTACTACTGTGCATTAGCTAACATTTTTCTCTTGCTACACAATTTATATAAAGGTCATTCATATATCAAAACTAATTAAATATAACTTATACAGAATTTTGACATTAATGACATAACACAATGAAAATAAACTTAATACCTTGTAGTAAAATTGATTATAAATTATTAATGCTCTTTAACGTGTTTTGAATACTCGTCGATTTAACGAATGATTATCATTTAGTTTGTATCGTATTATTACTACAGTAGAAGTTTAAATCAGGAAAATAGGTACTATAAAATCGATCGATTTATTTGAATTATATATATATATTAACTACACTCGTTTATATTTTAATTAAAAGTTACCAAAATTCTACTTTTCTGTAATATAGAAATTACAACTAAAAGCATAGGTATGGTTAGGTTATTTTAACTAAAATATTTAATTTAATTACGAAAAAAATAAACATAAAATAAATGAAACGTATAGTTTTTGTAACGTATTATTTATATTATGTACATATAAATATATTATTATATTATATAACATATACGATTTCTTTTTTCATTATTATTAATTTATTTATCGATCGCGTTAATAGAAATATTTGTTTTTAAAATACAATTTGATATGGTTTAGCGCAAAAAAACGTATATAATGTTCTCAGATGATCGTGTATACAAATACAATGTATTATATAATATTATAACAATATAATAGCTATAATATCGTATAACCCGCGTGTACGTATTTATGCGGTTCGTCAAAAATGTATAGATGTTATAACTAGATACCTAATATTAGGTACATTATATTGTATTATATAAGGTTGAATTATCAATTTTACTATAGGAGATTATGACGTTGTATTTGATTATTATGTCTCCCCTGCGCGTATACGACGGAAATGGAACGAAATATCAGCTGATATACGCCGTACATGCACATCGCGACAATATTTCGATATTTGGGTGTGCCAAAAACGAATGAAACGAAATAAAATATAATATTATTATAACGTTCACTCGCAATTTCGGAACTCTAACCTATCCTACTTACATTATACATAGGTACGTATTACTACATGTTCTCCCGTGTACACATATTGCGCCGCAGGATAAGCCCGAGGCCTTCGTCGGTATAAATTATAACTGCACCGCAGTCGGTTTTGTATTATTATAATGCCAATATAATATATTATTATATTATATACAGCCACGTCATCGAAATAATAATATTTTATTACCTACGATATATGTGTATTATATACTATGGCCAACGATATATTTAAGTCACTATGATAGCAACACTATTATAACATGTATACAGAGTAATTTTTTTTCTTATCCACGACCCACTATATATAATTTTTCTATATTAACGATATTCGCGTCTTATTTTTTCAACAAAAATTTTGTGTGAAAATCTGATATTTATTAAAATATTTAACACACAATCATTTTTTAAGGACAATTTTCATGACACACAATTCTATTATAATTTCATTTATATTTAGGTATAGATAATATATGAAAACTCCAAACCATGAGAAAAATAAATCATTTTTAATATTATTAATTATTTCATACCTTAAAAAATATTTATCAATTATAATTTTTATCTCCCATTCAAGTCCACCATTCCGAAACCTATTCTCTCTTTCAATTCCAGGTAGCCCTCCTAAACGTTTGAGACGACAATGGTGCAGAGATTTATTACAATAATGATATAAATAAATAAATAATTAAAATAAAATATAGAAAATATCATCACTGAGTGGATGCTTTCCAAATTCTGTAGACTTTTAGCATATTTATATAGGTACTTACTTATTTTATTGTTAAACCTGATATAGATTTATTGCTATATAAGTAAATATTTATTAAAACAATTATATTAAAAATAATGAATTTAGTAACTGTGTAATAATATATTAATATAAATTATAATTAAAAGTTAGAATGTACTTAATTTTGTTAAGACCAATTGCTTTTTATGGAGTAGAAAAATGTGAGAAAAGCCGAAGAACAAAGAATGGTAGTGTTTCAGAGAAAAGTACTCAGGAAAATTTATGGGGGGATTTTAGTACTCAGAAAAATGAATGGAGAAAACTACACAATGACGAACAGCAATACCTTTTTGACATTTTCAGCGACCAAGTATTCCGAAGGAAATTAAAAAAAGAAAACTGGTTTGGGGAGGACATGCCTGGAGGAAGCATGATTCGCTGATAAGGAAGTAATAGAGGAAAATCCAATTTGGGAGGATGAAGGCGACCTCTTGGAAGACCACGTTTAAGTCGGGAAGACTGCGTTAAAAAGGTGTTGAAATAATGGGACCAAACAGTCATTGGCAAGAACTAGCACAAGATAGAGTTAGATGGCAATTTTTTATTTAGCAGTATGGTCTTTAATGACCGAAACCGAGGAAGAAGAAGAAAAGTAATAACTAATAATATTATATTATTGTATGTTATTATGTTTAATACGTGTTTTTCAAAAATATTTAAAACTACTCGAATTGTTAATTTATTATTCTTATTTTTCCGTGTTAGGTACTTTATTATGAATTATATTATGATAAAAATTTACATTCGAATAAATTATGTTTAAAATGTTTAAATATAATTAAATGCAGCAGAGAATATATTAATAATAATAATATGTATTTGAAAATCATCTTCCTATACAATATATATATATATATAATATAACAGATACACAGTTTAATACCACAGAAATACGCATTATTATACTATGTTAAAAAATGTAAAAATATTATATATATTTCTTCAATTACTTTTTTAATAATTTTACTTTTTGCACTTTACATTTTGCGAAACTAGTTCGCAACTTCTCCCATATCCTTATTAATGTTGTTCTCTCTCCTCTCAACGCGTTTCTCTTTTTTCTTTACCTTATACAATATTACAATGATCACTCGCACCATTTTATCTTCTTACTCTCATTCCGTTATTCTCCAAGTCATTAAATTTATTTTAAACGACGATTTTATAATTTAATTGCTTGGACTATTTGTTGGATGATTAAATAAAATAAAATATCGATGATCGATCGATTCAGTAATGTATTTAAATATAGGTATACTATTTTTTTTCGTGAAAACGGAGGCTATAGAAATAGATACGTTATAACTGTAAAATAGACACTATAATATATACAAAATAAAAAATTATAATAATCTCATGTTATTGTTCGGTGCTTATTAATTATTACAGTAGTGAATAGTTACTAACATACAAGGCACGTCAAACGTTACGAATCATAGATCTCGGCAATCGCGGTATCGTCGTTGCAAATATATCGAGTTTGCGAGACACTTCTCACCGTCGACGTGCGGAGGAGAACCGGTTGTCGTTGCCACGCATGTGATATTATATTATTATAATATTATTAAGGTACATGTTATATACAAGTTTGCCGTTAATAATATATTATTAAACATAAAATAAATAATATAATATGTGACATACGCGAATAACAAAATTCTATTCAGATTAATCAGTGTATTTAGGATATTTTTTCCGGATACAAAATGTTAAAATTAAGTGATTCGCGAATAATAATCACATCATACTGTCAATACTACATGGGCTCATCGCAGTAAAAATCTATAAATAATATTATAATCCTAAAACAATATTATGCATAAGCTACGAAAATAAAAAAGTTATGTATATATACTCTGCAGTATATGCTGCGCACCATAGTCGGCCGCATCGAGGTTTTTGAACCTCATTCATAAAATCATCGCGGACGACGTCAGAGCGCGTGAATTGTGCGATGACGATAATAATTGTTTCACGTTTGTCGTATTCGATCATATTATATAGGATGTATACGATCATTTTAATTTGCGAACGACGACGGTTAATAATATTTAAACAGAAAACCATACCATAATAGGTAAGTATGTAATCGAACGATTGTAACGCAGTGTTGATAAATATTACGTTTCTTTTATCATTACGATATGGTCTAAAAAACTTATCGCGACCTCTGTACACGCTATGATATCCATCGTTTAAATAATAACACACATTTTACACTTAGGAACCTTTCACTAATAAATGCAACGCACACGATCGGATTTAAAACACGCTCGATTTATTGTTTTGCTAAAAATGCATTCGCCTGCGTATTATATACACACACACACACGCGCGCGTACGCACGCGTTGGCCGTACATAATATAATGTTGTACCGATTAAACATAGGAAAGAACCTTGATTGAGTTCCTTATTGGTTCACTTCCTGCAGTGGTAAACAAAACTGATGGTGTGTTATAGAAAATTCCATAAGCGCCGGCGTACGTAAAAAGACTGTACAGCCATCGTATTATAAAATATATTACGTTTAATATATTACAATACCGGCGATTGTTTTGCGGTAAGTACCTATATACCACATAGATGGTATAAAATCTCCGGCCGGTCCGGACCGATCGTATTCGTAATAAAAGGAATCAATCATAATATGTATACCAAGGTTCGGCTTTATTTTTATATAATGTAAGTGTATAATTTACCCATAACGTATACAAGACGGTTACAAATGGCTGTTCAGAGAACGTATTAATGTATTACGTTTGCGTAAGTACGATACTCGTCGTCGTAGACTTATCGCCCCTGTTGAGTTTAAACTCGATGTAGAAAAAAAAAAAAAACAAAAAACAAACAAAATAAATCTCGATTACTTTTGTAACCACTAGGTAATACCGCGATGTAAACGCGACGTGTACTATTGGTGGAACCAGTATACCGACATTAAGCGATACTCGTCAGAGCTCCAAATACAAAAGAAAATATTTTTGGTATGAACGACAACCGTCTATACTACAGTACTATTATACGTAATGGCCCATTCTGAGATCATTGTATGAATCTCCTAAACTATTTGAATGATAATTAATGCAATACGTGCACATTGTGCACGTGTATAATGATGTGGTATTCCTCGTATTCACTAATATTTAAATACTATTTCGTCGTATTAATAACTTTTACAAATTTAATAAAGTATATTAATTTGTACCTATCGTAATTTTAATTAATTGCTACAAAAATCACTAGAAAATCAAATAGTATTTCTTTAATATACTTTTCTTTTTTCCTTTTATTGCGCAAGTCAAATAAAATATATTCATTTATTTTCTAATTTTATTATAAAAAATTATAGATTCTTACACTTTTAACTGATTTAATCATTTAATTAAATACTTCATATTTTATTATAAAACAACTAATGCATAAGAAATGTATTACAATATAAAAATTTACTATTTTTAACATTTATGGGTACTAATATTATTGTTTTTATTTATTATACTACCTATACAGACCTTGAGAAATAAGTCTTCCGATTTCCGATATATATATATATATACTTATATCGATGTTCAGATTTTTTTTTTTTGAAATCTGTACATGTTTATGTATTCAGAAATGTGAAAGGTGAAAGAAGTTTGAATTTAATGGTATAATAATAAGAAGTGATACAAAATCAAACATATATTAATTTTAATTTAATTATCAACGCAATTTTATTTGGGCACTTACTCGAAAGTTGCAATGTATCGTAATTTATAAACTAGTTATTTATACATTTTAAGCGAAAAAGAAAAACATTTAGTTGAAATGAATATATAATATTTATGAATTATGGAAAACTAAAAACAATTTCTTAATAATTAGTACTTAAATTAATATACCTTGATAAAATGTTACCATTTACAATTTTTAATTATTAATTTATAACTACATTTATGTACCTACACAATGTATTTTTAAAGTATATTTAATATTTACATAATATTATAATCGTGAATATTAATAATATTGTGCTTTATATTATATTAATTATTAATGCTAAACCTAAACACCTTGGGAATAAAATAATTATCGAATTATATGATTTTTCTGATCACCTTTATTTAGAGAAACACGAATTATTCGGATTTTAAATTGTATTATGAAACATATCAGCATTTTTATCTAAGATATAATGTTATAATCAATGATATTATGTACTTATAAAATAATGATTAAAATTATAAAAAAATGTTAATTACAACAAATTATAAATATTGATATCTAATTTAACTGTTGATATTCTGATTTCCAAATGTAAATAAATACACCTACGCAAGTTACATAAAAAGTAGTAGACAGTCATTAGAAAAAAAAAATGAAATGTATTAAAATCAACGTAGATACAATTAGTTATTCTTAAAATATATAAATAATTATGAATCGCTCTGAATGAAACATATAATTAACGGATAATTTTGTCCTTAAACATAACACTGTAGACAGGATGAAACTTAAAAATTGGTTAATTTTTAAACAAAGTACTTTAATTATTTCAATGTTTTAATTTTAATTGGTAATCCGATACCACTCTATAAGATCATTAGGTCGTGAATTCAAGAACATTGCATTCATTTAATAACAAATAATAGTTTGACCATCGAATTACTATGTGACACGATCACAATTTCGTGTCAAGGGAAATGATTTTTTTTTTAAGTTTAATAAAGTATTACATTTCCGAATCGATTGATTATTGTTGTGTTGTTTTAATAATTGCTAAAGTGCGTCAATAACGATCGTGGTAGATTTTGATTTCTCTCGACGATTTTTGCGTTATTATGATATTATTGTCGTTGTTGTTACGATTTTTACGAACCTTGCGTCCGAATCCAAAATCGCGCGTGCTAGAGATTTATCCATAGGGAGTATACTTCACATCCTCGTCGAACAATTTGATTACCTTTAATAAAAAATACGATGTTTTATAACGATAATGGTACGATAATGATTTCGGGTGAAAAAAATCGAATACGCGCGCGAAAGATCGACACGCATCGGTGGCGCACACTGACCCGCGATGTTTGTAATATTTTCATACGCGCGAGCGCACACAAACACACGAACGCACGAACGCACGGGCAGACGATAGTACGCGACACACACGCAAACACAAACGCGCGGGACGCACACCGCGCGCCGCCTAATAGTACGGAGACGGTCGAGATATTGCGCTAAGCGGACGCAGAGGACGCTATGTCAGACAGACACTGACATGTGCGAGACGCGGTGCACGCGGCGTATAACGCACACGCGACGAGCGTGCGACATAACGCATACGCCGGTGCAGCCGCGGTGGCCCCTTCCCAGGCTCGGCGGCCGCGGCCGGTTAATGGGGAACCGCCCCACCTTCGGGGTATAACCGGTCCGCGCACCGTATCGGATTATCCGTGTTACGTTGAAGAAGAGAAGAGAAGAAACGAAAAACGAACCGTCCACTATTTTATTTATTTACCGACGTGGTATAGGTCAACGGTTCTGTCCGTACCGTTTTCCAGTGCTAGCGACAATGCGACAACGCGCGCGCACTTATCACGAGATATCGCGCGAATCACGAAAACAATAATTATATGATCTCCGAGGGAAAAACATTATTTGCATCCATACCCTGGATGAAACACCTGTAATTCACTTTGTTATCGTGTTCGATCAACTTTAATACAAATAACATTCCGTTTAATTAGATATTGAATATTATATTAAATGTTTAATACTTATCTAGTACTTATAACTTAATTAACGTACGAAATATATTTTGTTACACTTTTTAAATAGCCATCTAACCGCATACTTTAAATTCTAATTCGAATATTCCTAATCTAAAGGTTTTTTCAAAAATAAACAACTACGTAGGCACAAGGATTATCCTGTAAGATTTTTTAATTTTGAGTATATCAAATTTTCTCAAACTGTTTATATTTATCGACAATCAATCATTCAATACATTATTATTTAAATAATAGGTAATTATACGGGAAAACTGACTATTCATAGTTCGAGAAAAAGAATATCAAGCGCCATTTAATTTAAAGATATTCAATACTAATAAATAAGTTAATTAATAAAATGGTAATTGGTATACTTAATTAGGATTTGTATTTAGTATAAAATTATCATAACGAATCTGATCGGTAAGCATTAAGTATCGCTTTTAAAAATAAGTGCTACAACATTATTTTGAAACAGATTTATAACTGCGGATAATAATATAAGATATATATATATATATATATATATATATATATAGGTAGAGAAATACCTCTAATGATAATTTAAAAACAAAAATGGATTAATGAGATAGGTGCTTCTGTCTCTAACCTAACCTGTTCTTCGAATCTTCGAACGAAGTCGCTAAGACTGCTACAATTGTAAAAATTATATATCGTAACATGGCTAACGTTTCTCCGTCTTGTATTATATTATGAGATTATATATATTACCATGACTATAATAAGCGAAATCTACTAAATAATTTACATTAATCAATATGTAGTATACTAGTATTGCACTATACTACGTAAAAATATATTAATTAAATCTAATAAGGATAACAGGAGCATACAATTAGAATTTTTTATCTATTCATCTTACATCTTTAATTTTAATTAACAATAAATAATATTACAGTTATTTTTGCTAAGTATAATCACACGCTGTTAGCAATTAAAGTATTGTGATTATATTTACCGAAGATAAGAGGAAAAAATCACCATTACAATTTACAAGATTCTAATAATCGGTTAATTGTATAAACTACATTAAGCAGCCATAATGATCACTTTGACGACGGCAGTCCGGTAATCATTGTTTATGTTATATTTTTTTAAATATTCGAACAAATTCAACTGTTATGTATACAAATTTTGTATAATGATGTAGTTGGCACAACTAGCTGTGAAATGTTGCTTTGAGCCATTAACAACCGTAAATTTGTATCATTTTTGATTTGCATTTATTCCGTTAGAAAAATATCCGAATGTAAATTACACGTTTTAGCTATTATTTTGTTTGTTTTTTGATGTCTTACCATAACGGCCGTCGCTCTTAAAACACCGATAAAAAATTGTTTATAATTGCCTCGCAGACAAGTTTCTTTAATTATACTACAATCGTAAAGTTTGACATTCTTCAGTATTGTTTGGATATTAGGATAATGAAAATAATAATATATAATACTATATAGGTACGCTGAAACCGAATTATAATAATATATAAACAATTAAATGTTATAGATCAATATTATTACGTACTTATAATATGATAATTGTTCACGTGGGTTATATGTATATCGTTATAAGTAAGTTATATATTAATATTTGTATTTTTTAATACGAGTAAAATCTGCATTATCTTAAAACATTTATTCTCGATTAATCATTCATTAATAATCTAACAAATATGTATTTTCTTATTGTACTAAACGACTTCAATCATGTTCAAATATAACGACCATAATTTTTTATTATTTACTTGGTCCACATTACAATAATTGTCGAAAATATCATTATTGAATTTTTTAATTGAATATCATAAACGGTTTAATAGTTATCGAAAGTTTTAAAACACCTATGCCCTATGTATAAAAAATAAAACTGACACGCTGAACATAATAACGAAATACTTCATCATACTACACAAGACACAAGAGCCAATAAGTCTATCAAATTATTTCAATAAATGAATTTATAATATAATAGATACTACATGTTTACATTCTATTTATAGTTTGTGCAAAAAATTTAATAATAATAAGTATATTTAAACAAATACCTATCATTTATTTATAAGTAAGGTGCCATTACTATATAATTATAAATAAAGTAATAATATTTGTATAAGTTTAACATAATTAAAATTATTAATTTGAGTAAAGTGTTATATTAATTGTTGTAAATTATATACAACTGCGAACTGTATGTACCTACGAATTAATTTATACAATATTTTAATATTTCTAAAAACAGTAAAAACGTATTTTAGATTCTAAATTAAACGAGCAATGCTCGTTAACGGTTTTACAATTATGACGTTTTTTGTTTTTTAATTTTAATGTATGAAGAAACTTTTTTAGGTAGAATTATTAATGATCCGATCATACCAAGTGGCAGAGATGGATCCAGAAAATTTTGACAGGGGGATGCACATAATTTATATTTTTGTAAAATCTATTGTGAAATTCATATAGAATATAAAAAATATACTTTAATACAGATTTAATTATTATATATTAATAATTTATTATATTTATACAATTTATATAGTAACTTCTTGTCTCCTTCAATAAAACGCTTTTAAAATATTATAATAAATGATATGTATTTATTTATTTTCTAAATATAAAATTATAAAAATATAAAGCTATCCCAAAATTTGACCAGGATCTCTAGACAGTGTGGCACGTGCCCCTGTGCACGATTCCCTCCCTGGATCCTCCAATGTCATGTAGGTTAATTTCCGCTAGATAATTTAATTTAGTTGGTAGACGAAACTTATTTATCGAATTTTCCAACAGTTTTCTTAAGTGAAATGAAATTTTACGAAAAAACGGTAAAATTTGTAAAAACTAATTATTAACGTAATTTATCGTAAATTTTCAGTTTAGTGATGATTTAAATATATTAAAAGTGTAATAGAAATCGGTTTACAATTTATCCGGAGTCAATCGGATAAAATGAGAGAGCTATGCGTGGACTTGATCCTTTAAACTTGTGTTTTGATTTACAAGTTTTCGGTTAATTTACAATTGATTTACAGCCGTTTACAATTTGTTTGGAGTCGATCAGATAATGTAGGGGTGGACAACTTGTAAGTTGCCCTTGGAGGCAACAAGTAAAGTGATGAAGCAGTGAGGAATCCCTAAACACAAACAAATTAATGGTATAATAAGCCATGGACGCATTTAAACAGTGAACGTGAACACGTTATCGGTTGAATTCATTAGTATAGGCTTAACCGCACAGTGCACAGTCGCGGCAACTTTTACGGGACAAAATTCCACATAGTTTATAAAATAAAATATTATCTGACAGACACAATAGAGTATATACGGCACTTCAAGTCTTTAATGTTTAAAGAAATAAAATTGTATTATTTATAAATTATCATCGTTATTATATTAGTGTTTATGCGAATTCGCTTAATAAGTTTTTCTGAGAACTATATGATTATTTTAGTAGGTACTTATAATTTCGCTATATAATATTACAAAGAATTACATATAATTTTATTGTTTAAACAATCGACGAGGCTTAAGTTTAAAATATAATAATTAAAACTTTTCTTTAGTCATAGGTTGATATAATGTGGTATAGACATTTTATTATTAATGTTTGAACTTCTTGATTTTACGATATTATATAACTGCACGAGTCTCTTTTAAATTTAACGATTAAAATCTTGTTGACCACCTGCAAGAAGTAAGCATAACGGAAATCTTAAAATTAGAACTCGTAATATAATTTTCTATTAATCGACCATTTACGAAAATTACGATTGATTAAACGAATATTTAAGTCAATCATTTTGACTTAAACCTATAATTATTACTTAATATTTAATCGAAAACCAAGTATAATTTCAAGTCCGTTAAGTAGAACAATAGATGGAATAATAATAAAATTATAAATCCAGTTTATTTAAAAGTTATCGTATTACTGATTAATTAGTATTTTTTGGATGGATTTTTGTCATCTTGGTTAAGTTAGGTCAGCAATAGTGAGCAAGGGCACCGCAGTTAAAAATTCGGGGGCGCCTTAATTTGTATATAAAATCAAAAACACTATTATGAATGCAATGTGTATTTTTTTAAAAAAAATATTATAACCAAATTGTAAAGATATTATATGTAATTATATTACATTTTACATTTACACTTGACTAATTAAACACAAATTGTAATTTTCTTCTATATTTTCCAAATTTATCTACCACTATATCTGCTAAATCAATTTCTTCTATTATTTTCCTATGTTTGGTCTAAATGGTTGAGTTAGGTGAAAAAAATACAAAACATTTACGGGTGTGGTTACTCTAACTTTATACTTTATGGTGTAAATGGGTGGAATTCTACTATCACGAAATATTACATAGATCTTAATTCTATTATATTAGTATTATTATTTAATATTGATTATAAAATATAAATAATTCCTAAATAAATTCTATACCAATTGAAATGAAATATATTGTATGTTATATTATTATATGAAATAAATAAAAATAAGGGTAGGTAATGGATATTTTAATCCATACTCCACAATGCATAAAAATATTTGGTCAGCATTGAGGTATTATTTTAAAAAAATTTAAAAATATAACAATACTAAAAAATGAATAGTCCTATAATCAGTAATTACTGTAAGTACTTACCGACAAATAAACAAATAATATATTTTACGACATTGGGATATTGGATTTCTATAACATTTTTTAACTTGTAGAGAAGCCAAAGGGGAGTTGTTATGAGTACCTACATGATTATAATTGGTGATAACTATAGCTAGGGATTTCATGCCCTAAAAAACCTTAAAATATGCATGTATTTATGCCTTAAAAATTACTAAATATGCATTAAAAAAAAAAATCCGTAATATTTTATAATATTATTTTATTTTATTAACTATAGATAATATTATTTCTTAATTATTATTCAATATTTATTATTTATAATGAAAAAAAAACTTGTATTACCTATTTAATAGTTTTATTCGCCACCTTATTTTCCTTATTTTTTCAAACAGTGCGAAAGATCGATGAGGAAAACACTAATTTTATAAATTAATTTCATATAAATAAAACCAGTAAACTATATCCCTAATATCTCATGCCCAAATCTATTTATAATTATGTTTTTTTTTATAAATTATTCATAAAACTTACACTTTTATATCAAAAATAGTCAAATATGCATTTATAAATTTAAAAATGGTAGAATATGCAAAATATGCAATAAATTTTTTTAAATATAGACTCTTATTGCTATGAAACATATTTCAATATTACTTAGCTATATTTTGAATTATTATTGATAAACATGCAAACTCCTAGAAGTCCTTAGCCTTAGTGATAATAATACAATCCAATATTCTACCCACAGTATTCACCTATTTGCTAATGAATTTTGCTTTGACGAAAATAAGAAGACGGCTAGTTATTTATGCGGGTAGTAAGTACAACATTTTCAATACACATAATTTAGAGCACAGATTCTTTTTAGAGCCCTAAAAATTCTAAAGTAATATAATCTGATAATTATTGAAGCTAGAAGACCATCGTTTAAGACGTCTAAACTATTATATAAACATATAAATTATAAACTTTAACAAAATCATTATTCATTAGGCACTAAAAAATGATAATAACAATAATAATAAAATATATGGTAATTTTTATACCACGATGATCCTTCACTATTTATTTTTATGCTGGACCTACTACTGATATCTATACACTAGACTTTTTTATTAAACTGGACGAAATTAACATAAACAATGCACTTTTCTAGAGACTTCTCTCACTATAACTTCCTAAAAAAATAAAAAGTTAATATTAAAGTTGATTTATGTTTTACCTAACAATCTGAATTATTAAATTAGTATCCATGGCCTACCTGTTTCAGAGACGTATAAAATATAAACATAATATTATTATAGTTAAAAGTTAACTGGTCAACGTATGACAAGTAAATCGTGTATCTAAGCGATTGTCGTGAAAATAGTAATTATTTAAATAATAGTTGAGACACGACTATATATAAGTATATAAGTATATTATTATTTTATGATTTTCTCAGACTGTTAAAATATAATGTGTTCCGTAAAATATAATATAACATAATAATATGTTATTTAGACTAATAATTGTAACAAACAAGGTCTACATAACAAAAATTATATTATAATAAATGTGCTATAACTATTTAATTTGTTTCTTTTTTAATATTGTGCCGTATAACTAGACCAATTAGCAATTACCAGAAATATATACCTAATTACACGATCTATTTTATAGAATGCAAACTACATATTTGTCACTTGACGTCTTGTAATTTTGTTCAAGACACGTAAACTGTCATTTTGCGGAACTCTGAGATTTTTATCGGTAATAATATTAAAAATTCAATAAGTGTAATATTATTTTAAATTATGAGCGAAGCGAGAAAATTATTTATTTATTTTTATTTAAACAAATCATAATTAGTTACATAATTGACTTTAGTTAAATTATTGATTTACCTATACTCTGTAAGCTTATGCAGCTTGTGTTGGAGTTAGGGAGCTATGTGTACTGCTAAATATAATAATTAATAATAAAATATAAAATATAAATATAATGGTTGTTTTAAAATAAATATTACAAAATCGAGAAATATAAGTATTAGTTTTACAATTATTATTTTTTAAATGTATATAGAAATAATGGTTTATTCGATCACATCGTATGGGGTAGATTTCCGGTAGAGAATTTTGTCAAGTTCTTACTTTATTTAAATCATTTTTATAATTTCCCAATAGTTTTTTTAAACGGTAGAAAAAACTCACACAAAATTACGAAAAACAGCAATTCTATATTTATAAAATGGATTTTAATTATTTAATGAAATAAAATAAATATAGGTAGGTGTTCAGAGTTTGAACAAAAATTAGTCATATCATACGACTTTACATAATATTATCATATGTAAAATGTAGCATAGTGCTTAAATTTAATTTTTTTAATTTTACAAAACATTGCAATAAATGATCAATATTTAATCAACATGAAATATCTAACATAGAAAAAAATTATGCATATACATGATAATTTCAAATTTCAATAATACGAGTTTATTATCACGTTCGTGTAATTTTCGCAATAAATTCCAGATTATCTAAAAAAATGGCCTAACAGTTTATAGTTTTTATTTATATATCAGATATCTATACATAATATAGGTATGGGCGAATTTGATGATACATTAAATCGTTATTCATTTATTCATAACTTAAATTATTTTCTGACTAATAGGCTTCAAACACATAATAGTGTAAAATTTATATTAGGTATTATTAAATTATTTAATTTACATTAAAAAAAAATTGAATCTAATTCAATGGTGTATTTGCATTATATATTGTTATTACATTAAATATTAAAATATAGTATTTATGGGTATAAATTTAAATTCCAGTAGGTATGAAATTTTTATTAAGAATTAATCATTTCGAGATCAAAATAATTAAATGAGTAAAAATTATCTAAGTAATATGAATAAATAATTTTATTTAATACAAATCTAAATCATAATTTATTACTACAAATACTAATTATTTTTTTAATTATAAATTTAGTTATAAATCCTAGAATAAAACTTCTAAATAAATTATTATTAATAAATATCACCAATTTATTTAAGAGATTAAAGAAAATATGGATCATTTAAAATATATATAATACATAATATACTATATGGAGTCGTCTTTGTATTTTCTCATAATAAATATAAGTGAGGAAAACTTAGTCGAACGTTTCAAAACATTTAGTATTTTTTTTATGTTTATACGTTTTCTTAATGAGAGTTATTATCTGCAATAATATTTTCATGTTTTTACCTTATTGATGATTACAGAATCTCTAGTGATCTAACCAACAATAAACCAGAAAAGTGTACAATTATCTACAAAACAATATATATTATAATTGAAAATATATAATGCACTGATATAGTAATCGACAATGTTTCTTCGATAACCTTGACACAAAACGAAAACCATTTGCGATTATTAGACGCAGAAAAACATATCGTTTGTACATGGTTACATTACATGGCACATGCACACATTGGGTATTAATTGTTTGTAAATCAAATGATTAGAAAAATTATTGTTGTTTTCTAAATAGACATCGCATAATATATTATATACCAAGTGTCTGGAAATATAAAAAAAAAAAAATTTCCATTTGATGTGATGATTTTATAATATCAAGGCCGGGAATTAAAATGTTTCACGATTTATGAATGACGTGCTTCTATAATAGAAAATAAAAATGAAGGACTGCAGATAACCTATACGATTAGAGACCTTTTGTCATAACAGTCAACAATTGGTGACTTTTATTGCACATATTAATATTATATATTAATTATTAATATATATATATATACCGATTTAGCAGATAATCTGTATACATACTAACCTAGTGGCCTATTAACAATAATTCTTGTTGAAAATTACAATTTTTTTTAACTATGCTAACTTATCTTATTATATATCAGTTTTTCGGCATCGTTTTGTTTTTTTGACAAATTTTTAGTTAGTATTATGTTCACAAGGATTAAAATCCAAAGTAATTAATTTCAAACATCGCATGAACATTCCACCAATTTTTTTCTATAATTTAATCATTATAGAAATGTGTTTTTACATTCTATATTGTATGTATGCTATATATGCATAAAACTCGATCTAGAATCTAGATGATCAGAGTATCATACTATCATCATAAATCAACAAATCCCCATGATTTTTTTTTTTTTTTTTTTGTAAATTATTTAACAACTTGATATTATTTTCAAACTTTTAATTTTTTTAAGTATATATTTTGGTGTTTACATGTATAATTTCATAAATCAATTTATACTATATTTATATTATCCAAACCATATATTATAAAATGATTAGTGTTAACAAATTAATTCGATTATTGTTAGAAAATTAATTTTTAATAACTTTTCAAAAAGATTCGATCTTCTTATTTTTCTTCTACCTCACCTTACACTCCATATTATAGATCACCGATTTGGTCGGTCACTGTAGAGCTACAGTTTCATAAATCACGATTTTCTTCCTTTTATTATTTACTCACATATACCACTTGCCTATCATATTTTAATTTCTCTCAATTCCATAATTTATCCACCTATCTTCCCGTCATTTCTTCCGTACCAACCCTTTCCATTTATGTAGTCATTTTCAAAATAACTTTCACAGCCTTTGAATCATCTCTAACATGTCAAAACTATCTCAACTTATTCTCTCTCATTTTCCCTATAAGTGATAAAAAGATTCGATAAATAAAGTCATTAAGCGTATAATATGTTGTAAATTTAGATTTTGGGTGAAAAATAATAATCATGATCAATTTGATTAAAATTTGCATGTTTTAGTTTAAAACTTGAACATCACAAAAAACATTAAGATTTATATCCCTCTCCATGTGAAAAAGCTGTGTACGCTACTGTATCACTGTATAATATATATACATGTACACGGTATACACATCAAATATAAATTACAACTAATATATTTCAATTGTTGTCTTATAAATTATTTTATATAGGTACATCTGAATAAATATAAAATATATTATTAACTGTAGTCATTGGATTATATTAGGTATATCGGTATATGCGTAAATATATAACCGTATACTAGGTATAATTACCAACTATATATTATAGTGTTATAAGTATGATAACGTGTTAGGTAGATTTTAGAAAATAAATTGGTAATTTTTGAAGTGATCATATGCGAACCGATTCAGTTTTCATTTTAAACCAATGTGATCGCAAAAGAAAAATAATGTTTCACTCCTTCGCTCGTAAGTACCTACATATACCGTATAGGTACTTATAGGTACGCGTGTGTGTGCTTTCACTTCAATTGCCCGCAGATCCGCGAGGTAGGTACGTCTTGGTACACGCACCCGGAAGAAAAGACGGACAATCAAAAAAAAATTTCTACACCGGACCGTTATCGTAATATTAAATTGTTATTTGCAATTAAATAAGAAGAAGATGAAAAAAACAGGTCAATGACAGAGTATCACACTGAAGTCTGAAAAGTCAATAACGCAAAATTGTCTATTCATTTGATTTAAAACGAATATTATATTATTGCGTTATTCCATTATTACATATCCATCGCATACGCATACGCTATGTGCGGCTACTAACGTGTGCAAAATATTTGTTAACATTTGTGTTTTAAGTCGTCATCATGTGAGCAAATAGACTTAGGTGTCTGCTTAATTATTATTGACAAGAACTGACAGTGGTTTAAAAGTAAAACATATATATAATTATTATTACGTAACTTTTTTATATTTTTTATTTGTGTTGTAGAAAATAGAAAGATGTAATTTTTTAAACGTTTCAAAATCTTTTTTTTTTTTTCTATCATAATTGTATTACATGTTATGTTTAATTTATTTTAATCGCATTAAAAATATTATAACAACCTGTTTCCGAGTGAATTTGTCATTTTTGTTTCATTCGTCGGGTGATATAATTTTCATACTTGGCCAAAGTAAATCTCATATTCTCATCGACACGATAATCATCTCTCTGTATTTTATCGTGGCATTAAGGTTGAATATGAAATGTATGCCAAGGAATTTATTTTATTCTAATCTCAGTATATTCTTATTACAGTATCCGAACTAGTTAATACCATTTTCTAGTGTGACATTATCAATATATAATATCCATTATAGTTAACTACTTGTACTCGATATACTGTTTAATATATTATAACCAGTAAAAACGTATATGTATGTGAAATTATCTATTATAATATCCTAAATAATAAACGCGAATAGATGCTTGTTACGCTTTCACATTATTATTATTTTTTTAATATTTAATAGTAAAATTTGGAAATAACTATAAAAACATAATATTTGATATATGATTAAAATTACAATTTAAAAGCAAATATATGAAAACAAATATTATAACGACTTTCCAGAACTCGAAAATAGTTGATATATATATTTTTTATAAAAATCAAAACTAGTATAATATGTATAAGTTAATAAAATTAATTATAATTAACATTGAAAATGTGGTTTTCTCCCGTTTCTTCTATTCAGACAAAAACTTAATTAAAATAAAAGTAAATGTTGACATCATGTCATCATAATATATTCTGATATTATGTTTCATATAATACAGTATATGCATAACATATAAATTATACTAAAGAAAAGTAAATAAAATGATCAAGTGTAATTATAGATATTGACAAATAAATTCCTTTCGGTGTTATCAAATGTAGAAAAACAAAAACGTTTTTATTTTTATTGGTTTAATTATAAGTTATAACTTAATATTTATAACCATCGACTATATTTCAATCCGATAATCGATTCTTTATTTAATAAGCTTTCGTAATTATGTATAATAATTCAAGACTTATTATCAATATTATGTAAATTATTTGGTGTATTTTATCATTTTATAATATATGTTTGTTTCAGCTATAATATTGACATAAATTTCCGTCTCTCTCCCTATTGACGTATGAATCTTGGATAAGTGTTTGTATAAGCGAGCAACTCGCAATACTCATCAGACACGAACAGTATGTAAATTTTTAAATATTGCGTATATAAAATTGAACTGAAAACTACTATTTGAAATCATATATAGTTATTATATTAAGTTAATGTACGTAATGGAAGAACGGATACGGTTGTTTCTTTATAAATATTTCAGAATACCCCCCGATTTTAATTCACAAAATGTTAATGTATTTAGGTTTTCGGGGGACACTCTTAATTCTAATTTCACCTATCTCTTCAATGTTTTTTCAATTTAAACACTGCCTACAGATTCGTATTTTTTATAATTTTGCATAGGTGTCGATGACTAGCAAAATATAAATTGTGAGTATGAATTATGTAAAAATTATGTATAAATTATGTACATATAGTCTAACCTAATCTAACCCACACACTTATATAAACTACGGTGTTTACATGCAGATTTTTAGAGTTTAATATAATTTGATTAAGTTTTACCGATGGTTTATATATTATGACATTAGCTGTTGGAAAAAAAAGATTATATATTTTTTAACAGTCATCTACATTTTATTTGAGGTACAAATATACGATGTATATTGGTTTCACGTGACCAATGAACTGTTGATATAATGTGTTGAATCACCCGTAACTGTACTTATGTTGTGTTTAAAATCTATGTCATTATTTCAGATAAGGTATTGTTAATAATTTAATCGCGGATTGTTTACAGGTTTTGACAAACAAACGAAAACGTTTCCTGCTGGCGATTTGTGCGGACGATGAGAAAAAAAGAAACTAGCCCGGGGACAGATAGTCATGTGTATTAATTGCATTTTAAGTGCCACACAATACACAAATCATCCGTATCATTATCTCGAATACACGTAAATAAAGTTAGCTATAGCTTATCTGCATTCACATTAAAACACAACCATATTTTAGCTTTATTAGTTATAGGTCCAACTATGTGGTATACTGGTATAAAATATGTACGTGACTGGACAATAATTAATAGTTAATGATTTTTTTTTTTTTGTTCATTAACGTTAAATTAATTTGAATTCTTCGTTTGACTAAAGTGATTTAAATGTTAAAACTAACATTCTAATTGAATTAAACGAAAAATTATTTTGTCTCTCTTTTCGCACAGAATCGGTAGATTTCTCCATTTCTTATAGACGCTTTGTATTGGTTGGAACTTAGATGAATTCTACCTAAATTATGAACACATCTGCATGATAGTATATTTCTATTCTCTATAAATTATTTTAAAGAGTGAAATACAAATCAGTATTTCTTCTCTATATAGCCTAAGCCATAAGCGAATGTCCGTTTCTAAATCAGGGGCAATATTCAATATTTTTGTGTGCAAGGTTTCAAGTAAACCATTTTAAAATTACACCAGGTCAAATAAAAAATGTACATTGTCCTGCTTTTAATTTTTCCATAGGTCATGGATAATATCCACATAAAATATAGTATAAAACAATTCAAAAATAAAATATAATAAAGAATATATTATTTTAGGTAAATACCTGAAAATCAGTAAGTAATGCATAAACAGTTTGAAAAAAACATAAGTAATAAAGAAAATTATATAGAATATTAGTTTTATATTAAATTTTTAATACTATAGTAATTGATTATGTTATATTTTTGATTTGTCCAAGTGGCAAGGACCAACTCATGATAACAATAATTGAATGATCACATAATAAAATACAATATAATTTCAATTACACAAATAATAATGAATTATTTTAGCAGAACAATTGGGATTATTTTAAAATTAAGGAGTAGGTTAAAACCTAACCTTATCTAACCACACCTAACCTTGATCTTCTCCCCCCCCATGTTCCTGATTTAAATATGTGTAATTGTATATACTTAATTTAGTAAAAATACTTACGAATATTAAAAACATTTAAGTATGTTCAAACAATTTAATAGATATTAAAAAATTAACTGGATAGATAAGAAGTATGGAATTCGAAATGTTTAAATGAAATGCGTAACTGTCCGTATCTACATTGATGAATAGAACATTTCTTCATGTTTATGTCTGATATAGTCCGAGTACAAAATCACGATACTATAATTATAATATAATTCCTTATTTATTTCTATCTGTTCATTGAAAACTACTAAAATAGGATCGTCTACCTATTCGCTTATAAGCCAATAGCCGCGATAACCAACAGATTAAAGTGTATTGTTCCATTTATCAAACGCAGGAATTCTCTTGCGACTTCACGAGTATCTACCGTCAAATATGTTCACGTGAAATTTATTGTATGTATAATATATTCTAATTTATTAGGTTCCAAATGGTTCAGACCTTTGTACGGTATATAATATATTATTATTATTATTATATAATAAATTAATGGCCATACGAAATATAACATAAAATAGAATCTGATCAAATTTATACAGTACCCCTATATGACTTAGAGACGTAGGAAGTGGACCAATAAAATAAAAAAATAACTTTTTAATACTAAATTTGAAGAAATTTCATACTTCATTTTACAAATCTGTATACCTATCCGACATTATATATATATATATATGATCTTGTATATTAATCATTCACTCATACATAACGATTATTTTCGTTTCTGCGGTCTTTCTTGGGTATATTGGAGAATTACAACTTGGGAATACAAAAAATAATAATCGATTTTCAAATTTTTCAATTCTTCGTTCCAACTAATTCAAATATAATTATCTGATCTATTCCAAAAATCAAAATAATCAAAAACCTAGTTGTTGATAATTTGATATTGTCCAATATCAATATGATCATTATTACAATTAATTGATTTGACATCTATTTTATAAATAGATATTATATATATATATATAATAATTATAATTCAATAAAGCTACAAGAATATTATTTCAGTTATGCATTTATAAATTATTATCTTTTTTAGATTTTTTTCTTTCTGAATTTTCAATAACACGCATTTTTAAACATTAATGGCTGACGTGATATTGATGATGCACAATGTTGCAGTATACCTCTCTTACTAAGTAATTCATACTAACAATAGCGCGCTGTTTATTCACTTATAATCCTACCTGTTTATTATATCGACCCCGATTATGTTTAGATAGTTTTGTTTCACTTGGGTAAATTTGTTTAAGTATAATGGCAATTATCATATATTAGATATTTTATGGTAAAAATAAATCGCTAATTGTTAATAAATCTCAAATTTATAATAATTTTATTAGACACGGTCGAAATTCATATGGACTCAAACGAACACGATTGCTTATCGAACATAGTTTCAAGGTCACTAACACAGAGTTATACTTCATTGTGATCTACTGACTGACATGACCTTTCCGGGAATAAAAAAAAAACACAGGACACAGATATATATATATTATCACTAGACAAATAAATGTCGGTTCAGATTGCCAATAGAGAAGAACTACATTTCCATTAGGGTTCTGTATTAGAAAGTTGGCAGTTGAAACTTGAAATAGAATGGCAAAGATTTACAACAAAAAAATATGCACATTTATAAATTAAATATAACAACAAGAATTTAAAAAATCAATAGTTTAAATCTGAAAGTATATAAAATACATTTATGCTAATTTCAATTATTTTCAATACATAAATTATACGAGCACTTTTAGTTTTTGTGAACATTTTATTTTTATAAAATTATATTTATTCCTGTAAATTTCGTCAGGTTTAAATAAAATAGTAGGTAGGTAGATAAGTACAATGTAGGTAGTTAAATTTAAATGTAATTAAATTATCAGAAAAAGAAAACACTTTCGTTTTTATTTTAATGAATAATAAATACTTCAAAAACGCATTGTGTAATTGTTTTTTTTAAAAAAAAAAAACTATTACATAAACTTTAGGCTCCAATTTTATTACTGCTGTCGAAAGATATAGTAATGAATAACAATAAAACTAACTGACGAATAATTAAAAAAATCAAATAAAGTTTGATAATTTTAAATTGAATTCAAGACTTTTTTATGTAGATAGGATATTTTTATTAATATATTATGATGAAAGTTTACATAATATACGTCTTTATTGTTTAATTATCGATAGATATTATGGTTTTATCTAAAAGCATATATAAAAAATAAATAAATTATAATATGCAGTGTTTCGCTAGCCACAAGTGTTTAAGTGCTAAAAACCTAAAAGTGATGTAAATTCCATTTGCATTACTTTATCTCTATATAAAAAAAGTATTAAATTTAATAAAATTTTAAAGTACAAAAAATTAACAACAATAAAATATTATAATAATAATATAATATATATAATATCTATATTATAATAATTAATGTATAATAATTGTATATACCTATTATCTATACATAGGTTTTGTATAATTATTCTGAAAAAAGTGAGTTAACAATACGTTTGAAAAATTTATCAAATATAGAGAAAGATTAAATATGAATTTTTGTAAATAAAGCGTTTAATCTCAAATGCGAAATTGTATTTAAAAAAAAAATGTATAATCTTAATTATACACTCTTAAAAATGTTCTAGATACAAAAATTAAAAATGGGTCTTTTTTTATTATTAGCCTTCAAATTTTGAATATTATTATATGACTATATGGATTAGAACTATGATAGATAATATGATAATATTAATTTAAATTTAAAAATTATCAAAACAAAAAATAAACATAAAATCTATATAATAATATATAATGTTTACTGTTTAGCTGCTTAACTACATTTTTATATTTGAGTATTTCACACATTACAGTTATTATTATTAATCTAATGTGATGTTTTACAAAAGCATTGTTGTGTTTTTTAACGAAGCAATGTGTCATATTATTTTGATCAAACACAAACAATAAATGAAAATTATTATTTGAATATTAAATATAACTTATGTTTTTGTAAACAAAACACAGTTATATATTTATTTCCAATAATTTATTCTTCAAACCACATACAAATATATATATTAAAAGTTCCAACTTACTAGATGAACAGGTAATCATTATAATAATATAATATTATCTCTTCATGAATGGACGGACCTTATCAATGAATAATTATATTTTGAATATTAATTACCTACCTCTATTATGTAAAAATTATTTTATAGAAATAAATATGTAAGATTTTACAAATTCAAGTTATTATGATTAAACTAAAATTATTTTCATATATAACTAGTTAATATAATTTAATCGTTAGTCATTACTCATTATACTCGTTAACAAGGTTAATTTCAACACTGAACGTTTATAAAATGTTTTAATAACAATAATGTTTCAATTTATTGTTGTAAAATATAAAACGATAAGTTTTAATTGTCTTTAATAATTATAATTTAGTTTAATAAGTAATTTAAATACACATTATTATGTATACCTAATAAAAATAAAAATGTGTAAAGAGTGAACTCTTATTTTACTATTCTTAAATCTTAAAATAATGATATTATTCATACGATATTTAAAGATTAATGCACACAAAAATAAGTAATTCAGTGATCCACGTAAATTATAATATGAAATAAAAAGCACTCGAGGAACTAATTTCTACTATTAACTATTTTAAATAGAAAAGTACATGTTTTTATTTCCATTCCCCCCCAAAAAAAACCTAATTAAAATACTGTTTAGTGTTTACTTATATAATAATGTTTGTTAATTAAATTTAAATTATTCTCTTCTCATTTGAATAAACGTATTATATTTTATACGGAAGATACATTTTAAAGAATAATTTAAACTTAAATTTTGTTATTTAAATTAATTAGGTGTATAGAAACATATTACATATATATTATATGTTGTTTATTAAGTATCTATTTTGAAATGTTTATTTCTTAATTGAATATATTATTTTCACTAGATAAAAATCGTTTAACCGTTAAATCAAAAATCGTTTGAAACTTCCAATTACAATATTTATCATTTTTATTTATAAAATTTCAAATCTCATCACGCATTACTTAGGTTGTCCCAGATGGGCAACACAAAAAATTTAAATACTAGTCTGAGATCACCCATCTAAATGTATAATACTAATTATTGACGATTGACAAGACTTGTCAATGATGCAATTCGTCGCTATACCTATGTACCTAGTAATTACTCGGCTACTCCGGTAACCGGCATGTAACGTGTCTTTATAAGACATAATTGTATTGCACTATATTATATTATTACCATTTTTCAATTTAAAATATGTCCTCGGCATTATAATGTTTAAGATTATGAGAGAAAAATACTATAGATATTATTATTTTTCAATTATATTCGTAATCGCACAGTGAATAAAAATTTATCAATCTCACATGAATAGAGCAACAAATGTATACACGGGGTATAAAATATGTATAATCACAGTTATATGAAAATATGATTTTATATTTTTTTTATATAATCTGTAGTATGACGTCAGACACAATATTTTTCCGCGTAAATATTTTAACGATATCATATTTTTGTGTAAATTACTCGTTTTTGGGAGAGCAATGTCTATTTTTTCTAAAAATCAAAGAGTGTCTATCATGTAGACTTTATTTTCTAAAATTTGAAATTTAAATTATAAGCTATAATAGAATACTCATATCGTGGTGTATGAACTTTTTAAAATGTTTTTCAAAATGACAATCGAGCATTTAAGCCTCCATATTTACCTACCTACCTACCTATAAATTTTAAATTGCCCGTATTAATAATTAAAATATACCAAAAATAAAAGGTTTTTGTGTAAGAATGATAATAAAACATGTCACTAATTGTATACGCGAGTTGTTTAAACAAACATAGGGACCCGGATAAACTGCACGATGAGACACTGTATATATTATCCGTTGCAATAATTATATTTTATTTTGTACATATTTGTGTTTATTATTTATATTTTATATTTACAATTTACGTTATTCTTCGATGTTTACACCGTCTATTCAAATGTTGCTCAACGTTGTTGTTTATTAGTTATTACTATATTATTGCACTATATTATTATATTTTATTATATTTACAGGGATCGCTTTTAAATACCGCACGTTCGGTTATGTGGCAATAACAACAATGATGATGATAATAATAATAATACCTAAAGACCTCCGGATGTATCATTTAGTCCAATTTGCCAGACGAACGTCATCACCGGATAACTGGATTATATTTATATATTATATGCGTATATATTGTACCCGAGAGGTGTTACTTTCGCCTGTGCCCTTTGTGTCATTACGGCACGCATATAATAGTTTTTTTAATTTTTGCAAACGTGTATGATAAAGTAAAAAACATATTACATAGTTGGTATATATATATATATTATTAGTTAGTATACAGTATACAGCAGTAGAAACCGTTTATGTCAATATGACGTAGAAAAAATAACTAGAAAAAGACTAAAGAGTGTATATTATAATGATCGAAATATTATGCGCGTTATAGAAACAATTCATATCGATTATTATGACGTAATATTATAATAATATAATCTGATAATAAAACGTCAATATTTGTACGGTCTCTACAATAGTTCGATGTCGTGATAACGGTTTTCATTCATATGTCGCACGCAAATCCACACGTAAAAAGTATACAAATATTACAAATGTACTCAAAAAAGCAAATGCTCTCTCTCTCTATCTCTATTTTTCTCTAACTATCACTTAGTCGTTATTTCATTGAAAAATAAATTTTAAAAATAGATTAAAACTTTAAATTCCACTACAATAATTTAACGTAATTATTGTAAATTTACGTATAGTTTTCATATGATTTTGCAGCTCAAAGTAAATGCAATATCACAATATTGGATATACAGAGTGCTCATAATATCATACAATTTCAAACTTTCAAATGTTATCTTATACCTCCATTATTTTTGTAATACAATATTCTGATCACTCTTTTTCTGTATATATATATATATATATATATATATCAATGGCATTTATATAAGTAAGTTAAATAATATTTAAAATATACCACCCATAATTATAATTTCCCTTCTCTCTGTTGTATATATTGTACAAAGACACAGGATAATCAAAATATCGTGTTACAAAAATTTACAGCAGTAATGTTGAAATTCCCACAATTTTTGAAACGTCAATTCTGATCACTCTGTATATACATATATCAGAAAATAATCATCATTATCATCATCATCATCATCATCATTATTATTATTATCGTGATTCGTTTTATTTACGGATTGACGCATTCGCGATTCGCCTGTCTCCGGATGTACGTCGGTCGGACGGTAGGTTAGGTTATTAGGTTATAGTCAATTATTATTATTGTGTATGGTGCAATTTACACTTTTCCAAAGCAGATAGAACATAATTGAGACAACATAATATTATAATATACATTATAAACACGAATGACGAATTGTATTATTATTACACTGTAGATATATTATTAATGACCACGCTGAAATTCTACAATTAAAAAAGGGGAGCTCAATAATTTTTTAATTTTTTTTTTTTATAATAAAATCGGTTAGTAATCAACAGGCAATTGAAACATTTCTGGGGGGCAAGACCCAATGGACCCTCCTGTATACATCACTGCCAGCATACACCATTAACTATAATATTATATTATTACAAATATAGACTTAATAACAAAAATACTATTGAAATACTTTAACAAGTGGTTTTCGTCCTTTTTTTGACCTACACTAATAACTTATATTTTATATATTAGAAAACATATTCATTAAGTATGATAATTTTTAATTTATTCGATACATTAGATCACAGAATTCAGGCAAATTTACAAGTGTTATTTATAAGTTCATCTATTTTAATTAATTTACTCTGGATAGACATTTACCATGAGATAACCTATCTGACTTATGTTTTTTGTACAAAAAATTAATTTAGTAAACCGTGGTTTGCACAATAAAGAAAAAATACTTTTCACAAAAGCTTTCCAAGAGTATTCAATTTCATAGTAAATAGTAGTGAGACGATAATTGTATTGATGCGATTGCGATAGCAAACCAATATTTAAAATTTAATATATTTAACAATAAACATAAAAACACACATGTATTGTGTTCCACAATATTACTGTTATAAGATTCTTGGCACTCCTAATTAATGCCACAGAAAAAGAACGACTGAGAATTACTGACTTAAACTTTAATATTTATATTTCAATTAAGTATAATATATTATGATATAAAATGTTTATTGAAATGATATGGGTTTGATTTTTGTTTTTTAAACACTATACTCGTATATAGTAAATTTAATTTGTGTTATAAATGCAATGTTTATGAAAATATTAAATAATTTAAATTTCACATACTCATAGAAAATGTACTCAAAATTCTTTACAGTGCTTAGTTTTATTTTAAAGTGGATATTTATTTTAACAAGACTTATATAAGATATTTAAAATTACTAGGTACTGAAACTAAAAGTTTATATATTACTTTTCTATTAAATAATACAAATATATTTATAATATTATTTTAGTATATGGGTACTTCGTACACAGTATTTATTCTAAATAGGTGTAAAATTACAGGTAATTAAAAATATTTAACTCAAAAGCTCTATTTTTAGCCCCTTGGATATCTCCTAGTATATGCTAGTATATGTCTGTATTATTATGAATATTATACGGTTAACGATTAGCTGGTTATTGCAATGGTTAGGTACACGGTATACTGTAGTGATTTATAGGTCTTATATATTATACATCATGTCCTTCGTCAGTTTGTGTATTAGAACGGTTCAAAATCAACTTTGATAAATAATGAATGCATATTATAATTATATTACTTATATAGTACCTACACATAATTGCATAATTTTTGTTTGATCTCAATACGCCATTAAACGTTGTGTCTCACCGAGTCGTCCTCGTCAATATTTTTTTTCTTGTGTGAAAGCAACGTATTTTTTTTTCTACGTGATGTTGGAAATTTGAATTTTTAATTTTTAGAAAAATCTTGCTGTGACTTTTTTTTTAAAAAAATAAACGTATTTTTTTTATTAACTTGAGAAAACTGTAAATTATTAAAATATGTTTTATAAAATAATATAATCTATTGAAAAATGTACGATTATTAATATTTAATCACAGATTGTATACATACGCTTATATTATTCTAAAGTAGCAAAGTTACATTATAATATTATGTTGCTATCATTTTTAGTGTTTGTTAGATAAAATTTTATTATTTTTATATGAACTCAATTTTTCCCATCTTTCTCGTATTTTGTTTAACTATTTAATTATCAAAAAAATTACAGATCTACTTACAAATTATTATTTATTATTTTTTTTATTATTATTATTATGCCACGGCAGCTGGGCCATTGGCTTAATTATTATTTATTTAATTTGTATATATTATTTTGACAAACTTCCACTCCCCTAAAAAAACAGAGGCGTAACTAAGTCAAAAATTTTAGGGGATTATAGTCCACTAAGCCCAAATAGCCCCCTAGTTACGACAATGCTCCCAAAACAAAATCTTAGATCTGCCACTGATAATGATAGTACTTTTTGCATGTACTATATGGTCGCAAAATCATACACATCGTTTTACAGCCTATTTTGCCTATTTTACACTGAAATATTACTATAAAAATAAGTATTCTGTATTTATAATATTTTTTAATTGTGTGTATGCAACAAGTTTAGTATAGATTTAAGAAAATTATATACTATGTTAAACTATATTCAATATATTCAATAATTTAATTATTAATTTTTTTACATTAACATCATTTGTGTAACACATTAATAAATTAGATTTTTTGGATACTTTTATTCTCGATTGTGTTTTCCTGAAATAATTTTTAATTTGTATTTCTTACATAAAGATTTATTTCCTTTAAAGTATTCTCTGTAGATATTTTTTCTCATTAAATACTCTGAATTTCCTAGTTGTATTTTTATCTCGCATGACGTTCGAATTATAAATGCAAGTATTTTAAAAACAATTTATTTAATTAAATCATGTGTAATATTTTACAAACGAGTATGACCTACCATATTTCTGTTTACATGTTAACATTAGCAATTTTATATACGAATCGACGCATATCAAATATAGGTATATAAATTATAAATACATAAATACATAATAATGTAATAACATACTTGATAATATATGAGAAATGGGTAATATAATAATTATATAAACTCGTTCGAAGTAAACACAGTAAAATTTAATAACAACAAGATTTTGTAACAAATTCTAATTATTCTAAATTCTAATAGAAATTATCAATTTATTTTTTCAAATTAATTATTAATCTGAGATAACTAGCTTAAATGCAATTATCGATATAATCCAACTAAGTATATGGTCTTTAATCGATTGTACCTAATATTTAAATTTAAATTATAATTTTTTTGAATGAAAATTGATAATAGAGGAAAATAGACATTGTCAGCAGAGTAGTAAATAATAAAATTATGTTTTTACTTGAATTTATAAACATTAAAACATTAAAAATAATCAAAAAAATATTTGATATTTTTTTAAGTCATGCATAGCATAATTTTTTTTATTTTTATAATGTTAAAAATATTTATTTGTTAGTATTACATTTAACCTATATGTACTCCTTTTTGCAAAATTAGGTATCTATTATTAATATTTATAAATTTCATTGAACCTTTTGTTAAAATAATCCTTCAAAGTATTTTTAAATTCAAAGCGCAGCGAGAAATGTATTGGTTTTACAATGATGTTTTTTTATTTTGTATGAAGACACATTTTCGGATAGAAATAATGGTCCGATTACCATGAATACTATATATTTTCGGTAGAAAATTGCATCTAGTTAATACTTTATTTAGCTCATTTTTCGAATTTTTCAAAAAATTTTTCTTGAGAGATGAAAAACTACGAAAAAATGACGGAAAAACGACTAAATTCACGGAAATCGTAATTTTGACAAAATTGGTTTTAGATTTTTCTTATAAATAATGCAATTTTGAACGTAGGAACTTAAAATTAATTTGATTATTCTCATAGGTAGTTTATACACATGGTAAACTTTTGGAACAGCTGGTAATTATAATATATTGAGTTTCTTAATTATAATAAACTATTAATATCTCTGAAGACCGAAGGGGTGAAAGAGCAACGTCCAAAATCGACATCCCACTTTTTTTTATTAGTATGTCTTTTGATATTTATAGTTTATACAAACCACGTCAGCTTACTCATAAAGATTGCTAGATTTTTGAAAAAGACTCTCCTGAAGTCATGGGCTTATGATCGTAGTAATCACTTTGGTTATATTAAAAAACAAAAAATTACAAGAATGTGTCTACTTTATTAATTTAACATTTACTGCACATTTATAATAATTATATAATTATGAAAATTTCATACAAGATAAAAGAAAAATATCATAGGATAATTAACTGCCTATATATTATTAGTAGTAATTATACACTATATTATTACACTATACTGTATAATAACACATAAATATTTTTTTATATTTTATATTAGTTATTACCAATTTACCATATGTTACAATTGTCTGGTATTTACGTCATCATCGTTACACGCGACTTTCGTTGTAATAATTTAATAATTAAATGTATTTTTTTATGATACTGATATCATTACGAATTAATCTTAGCTGGCTTTAATAACTATCATATATAATAGCATAATACTTATAAGTTGCAATAATTATATTTAACCTTATTTACATTTAATTGCGGTAATAATAATAATTATATAACTTAAATAATATAAGGATAAGGAAACAATATTTTAAAAAAAAAAAAAAAACATGCACATGTGTGCGTACATAGACGTACACATTTTATATAATTTATGTTTGTATTGTGATAAACTTATAAATGCGAGTTATTATTATTAAAGACAAGAGTGTATTAATAAAATAATAATTATATTCATTTCTCGGAACTCATAATAACAAATTTTTTCACCAAACAAAAAAAAAGCAGGAAGGTCGATTCCGGATGTTCCTCCTTCGTCCCTTCGGTCCTCAGATAAATTAGTGGTTTAATATAATATTCTAAGCGAAACCCAATATAATATGATATATTATACTGATAATCTGTTCCAAAATTTTACCACGTGTGTAAATTACCGATGAAAATACTCAACAAATTTAAAGTTCCTACGTTAAAATAGCATTAGTTATAAAGAAATTCTAAAACAAATTTTGTCAAAATTATGAATTCCGTGAATTTAGTCGTTTTTCCATCATATTTTAGTAGTTCTTCTCCCAAGGAAAAACTTTTGATAAATTTGAAAAATGAGCTAAAGTACCAACTAGATAAAATTTACTACCGAAAACATACTTTATTCGTGGTAATCAGACCATTATTTATGTCCAAAAAAGTGTCTTCATACATAAAAAAAAAACATCATTGTAAAACTAATACATTCATCGCTTCGCACAGAATCTAAGAGAAACAGTAGGTATAATATTTTATTATTTTATATTATGATATTCGTAAAACAAGCATTTACTTTAGTAGGTATCTAATTGTCACTCTTTAATAGTGATTATGATTCTATATATCTCTTTGATTCGGGTAGTTTGCCTTGTTTCAGAGAAAGTTAATTTAATATTTGATTGAAATATTCGAGGTAATATTAATATCAAAATATTCTCGATATGTCTTCATGAAAATAAATAAATTTATAATCACACATAATTTGGAGTTAATGTATCCATCAAAATTCATTTAATACCGTTGAATATTTAATTTTTATTTGTCTGAAGACACTTTTTGAAGTAGAAATAATGGTCCGATTACTACAAATAGGGTATGCTCTCGGTAGTAAATTGCGTCTCGTTGGTACTATAATTAGCTCATTTTTCAAATTTCTCAAAAGTTTTTCCTTGGGAAGAGAACTACTAAAAAATTTATGGAAAAATGTCAAAATTTATTATATTGTAATTTTGATGAAATTGATTTTAGGTTTTTCATGATAACTAATGTAATTTTGAACGTAGGTACTTTACATTTACATTCTTATAGGTAGTTTACACACGTGGTAAATTTATCGTACGACTTATCAGTATAATATATTGTATTATATTGAGTTTCGCTCAGTATCGTATTTTTTAATGCAATATCATAATATTTAAATCTTAATTAAAATAAACCACTAATTTCTCCGAGGACCAAAGGGACGAAGAATGAACATCCAAAATCGACCTCCCCACTTTTTTTAATATGTCATTGTTCTATTATAGCATGTTTAATATACAAAAAGTCAAAGTGTCACTGTTTTTTTTTCCATTCTTTAATCGAATACCTATACTTAATATTTTTAAACATAATGGACTTTCTAAAATATGCAAATGTATACAACATAATTCTTAATTCTTAATAACTAATATATCAAAATAATAAATATTTTAAATTTGACAAAAACATATATAATAAGGATTATATAATTCATCTGTAATAATATATATTAGAGTTCCTTGGTATAAGTACAATATATATAAATACAACATAACTAAATGGTCTTCGCCTCTTCGGTCTGCGAAACTCGATACTCAAATAATGATAACCTATAATACCTTTACGTTATAGACCTAGGTATACTACTACAGTACTACTGCCTAGGTAAATACCAAGGTATACTACCATTATAGGTATATAGTATATTTTACTGTTATCGTCTATTTCATACTATCTGTTGACGTATTTAAATATTTTGTTGTTTTCAATAAGAATTCATTGAAATGTCATCGTAGTACACGAGTACACCTGCACGTCATAATCGATGTCGTGTATCGAAACTGCTAAATAACTCTTGCATTACAATATCTATAATAGAAACATTTGGGAATCGCTGCCGTATAGTAGTGCCCGATGAATAGAACTGAAGATTGCATAATAAGTATACCTACTACGTTATAATATTTCATTATAAGAATTATTAAAATGAATACAAATAAAATTAATATAAAACACGTTTAACTAGTGTGTCGCGCGTGAAGTCTTGTGTCACGTGAACTTGAAACATATATACGCACACCGGTTTTGAGCCCTAGTCCGTCCACAGACATTATACAGATTAAAAATCCTTACCAGATAACACGTTTTACGTTTTACTCGTCGGCATACCATAATATGCAGTTGGAGGATATTCGTAAATAAAAAAAAAATAAAAAATTGTATTTATGAATATTAATAGCGTAATCCATTATAGTATATACGAGTAGGTACCTATATATATATATATAAGGTACGGGAATTAAAGTGTGAATTGACGGTTACGACGAGAACGACGTTTTTGTATAAGTAACAATAAATGATTTTCCAACGACAAGTTATGCCTCGTCGCATTATCATAATCCGAACCGCTGGACCTGGAAATCCTAACAAACAAATCCAAGGTCCACATAGCACAACAATCATTCATATAGTATATTGTAATCGTATATCGTTATAACGATGATAAAAATAATATATTATTTTATGCGCTTAAGGGTTTGAGTAGTAAACATTTTTTTAGATATTTTAATATGCATAGGTATGTGTACCTGTTTTAAAATGAATAATATATAATATAACCGTCTTTATAATACTATAATTTCCTTTTCAAAACTCCAATTATTAAAAACGAAACTTGAAAAAAATATATATCAGCATTGGAATCTATAGGATAACCTCAGAGAAGTAGTAATTTTTTTAACGTGTAACGAGAAAAATCCACAGTGAAAATAAACTATATAAGTGAAATATTTTATTTTTTATTGTCATTGATTGATATATTATACGAGTATAACTGTATAAGGTTATATTTTGAATAGAATACAAAATTAAAAAACATATAAGCACTTTTAAAATTAAAGTGGAATAATCAAAAATGTTTATTATAGCCAATGAAATTTGTTATTATATTCAATGTTCATATTATATTATACATTAACATACAGCAGCAGTCGAACAACTCTCTCCGAAACACACTTACGAAGTTATATATATGTGCACCTCTCGAATTACAGACTTTTATAGAATATACAATTTACGATTATACAAAATTCTGTCAATTTATATTTTTTAAATTATAAAAATTAGTTCACCTGTCCATGACCATATCCGGCATTAATTTTTGAGGGTTAGGTGGGGGGTTATGAAGATGTAAATTGTAATCATTAAATACACACATTTAACATATTTACTCGTACTTAATTCTAACATTTATACGTAATAATAATTTTCTGGATGATTTTACAAATTGACCCAATTCCGAGTCAACATTTATTTTCTTGTGAACTATAATTAAAACTGCTATCTAACCTTTGGATGAGAGTCTGACACTCTGACCAGTCCAATTCCTTAGGTGACTTTTTAATTGTTTAAAATATCAAAATGTTGGAGTTGATGTTGACATAGATAGTGTAACTAATATTTGTAGTAGTTTATTTATAGTTGAAAGTAGGATTGCACTAATTAACAAGCCCAACGATGGCTGTATTTAGTGACTTTTCTTTTTAACAATTCCATATTTATCAATCACTCAGCTTCGAATTTATTAGGCCCCGTTAAGATGTTTGAATAAAAATATACACAGTCACTATGTATTTTTACGTAGTTATATATAAATTTATAATATAGAATACATATTTTCCATTTAACAAAATTTACAAAATTCCATTTATATATAATTTAGATTATTACTTAAGTATCTATATTCTAAATAACATTTTTATAATATAATATTGTATAAATCCTAATTGTAATTTAAAATTTATAGACTCCTATATAAATACAATTAAAACTATAAAGTATACTTGGATACTCAAAATATTTGATCGATTTTGCCAAAATATCAACTATCGGTTTAACAAAAAATAGTCAGATAAACAGCCCGATGCTTTTCCGAAAAATTTGGTAGTTTGAGGGTTCAAACTTCAAATTACCCCCAAATTTAAATAAAATGGTGAATATTTTTATATTATTTATATACTTACCTGTTTTTACATAAATTATTATGATATTATTTTAAGTTAGACACTAAATTTTTAAGTTAAAACCACCACCAAAATGAAATCGCCCCTGACCTAAATATAAAATATACATTAATGATAATCGATAAAAGTATAGCATTATTATATTTTACTTCAAGAATTGAATTATTATTATATGCCACACGTCCACACAGATAGCATATTTAGTAGCTACCAATTTAAGTACTACCAATTTTTGGTAGTATTTTTTTCCCAAGAAAAACTCTTGAGAAATTTACAAGATAAGCTAAATAAAGTACCTACTAGACGTAATTTGTTATCGAAAGCATACACTATTTATGGTAATCAAACCATTATTTCTACCCGAAGAAGTGTCTTCAGGCATAAAAAAAAGAATATTATAATATTCAATTCCACTAAATATTAAAATTTTAGAAGCTTATAAAAAAATTTGTCAGTCACGATTTTCAAAATATTTCTATATTAGACTATATAAGTAATCGATATAAGATTTCGATAAAATTGTCAAAACCAATAAACCCAAAATTGCAGGAAATATTAAACATTTTTGGAAAAAAGTTCAAAGCTCAATACTTTATCAGAAAATCAACCAATCGTTTCCAATTTTTTTTTCTTTATTGAAGAACACCAATGTTGATACTGAAAAAAGTTTCAAGCCCCTATGATAAAAATCTTATCATGATATAAATCATATAATTCCCCAAGAAAAAACTTTAGAAAAATTCGAATAATGCTTATAATGCTTATAATGCTACAGGTATACTAAAGGTAACAATGACATTATTTCTTATTTAATATTTATTACCAATTACTATCCGAAGTAGATACTACAAAACGATTAAATTGTAGAATGTGTGTTAAATTTAACTTTTCATTATATTTAACTGTATAACGATTATTTTGCGTATAACTGTATAAGTATGCTTAGTTTAAACCTTGTTATTTTTCAAAAGTATATCATATCGTATAATAGTCGATGAATTTTCGGGGTGAAGGGGTGAACCCGGAAACCCCATACTTTGAATACGACCATGCAAATATACATTGATACGTACCGAGATTGTATTTATGGTTAAAAATATACAAATATACCTACACCATGTCCGATAATTATTGATATATTATTATATTTTGAAGAAGCACTAACTATAATAATATAATAATTTATTATAATGTAAATTTTTACAAACCAACAAATTAGTCATTTAAAACTTTTTACTTTGCGTTTTTTTTTTTTAAATAAGCAAATGACACATCCTCTTTCCTTTCAAAACTAGACGTTGTTTATTGTACCTTATAATTTATATAAATATATATATTTATATAATATGATATTATGGATAAACTATGATTAATAACCATTCCTTTTATTTACACTACAACCTTCAAATGATTAAAAATGAAATTAAAAATAATAATAGTGACGTTTAGTTGGTTACCTATATGATAATATTATGATATGATATATTATAACCTCATACATCACAATCATACGATTAATTGATATTAAAATAATATATTAACATACCTACGTATTAAATTTTTAAGACATTTTGTATAGGTACTTTTGAACATATTAGTTGTTTTTTTTATTACGGAAGAAGAAAATAATTCATATAGGATTATTATTTTAAACTGATGTTTTTTAGTTACTCCGATGTTAAATCATAATAATACAGGTGCGAGTGATCAAATAGAGATTTATATTACCCATCGGCATATCCGATTTAATCTAATTATAAAAACTATCGACTAATTATCTGGAGTTTAGAATCTTGAGATATTGATATGATCAACCAACCGAGTTGGACACTCGGATATGTTTGAGAAGACATAGTTAACACACGCATTATACAAATATATAATAACTTTATTTAAAAAAAAAAAAAAAAAATGGCATTTCTGAAGTTTTTTCAAGAAAATTAGAATAAAGTGTGAATGAATAAAAACATGAAATGGAGTCGTCGGTTGTTTTGTGCGATAAGAATAAAAAATATATATGAACTGAATTAGATGAAGTAATTAAAATAAAAAAACTTGGAACCAATGTTTATCATATCGGACGAGTAAAACTGAATGAATGCGTTTAGCATGAAAAATATCACTTGATCAATTGATTTCAAACACATACACCTAGTACTTACCCGGTTAACTTTATTATAATTATTTAAGATAAAAAATTAATAATAATATTGATGAAATAATTCTTACATTACGTATACACACATATAATATAATATTATAACTACTATAATTTCCTCGTCAAGACTACGAATGTCTACTACCTACACGACTAAAACATGGACAATGTTAATGATATTATAACTGTGATAAGTATAGGTAATAAAATAATTGTTTTAAAATGTAAATGTGGATATTTATATTTTATTATATAATCAGTCTTGTAAAGGTTACTTTTTTTTTTTGAAATGCGATTTAATATAGATAAAATAAATACAAATACATTTTCAATATAAATTTAAATATAAGTCATTTTCAAATTGCAATATAATATAATATGTAACTAATAACTACTTACTAAAAGACATACATGTTTTATTAATTTTCAATAAAAATATATAATAAAATAGTATTTTTCATAACTATCAAATATTAATTATCATCATGTCATTATTTAAACTCATTTTAGTCGATGCAATTCTGCAGGATATTCTAATATAGTGTTCGCAGTGGCGCCCACAGAATTTTTGTAAGCCAGTGAATTCAATAATAATACACCCAACCACCCCAAAAATTTATAAACTTCATCTACCACAATCAAAAGTATATATATATATATATATATATTAAAAAGTATTGTAAACATACCTCACCCCTTGTAGGGTTCCAGTGCAGTTGCAGACGTTGCAGTACTTGGTAACCCAAGTGGGTACCACAGAGTGGTCGCGGTCGTATCTACATAATGTTGCGATATCTATACTTATATACATTTTTAATTTACCAAGATAATTTGTTTTATTAAAGATTTACGAAAGATAGGTAGGCGGAGACAGTGGCGGATCTACGAGGGGTCATATCCCCCCGGTAGTTAAAATAAAGGTTTTTTGTAATATACATTTTATGTCTATATATTAATAAAGTTTACCTATACACACACATACCTATGTACACAGATATTTAATATCCCCCCCCCCCTGTGAGAAAAACCTAGATCCACCACTGGGCGGAGATTTTGCAAAGATCAGTGGAGTCCTCGAATTTATAAATAATATAATAAATTAATATTTTATACTTATACATTTATACTATATTATGGTATATTAAAATAATGCATACGTTATTTATATGTTAGAAATGCATAAAAAGCGAATTTGCATTCATTCTCAGATCTCATGAGTTTACGGTTCATATTTTTAGCGGATCCAGGACCTATGGTAAGTAATAATTACACTTTGTAACATCACCGACGTGTTTTCGAGTAAAAAATAACTTATTCACTTATCTACACATAAGTAAGTAGGTACAAGTTCTTAATACGGGTATTATACATACCTATATATGATTCGTATATAATACTATATACACATTTCGTTTATATTACTATAGGTATAAGTATAAACACTTTAAATTGTGATTATAACTTTTTAATGAATATAATAAACATTAACTGCTTATATACTGGTTTGAAAACTTGAACCGCACGTTGTAGTGATACCCAAGCCTATGAATATACAAAGTGATTCTTACCAAACTCCGTTTTTTCCAATAATTATGATTTATGTATATTTATTACAAGAAAGTTATTATAGTAGCAGGTAAGGTACTATAGGTAATAGATTAGGTTATATTTTGTTGTATTTTATATTTTTATGTTATATTTTGCAAAATATTAATGATTAGGGGTAAAAAATAGAGTGGATGTGTTAGGTTAACCGTCCTGTAAATATATATAAAGAAGTGTACCTACATAAGTCATAAATACACATTAATAATATGAAAATGTCGGAGACTGTAAACAGAGTGAACAGAATTTCATATTTTATATTTAAAAAAAATGGGAATGCCGATTTTAGGCGTTCCTCCTTCGTCCCTTCGGTCCTCGGAGAAATTAGTGGTTTATTATAATTAAGATTTGAATGCAATAATATTGCATTAGAAAATACGATTCTGAGCGAAACTCAATATATTATAATACACTACACTAATAATTCATTCCAAAATTTTACCTCACTTGTATACTACCTATGTTAATACTTAAAAATTTTTTCAAATTCCTACGATCAAAACTCAATTAATTATCACGAAATTAAAAAATTTTAAATGACGGAAACCATAATTTTGCCGATTTTCTGCCATTTTTTGGTAGTTTTTCCCCTCCCAAGGAAAAACTTTTGAGAAATTAGAAAAATGAGCTAAATAAAGTACCAACTAGACATGATTTGCTACCGAAACCATACTCTACTTGTAGTAATCGGGCCATTATTTCTACCCGAAAAAGTGTTTTCATACATCGAAAAAAAAAATCTTTGTAAAACCAATACATTCGTCGTTTCGCTCAGAATTTAAAAAAGTAGACATAGATTTTCACACATGATTAGACATAAGTTTCCATTTGATTTTCAAATATTCATCAACATGTCAAAGGATGATTAAAATTACGAAATCATTAAATAGTTTAAGATTATACAAATTGAAGTTTTTAATAATTCGCATACGAGAAAATTGCTGAAACATAAAATGTTGATCATCATACATTCAAACCTAATGTGATTGAAGTATAAAAAAAGTATGTAAAATGTAGGTATATAGTTTATGTATTAATATAAAAAACTAAAATCGGACAAAATGCTATTTTGAAAGAGTTCAAAAGAAAAACAAAATTAAATATTAAAAAACGGTTCAAGGCGAGTGGCTCGAACATTGCTAAAAAAAAATAATCAGGTTTTATCCATAATAACTGGTCGAGCATAATATAGCAATTCATATATATATATATATCATAGGTAATATATATATACCTGTCCCGTTACAGGTACAGGGTGTAACCTAATTGACCAATAATTTCTTCTATATTTATATTTAAAACTTGCAAACTATAATTACCTACCAAATTATACACATTATTTCACACAAACTTAAAATAAATAATTCAAATAAAAATAATCTTCGTGTTTTTTATTTATATAAATAAAAAAGGGCATGATAACCTACGTTGCATAGAGAATACTCAATGGGAATTTTAAACTATAAATTTTGCATTATTAAAAAAGTACAATAGAATACAAACAAAATATTTTAAATATTGTGTTAGATTACACCGATAAAACAAGTAAACCAAACGATTTCAAATTCGATGAGACACCCTGTACATATCCTCATTTGGGCCATATGTACCTATATACAAACACATTAAAGGAACTACAACAAACGCCCAAAGCCGATATTATTATCACAGCGTTATGGCAACTTTACGTTTATTAGTATTTCAACACATTTTACACCTAAATGTGCATAATATATATAAAAGGATAATTAGGGCAAGGTTTTTTTAAAAAAAATAACTATGTATTTTTAAAATGTCATGAAAAACATTATTAATCTTAAAAACAAATAGTAAATAATTAATAAACGCATAAAAAACTAGAAGAGTGCAACCTCAAAATTGTATGTTAATTTTTAAATCATATTATATTTCAATATTTTACCATTTATATACAAAATACTTTTTAAATGAAATTATAGTTTAAACGATAGGTACATAATATTATCATTAATTATATATTTTAGTATGTAAAAATTTGTGTACATGGTATACTTATAAAAGTAAAATGTCTCAATTTTCAAATTTATATTATAATATACCCTCTGTATTTTTTATGACTACATCAATGTATTAACTTAGTAATATTATTTTTTACCTGAAGTGAAAGTGTAAATCAAATAGCTTAAATAATTTTAAAACAAAATATTTTATTTTAAGTGTTTGAAATATTTTCAATATCAGAACAAAATGTTTGTATACTCAATACATCATTGTCAAATTCACCAACTGAAATTATCGACCAATGACCATAATATACCTAACGATTACATTATAGTACAATTGACTAATGTAGGTGCATCTAATAATACCAATTAATTGATATTAAATACTTCAATAAATCAAATCAAATGTCTTTAATCGATATACTTTTATGGTTTTTTTTTTTAAATTAAAAAGCAAGTACCTTTTTAAAATTTATAATATATTATTATTAATTAAATAGATACATTTTTTGGTACCTACATACTGTACATCAGTGTGCCCAAACATTTCCCTCAACAAGCCAAAAACATAATACATAATATCTATCACATTAAAATATAATGAAGACAAACCAAAAATATTAAATTTATATTTTATTTTAACCATGTTTTAAGATATGTAAATTGTATTTGTTAGTTTCACCCTAATGAAATTTGGATAACTGATATGCAACATAACCTAGAATTTAATTATTTTGTTTAAACAATTTTCTATACTAAATGAAGTTTGATTTAAATTTATTTTTATCATACAATTAAACTAGATATAAAATTTAACATTATAAAATATTTTCATATTTATTAAATGCTTAATATTTATTTTTCGTTATAAAATATGTTACTAAATTGAAAATATACAACATTAAATAAAAAAAAAAAATTAACTAATAACTAATACATAGTATAAAATGTAATTTATTTGTTAACAAAAATGAAAAAAACTAGTTATAACAATAATGATAAATCACAGCGAAACTTTTACATTGTAAGGAGCGTTTTTAAATAAATTTGACTGTCCATATCCAGTTATGGACATACATTCTAAATCGACAGTATCAATTTGTGTAATATCAACTGGTTTACAGCCAGCCATATAAACAAATTTAACACTTAAATGTTTAATTCTATCAATGCACATCTGAGTAATTCTTGGGTTGTCAGCTAATGAAAAATGCTGTAAATTGCCAGCAGATTCCAAACAGCTACATAATAAATCCAAGTCTTCATCTTCAAGATCAAGACTAGACACATCTATTGAATGAAGACATTCTGCTTGATTACGTTCCAAAAACATGACACATTCTCTCAGCACCATTGATGAGCCTGTATTGCGTACATTCAAATGCTTTAAACGCATTGGGTCAAGTCGTATGAAGAATCCAGAAACTCCAGTACGTCCTAACATATTGAAGCTTAAGTCAAGTTCTTCTATATTGTCCAAGTATAACTCAGATGCATGATCGTAACAATCATGGTCAATATCTATATCTCGAAGAAACAAAGATCTTAAATTTGTAGAGTGTTGAGTTATTAAACGAAGATGTGCTAAACCTACGTTGGTGATAGGGTTATGGCTGATATTAAAAGATTCTAGATTGCTTAAACATTTATTATCAGTCACTGTTGTAGCCCAGTATTCTAATCCTATAGCACTAATATTATTACAACTTATATCTAATTTTATTAACTGTTGAGAATTAGACAAGTATTCTGATAACAATTTCATTCCATTGTCTTCAAGTGCCACACCAGACAAAGACAGTATTTGCAAATGTTGATAATGACATGCTACATTAAGTGCTACATTCAATATATTAGGCATTACTATAAAATCAGACATGTCTAAAGTTCCAGTTGCCTGTAGAACATCTAAAAGTTGAGATATATTTTCATTAACTGTAGTTTTTGATTCTACACAAGAATTTTTATAAGTTTCAATTAGAGTTTCTGTATTCCAACCTACAATATTACCCAAAACTTCTTGTAACCCATAAACTAAATCAATAGGATCATTTTCATCTAATAATGCTCCATCATCTGTAGTCAAATTTAAAATTGGATTGACACCTTCAATTTTTTGATAACGTCTCGAAGCTTCAGTAGATAGCCATTTTAAGTTTATATTGTCTTCACTTGTGGGAATCGGTACAAGAAATAATCTATTTTCAATACGCACTTTAATTGTACAATTGATATTTTTTACAATATTGTCTTTTTTTGATGATAGAAATATTGAAGCTGAATTTGATTCATCAATATTGTGTGAAGTATTTTTTAAACTTACAAACCCTTGATGTTCCAATTTACTTTGGTGATTTTTTTTCTTACTGGTAGACAATGTTATAGGCCTATACTTATTCTTGATTGTTTCTGTTTGTCTAATTGAAATACAATTCATATTATCAGAATCTTCATCAGACCCTTGAATAGAACTTTGAACATCTTTGTTGGTCTTAAAATCCAAAATAGAATCTGAAAATGTATTATCTTTATGCCAATTATCATCTTCATCTACAAAGTTAATTTCTTTGATAGGTGATATGGGTTGATTTTGTTTAATCATGTCACTACAATATCTTTTTTTTGGCTTATATAATATATCTTCTTCTAACCATTCATCAACTGAATTTTCAACTAAAGGCGGTTGAGGAATTGTGCATTGTATTTCATTTTCTCGGCGTCTTTTATTATGATTTCTTAATTGACCAATTGTTTGCTTATAGTCTTCTGCAGCGCCAGATATATTTATATCTTCATCTTCTAATTTTATATTTTTTTCATGTTTCTCTAATCTATCTAATTCCTCAATAATTTTATATTGTCTTTTTGATCTTTTGTCATTATCAGGTATTATTCCTAAATATTGATTTGTTGGTAGTTGTTCATTTTTAAGTATTTCTTCCACATCAGTTAACGGTACTGGAGGCGTATGACCAGCTTTCCGTAAACATTCGCTGAGATGATCAACAATTGACCAAAAATGAGCAAGTTTATTTGAATCTAACTCTTTTTTTTCTTCTAAAATCACTCTATTACGACATGCTATTAATGAGTCAAGTGGTGTTTCACCATTATTGGTTCTAACTAAAGGATTTGCACCTCTATCTAATAGGCAATCTATAACTTCTAAATGACCGCAGGCTGCAGCATCATGTAAAGGTGTGATACCTTCACAGCATGGTCCACCACGATTATTAATATCAGCACCATAATCTAAAAGTACATTTACTATATCAACATGTCCATAATTGCTAGCTTCATGTAAAGCTGTCCAACCCAAAGCATCGCCCGCATTTACTGAATGTCCTTGTTTTAATAAACTTGTAACTAATTTTACATTGCCCTTAGCACAAGCTGGTATAATAGGGGTTTCTCCTTTTTCATTTTTTTTCTCTGGTATTGTTGGTTGTTTATGCCTTTTTCTTTTTTTATCATCGTCTTCTTCATCAATATCAGAAATATTGCTTAGTGAAACATCGTCCCAAATATCTGGAACATCTAATTCATCTTCAACTAATTCTGTTTCATACTTCATCAGTTTATTTAAATCACTTGTCAGCTCATTAGCTAATTCTGGGCGATCTCTATCTTCAGCTAAACACTTCATTCCTTTAACCTGAAATATATTTTCTATGTTATAAAAAATTAAAATTGTATATTTTATTAAAACACTTTGACAATACATACTGCTGATAACTGAAGATGACCATCATAATTTGTTTTTGCTATTTGTAAAGCTCTTTCATAGATTGACCAAATCTTATCAAATGAATCATACTGAGATTCCATAACATCAGCAATATTTAATAATGTTTTACAAGTCTCAATACTATTATTGTTATAAAGATTCAATTCTTTATTAAAATATTCTAATGCTTGGTAATACTGTTTGTTGTCTTTGTATGTTTGTGCAAGTGAAACATAACTAGGTATTAAATTTTTATCAGTCATACCACAACGCTCAGAATTTTCCAACATTTTCTTATAATAAGTAATTGCTTTTGAGTATTTTTTCAATGCTACACAAGCATCTCCCAATTTTTCATTTAACTGCCTTCGTTGTTCATAATCTACTTGTGATGCTATTAATAAACTATTTTCAGTTTGACACATAACAACAATTATTTTTAACTTTTTTTTTACTTCTTCAAATTCATCTTTTAATGGGATTTTTAGTTTATAAGCTTTTATCATTACACGTTTAGCAGTTTGATAGTCATTTATATCTATTAAAAGATCAGCTTTTAAGCTTAAAAGTTCTGTTCCAATATATTGTTTGTTTGAAAGTCTAGAAGCTATTTGAAGACCTTGATCAACACATTCAATTGCTTTTGAAAAATTTTCTTGTTTAGAATATAATGAACTCTTTATGGAATAACACTTACAAAGTTCTTCATTCAAATCTGCATCAGAACACAATTTTATTGCTTTATTTATATACTCTATTGATTTATTAAGCTCACCAGCCGATTCATTACAAAGACTCAAGTTAAGATAAAGTCTAGCTTTCATTTCAGATAATGTTTTTATTCCCACTTCTTTATTAAGTGTATTACATACCTCTAAACTTTTTATATAATATTTAACAGATGTCTTTAGAGCATCCGATTTTTTGTATTCCTCTTTGTTATCGAATGTTTCAGATCGTAAAAAATGAGTACGACCCAATGTAGCCAAAGCTCTTTGCTGTTCGACAGTATCGTTTTTAGACTTTGATATTTTCAAATGAACTTTTTGATGTTTAATAGCATTTTCAAAATCATTAAGATAACAATACATTTCACCAATCATTCGATTTGCAACTGCCAATCTAATTTCATCACCACAACGATTAGCTGCTTCTTCGCATTGTTCATATTGACTTAATGCTTGTTGATAATCTTCTTGGTTTACATAAATATCAGCTAACTCTTTGCAAGCATAATAAAGATTTTCAAAATTATTTTCTAAGAATGCTTTTTCTTTTTTCTTTAACCATTTTCGTTCTTCCATATTATTCATTTTACTTGAAACTATAAATTATAAAACAAAAAATTAGGTATTATGAAATATAAATTTTTAGAAATATTTTTTATTAAACACATTATTAGAATAAAAATGTAAGAACATTTACAGTAACTTGTCTAGCTGTAATAACTTTTTGGAAAGATAGTATTGTATTAATATTTAGAAAGTTATAAATCATAACAATTAACAATATTGTGTAAAAAAAGTTTTAAAAACAAAACTAAATTAATTTTAATAACATAATGTACTAATTATTAATTTTTGAATAAAGTTGGTACAGCAAAATATCAAAATCGATTATATTATAAATTTTACATTTTTACAATACTAAACACTTCAAAAACAAATATCACCCTCAATAGTACTATTTTCTATAACTATATGTTAATTTTGGAGCACTTAGATATTTCATTGTTTCTATTCTATTAATTATCTTCTATAAATGTATAGAATTTTAAAATTAATAATTAACCACTCAGAAATCAGAAGAAAATAAAGAAAAACCCTGGTTTACATTTTATAATATACAATGGATATTAATTATATACCTACTTACCAATATAGGTATAATTAATACCTTTATACAATTTAACAAAACAAAATACCTATATTATATGTATAATAAAATTAATTTGAATTAAATGTAAATGATATGGAAAGTTTTTATTGAAATAATATTACTTAAATTATCAGAAAATTTAATATTGATACAACAAAAGATCGCAAAATACACAACTAAAATCTGTTAAGATAAATTAACATTTCTGTAACATGACACATTTAGTAGTTTTCGAATTAATATATTTATATGAAATTTATTACTTAAATACATATTAAATATAAAGTGATATAATCTTTATTTTTTAATATATAGATAGTTCAATTGTTTCTGTAAATATTTATGTATTTTTACATAAAATACACTAAACAATTTTTAGTAATTTACCTATTATGATAATTTTTTAAATTATATTGTAAATATTAAAAATTAAATTTAGTTTTTATAAAAATAAATTGGAACATTTAAATTTATAAAGATAATACTGACGATTGCATTTCTACTTTTATTATTATTATTATTTATTTCATGTTAAAGAAAATTCTATTTATTTATACATAACTTTCAACATTTTAAATCATAGTTGATAAATAGATATATATAAACTACACAAACTTAATAGTCTATTATCATAATGAATTTTATTAACCAGTATCCCGTACCATGTACCTAAATATGTTTAGTAAATTAGGCATCATGAGAAATGTATAAATTTATAACAAATAGAAAGTAAACATTCAAATCAAATAACAAATATAATATCTTGCATTTTGTTAAATAAATAATAATTTATATTATAGTATTTATTAATAATAATATACTCACAACAAATTAAGATTAGCAGTACATGTTTTAAATGAATTATAATATTAATTTGATAGTCATACTATATAGATTATGGTGGAATTAATTGAACAAATTCAAAATTCATTAAACCATGATCCTGACAACAAGTTAAAACATAAACTTTAACAAAAGTCAAATACTATTGATAGTCCATCCATAGTATTTGTAAAAGTTAAAATATGTAGTATTGACTATTAAGGATTCACCATTCATTCTTCAGTCTTCACTCATTCACTTGCCTCAGCCATCAGGGCTGTAAAATTATAAACAGTGTATTACTGATAAAGTGATAACTGATATCAGAAATAGGAATCAAGGCAATACTTCACAATAATTGTAGTTCATAAAGCACATAATTATAGGACAGATTATATGAAACAATTATGCACAAAATTTTTATGAGATTTTTGTATAAAAAGATAATCAAATCATGGAATAAATAATCGAACCTAAAAAGGAAATAAACTCGACTTTCACGTATGTACCTACTTACTTTTGAGAACACTGAACGATAGATTTATTGTCTATATATTAATAACTCATAATTGAAGTAGGAGGTACCTATATGGTAGTATATAAATATTAAATATTAAAATGTGTTTGTGAAATATAATTTTCATTAAAAACTAAAAGTTAATATCGGATTTAAGTAAATCATTTTGATATTTATAATTCATATACTACCAGTAATTATATTATAATACATACCACATAAAATTTATTTTGGTGAGAACAGTAAAGGGGGAAGGACACTAACCGACTAAATTTATGTTGCCAGAATAATATTGTTTTGTTTCTATCTTAAAGTTTCTGTAGAATTCTGTTCATCATGTTAAAATGGTTATAAGCAGGTGTAGGACATTTAAAAACTGATACGTTCAGATGAGACACGTCGTGTCTTCCAATTTAAGAATAACCGGACGCAAAGTACCTCACTGTCTCGTGAGTAAGCTCTTTAATTATGGATTCAGGCACGTACACAATAAAAAATTGAAGAAGTTTATTAACAACAGTAGATTAGAGTACACAAGTATTAAGTGATCTATCTACAAAATTTACTATAAATATCAAATTTTATAAGACACTACTGAAATTTTCAAAAAAATGTTGGGGAAGATTAAACACCTAAAACCCCCCATGTGTACTGTGTACATGCCTGGATAGATTATTTCATCTTTTTCAAGAGTTAGATATCATTTAGTGGTTTAAATCATAGAATAAGACTAATTGTTTAAATTTAAATGTTTAATGCATAAATTTGCAGTAAATAAGCGCCATACTTATCAATTTAAAACTATTGTGAATTTTTCTTCCATGATTATTTTTACTCATAAGTGATAATCGCAAATCCGTTATCATTTAAATTTTACAGTTTGCGATAAAAATTAAAAAATTATCTGACGTTAAACAACTTAATAATTACAAATAAATAAATAATTTTTGTATGTTTGTTTGTTTACATAATTTAGTACTTAACTATTAAAGCAATGAATAATTTTTTTTTTTAAATAAAATGACTATTGTACATAATGAGTTAACTTGGATTATTAATTTTTAATTTTACTATATTTTAAAAAATGAAGCAGCTTCGAAAAGTATCGATTGTGCCTCCAAATAATTAGTAAGAGGACATAAAAAGGTAAAACATTTTCAGAATTTTAAATGTAATAAATAATAATTAATTAGCAATTAAGTATAAAAAATATATACAAATTGTTATAAATATTTAATAAATAACAGATCTTGTATCTATATTATTAAATTGACAAATTTTGTTTATCTTATTTTTCTTGATACTTTTATTAATTATACTTTAACGGTTAAAAATAAAAATTCCAGTTCAGAATAGTATAGACTATGAATGAAATCATAAAATCCACTATCATAACACCTGTGGAATTGCTTTCTTGTTATATTTACTTTTCTAAATTATATTATAATGAATATATATATATATATAATAATATTTATTAATGATTGTAAATAATATTATTTATATAAATATATAAGTTTTATTTATATTTTACCTAAAATACTAAACTTTATTCGAATGAAAAAATATGAATTTCGTTAAACGTTAAAAAAAAAATTTTGAAACGATTAAATATTTAAAAATTATTAAAAACGTAATATATATATTTATTGTTCTAGAAAATTACCAATGTTGCCCTGCAAATCAATATTATTTGCTGATAGCATAGATGGCTATGAAAAATTGGAACCTTTGGGTAAAGGTGGTTTTGCATGTGTCTATCATGCTAGATGCCTCCGTACTGGTCATCAAGTTGCTATTAAGGAAATTGATATCTGGACAATGAAAAAACAAAATATGATTGACCGTGTACGCCAAGAAGTAAAAATACATAGTCAGCTTAAACATCCATCTATATTAGAACTTTATACTTTTTTTGAAGATTGTCAACATGTTTATTTAGTTTTAGAACTTTGTCATAATGGTGAATTACTCCAATATTTAAAACACAATGGTAATAAATTATCAGAAATTGAAGCTCGGTATATTATAAAGCAAGTGGTTGAAGGTCTTTTATATTTGCATAAACATAATATTGTGCATAGAGATATGACTTTAACAAATTTGTTATTAACAAAGGACATGCGTATAAAAATTGCTGATTTTGGTCTTGCTACTCAATTAAATTCTAGGGATGAAAAACACATGACAATGTGTGGAACTCCAAATTATATATCACCAGAAGTTGCTACTCGAAGTTCACATGGTTTAGAAACAGATTTATGGGGATTAGGATGTTTATTGTACACTTTATTAGTGGGACATCCTCCTTTTGAAACTGATGCAATTAAAAGCACTCTTACGAAAGTTGTCATGAGTGATTTTTTTTTGCCAACATATTTATCAAATAAAGCTAAAGATTTAATATATTGTTTGCTTAAAAAAAATCCAAGAGATCGTATAGATTTACAGGATGTGTTAAATCATGATTTTATGAAAGAAAAAATTATTCGTGATAGACCTTCTATGTGGATTCATCAGTCACAATTTACAGATGATAGTGGGTTCAACACCATTTCATTTAATAAAGAAAAGTGTAGTTCATCAACTGGTTTAAATTGTGTGCATCCAACTCATGGTATTGAAATTAAACATCAAACTAATAATTCTAACTTTAATTTACCATCAAATTTTCGAGATTTCCATTCAAATACAGAAAGCAATAAACAAGAATATTGCACGTCTAATATAATGAAAAGTATTCATAAACAGAGTAATAATTACCAAAATATGTACCAAATAGCTCCATCACAACATTCAGAAAATAGACAATTGGCTATATTTGATGATCAATTTTTACAATCATTTAAAACATTTCCTGAAACGAGTTCATCAAATAGAATGGCTGATCGTTTTACTACAGCACGCTTACAAAAACATAGACATAAAACAAAAAATAAAGTTTTAAGTATTTTAAACAATGGAGAAGTTTGTGTTGAGTTCATTAAAATGAAATCAAAATCCAAAGAAGAACGAGTTGTAGAAGTTATTCGTATTTCATCTGATGGTCAGCATATGGTTGTATATAAACCAAACAAAGATAGGGGAGTAGCATTACATACAGAACCTCCACCTATACCAGATAAAGGAGCTGATGAGGTATATAGTTATGAATCACTTCCTCAATATCATTGGAAAAAATATGCATATGCGGCTCAATTTGTCAAACTAATTGCTTCAAAAACGGCAAAAGTAGTTTTTTATAGTGATAATGCAAAATGTCTTCTTATGGAAGATGGAAAATCATTCGAAGCTCATTTTTATAATGGGTTTATGGTATCAAGTATTGGAAATGGAGACATAAAAATAGTAGTAAATGGAAAATCAAAACCGTTAAGTCAATCTGAATGTTTAGATGAAACAGAAAAAATTATTTACATTCAATTCAAAAAATATTATGAACACTGTTGCTTAGTTGAAAAAACTTTATTGACTCTAGACACAAATTCTAATAGTGGTGTTACAGTATTTCCAGTGACATTAGGAAGAAGACCTATAATAAAAGAAAAATGTGACACTCAATCAAATAGTATGACAAAAAGTTCATTTGTAATTAAATCTGGTGAAATATGTATAAATTATGGAGATGGATCACAAGTAAAGCTTGATACAACTACTGGTAAAGTAAAATGTGAAACCACTCATGGAGTAATAATGGTCTATGATCAAAAGGATAGACATCTATTACCAGAATGGGCAAAATGTTGTTTAAAACAAATTCCACATTTACTCAAACCTCATGAACGAACAGTAGAAAACTGGAAGTGGCCAAATAGATGAATAAAATTAATTTTATATTATGATTTTTAATTTTGTATTAAAGATATATTTACTAAAAATTAGTATTCTGAATTAGGTAATTTATTACCTAGAAATTAATGGTCTATGTTAGACAGTAGTGTAAAATTTGTAATTTTATAAATATTTTCATTGAAAATAACACTGACTTAAACTATATTATATATTAAGTTTATCATTAGTATAAGAAAAAAGTAAATAATACTTATTTATAATTACATAATTTAATTAAGTACATAATACATATGTATTTTTATTGTTTAAATGTTTATTAATAGAAAAAAATGACATTATAAATTAATTCTAATAATAAATATTATTATTCAGTCAGGAATAAAATATTTTATTAAATAAATATTTAAAAGTTTATAGTTTAATTTTGTATTTTTTTAACCTTTTTAAGTTTTAGACATATTGTTTTTGTACATACTACATATTTTTTGGCATAAAGTTATATTTTAAATTGTGTTATTATATTTATGTTTTATTTTTAAAAAAACACCATAATGTTTATAAACATAGAACAATATTTGTTATATATTTAGATATAAATTATAAATGCGTGTTTTTAAAAAACAAGTTATTGATTGATTTTTTAATCATTTCAATAAGAAACAATAATAATAAGAAAAAAGGTTATCCCTGGTTATTATGTATGAGGGTCAATATGCCTTTGTTTCTATCAATCAATAATCATGATAAATTTTGTCATAGTTTTATTTCTATAATATTAATATATTTATTTAATTAATTTACTGTTTAAATTTTAATACAATAATTTATAAATTGTATTAAAGAGATCACAGAGGGGTCCGGAAGGCTAGATATGTATAATCATACTAAAATTAAATTTAAGAAGTTTGAGTATAACCATTGATTATAGAATAGACTACTATAATCAATGGTATAACCACAGATTATATGAAATATATTGGTATAACCAATGTTCAAATGCAAATATCAAATCATTATAAATTTAAATATTAAAAATTCAGTCTTCACAATAAATCAATAATCACTATATAAAATATATCGAAATTTACAGTATAGTCAACTGTTGAAGCTGGCTGCTGGAGGAGCTCCAACCCCCGAAATTTTGAAAATTAAAACAATTGTGATTTATCAATCATTGTACAAGTTTGCCAATAGTGGAAGGTCTAGACATTTACAATTTATTATTTTTAATGCAAACATTTAGTAATAACATTGATTATAGAATAGTATTCTACTTGTATATTTTGTGATAAATGGTATTTAATGATACATTAAATATAATTTTTCAATTTTACTATAAGACGATGTTTATAATTTTTGATCAGAAGTAAATAATAAAGAAATTATAAATTATATTATATGCAAATTCAAATATTCGTTATAGACGAGTAAACGACCGTTGAAAAACCACCGTATCGAATTTTTTATTTCATTTCGAGCGGGCCGCGGCCAAACAAATGACATGGAACATTTGCGCGGATGGTCACACTGTAATTATTTGGCGTTACCCCGTCTTCCTCTTCACCGGAGAAACAAGAGACTAGAGCACGTCGAGAGCCGCCTGCAGCCATTTTCCCAAGCGTTAAACGCCCCGTCGTTGCCGGTACATTAAACGCTCGTCACTTAGTACGTCAGAACTGTGTACTTTCTACTTTTCCAGTTTCTTTACAGTACGTCGCAAACTTTGAATTGTTATTTATTTAAATTTTAATCATTACACATAAACAGTAACACTTCGCCGTCAATACACGACGGTAATCACATCATCCCATTTAACGCGTACCTGTCGAAAAACCACGGAAAAGATGTCAGACGAACAACCAAAAGAACAGACCAACGGCACTAATGACAACAATGGCGTCGAACAAACTACACAAGAAGAACAGGTCAAAGAAGATGACAGGTAATGTTTTGAACCGATTGGTTCGCATCGTATTAGTTGCGCGATTCAAAGTAAATAGTAATAGCAAAGTACATTTCGCGTGGCGGGATTATTGTTGCATCATTCGATTTCTGATGTTGACGTCTTGGCCAATTTGACTTGTTAAATCTCTCATTTTGTGATCGTCTACGTATTTTAAACTACGCTTTTATATCCATTTAAAAATGTAAAATAAATATCCAAATAAAATCGTTTGGCGATTTTCAGCTATGTAATAACCGGGAGAAAATAATTATCTATTACTAAATCTCCATAGTTATGACCTAATAAAAGCTATTAAAATAATTTATAATTATTAGCTAATCGACCGAATATCATGTTATTTATATTACAATCTCAATTTTATATTATACAAATTCATATTTACTAGTTTTACCTGACTGATGGTTGTACTTATATATTGCGTACAATAATAATTGTTCTTTAACCCAATAACGATCATTGGTATAAGATTTAAATGGATTTACATAATTTAGCTTTGTCTTTTGTATCTGTTGCACTGAAATTTTGTTAGTAGATACTTGATATGCAATTGAAGACATTGATAAATGTGCAAAATGGAATATTTGAACTATAACTTTTAAATTATATTAAAGTTATACAATTTACAATATTTTTTGTGAAGACATATTATAATATTAAATAATACTTATGTGGTATAATTTATACTTTTTTAAAATTCTTTTAATGTCTGGTTTATTTTTATATATTTTTTGGCATAATATTACGTTTTTAAAGTCATTAATATAAAAATATAGACTACCTATTATTTTAAATATGAATATTACAATTGTAGCTTAAAATTAAATTGTTATAGTTCACTAATTTTATACATTGTTTTTTTTTTTTTAATAGGTACTAATAAAATATTAGTAATTATTCTTTCCTATTATTTTTAATGAAATCCTAGTTTTTCTTTAAATTTATCCAAAAACCGCTTTATTATGACTTAATATTGTGATAGTATTCTTTTTATATATATGTATATATATATATACCTAGATTGTTATTTTAACTTATTATTATAAACTATCTTGCATTTATAAATGTTATTTTATCCTATCTTCTATGCATTTTTTTATTGATGCACCTGTAAATATTATAATAGGTACCTCTTATTTTAATTAAAGAACATTATGTATGTTTAATAATTTTAATGGTGTAGTACCTAATCCAAATTTTCCTCACAAATATTTATTTTATTTCACCATAACTTTGTATATAGATTGATATCCATTAATGATACTTATAGGTATTGTATAACATTTTACCAATAAAAAATATTTATTTTATTATAACTATTGAAAAATGTTTAGTAAGTATTTCTGTATTGGTCATAAAGAGACGCTACTATTAAATAAATTATTGTTTGATATTAATTTTTATTAGAGCATAGACATAGCCTTTAATATTGGATTATAACAGTTTTATGCTTAACTTAATTAGTAACTTACAATGAATTGGTTAGGATACCTGAATCAATTATTTATCATGTAACTTAAGTTATAACTTTGTAATTTTTTGTTTAATTTTTTAATTTTTATTAATGTTAACGTATAATATTTATATTACCTTATAATTGTGTTAACTTAATGAAGATCTACAAATTGACTTGCCTACTTCTCAAGGGTTACAAATTCTTCTCAATGGGCTTCAAGATCCTTAACTTTGGATGCAAACAAAATATTTTAACTATTATAAACACAATTTGTTCAAGCAGAAAAATTCATGTAAATTCTTTCCCGTGATAATCTGCGTCTCTTCAGGACCGTATAGGCCTATGTATCGATTACCTTTCAACGTGGTGTATAAATATGCGCAGGTGACGATCTTGTCATTCATTGAAGAACGGATGTGTAATTAATGGACACATAGTACAACAGGTATACATTTGACAATGGCTGACAGTTTTTAATGCGGAGACTGAGGCAGATTCATCACCTACCAAATGGTAGGAATCATTAAGTATTAAACTAAATAAATGGAGAATGAACTGTATAAATAAATTTAATAATGAATTAATAAAAATAAATTTTGCATCGAGTTTCAGTAATAACTGTTTTAGAGTAAATATTATATTGAAGTTCAAGAAAAAAACATTTGTGCAATTTACGTTACAGTTCTCGTCACTAAATAATAAACACATGATTCATTGCAGAATTTGTTGGCCTACTATTCTGTTTTAAACAACAATTATGGCCTGCTTGTATAGTATTTTTAAAAAAATAAAAATAAATAATAATTAAAAAAAATACAGATTAGTTCCAATGTAATTCTAATCAACTTTTGTATTCTAACTTATGGTTAAGTAAAAATATATATGATTTCTTTATTTTTTTATATTTTTATTTTTCTGGTAGACAATCTTCCTCATTCTCCTGGTAGTTATATTAACTATGTACATTATTTGTTTACTACAAATATAGTCAAGAAATATATGGTTGTGGGATAAAGTTATATACATTAAATAGAAAATCCAAAAAGTTGAATAAATATAATTTATTTTATTTTCTTGTAAATTTGTACGTTTATTTATGGAGTTTATCATTATCATGATATAATCATTTGTTTTATAATAAATTTATTTTTACCCATAAATCATCCAATTCATCTTGACACTCCATGACATCACACGTCTGAACAAATTAAGGGCTTGCAAATCGGGCGAAACAGTTGCCAGGTGTCAATATGAGTTTGTACATTGTCCAATAATAATACATTTTCAATAGAGTATCTGTAATTAAATTAAATTTATTTTCTTATATTGGTCAGCTTTTAAATTTGGATTTTTTATTTTTTAGTTTAAGAATTTTGATTAGCTGTAATTTTTTTTAACGATCATTAAATATTTTGTGTATTTTATTTATTATAATATTCACAAAAAAATTGGAATTTCATTTATTTGATATTTTTTACAAAAATGCAGCTATGAGAAATATATTAGTTTTATAGAACTTTCAAATACAATTCATGTTGAAATATATTTGAAAGTTTGTGTATAATTAAAGATCCTTTTATTTCATTTCAGTCCTAATATTCCATATATTAAATTTTTTTTTTTATAAATAAGAATAGTTGCTTAATTATATAATTAATTTGATGTACTTAATATTAATTAAAGATATTTAATGGGAAATAAATCAAATTTACAGTTTAAATAACCATGTTTTATATTTATATCAGAAAATTTAAAAAAATATATATATTTTAATATCAATAACTAATGTTTGTTTTATTGTTGTTTTTTTTTTAATTATATTATTAATTTTGTTGTTATTATAATTACTATTTATAAAAACTTACTATGATATATAATTACCTTATATTTGGAAAATAAATGTGTCATTTATCTGGTATGGGGTTTGATCAATTTTATTTTTATATTAATCTTAAATATCACAATCTTAAATTTGATTAATTCAAATTCCTTGTCTTAATTATATCCCAATTCTAATTAATTTTTTTTTAATTTATTATATTGTCTAATAGTATTTTATTTTATTTAGGAAATTATTTGTCGGTGGCTTAAGTTGGGAAACTACAGAAAGTGAGTTTATTTTTCTTGTTAACTTAAATTGAATAGTAGTTACATATGTACATAATATGGCATATATTTTACATTTAAATTATAATATACTCGGAAAGAAAAAATGTATAACCTAGTTTCTAAAATAAATGACATGGGATATGTAAATATTTCATCAATTGTAGGAACAATTAAGAGAGGTCATTTAGAGATGTTAAGAGTTATTATGGAAATAAAAATAGAGGCAAGATGAGTGAAGAAAAGGTGGATAAGTGGAACAGAGTAATTTGAAAAAAGTATAAAGAAGGTATAAATGGATAAAATTTGTGGAGTTGTAGAACTAGGATAACTGATCAGCTGAATCTGTACGATTGAGGAATAGGTCAAAGAAGATAACTTATTTTAACAATATTGTTCATGGAATATCAATAAATTTAAAATAAAATTTGTTTTATTCTTTTAACTTCAAACAATTTATTTTATTTTACAGAGGAATTAAAAGAACATTTTGTTCAATATGGAGAAATTACAAACATAAGTCTGAAGACTGATCCAGCTACAGGTCGTTCAAGAGGGTTTGCTTTTATAATTTTCAAATCAGTTGATGGATTAAATAATGTAAATTACATTGTTTTATATGTATTTATTTATTTGTATGATTTATTGTATTTGTGGGGTAAATAGGCATTTGCAGCAGGTGATCATGTTATTAATGGCAAGAAAATCGATCCTAAAAAAGCAAAAGCAAAACAAGAAAAAGTATTTGTTGGGGGATTACCATCTGATGTTACAAATGATGAAATTAAAGAATTTTTTGGAAAATGGGGAGTTATTGTCAATTTAGAAGTTCCCTTTGATAAAATGAAAAATCAACGTAAAGGTTATTGTTTTATCACATATGAATCGTCAGATAAAGTACAAGATTTATTTAAAACTGCTAAACAAACTATAAAGGGCAAAGAAGTATGTATACCATTTATTTATATATATATATATATTCTATTATAAAATTTTATTGATTTAATTGATTGGTGTAGGTAGATGTAAAAAAAGCCGCACCCAAACCTGCTAATCCATATGCTAACCCGAAAGCAATGAGAGGACGAGGAGCAGCTCGTGGAGGTAAATCAGTTATTTATTACTAAAATTATTACTGGTTAAGTGTTAATTTATGGAACTAAATTTGTATTACAAACACAAAAAAGTTAAAAAAATTTACATATGCAACAAGATCAGAATGTAGTTCTTTGTGTAATGTATGATAAATCTATCTGCTGCTTTGTGCTTTGTTCAACAAAATGTTTTACTATTTCTCATTTTTATAAATTCATATTACATGATATAAGTTAATAGTCTTAAATGAAAAAAAAAAATAACAATGCATGTTTCATTTTTGCGTGTATATTTATATATACAAATTTTGTAATGTTACCAATTTTTTTTTTATATTTATTAAAATTATAATCTGGGTTCGATTATCAGCTTTACAATATAGGTTCCTAATTTAATTTCTACCTCATTAAAAAAAACAATAGATTAGTGGACCGGCAGTCCAAGCCAACCCTAACCTGCTGGTATATTCTTTATAGCTTCATATACCATTAGAACTTCTAGTAGCTTGATATCTTTGCTATTGATTAATATTTTGTTTTGTAATCAATGAATTTTTGTTTATAATTGGACAAATAGAATATTATTATTTGTTTTTATATTTTTACTTATAAATATATATATATGGACATAACGAGGTTTCTTAATAAGAAAGCCTTAGACCTAATATATATAATTTTTGATATTCACACTTATAAAAACTAAAAATGGCAAAATATTTTAGAGAGGGCTAAAAGTGGTAATATGGCTTGGCCATATTCAACCCCTTCTAGTTATGTCCATATATATATATTGATTTTAAATTAATAATTATACATTTAAAATCATATATCCTATTTTGTATTGTGTCTTAAATTGCTTTTATTTAAAATCAAGAATAGTATATTTTAAGAGTTGTAGGCAATTCTATAATTGAGTTGATAAACAATACATTTTCAGAAGAAGTTTTTATTCCAGAGTTTAAAGGTAAGTACAAATAATGGGATAAACATAAAATAATATGGGTACTTGTATATGTGTAGTTTACTTGCTTTTTTTTTAAATGTTTGTCTTTACTAATTGCCAGAGTAAACCTTTTTTGTCGCTTCATTTTTCTAGCAAGTTAATCATAATACTTTGTATCAATGAAGTGTAACCATTTTTAAAGTTTTTAAAAAGTTACTTCAGAAGCACGAATTACAGAATATTAATTTTTCTTTATGCTTCAGTTAGTAATTAAACTATTGATTGGTGAAAATTTCAACAACAGAAAATAACCAGTAACTAATATACATCATTGTTAGTCTTTTAGTAAAAAAATAACTTGAAAGTCAAGGGTAAAATATTGATTTGTTAATGGTATAATAGGGTTATTACTTATAGTTTCCTTATTAATAGTTATGCTGAAACAAAAGGTTTAAATAAATTTTTTTTGGAAAAATATTTAAAAAATAATATGAAATTTATAAAATGTGAAAAAATGTTTAATTGGATTTCAATTTTTTTTCTAAATTAAAATTAAATTACCTAAATTTTTGAAAATAAAATTATTTTTCACCTTTTTTGTTTCAGCATATGGGCCGTATGCTGCACCATACGGGACATATGGAGGTAAGCCTTATTTTCTTTAGAAAAGTATTTTTTTTATATATATATAAGTTTAATTTATAATTTAGAAAACACTAGATATAATTTAATTTATGTTAATTAATTTTCATGTGAAAATATGTGTCTACTACTTCTGTTCACTATTTTTCAATAATGTAGATAGATCATATAACACAGATCTAATAATATTGATCATCTGCTTAGTTGTTATTTCAAGGGTTATTAATTTTAATCATAATTATTGTTTTTGATAATAGGTTTTAATTAATATTCAACTGCTTATACAGGGTCCTTACATGGGAAACTCTTGGTTTTTAAATAAGTGTAAGTTATTAATAAGTAAAGCTTACTATATGTCAAATTAAATTAATTAATAATTAGTTTTAAATTAAATCTAAAGTTTTTTTTGTAGTATATACCTTCGAAAAATATATCAAGATGATGACAGTTTAAAAAATTCATGATCATGTCATTGTTCTTTGAACTTTCAAATTATGTAAGGCAACCTCTGTTGCAAGAACTGATTAATTTTGTTTCTAATCATTTTTTTTTAAATGTTGTAAACTGTGTGGTATGCTATTTGGGAGGTAGGAGAAATTGGTCCCTACTTTTCTAAAGAAGACCACCCTGCGTCGGTCATTGTGAATTTTTTATTTCTGGACTTTTCAGCCGACAGATTGATTTGAAAAACCATGTAACATGTAACATAATTGCTAAGAAATTGATAGCGTCACTTGTCAATATTTTACCAGACAATTAATCTCTAGATTTTGGTGATATTTACCTGTCCTACAGTAAATATACACCTCTCCTGATTTGCTGATGTATTATTTATTTTAATGGGGATATCTTAAATCACTCGTGTACTTTGCAAACCACAAACTTTACTACATTTTAAAAAAATGTATCTGTAGTAGATGTTGGTTCATGCTTGAAAGAAGGACTGCTGCAATCATGAATTTTTCAAAACATTTTCTAGAGATAATTTTCCATATGTATATAATAAAAAACCCTTTAATAATTTTTTAAAACTTTATTTTACATAGTAAGCTTTATTTCGTATAAAGATTATTTTAATCTAATATTTGCTGTGCACTAATTTAAAAACCATGTGTTTTCTGTGGAAGACCCTGTAAATCACAATTGGAGCTTTGTTTATTTTGGCGCTAAGTATATATTACCTTGAAAAAAATTTATTGAATTTTTAAATATAGTATTTACGTTTATGTTATATAAATGTATATAATACTTATAAAAATTTAAATTAAAAACAGTTTGTTTTACATATATTATATAGTATACAAGATATAAAAATATGCACATCATACATATTTGCCCACAGATAGATAATTGATAAATTCAATAAATGTTGTAAAAAATAATTAATTACTAAAATCTTATGCTACAATAGTACATTTTCATATTTGTTATCATTTTGTGGTACTTTTTTTTATAGTTTTAGAAGTTAAAAATATTACAAAATATTTTATCATTAATGTTAAATGTGAGCTACTAAATACCATCAATAATTACTAAATTTGTCATATCGTTGCGGGTCACTATGTATCTTTTTTATTGGTGATGAATCGGTTTACTACTACTTTTGAAAGATATTGAAGCTAATTTTGAGATAATAATTTTTAACATAAATTGTATTTATATAAATATATTTTAATGATGAATAACTTAATTAGTCAGTTCTGCTACTGAATGAAATTGAAGATAATAATATTCTGAAATGATAATTTTAAATTTTATTTCTAACATTAATATTAATTAATAATTAGGTATACTAAATGATGAATACTAAATTAGTCAGTTCTGCTACTGAATGCAATTGAGGATAATAATATTCTGAAATGGTTATTTTAAATTTGCTTTACTAAATTAGTCAGTTCTGCTACTGAATGCAATTGAAGATAATAATCTTCTGAAATTATAATTTTAAATTTTATTTCTAACATTATTATTAATTAATAATTAGGAATACTAAATTAGTCTGTTCTGCTACTGAAGAGCCTAATATTCCAAAGT
>CM023357.1:53798361-54021087 GCA_013282895.1 Eriosoma lanigerum | reverse complement strand
GTCAGTTCTGCTACTGAATGCTATTGAGGATAATAATACTCTGAAATAATAATTTTTAATGTGAATTATATTGAATTAAATGTATTTTTGATGAATACTTATAGTTAGTTCTGCACTGATTGAAATAAAGTCTAATATTACAAAATGATAATTTTAAATTTTATTTTAAAATTAAGAAAATTATATAATAATAATGATGAATACTAAATTAGTCAGTTCTGCTACTGAATACAACTCACTGAAGAAAGCGATATTCTGAAATTATTTATTTATTTAAATTTATTTCTAAATATACTGTAGATTTGTTGCTTATTATAAATTTTGCATTACTAATGCAATACTTTACTTTTGTTATTAAATATTATTGATTATTGTAAAAAAAAAAGTTTTAAATATTTCATGTTTTTAAATTTGAACAAAATATTAATTGTACATAATTATTTACAGCCTACCCTCCTCAAGGATACGATTATTATGGTGGAGCAGCTTATCCCGGTTATGAAGCTGATTATTATGGTAGCTACGGATATGCCGGTTATGGTAAGATTATCATTGAATTTAGAATGGAAAAACGAAGTTTATAACCCTAATTATTTTCTTTGTTTTACGATAATCAAAGTCTCCTTTAAATATTTCAAATGTCCATCTTACATTTTAGCAAAAAATTCTTTTAAATTATCTTTATGTTTAATTTTTTTAAATAATGTATCAAATATATATTTATATATTTTATATAAAAATATATTATTCAAAGCCGTTCTATTTATATACAGCCGTATTTGTTCTTACAAGTTATTTTAATCTATCACATAATTTTAAAATTAAATTGAAAAAAAATAATATTAATAATATTAGTTGTTTGTAGTTATTTTAGTATTTCATAGTTTTTCATCATCTTTATTTTAATTATATCTTATTTTATATTATAATTTCAAAAACAGATTTTAATAATAATAATGTAATAGATCGGGAAAAATTCTTATTTGGGTTCTTTATCTTCATTATAAGTATTAGCTATTACTCTATTAGTATTTAATACTAATATATAATGTGTATTTATTTAGATTATGGATATGGTTATGAAGCTCCACCAGCACCCGTTTCAGCTACAAGAGGCAGAGGTATTTATTTATTACTTGTTAATTAAGAAGACATTTTACCCGCATGTTCAGTGAATCCAACTGGGAATATAGCTAAATAACAGCAACAACTTAAATTTTGATGCTTAGATTAAACTTGGAACAAAGATATTAGCATATTTCAAAAGCCGTCTATTCTGAAGTGAATTTTTATATTTATTTATAAAGTTGGCAAAGTTGTTACAGCATGTTAAGAAACATTTCATAAACTTATTACACTGTGACTTTGTTAGATTATATTTTACTAAACGAATATAACATTCCTTCCCAAATATATTTCTCTTTAAATTTTCTAATAAATGTCAAAAGTAATTTAAGTGTCACAATTTGAGTTCCTCATTGCTGTAATTTTACTATATTCAATGTTAGATATGCAGGTTAGCTTTGGTAAATATGCGGTTATAATGTCATATTCAGAAATTATTACATATTATATTCAATATTTATCGTTCTTATAATAATTACAGCTGCATTTAATGGTGCAGGAAAAACAAGAGGAGCATCTCGAGGATCTGGTGCTAGACATGCTCCATATTAAATTTAGTGAATATTGTGCAACCATTTTCTCCATATTTTTGTGTGTATTTTTATGTGTGTATACACCGTAAATGATAATCTTTTTATATAAACAAATCATTTTCTTTGACGATAGTAATGACTTGTGAAAATAATAGAATAACTTTCTACTCTAATTAGTGATTTATGTTAAAAACATATTAAAATGTACAAACAAAACATTACAGTTAAAATTATTTAAGCACGACTTTATATTTAGTAAATTGTGTAATGAATTTACTTTTTTTTTACTTTTTAGGTTAGTATGTATAATAATATATTATTATAATTTACAGTAAATAAAAAATAAATAATTAGACATTTTTAAAGACTTGCACTTGTGCATATATTATAATTGTTTTGGTATAATGTTGTGTGTTTTTTTATATGATAATTTAATATAATTTATTCAATTTATTTACTTATTTGTATAATTACCAATATTCTCATTCTAGGGCTTATGCAATAGATAACAAATAATTATAGTTAACAAAGAATAATAAATGTCATTAAAACATTGATGTATATATTTATAATTTAAACAACATTAAAATGAATCCGTATAATATGTATTTTAAGTGAATATAAATATGGCTTTTTAAACAAAATTGGAAAAGATTTATTACGGAAGTTATAATTTCACAATTTATTTCATAGCTGTCATAGCCAGTGGATACGATATGGTATTTCATGAGGCTGTGACTCATAACCAATTTAATAATGATACTCTTTGGCTATATATTTACTACCTTTTAACTACTTATAATGTGTTCCATCTAAAAGTAAACCGCGTTCACGCATCATGGCTAGCAATTTTAATAATTCTTCGAGCTAATTTTCCTTCTCCTAAGCACAAAATCAAGCTGTGCCAACTGGTCATCTAATATTTTAATGGTACACATGATGGTCTTTAAAATATAATTTCAATTTGCACTGTATTGTTTCCAGTTGGTAAATACTAGATAATGGGTTGGCGTTAATGTTGTGTGTTGCTGATAACGGCCAGCAAATATCAGACCCTGATCGGCCACTTAGAGGTGGATGCGCACCACCCGGTTTACTCTTTGATGGGTCTGAGTATAGGTGATGGTAGTTGCAGCAAAATATTTATAGTTGAAAATTGTTGGCCCCGCCACTGGTATACCACTACATAAGAATATATATATAAAAAATATTTAAAAAGTTTAAATTTCAAAGTCTAAATATATAAAAACATAAAATTTTGCATACCTTAAACAAGTTTAGCTATGTCTATGATGTATTTATAAATATATTAGGTGTTCTACAAAATTCTTGTTGTTTTTGGTCTGTACGTGATAGATTATGGAGACTGGAATTCTTTTATTGGTAAATACTATGTATTGCTCATTTCCAAAATTCCTACGCTGCTGAAATTAACTGATCATATATTGTAAAGTATAACTTAGAAATATGCAGTACTCTTTGATTTACTATTTACACCAAGGCAGTAATAGATGGACAATCTTTAAATTTGTTACCTGGTAAATAGTAAATAATTAAAATCATTACCTAAGCACAGTAGAGTATTAAATATTTTGATATTTATGTAATTATAATAATAGATATTAAGATATCAATATAATTAATGTGAGTACTAAATTATTGAATATTATTAAAAATTTCATAAATTAATGACTTCATGGGTGGAATCATCAATATGCGCTAAACAGTCTGATTGATGGGAAAAATATTTTAATGCTGGTTTTATTTTAATTATTTGCATAAACCCAGAATAACTTTATAATGATATTTTTACAATGTAACTGATAATTAAGTTTTTCAATGGCATTTATTGTTTATAATAGGTAATGACCATTACTAGGGATGCGAAAAGTGCATGTATTTGTAATAAAGTTGAAATTTCAACAATATTTTAACCTAAAAGAACATGTTTACCATTAATTGTGTAGTACTAGAATCAAGAACACCTATAATGTAGCAAAAATTTTGATATTTTGAAACGTCAATTGGAGATCTGATTCCAAAATAGGTGTAGCTCAAGGTTAGTAGACCTTAATAGTAAGTTCCGGAAAATTATAATTTTTTAAATATTTAAATCATCTGAATTGTCATTTCATGATGGGTCAATATATTTCAAAAAATACAAATACATTTATTAAAATATTTCTCGTCAATATATATTATATATAATATCAATATACTTTTACACAACGATAAATAGCTCTGTGATTTAACTTTTGATACATTTTTAACAACAAGATGTAAAATTTAAATGAATTTAACAGAATTTATTTTAGCTACAGTATAAATTAACAAGTTTATATCCGTGTGATATAATATATTTTGGAAGAGCTTTTAAAAATACCTGAAGTAATATTTATTTTGAACACCTTGTAGTTTATTTTACTCATTTTTCATTTTAGGTACCAATCTATACTAAGATCAAACAACTAAAATATTTAGTGTTACTATTTAAGTGAAACATACTATATAGTACTATTAATTATTATAGTGTATATATTATAATTATAAATAGTTTTTCGCCATTTTTAATCGGTTTTCTTGTTGCACTTCATTATATAACTAAGTAGATATTAAGAAAAATTACCATTATGAAGTACCAATAATTATTAGATCCAATTTTCTGCTGAAAGCACATTCCATTTGTGGTAATCACCACATGTCCACATTTACTACATACTGAAAACAGTTGTTTTCATATTTTAAAAATCCGGCAAGTAGATTTTAGGCGTTCCTCCTTCAGTTTTCAGAGAAATTATTGATGGAATTATTATTATGTTTACAGAGTATACGTAGGAATAAACTTTAGACCTTTTTTGAAAATAAGCTGTACTACGTTAATTTTAATTTCCAAACAATGATATTTACATACATTATAATACACCATTTAAGAATATTACTTATAAAGGTTAATATCCCCTAGGTGACGTCCATTTTTAAGGATACAAGTTTGAAGCCTCCTTGAAGTTAGCATCCACTCAGTGAAGTAAATTAAAATTGATTTATTTGATTTTTTCGCGAATTGCAGTCTTAAAATTTTTCAGAGTCCATGGTTTCCCCTCATATACACTTGGCCGGATTAAGGGGAAGTTTAGCCGGTACGGACCCCTGAGGCCCTCTTAAATACAAATGTGATAGGAGCTCAAACAATTTTAGACCAATACACATTTTTCTGTGATTTTAAATTATAGTTTACCCATATTTTTAAAATAACATTTTTTTTATCAACAAAATCAACTAAATATATATAAAAGTACTTAAGTCGAAAAGACGCATTTTACTATTATTTTCATTTATATTATCAATGATTATTAATGTTATTTATAAATAGTGTATATATATACTGTAATACTGCCTTTTTTATTTGAAACTTGCTTAACTAAAAAATTGATTTGAGTGTCACAAACTATATTTCAAAGTATAAAAATGATGTAGACTCTAGGTTGTTAAACGAACTTGTACAATTTAGAGAATACTGGAGACTTTGTCAACCGTCTTGATCCAACAGACAAAATCCAATTATTTTACTGGTTTAGAAATCAGTCACTCGAAGAAGTATTTCTTTAAATATTTAAATCTTTAAAAATATATTTAACAATTTCTGTGGCTAATTTTTCTTCTGAGAGAGCTTTTTCAAAATTAACTAGAATAAAAAATAAGTATAGAACCATTCAAACACAAGAAAACATAAACATACAAATGATTTTATATTCCGAGAATGATTTATTAAAATCAATAGACTTAAATAAAGTACCTACTAAAATAATTGGTTCTAAGTAAAGCAAGAAAAAAACATTATCTGATGAAATAGTTTTTGTTTATATACGAGTATCAACTCTTTTTTACCCTTATTGTAATTTATATTTGTGAAATACTATAAAAAATGTAAATTTTTGCGAGTAACTTTATAAAGCATGTTTTGTCAAAAGGGCATATATGAAATTTAAGCCCTGGATCCCAATAGATTCTTAATCCGGCCTTGATATACCTTCATTATTTGATTTAAAAAATATTCCCAAAGAAAAAGTTTCATGTTGACAGATCTGTTGAGCCTGGAAACCAATGAATATCAAATTTAATTGAAAAAATAACCTGATTTGGGAATAGCAGTGTGTTCCATGTTGGAATCACAGATTATATATTCTACCGATATGCCTTCTCCTCAGTTATAGTTCCAGAAAGTTGTTGGTAATGTTTATGTTACGACCTACGTTAACTGTAACCTAGATTCCGTCATCCCTAAAGAAATAAGCACTAATGATACCACGCTTACTTACAATGGTTGATAGAGGGATGGGAGTTATGGTGGTCATATCCCCCCTGGGAAGTAAAATTAAATTTTTTTGTAATAATTTATATTTTTCAATATTAAAATATTATTAAAAGTTATAATAATAATAAAAACGAATTTTGGTTTTTTGAATAATTGTATACAATTATATACCTACATATATAATTACCTATAGGTACATTTTATTTTATAAAAAGTTTTACCTAGAAAAATATAATTATATATTTTTGTAATTTTTAGATTCTGAGTAGAGCAAGGAATGTATTGTTTCTACTTTTTTTTTTCGGGTAGAAATAATTGTCGGATTACCACAATTAGGGTATGCTTCGGTAGCAAATCGTATCATCTTGGTAGTTGGTACTATCTTGGCAAAATTACAGTTTCCGTTATTTAAAATTTTTTATTTCTTGATTAGTGATGACTATTTGAGTTTTGATCGTAGGGGCTTGAAAATTTTTTTGAGTGCTCATATAGGAAATATTTACGTTTAGTAAAATTTTGTAACGGATTGGTTGATTTTTTGGCTATGTAGAACTTCGAATTTTTTCTAAAATGTTTAATAATACCTGCAATTTTTGGTTTAACGGTTTGAAATGTATGTAGAAACCAAATCATATACTATTAAATCTATTTACAAAATATTTTAAAAATTGTAACTAACATCATCATGAAATGAAAACTCCTTGAATTTTGATCGTAGGAATTTGAAATTTATTTTGAATATATTCATGTATAATTTACACTCGTGGTAAAATCTTGGAATGGACTATCAGTATAATATACTTTAATATATTGACATTCATTCAGAATCGTATTTTCTAATGCAATATAATTGCATTAAAATCTTTATAATTATAAAATTATAATAAACCACTAATTTCTCCGAGAACCGAAGGGACGAAGAAGGAACATCCTACATTTGTAGAACGTGATTATTGTAAGCAAAAACACGGTAGTTTATGTTCACATAGACATGAATACAATATAATAGTTACTGATAACTACTGACATATTATTATGAGTTCATTATTGATACCCTCCAATTTTTTAATTTAAATTAGTTATACTATAAAACAACAAAATTTATATAAACAAAAAATCAAAATGTTAATAAATTCAAATACGATTTTACCACGTATCTGTATGTGAAAATTAAATTAAATTTTCAAGTCCCTACTACATCTTATCTTTTGTTAGATTATCCAAATCAAATAATGAATCATAACTAATCAAAATCAATTTCACAAAATTATAGTTTCACGCGATTTTTTTCAGATTTTCAGTAAATTTTCAGTAGTCATTTCTATCGCATAAGAAAACTATTGATAAATTTCAAAAATGACCTAAATAAGTAACAACTTGATACCTATATAAAATTTGTAATCGAATTTTTAGTAACTATTTGTGGTAATCGGACATCATTATATTAGCCCAAAATAAAATATTAAAAAATGCTCACATTGTAAACCAATACATACTTACATTTATGATTTATCACTTTCCTTAGAATCTAAATTATACGTTTATTATGTATAATTAATCAATGCTAATAATAGTCAATATTAAATTATTAAAGCCCGATCAATGACTATAGAAAACAGATAGAATATCTGAATTCATTGTGCTAACAAGCAGTATTGCTTTTTAAAGTAGTTACTCTGTTGTCCGTTGGTTTTCTTTGATAGGTTATATAAAATAGATTGCCGCCCAAACGTATTATTCAAAGAAGATGGATTCACTCCTACCACGGTAACATCATAGTACTGTTGGCCAACCGGTATCGTGGTTCGCCGGTGTGCGCCGCTACTGCTGCGGATATTCCAGCGGCCATTTTTTTTGTTTACGAGACGCTATCTCGTCCCATGTCTGTAGCGTCTTCTCACCCTCTAAAAACGCTCTCGTTCCTATTTTTAGACCCGTATATTTTTACTTAAATATTATTTTATATTGTTATATAGTTTCGTTTTCACATTTAGTAGCTAAATAGGCGTTAGTGTTAATAATATTTTTGTTAGTCAACGTATCACGGAATCAGGATGGCCGACAACCAGCAACAAAACGGCTCGCAACAATTTGAAAACACCGAGGGACAACAGCAACAACATTTAAACGGCAGCGCAGATAGTTCCAATACAAACAATGATTCCGGTCAATTTGAATGCGTCCGAGACGACGACAGGTCAGACCGAAAGTGTATTCCGTAAATCCACGTAAATCGTTTCGCCCGTGTCCCGACGTGACTTGATACCTACCTACGTTCAACGCATGCAAGCAATGTAGTCGTATCTGAACCGGATTGGTGTTAAATTTTTTGAAACTGTTTCAATAACATTTTCCCAATAATTTCCAATTGATCACTTCATGTTCACATCTGTTTCGATCGTTCCGTTAATTTGCTTTGAAATCGTATTTTCGTGGATTATATAATAATATTAGGTTAGGATTCAAGTGTATCAATTAGTAGATAGAGATACAATGTGTGTCGTGTGCCTAATGATTTGCATTGCCTATTAGTCGATTGTCGATCTTTAAATAATTATCATGTCATTAACTTAACCTGTATTTTCTACTCTGTTTGCATTTATGCAACTCGTCTACTTTTTAAATAATATTTTGCTAATTACTGTAATGTTACAGAAAAATTTTTGTCGGAGGGCTCAAAGGAGAAACTACAGAAAGTATGTGTGTTGAACGATTTTAAAATTGTATAAAGTGTATTGACGGCTGTATATTAATTTTTGTAGAAGATTTAAGCGAACATTTTGGTCAATTTGGTGAAATTGAAAATATTAATGTCAAAGTAGATGCGGCCACTGGTCGAGCGAGAGGGTTCGCATTCATTGTATATAAGACTATGGAAGGTCTAGATAATGTAAGTATTAGATGTTTAGAAATATGTTTGATAAAATAGTCCTTTATTTATTGACAAGTAGTTGAACTTTTAAAAAGAATTTTACAATTTTAAAGAATATTTTGATAATTTTATTTAAATTAAATATACATTTTTCGTTATAGCTGTTTTTAAAATCATGAATACAATATAAAATTATAAGATGAAACTTAACTGTTATTTATAAAATTATTAATTTGTATATATAAATATATATATATAAATAAATTGAAGTATTATTTACTTTAGTATTAGTAATCTTACAATTATTTGAAAATAATATTTATTTTATATCAATAAATATATAATATTCGGTTTAGTTATACTTATTATCTATACATTGTGGACTTTTAAATTTATTTATACAGTTTTATATTATTTTTATTCTTAGTAGAAATATAGTACTAATAATTGTTTACAATATAGTCTCAATAATATTTAACCAGTATAAATAATATATGTTGAGATTTTGATAATAAAAATGTATTTAAAAGTAAACTAACCTTTCTTACCATATATTTATCTTCTTACTACATTAATGTTAATTTAATTATAGAATTACTGCAAAAACATTAGAAACATAGCATTCCATGCTCTAAGGTCACTAGTATTAAAATTCTTATGAAAATAATGAATATTACAATATAGATATTGAGCCATTTACGTATTACTAGTATTATCTTCATTTATATATGGTATATATTTTATGATCATACAACTTGCAGGCACACTAAGCATTCTTTGTGATAAGTGAAAACTCTTAGAACCTTTACAAAAAAGTAAATAATTTCAAAACAATATTTATTATAATAAATATTAGAGGCCTACAATAAACTAATGATACTGTTAAAATTTTATTACAAAAATATACAGAAATAAATTTCATAATTTTCCTCCAACCTTAACAAAATATTGACATTTCTCAAACAACCTATACACTAACTTTAAATAATTTAGCTGTATTCTTCAAAGAATTGATAAAAATATTTTAGGATTTACAAAGTATTAAAAATTGTTTTATGCTCGCAGGATTAAATCCTTGGCATTTACAATACACTTCATTTTGGATTTGGATCCTGAGAAATACAAAAATGTACCTACTATTATATTAACATCAACAAATCTTTGTAAATTCTCATATTCTAAAATGAAATATGCAAAATAAAAATCAGTTTAAATGATTTGCTTGATATAGTATTAATGGTAGCATAAATAGCCAAAATTGTAAAAAATTATTCGTTATAAAAATATTTAAAGATCACTTTCAATAATTATACATTTAATAATAAAATGTTGTACAACATAAATTAGTTTTTATCTTGATTTTTCTATTTGAATTGACATGACAAAAAATGTTTATGGCTTAAAGAAAAAAAGATTGAGTATGGCTGTTACTGCTAGAATTGTATTCTCAGTACTGGTAGAAAATAAATGACACTTTTTTAAAACATTAGCAAATAGGCTTCTTTGTAAAACACAATCAATTAATATTAAATATTAACTTTAAAATTGATATCAAATTTGTTTAAAAAGCATTAGCGAATAAAAATATTTTTTTATGAATAATAACCTGCTATATTATGATCTCTAACACATTGAAATATTTACTATTTTTATTTTAAAAGGCACTGGCGTGTACTAATCATGTAATCAATGACAAGAAAATTGACCCCAAGAAAGCTAAAGCACGACATGTTAAATTATTTGTTGGGGGATTGTCTCCAGACTTAACTGATGATGATATCAAAGATTATTTCAAACGTTATGCGCCTCTAGTAAACGCAGAAATGCCATACGATAAAGTTAAAAACCAACGAAAAGGTTTTTGCTTTGTTACGTTTGATTGCATGCAGGCAGTTACTGAAATATTAAAAACTCCAAAACATGTGATCAACGGCAAACAAGTAATCTTATTAATATGCATGTAATTACTATATGTAAAAAATATTACTATAATATATTTTTTAATTTTATATGTATTAGGTTGATGTTAAAAAAGCAGCTTTAAAAGTCGAACCTTATGGAATGATGCCAGGTGCTTCAGGGCCAATGAGAGGAATGCGAGGGAATGTTCGGGGTCGAGGAGGTAGAGGAGGTAATCAATACAGAGTTATTTTATGTATAATAGACATGTATTAAATTTAATCTCAATAGGTTTTCTACCTCAATCTGGATATGCACCTGGTGCTCCTGGTTATGGCTATGGAGGTAAATTTATTTCTGTTCATAATATAAACCAGATTTAAAATAAGCAAATTAATATTTTTAAATATTTGATATAAAATAATTCTAGGATATGATTATTATAATCAATATACTGGATATAGTCAGGACTATAGTTACAGTTATGGTTATCCAAGTTACGGTGCTGGTGCTGGAGCAGGTTAGTACTAAGATTATTATATATTGGAAATAAATAAATGTATATTCTAAAACAATTTTAGATTACCAATATGGAGGTTATGAACCACCGGCACCGCGTGGTGTCCATGGAAATCGTGGAGGAAAAGGTAAACCATAAACATTGATTGCATTCCAAAATAAATGAACATAATGTAAAATAAAAGTATTACATTTCCTTTTTGAATTAATAATTTTATTTTAACATTTGTTTAAATTTATGTTAATAATAATTCTTATTTCACCATTATCTATTCCCTGTATTTAATTTATATTTATACATATAATTTATTTTAATAATAATTTAACATGAGTTGCTTATTATATAATTTTTTAGTTAATTAATTATCATCGGGGCGTGGAAGATTTTGTTCTAAAGAAAAATACATTAATGTCATAAAATATATAAATTATCTTTACAATTAATTGATATATTATTTAAAATTATTTTATTTTTCATTTACATCTAATATTAATATTATGAGGATATATATGCTGGGCATATAGCAAAATCACTGCAATCCAAAACAATAATTATAACTTTAAGATTGAACTTAGTATAAATATTTATACCTGGTGTGGAATAAAATTGTATCTGTGCTGCTGGTTAAAACAAATTTGTCTTGCGCAGATTTATACTGACTGGCTTAATAAAATGATTGCAATGTGTAGGCAAAGTGTGCAATGCCCAATTTTAACAAGGTTGTGATGTAGATCCGGGTTCCACCTGTACTATGTACTACTAGGTATTTCACACCTGGTGTACTAGCATATTTTGGAGGTAATGGCATATTATTTTGTAAAATATCACCTGATAAAGAAGTAGTATAGTGTTTTAAGTTTTATATTTTTTTTTAAACGCTAAATTTTTTGCCAAACAATATTTTACAAAACCAATGTAGTTTCTCCAAAATATACTAATAGAAGTTTATACTATAATTGTTGTAGTTTTGCTATATTCCTCATAAATAAAAATGTAATAATTAGGGCATGGATATTTTAAAAAATAGACAAATACTTAATATCAATACTACAAAACATTTAATGCTTTTAAAATATTGAAATAATGTTTTTACAATTTTTTTTACATAAATTATTATAATAAAAATTATTATTAATACAGAATACTAAATAATGATAATTGATTAATTATTGTTTCTAAAGATACTTATCTTTTTTTATTTTGAGATTTTTTACAAAATCAGAATAAAATAAAGAAAATTATAAAATTATAATTTAATTTTAATTTTTTAGGGGTAAGTTAATTTAAGCAAAATTTTTATCAATTCTTATTAAATATATTATAAATGCAAAAAAAAATTGATTTTAAATTCTTAATTTGATGTATGACATAAATTTTGTACTTGAAAATGCATGTTTAGAAAAAAATGAACTTTGCATTTAAATCCATGTCCTGTTAAGGTTATAACCAAAATTTAAAGTTTGAGCTACACATAAAATTACTTTATAAATTAATTAATCTTCATTGCATAAACTTCCACTCCCTAGATTTATAAATAAATATTAAAAGTTAAGTTGGATAGAAAATTATTTGGAATGTGTTGACCATTAACATAATTGTCAAATTTCCTTTATATTAATAAAATCTTAATTAAACGTCCCTATAGAAATATTATTTTGCATATTTCAAATACATTTGTCCATCAACAAATTTTTATATTTTAACATAAGAATTAATATAAGTTTTGAAATAAAATTATTGTATTTCGAAATATTAATGAAACAAATATTTTTTTAGCATGATAAATTTGAATTATAATATATGTTTCAAGTTGTATATTTTGATGAGGTAACTTCATAATCGTACAATATTATTCTATTAAAAAGATTAATATTTATTTTTAAAAATCTAGATTTATTTATTCATTTATTCTTTCTAAAAATGTGTATTATATAGTATTTGATGATTTTCAAATATAATAAAAATTTGGTTGTTGGATTTCAATAGATTTTCCCCAAAGAAAACCTGTCAAGACGTCAGCTTAAACGCCTATTGCTGAGCCATTTACACAGTCATCGTATGCCATACTGTTTTGCGTGAGCAGTATTGTTGATTTCGTTTTGCTTATGTACAATAATATATAAATAAAAAGTTAAATAAAAAAAAAAAAAAAATTATAAAAATTGGATCCTTTGGCTAAAGTGTATAAAAATACTTGGACTTAACGTCTATCAGGGTCTAACATATAATGATTGTATGTATTGTATGTACATAATAGAATGCCTACAACTTGATGTATATCTCAATTTTTTTTTTTTGTGTAATTTTTTTTATTTATTTATGTTTTGTACTTTTTTTTAATACAAAATAAGTCCATAGAATTTATATTTTCAAAATAGGGTGTGCACACGTTTCTCCTTCCTTTTACTTTTTTTGAACAGATTATATTTATTACTGTGCATTTAAAGAAGGTTGAATTAACATTAGATTATAATATGATGTTTCAATTTTTGGCAGAATTATTATTACACTACTAATATACTTTAAATAAAATAATAAAATTGTGTAATTTTTAAATTTAAATATTTCATGGATTTAATATACAAACGTTTTTGCGGTCATTAGACTTTACAATAAATAAACCTTATACGCTAAAATATAAATCTGTATTCTTTGTTTACTAATAGTCCTTTCGAAAATTCTAATGTTTCCCTTTGTATTAATCCATAAAACAACTTTTAATCAATGTTCTATATATTGTTGAATTTTTTATACAAAAATTGGAAATATAATTTACTATCACTTGCAGGCTTTGTCTTAACATGGTTTATTTTTATTGATTGTTAATTTTTTCATTAATAGTTCTATTTTTCTAAATTTTATTATATTATATTATGTCATATTATCATATGAGATTGTAAATCAATGACAATCTGTAAATTATTCGTTTATTGAATAACAATAATAATAATTTGGTAATGTTGACTATTATTATAGCTGTCCTATGAATACCTATGAAATATAGTAAAATAACTAATAACAGCTACAATAAGTCAACAACTATGTATTTTTTTTCAGTGTATCTACTATTAAATAATAGCTTCTTAGGTAAAGACACTACTTAAAGTTTCAAAACCTTAATGCCATAATTACAGACCTAACTAAGAGTGGGGTGTTCGTAGGGCTTTTCATAACTGACTATTTGTAAAATAATGACGTGTGATAAATATTGTCAATTGACATAATATATTCTTCGCTTATATATTTTTGTTGATACTCTTTTCCATGTGTGACACATGATGAATCGATATAGATATTATTTTTCAATAATTTTTGATACTTATAGGCGTAATTTGGCAGCCTTGAGGGGGCTTTATTCTCCAAGTCATCTGTGGTCACCACCCAAAAATAGGACGTACTTGTGTAAAATAGTATTTCTCCCATAGGTCTGTTTATAATGCAATTTTAGTCCCCCTCTCAAATATAAAACTCAAATTACGCATATGTATGTACCTACAAGTTCTTCAATATGTTAAATATTTATATAATTAAACGTTCAATAGTTTTTTAGTAAGGTCTTTAGCCTAATATACATAGGTGCCATTTTTAATAATCACACATATAAAAACTAAAAATAGAAAAATATTTATCACGTCATTAATTATTTTACAAATAAATGATTATGAAATGTGACATAAGCTCATATGTACACTATTTATAGGTACCTATTTGTGTTTACCTATGCGAATTAAAATTAATGTAGGTACATACTTATGTATATTATAATTTGTAAATATAGGTATAAAGTATTATTTTATGCAAGTTTTTTTTAAATAGAAATTACCCACTCATATACGATAAACAAAAATGCTACCAATTTAGGTAGGTACAATATAATAAATTATTATAATTCTGTCTTTTCTATTGTTAAATTATAATAGGTACTTGTGATTAAATAATAAATACCAATAAATTATTTTAATATCAATTGAGAAAGTAATGCAACTACTGAGCCGGGTCGATGTACTGTTTTTTTATTTCACATAAAAAATTCATTTTGTCTTGTTTAAATAATTTTTTTCTGATTAAAACCTGTTGCATGTATTTTACCTGTTCCTATTTAATGTGTATTTTTGTCTATTTAAAACATTAAAAATATTTGTACTGAGAAAACTCTGAAACAATTTAGATCGGCCGCACTTCTAAAGCAGGTCCTTAAGGGGGGGGGGCGGAAGCAAGTGTTTTATGTTGCCCGAGGCGACAAAAAATTAATAGTTCATTAAGGGGGCGGCAAGTCTTATTAATTATTTGAAATGTTCGGTTAAATTTAACACCCATACCTTTCCACCATAAAAAAGGGAGGAATTAATTAAGTATTATGGAGTGACAAATTATGCACTATAACACTGTCTATTAGACAATTAATAATTTTATAAATATATTATTTAATATTTTTATTAATGAATTACATTGCCCGATCATACTTGGGCATTGTATATACATTGATGATTGATCGGAAATTATATGGCAATGCTCAGACAATTTTACTAATTTAGTAAATTTTATAAAAATTTAAACACCAAATCTCGTGAGCAATGTCCACTTACCCGGACATTGTATTACAATGCCCAAATTATACACATCAATAGCATATTTAGGATTTTGTCAAGGCTCCCCTTACATATATGAAATATCAATATTTCGTTGACCAAGATGAAGCCCCTACCCCATTCTCTCCCCATCGTAAACAATGCGTGTTAGATTAGAAATTTCGATATACTAATTTTCTTTAATTTAGTATTCTTATAGGTAGTTATACAAAATTAAAAAAAATTTATTTATATGAGTTTTCGAAAAATATCACTGGAAAAAATCATTAGAATAAATATTTTTAAAAATTAGCACCGTGTTTTAGTAAATAGGATTTACCCCCTCTCCCCCGTAAATATGCCACTATTACACATTAACCGTAACATAAATGTTATAGCATAAAACATACTTGAATTATCATTCGTACAATAGTCCATAAGTATCAGTGTGGGAGGGGGAATTTTGGTTAACTGAACACCCTCTAGGACTGTATTTATGTAAATTGTATTTCATGACAATTGAAAAATGTTTCATATATTTTATTATTAATTTATAACATACAAATGTCATTGTAATTCTTAAGATTTATCAAAATAAATTAATGTCTATCCAAAACTTGATACGACGATACCAGAGGCGCATTGAGAAATAAGTTACGGCTTATTCGAAAGGGGGTATTTTAGTATTTGTATAAGGCGGACACCTCCCTAGAAAAATCCTAGTTACGCCACTACTCGGTATAAAAGTTATATTTATCCATGATATTATCAAATACCAACTCGTTTTAATTTTGAAATTACTTTTGGTTTATGTTTATTATAAGCAAGGTTAATAAATTATATATTATAGGTATACGAGTAAAACGAGTACATATATCCAAGCTTTATAATAGTATATAGACTAGAGTATAGACTGCGATTTATTTTTTCTTCATAATCTAAACGAATATTTATGAAATAACCATAAAACAAATTATTTCTAACAAAATCGTCGTTATAGTGTTAGGTATACATTTAATAAAAATAATATTATATAACCTGTATGGTTTTATTAGTATAATATGTTCGTATATTTATATAGGTTAAAATATAAATATTAACGAGTAAAATGAAACGTTACGAAGGTAGTATAATGTACCTGAGAAATAAAGAGTCTGAAGATATCAGAAACGAAATTGAAATGCAAAAACTACGAGAAAAGTTAATTAGCGTGCGTTTTAAACACAAAACTGTTCAACAATTCGAGAACTTGATTGAAGATGACAGGAAAATTTTAACGGACATATATTATCCGTCAAAAACGTTGGCGATCATTAATGATGGCGCGACTGTTTTCGCTGAAGATTTGCATGACGATGAGATATTTTCGGAGGAAGATTACTCGGTTGCGGATCATCGTCCCAAAGAAGATACAAAACAAATTATAACGAACAGTGAAGATGATGATGGTGGCGGCGATGGTGACGATGTACCTCTTAATATTGATTTTGACGGCGAATCGGTGAAAAGTGAGGGCAATAATACAATGGATGACGACTTATTGCAAATGAATAAAAAACGTGAATCGATGGTAAAAATAGACGATAATAAATCGATAGGAGAGCTGCTTGAAGAACACGGCGAATATGAGTGGTAGGTATAAGTAATTACTAATAACAATATTTTGTTATCTTTTGATAACGAAACTTATACAAATGGTGATGAGATGTCAGGGACACAGTGCCGTGCTAACTATAATTTTTACTCTAGGGCAATCATATTTGGCGCCCCTATTAAATCTGAGTAGTGTTGTAGGAGAAGGGGCAAACGGGGCCATTGACTCCTATATATTATTTGAGGATAGGTTAAATTATTACTTGAAACCCCAAATTATTTATATCATAGTTATAGAATTATAGTTACTACAAAACATACAGTGTGTTTCACTTAAATAGTAACACCACACATTTCTGCCGGATGACATTAAAGGTCGGGACACACATTCCCACACCGTACCCGATCCGTGAGTCGGCCGAGTGTTGACATCACTCGGTGAAAGAATTATAAAATGTTATATAGATAGAATCACGACTGGATTAAGGTTTATGCCGCTCGTATGCTATGTTAATGATGCCGCCTATATTATAACATATTTTAATTGTAAACTATTGAAATTCTTACTTCCAAAATTCCAAGGCAACCACTATTTTTAAATAACATTAGGTATATACTTTATAAATTTAAAATAATAAACATTTAATTTTTGATACATTTTAATATGTATTGTTTCTAAAAACGTGTTTTTTTTTTCTTTTATGTATGTATGAAAACATTTTTTCGGGTAGTAGAAATAATTGCCCGATTACCACAAGTATGGTATGCTTTTGGTAGCAAATCGCGTCTAGTTGGTACTTTATTAAGCTCATTTTTCGAATTTCTTAAAAGTTTTTTCTTAGGAGAAGAAAAACTACCAAAAAATCGGAAAAATTTTGATTTTCGTTATTTTTTATTTCGTGATATCATGATAACTAATTGAGTTTTGATCGAAGTTTTTGAACTTTGAACTCTTACAAAAATGTTTAATATTTCCTGCAATTTTTGGTTTATCGGTTGGAATATTTTATCAAAGTGTAATCATATACTACTTAATCTTTTTATAAAATATTTTGAAAAATGTGACTGACAATTTTTAACATGAAATAATAACTCCTTGAATATTGATCATAAGAATTTGAATTTTATTTTACATATTTCTGTATGTAATTTACACTTGTGGTAAAATTTGGAATGGATTATCAGTATAATATATTGAGATTCGCTCAGAATCGTATTTTCTAATGCAATATCATTGCATTCAAATCTTAATAATTATAATAAACCACTAATTTCTCCGAGGACTGAAGGAACGTCCACAATCGACTTTAATCAGCAAACCTACGGTTTCCGCAATTTTTTTTTCATTAGATTTGAAATGAACTTTTTTAAATTTTGTCACTTTTGAATATGAGAGAGAATATGCTGAGATGATTTGGGCATGTTATGAAGAGAGATGATTTAGAGGCAGTAAAAATTGTTTTAGAAATGAATGTAGATGGTAGGGGGGGGAAGAGGAAGACTAATAATGAAGTTGATAGATAGAAGTGAGATATAGTTGGTGTGAATGGACGTGATGTAGGTAATCTAAATCTATGGAGGTGTAGGATCAGGGTTGCCGACCTCATACAATTGGGAGGTAAAGCGTAGAAGAAAAAGAAGATATCCAACGTACTATAGATATTTACTAACTAGATGATTACATATTGCATACTTAAAATATAAAATATCACTATAAACAAATGGCGTATATATATTAATTATTCGTGTAGGATCCAAATTCCTGGAATACTAATTTATTCAAATTACCGCGTATACTTAAAAGTTAAAATATATTACATTAATAGGTACCTCCCTAGAATGATGTTCTACTAACGTTTTGACGTTATATAAATGTATAATATTTATAATTAAAACGTAGCTCTATAGGAATATGTGGGATATTGGTTTACACTTTTAAATATAAGTATAACAGAGTCCGGATTTGTATACACTAAAAAAGCTTATAATAATAATATGCATTTTTAAATAAAAACTGTTTTTTTTTTTTTTTAAATATATTAAATTGAACAACTAGAAAATTAAAATATATATGTATATATATAATAATATATATTTTGTTGATTAATGCAGTCTTTTTTTTAAATACAAATAACAAATATAATATAAATTTACTAACAATAAACAACAGCGGCGCCGAATTACTTTTAATATACTAGGGAAAAATAATAATAATTTAAATAATCACTCACAAATCCAAAATATTTTAATTATTATTTTAGTGAATACTGAATAGGTACAGTGTACAACTTGTTTCCTATTAGCTGTTTTAAGTACACTCGTATACAATTATACCAATACTATTATTATTAATAATTATATTAATTAATTATCATATTATTATAGTTTGATCTTTATAATTAATGCATTATATTTTTAATAGTATACCACCACCACCACCTAAAAATTTGGTAGGGCATTCGCCCGACTGGCTTTCAGGCTTTTCATGGTTTTCGGTGCCACTGATAAACAATAATATAATATTCTATTCTATTATAGATAGGTAATGAAACAATTTATTATACGAGTATATTGCATACATTCAAACAATAATACTATAATAGGATAGGAAAAAATTTACGTTTTACGAAATTGTCTATAAAATATACTTAAATATGCCGTTATCTCTAAATTATGCATGTGTATTGTATATGCACTATTAACTTTTTTATGCATTTTATATTACGTAAATCGTCGACATTTCTTACAACCATGACCCATTGAATAGCATATTGTCAATAAAAATATGAAAATGTATACAGTCCGGGCTCTAATAATAAATAATAAGTATTGTAATTCTCAAGACGAAAGTTTTCAGTAATATTATATGAAAATGATAGTTTTACAGATATCGAGTGTGAAACGAACGTTTCGGAAACGGCTATTTACAATAAAGCCGTTATGATTGATTCTGTGCAAGAAATACAAATGACGACGACGGAAACATCGGGTCTAACAACTTTCGAAGCATTCGGTGTGGCTAGAATGTTGGAAAAATGGATCGATTGGATTAACAATTGGGACAGAACGGAAAACGAATCATTTTATTCTCGCCAGACAGACTACCAGTCGACGTTGAGTTTCGGCATGGATAATTGTAAACAATTGAGCGTGTTCATGTCCAAAACGCTCGGTTTGACTGTTCAGGAATTACGATCGTCCAACACATTCGCCGTCCTGCAACGAGCAAACAATTCGATTCTGAAAGAGATAAGTGACGAACGCGTACTCGAGATGGAACACAAGACCAATCGAGACAAGTTGGATGAATTGCGGATTGGGAAAAAGAAATACAAACGACGTTACAATGTATGTACGCTAATGTCAAGGTTAATTTTATCAATAAAACTCTTCTTCTACATCAGTACATCAGCTTACACTACCAACTAAATGGGGTAGGCCACGGTAATCTTAGACCTATAGACCTGCATAGATTTTGATCTCCTACTTCTTGTCCATTCACACCAGCTATCTTCATACTACTCTCTATCCATCTATCTAACTATTATTCGGTCTTCTTCTCTCTTCTGACTTTTTCGATCGCGCTAATACTACATAATCTGCAAACATTATGCACCATGGCACCTTACACCGTGTATCTCTTGTTATCTCATCTGACATCTATTACTAAAGAAAACAGGTAGGTGCATTATATCAATAAAATGTAACGTTATATAATATGTATACTGAAGGTAGAAGAAAAGCGCATCAAGATAAAAATACATAATTTTACCACAGAGTTTGAGAAAATCACGAAGCTGGTGGAAATGGAAAATGAGTACTTGCGAATGTGGGAAGATCGATGGTTAGCCGAGAATAAAGAGCTATTGAGAGAAGAAGAAGTCTGTCTCTTGGGACAGATGCATACCATCGAGGATGAGATTACGATTGAAAATAATTATGTGAATGAGGCTAAACGAATGAAATCAGATTATATAGAAGACTTAAAAGGATTCGCGCAAACGTGGGAAATGATATACAACAAATACGTGGGGGCGATCGATATCGACATTTTGACGCTGGAACAGGAAGAAGAGAACTTGAACGAATTGCATCAAATGTGGCAGACAAACGTCGACGAGTTACAGACGTCAATAAACATATTTGAGGAACGCAAACGCGAGCGCGATGAACGCATGCAACACAAAACGTATGTGAACGATATGGCCATTAGGATACAAGCGTTTTGGAGAGGTACAATGGTCAGAAGATTCTTAGGCCCGTATAAACGATTGAGAAAAAAACTAAAAAAGAAATCTACGAAGAAAACCACAAAGAAATTAAAAAAATAATTAATAATTATTGTATTTCGTTTTTACGATTTTTCGTAATACATCGACTCCACATTATAATAAAATAATATTATTATTGTGTTGGTGGGTATAAATAATAAATGTATAACGCATAGGTAGGATCATAAAATTTTATTTGATTGTTAATTTTTGGAAAACAATTAATATATTTCGACAAATCAAAAAATTAACTGATAATATGTTAATCAAAAAAAAGTACCAGAATCTTCTACAAATGTAGACACTACTCTTTTAAAAAATTTAGAACTTGGTTCGTTATATACATAAGACGCTTAATAAATACCTAATAACTAATGATATTAATAGTTAATACCTACATGGCTATATAGTTATGTAGCTACTTATTAGGCGAATATGTATGTGTCCATCCTGGATCCTACAGTGACGTTGTCAGCAGGGATGTATTGGTAAATATTATCTTGAGTATACGCCATATTTTTCTCAAAATTACATTAAAAAAAAAAAATACTTGAAATGATTATTATGACATTATTTTTTTTTTTCATATTTTTAGTCAAATAATTATTTTTTATCCTTAATAATTATATATAATAACTATAAATAAATTATAACTAGAACTCTACACTTTATTAAATGAGAATTTGTTTTGTTTTATTTTTTTTTTTAATTTTAAGTCGAAGAGGTATATAATATACTATATACATGAATTAACTAATAGAAACATAATACTTTATACATTTATTGTCATTAAATGTACAACAAATTTATAAATTATAAAATATTATGGCCGTATACCTACCGTATACTTATAAAATTATTATTTATATTATGTATATGCATTTTTATACAAATATTGTTATGAATATACGCTCCAATACATCACTGGTTGTCAGTGGCGTAACTTAAGTTTAGGTTAGCGTTAGGATAGTGTATGCGTTGACAATTTTCATATCGAAATAATTGTCCGATTACCACAAGTAAGGTATTCTTTCAGTAGCAAATCGTATCATCTTGGTACTTTATATTAAGCTCATTTTTAGAATTTCTCAAGTTTTCCCTAGGACAAGAAAAACTACCAAAAAAATGGATAAAATTACGATTTCCGTAATTTTTAATTATTTATTTCGTGATAACTAATTAAGTTTTGATCGTAGGGACTTAAAATTATTTTGAGTACTAACATTGGTAATATACAAGTGTGATAAAATTTTGAAACGAATTAGTTGATTATTTGGCTAAATATAAAGCTTTGAACTTTTTTCAACAAAAAATTAATATTACCTACAATTTTGGGTTTATCGGTTTGAAAATTTTATAGAAGCCAAATAATATACTACTTAATTTTTTTACAAAATATTTTGAATATCGTGACTGATAATAGGAAAAAAAATACAGAAAAAATATGGGTGCCATGACCTACCCTACTCCTTTTCCAAATAGTGCCCCTGAATTAATGAATTATATAAAATGTTCATAAATACATTTTAAAAGTTAATTTGAATTATGAAAGTTATTTAAGAAAAGTACCATTTAAAATCACGTATTTGTTATGGTTTAAAAAAAGTTTATAATTATATGATAAAATAATTAAAGGAATAATATTTAAAATTAAAATTATTTCAATGAATACTCAAATAGAAAAAGCAATATAGGTACTTATTTATCCACAAAAACCATAGCAGCTAACACACAGGATCTCAACGCTCCTGTTCACTACTTATTTAGATATTTTTTACCCATATTAAACACATTACGGACATACACAGTGTATGCATGGACGTAGTTTGGTAGGTTAGCCAGATAATTAACAGATAACTAATATTTAATATTGTAGATCCAACGTTCGTACTTAGCATAAACTACGTTGTTATTATCATGATTATTTTGTAAATATTATTATTATTTATAAATTATCTGATGCTCCATTTAAAACTATAAATAGTGTTTAAAGAGCGCGGTTTAATATAATTTTGTGTCAAAATTTTTAAAATCATAGATCGAATAATTATCTAGATGATTATTCTCAGATATCCTATTTATTTGTCTAAATAAGATAATTGTATGATATCTAGATAATGCACAACACTGCGTACAACCCTACTCATAGCCCCCCCCCTCCTAAAATTTGTTAAATTATTTATTAATATTTTTGTAGAAATGTAGACAATGTAAGTAGTTTATGGCGTGTTTTCTTTATTTGGTCATTTTTAGTTTCTTAATACACTACTCAAAAATAAAATGAATGACCCCTCTGGCAAATTAGGAGGGTTTTGAAAATAACCTGGCCCCCTAGATAATTTTTCCAAACTACACCCATGAGTGTATGAATGTTGGAATTAGTCAAAGAGTTAGAAAAGTTGGTCTCCAAAATATTATGCATATTTACTAATGATTCAATATTAATATTATTATGTTAAAATATTTCTAAATATAATTTTTACTTGAATTATTGTAAAATATAAAAATATTAAAAATTTCGTTGGGATGTGTGAGTTAAATCTTAAATCGTTAAATCGTTTAATAAAATGAATAAATATATGTTTAAGAGTATACTTTAGAGTAATTTCGTTACTTATATCTATCTACTTTTGTTCTAAATTAATCGATAAAATAAATAAATAATATTAAAGACACCGCAAGATATATTTTCACTAGAAACCCAATTAAATGATATTATAATGTAATGATTTTTGGTAATTTTAGACGCCATGCCCCATATTATGTTGCTTTCAAGCGCTCTCACAGGATAAATTCCCAACCGAGGCAAGATCATATTAATAATCATATTATTAATTGAAGAAAAAAATGATATATTAATTATATTTTTGACAATTCGTCATTAATTTTCACAGGTTGTAGAACATTACGACACGTTAAAATTTTTATACAAGTTTTTATTTAATAAAAACTAAATTAACATTTTTTACAACTACATACATTTTACACAGTATTTATTTTTTATTACTTTAAGCAAATATTATAAAAAATTTCTAAGTTGCACTATTCCCTTGTGGACGTGCTTGGTTGATGCTGTTTTATTTCGTCATTATAATATAAATTAAATAATATTATCATTCATCATTTTATTTATTAATTAGTTAAAATATTACGATAAAACGATTAAGAATTTAATATTATATAATTAATATATATTAATATATAATACATATTTTTTTTTACTTTATTACTTTACACGAATATTTATTCCCTATTACCCTCAAATGGTAATGAACACAATTGACGTACTACACGGTTGAAAGTGCCTCCCGCGGATTTTACGTCAGTGACTAGAACCACACCATCATCACTGGCTGTTAACCTTTGGATTCGTCCTAAACGCCATCGTAAAGGGAGAATATTATTGTCTCGCAATAAAACTACGGTGCCCACCTTGAGTTTGGGCCCTTTCTCGCCAGCCCAGCGTTTCCTTTCTTAGAGCTGATTCAAGTATTCACAGCTCCACTTTTTGCCAAATAGCCCGTGAGTATTGCGTTACTCTTCGGCAGCGGGTTAATCGATTGGTGGCGATAGTAGATAAATCAGGTTCAGGTGTTGATAAAAGAGGTTCGCCTATTAGGAAATGACCCGGTGTCAATACGCCGAGGTCGTTGGGATCAGAGGACATTGGAGTAATCGAGCGGGAATTCAGACAAGCTTCAGCGCGCGTGAGTACGGTACTTAATTCTTCGTGTGTTAAACGAGATTCTCCTAAAGTGTTTTGATATCTAATTGTAATTTTGGTACTATCTTGCTTGCTGATCGGGCCAATAACAAGGCTGCACGTAACTCTAGTCTCGGTAGGGATATGTACTTAAGGGGCGCGACCAAAGACTTCGCGCATATCAATTAGGGAGTATACATACCCTCAGCATCCATGCAACGTAAAAACTATCAACATCCGATACTCGCGTCCGAAAACTCGTGATATTGTATATCAACGATACTCTCGCTACAAGTAATTTTGCGTGGTATAATTAATTAATTTAATAAGCTAAGGGACACTATCTATATTTTTTCCATTATTCTTGAACATCGTTCAAAAGAGGTTCATCCCATTTAACCTTTAATCGCCACAATCGTTGCAAAATTAATTAAGCACACACCACGATAGGACCGACCAAACCGAGCGGATCATATAGGCGCGCGATATCAGACAAGATTTCGCATTTCGTTAATGGTCTGTCGTGCGCAAAATAACTTTTAGCAACATCAAATCGCAATGAGTCCGTGTCGGAACTCCAGAATAGTCCGAGTACTTTCGTCATGGCCTTCTCATTTTCGTCCACATTAATTTGCTTATTTATATAACTTGGTTTCATAGACTGCGGTATTAAACTATTGTTATTTGATGACCATTTGCTTAACTTTAATCCAGCGGACCCTTAAATTTTAATAAGATCGTTGCGCAATTTAATCGCTGACTTTAGAGTGTCAGCACTGCCCAGAAAATCGTCCATATAAAAATCCATGTATCGAGATTCGCCGCCCGTTCCATTTCTACCAACTTATTGAGATATCCGGTAGCTAAAAAAGACGCAGAAACCGTTCCGTATATGATAGTATTTAATTGATACGCTTTGATTGGATCGTTTACCGTTCCATGCCACAATATCCTTTGAAATCGTCGATGTTTTTCAGCCACCCAAAATTGCCTAAACATCTTCGTAATATCGGCAGATAATACGTAATTATGCGTGCGAAAACGAGCAAGAATAAATAATAATGCGTCTTGAAGAACAGGATCTTTTAACAATACATCATTTAAACTAAGACCGTTGTTTTGCACGAAGTATCGAAAACAACACGTAAACGTGTAGTCCTGCTAGATTCTTTTATTATCGCATGGTGTAGTAAATAGCAGGTCTTATCTGTTTTATCGTATTCGTCGATCGCTACAGTTTCCATATGTCCTAATTCTAAATATTCATTTATAAATTTTATATACTCACTCTTTAATTCCGCGTCCCATTGAAAACAACGTTCTAGTAATAAGAAATGCCATTTGGAAATTTCATACGAACTACCTAACTTTAAAATATATTCACGAAAGGGCAGTTGTACGACGAAACGCTCGTCAGCAACACGCACAATCGTATTATCGAAATGTTTTTTTTTTACACGTATTCTCTTCGATATTATATGGGCCATTGACCTCGTATCTTTCTATACGCCAAAATAATGGTAGCATGTTTTCTATAATGGAATAGTTACAATTAATTACCGAATGATATGAATTGTTGTTAATTAAATTGTTATCACAATAAGACGCAGATACGGGTCCCGGACACTATCCACCCGAACGAACTCGGATTTCGTAGAATACCGGGCCATTAACGATCAGCTTTATCTTTCGATCCGTAATAAATCATAGAAATGATTGGCACCTTAGTAGTACCTTTGGCTGTAAATAATATAGGGTGGCGCCATACTACAGCGGTTTTGACAGGCGTATTTCTATCGAGCGATTTCAACACGCGAAATGCTATACTAAAACGGTTTCCACGCGTTTTTACTTTACGCTCAGTTGACTAGAGGATTCACCAAATGAATTAACTTAACCAAACGGTTCAGTTTTATGTCTTCTATGTCATTTGAATATTTGAATTTTATTAATGATTACATTTTTTAATAACTTTTTAACATACTTACAAATGTAAAAGTATTGTAGGTGTATGCATTTTCTATTGAACAAGTAAGTTGAAAGAAAAAATTTAATTTAATTTTAAGGTATTTATGAGATATCATATATCATTAATCATTATATTTAAATTATTTTTCATTTCTTTATTCAGTATGGATTACGATTATTACATAAATGCAATTAAAGTCATAGCAGTAGCAAGCTCATTCGGTTATCTGAACCACTAAGAGCAGAAAGGGTGTTTTGGATTCACCCATTTAACTAAGTACCCTAACCTAACCTACCTAAAATAATATCTGTTAAAATAATATCCTAAATATGCCACTATTATATATATATCAAATAATAAGTATGATTTTTTGTGTCTAATTATTTAATTTCTAGGTATGCCCATTCATCTAGTTTAGGACTAGTATAACATGTAGTTGTCAATGGTCAATCACTAAGGCATAGAAAAAATTCAGACATTTTACAGTCCATGATATATACATATTTGTAATAGGTTTAAATAGTTTTAAATTATATTCTCTAAAATAACTGGGTACTTATTATATAATGAAAAAAAAAACTTGAATATTAAAAAATATAAAGTTTCACAGATAAAATTGTTTATTAAAACAAATAAATCCAAAATAAAAAAATATACAATTATTTAATACTCAAATACTATATTACATCTACACCTTGGTAACTTCACATATAATAATTCATAAAATGTTTTAGGTGATTTGATATGTATAATTTAAATTATTTAAATATATATTACTTGCTAGTAATATCAAATATTATATTATTAAAAGTAAACAATTATCACAATTCACAGAGATGAAGTTTAAATACTTTTTAAGTTGTTAAACCAGTTTCATTATGACCTGATAGACAAATTGGTTCATTACGTTTTGATGGAGGTAACAAATGTTCAGGTAAAGTAGCAGGTATTTCTGAACCTTCAAGTTTGATTTTGATTAAATACATAGCTAAGGCAAATTCATCAGAATCCAAAAGACCATCATTATCAATATCTGCCAATTTCCAAATTTTAGACAATACAGAATTGGGTAATTTTGTTTTGATAAACTCTTCTTTAACCGCTAAAAAATAAATTGAATTAAATATTTGTGAGAATAATTTTTATTTAGTTTATATATTATTTAAATATTACATAATTTATGATCATAATGTAGCAATAAATTGTATTTTACTATTTAATTACCTAAGCGAACTACTTTTCCATTATGTTTGTCAAGACTATTAAAAATTTTGTCAAAAGGTGCTCGGTAATAGTCAACAATCCAACCTTGTTCAAATTTCCCTTCGTTAATACCTTCAGTATTTAGATTAAAGGGACTTGTAGTATCGTGTCCACTTGATATTATATTGCCTAAAATTATAATAAAATGATTTATCATAGGCATCATAAATTTATATGAATTAAAGTGAATAAATAATACAATTTTATAATCTATATAACATTTTACTTGAATATATCAGTAGAAGTTTATTTTTAAATTAATATATTTATTATTTATATAATATACATTTTTACATATATTATACTTTTATTTGATTGGTATTTCATTTATTTACCTTAATCTAATAAATTGTTTAATAAACTTACTTTTAACTTCTACTTCATTCACTGTCATTTCCATATCAAGTCCATCCATTAAATTGGTTGCTTGATTTATTAATTTTTCATCTAATGATTTAAAAGTTGTGAAATCCTTTCCACATAATATTACCTATTTTTAAAAAATAAATTGAATATTAAATTTTAAATATTTAAGAGAAGGTCAGTGCACAATTTGATGTGTAATGTAGAACATAGCGAAATAACCATCATAGAAAAATATTTACTAAAAAAAAAATAACTATCATTTGACTTTTTGATTTTTTTTAATTGCTGTAACTTTTTTTCAGTGAATATTTTACAAAATTGATATGTTAATCTTTCAAAAATATTTCAGTCTACATTTAATCCAAACGTCACAATTTTTATTCTATGTACAGATATTTTGCTATACTGCACGTTAGACAGACAGAGATAGCAAATTTACGCTGATGTCTTTTTAAAACATTATTTTTAGACCTTCATCTTTTCTAAATCTGGAAAATCGCCTGAGCTGAGATGTTTGTACTTAGTTTGGATATCATTAAACACACCTTCCAAATTATTTATCAATTCATTATGAATCTTTTTTTTATTTATAAATCTTGATATTAATGGAATACGAGCTTTCAATTCACTTATTATATAAGCATGCACCTAAAATAGATTCTCAATATATTATTTTTATATTATATAAACACACATAAAATTGAATTATATTATAGAATACAATAAAAATAAAACAACATTATTTCTTACTATTGCAGTTTTTGCTCTTTTTCCAATATGGTTTAATTTTGACATGATTGAATGATGTGGGAGACATTTCATATCTTGAAATAAATCATTTTCTTCTTCATTAAACATACTAAAAATATTTTAAAATATGTAAAATTATTTTTTAAACATACAAATATACATGAATTAATTCTGATTTCTATTTAATAATGAAAAATATTAATAGGCAATTATACTAAAACATTAATTTGGTGAATTAAATATACCTATCTGACATATTAAAAAAACAATTTTTGAGTTAAAATAAATGATTAACTTAATTAATTTCACACATAATTAATAAATGGGTACTTACACTCTATTAATATCATTTTTATAAGGCTGATCCCAAAATGAACCAACATAAACTCTAGGAACTTCAGGACAACTTATTGTTTTTCCTAGAGCCCACATAAGTGCACCATGAACTCTAAGTAATGCTCTTTCACTATATACACAAAAAAATTGAAATTAGGTTTATAGGCAATTTTTAAATTCTTCAAATAGTGTTATATAAATATTATTAGCTAGTAGTGCATTATATTTATTATTTTCAATTTTAACAATCAAATTATTTATAACAAGATTAATTTCAATAAAAAAAATAATATGAAGTCATATTTTAAATGTTTTCATAGATGGCTTAAGGGATGAGTACATGGAATGTTTAAGATTTAAATTTTTAAATGTGCTATAAATGTAATATTCATAATAGTAGTAATAGTTATTAAACTTACTTAATTGTATCAGCTTTATTTAAAACAATCCTTAATTTGGTGTCATGGATTTTTAATACATCAATAGCTTCTTTCAGTTCATCAGATATATCCAATTTATTAGAGTCAAATGTTAACACTATCATATCTGACCGTTCAGCAAACCAATTTAATGTGTCATAAAAATTATAATCACGTTGAGCTCTTTGTTTTTCACCAGATAATATACCCGGTGTATCAACAAAAGTAATAGATTTTAACAATGGAGTATCCACAATTCCACAATGTAGTTTTTTTAAGAATTTATTTCCAAACCGAGACAAGTCATAAAATTGTTTACTTGGATCAGCTACAAGAGCATTACCAGGTATAGACTGTTCTTTATCACCACCCATGACCACCATAAATTTATCTGTTGTCGGTTCTGGACCTATACGAATACCTGGATAGTCTTTTTCAATCAGGTATCTAAAAGTAAACAAACAAATAATATTTTAATAACTTAAAATGTTTTTAATTTATGTTGGTTTAAAAAATATGTATAAAAGTAATAAATAATTTACCTTATCATGGACGTTTTTCCTGTAGAATATTGACCGACAAATAGCACCATAGGTTTTGCATCAAAATCTTGGTCCGTTAGTAGAGGCAAATGAAATTCATGATATAAGTATCGCTTTTCAAGAGGTAGTAGTTTGGATTTGTAAATTTCTTTTAGGCGATTAAGTGACGTATTCTGTTTTTTTAAATCCCTTTATAAATTAAAAATGATAGTCATTAGTCAATGTTAATTATTAATGATATAAACAATCATTAAGGTATGTCATTTACTTGTAAAATGAGCGGTGAACAATCTTGGTAAAATTTAATTTTGTATTCAAAGTTATACAGCGGCGAACATAACAATGTGGGAGTACAGATAGTACAGTCATTTTAATAAATCGTTTATTAAATATTTAGGAACTAAAAAAAAAAAAACACGTTAAAGAACTTGCAAAAATATCTACAACGTCGAATTGACGTTCAAAAAACAAGATCCAAAAGAAAAATATTTATTAACGTTCATAGTTTTATAATGTACTTGTACCGATTAGAATTCGGAAGTCGCACAGTAGGTAGAGACTAGAAAAATTGGATATTATATTATTAGACATAAATGTTATAACCATATCAACCGACAACCGGTAACATACTAACAACGAGAAGTCGAGAACGAAATAACGAATCAAATCGCAGTTGCCAACCTCGAAAATAATATGATTATTGAAGCCGGTTTGTAGTAACGTTTTTTTCATCCAATCTAAAATCGTTCCACTTTATGATATTCTCAAATAGTCAAATATTACGAAACGTAAAATTATTAAAGTATTTAAAATGTCAATCATAATTAATCGATTTGTCATCATTTATTCCATAGTCCATATGGTGCATAAGCGCATAGGTATAGCCGTATAGGTGCCTCATAAAGTCATAACTTTAATTTTCCGCCTGTGTTAAGTCTATATATAAATATAAGGAGTTTGGAGTTAAATTATTATTTATTATACTTATATACTAATTGGTAATTAGTGTATAGATGTATAGTTATAGTTAGTAGTTAATTGTTATTAACATAATATGTAACTTTAGATATAACTCAATAACTGCATAACGTAATAAGTATCTAGCTATTAATTAAATTGATTTATTTAAATTAATTATAAATACTATATTAGTACTATATTAGTATTTATAATCAATGGTATTAGGTAACTAATAATTAATATTATTAATGATGGTAGTCAATACTCAATAGATATATATATATATATCAAACTGAATTCACAATAAGTGGTATATTACTGTAAAGGCTACAGCTTTGGGCGACAAATTTGAAGGGTCGGTAAAAAATATTGTCATTGCTAATATATTTATACTTTATTTGATTTATTACCTTCATTATATATAATATATTCACATGTAATATTATTATTTACTAAAAAAAAATTATAATCCAAATGAATACAAATTTGTAAATTTATAGACGTTATTACTTCACTGCGAAAGATAATGTAAAATATATACGTTACAATTGATTAATTAAATGTAGGCTATTATTTTTCGTTATTTTTTTTTATTCAAAATTACAACTATTTTTCTTGTTTATAAAGATTTAAAAATTATCTTCTTAATAATGTATATGTATTAAACATGAAACTATAAATCAGTTATCAAATGATAACATTATATTATAAACCTTCGCAAAAAATGAATCATAGCGTAAGATTATAATGGTTTGAATAGATATTGAAAAGTATACTCGTACAAGTTATACATAAATAATACATTTTATATATTTAAGTGTTATTTCATATTTATAATTCTTAATTTTATAAACAAAGAATAAAATGTTTTCAATGAATAAAAAAAATATCAAACATTAAAAATATAAAGTTGTAAATTAAAGAACTTATGTGTATGACCTTAAAACTAAAAATCTTAATACTACCTCACAGTTGAAATGTGTTCTAATTTAGGCGACATAATTATCATAGACTAGAAGCGACAAAATCCTTAATCCCATCCTGCGGGTTCACACTAGGATATAGTACTTGGCCAAGAAACTAAAACAAGCAACCAATTTTTTTTTTAACTTAAATCGTGTAGACACTAGATTAATTACTGATTCTGGTATGAAATTTTGTAAACATTTTAGTCGAGTAGATATAAAACAGATATTATTTATTAGATTGAGACATTGAATTGCTGTATTCACCTTGCGATGGCTTAATGTAGACATAATAACTTTCTACATACTAAAATCTTAATTGTAGGTAGGAGAAAGAAGAGGGTGCGGAAAATGTGATTGAAAGGGTGAACAGTTATAATTTATATCAAAGATGAGATTTTGATAAATATTTAAATAATTATAATTTAAATAATTATTATTATTATCGGATTATCATGTATTTTTATAATATTATCTTCTAATTATTGGATAACACAGATTACTTCCCCCCCCCCTAAAAAAATGAAATAAATTTCTAATTTTGATGAATTGAAACTAATATTATATAAGTATATAAAATTTGGAACCCCATATTGTATAATGTAACGTAAATTATGAGATTTGTTTTGCTCCTCCTGAAATTTCTCCTATAAGCACATATGGTTACAATATTATCAAGTAACATCGATCCCGGTTGGTGACTGAAATTAAATTATATTGATCATTTGCTATTTGCTTCAATAGAAGAATTTTATTTTTGACGTATAATTCTAATTTATAATAGATTATTTATATCACTACTCGCAGTAAATTTTCATTTTATAAGTTTAGCCAAGTTTTCTTAAAAAAGTTTAATGGATACAAAATATGAAATTTGTACCTATATAATGAAGAAATATCTTATAAAAGTAACACAACTAATATACAAAATTATATAAAATTTAAACATATATTATACACTTTTAAATTGTTAAAATATGGGAGACTAATAACTATAATATACTATATTATATGAGAATATTATAGATATTGAACCAATGACAACACTATATATATACCTGGATCTAAAGCTGATGAACAATATTGACAAGTAAGAATTTATAAGTAATTATTCTCCAAGTTAATTAAATTATATATATTATATTAAATATATATATATATTAAATTATATTATTGAACGTGGTACATTGAGTCAGTAACGATCTGACGACCAATGAAATTGTTTAAAATGTAGAGGGCACCAAAATCTTAATATCTCTCTATTGTCTCTAATCCTATTTGCTATATCATATTATTATGAATGCATTGTAATTGTTAAATATTTATAATTTATAAACAGATAGTGACGAATGTAATTGGGGGGAAAAAGTGTTGTAGACTTTTATTAATATTTTTTAATAAACATTATATAAGTACTCTATATTTGAAATGGGCTTTACATAGGTCTATAATATACAGTGTTCAGTACAAATGAAGAATAACAAAAATAATAACCAACAGCGGCGGACAAATAAGAAAAATGATGAGAGAGAAATGACCTTGAGGGTTCAAGGTCGAAAGGAATAAAAGGTCACCGTCGTTGTTGCATTACCGCGGCGGCGGCGGGTAAAGTTTTAAACGAAACAAAAACAAAAAAAACAAACAAAATAAATAATCTAATCACTGCCGGTACACCATTGCGCGGGCGTGTTGTTGATGGCGGCCACGGGGGTCGTGGAGCACCGCCGTTCAAAAGTCGCGAATATTTCACGTCGACGACGCAATGTGCACACAACAGATGGCGTTGCTTGCATAATAATATTATTGTACATACTAATACGATAATATCTCCTTTGTGCAGTGTGTTTATTGCCTATGCGTGTATATTATAATATTATTATTATAATTTATAGTAGTATATAACACGCGGCGCGACGGCGACCCGGTCGGAGAGTGCTCGGCGCCGAGCGATTGTGTGGTGCCCCTCTGGTCCCTCCTCACACTGCTCGATGACAAACCCAGACGACCTTCGTCTCCGTTCGCCCGTTCACCCTATGCGCGGCGTACACACCGCTCACCGGGTATTACTCATGAAGTAATCAGACGTATAAATTAGTATTTGTAATAACGTAACGTTATTATGATATTCGTTATTCGAATGTACCTGCTAATAATTTTGTTAAATTAAATCCACGTACAATATTACAACATTACGATGATCGTTGATGTTATTATAATTTATAATCGACATCGATTCCAAATATTATAATAAATAATAAATCTTTTTTTACTTTTGATCTGTGCTTTCGCAAATTTTTTTTAAAATTGTTCAATTGTAAACATTTTACAGTGTGCCCTTAATAATTATTTGTTCGCCTATGTTATATTTTCATTGTAATTGTACATTACGAATTACGATAAATGATAATAAATAATTTAATTCACAATAAACAACACGGCATACACAGATGCGCTCTGCACAACGCAGCGCGTTCCCGTGCAACAGCAGAGCGACGCCGCCGATACACAGTACATACGCGCACACACGTCATGCGCGCGCGCACACCACCACCGGTGATGACGAGTGAGTAGTGACTCGACGCTTGGCGGCTTTGAGTGCTTGGACAGTCGTTGAGTCCTATTCGCGGACGCGGACGTGCTCGATCGTCGTTGCCGTTCGTCTCGTCACCGGTACACTTATTTTGCTTTTTGAATTTTCGTCGTTTTCCCGCGATACAAGTTTTCCATACCAAGTGATATATTATTCTTCGCGGAAATTTATCGTTTGCTGGTTATTTATAATAATAATAAAAGTGTTTTTTTTTCGTTGTTGTATGCGCCCGACTTTCGTTCGGTGTCTTGTGAGTTTGCGACGGATCCGCGTTATAAGTTTTGTTTTGCCAAACGAAGAGACTGCAGGATAACGTGTCTATTTCTTTATCTTCATAACATTGTTACAGGTAAATAACATAATCATATATATATATATATATATATATATTACACAAGTTATATTGTGTTATTGTTATAAATTTTCATTGCAATAATCCACACACGACGACCGAACGTTATGAATTTGTTTATGATACTATTGCAGTATTTTGTGTATACAATACGATATCGTATTTTTAATTATAAAAACCATCACGATATTTTTGTGATCGGGTCGTCGGCGCAATTTATTTATCGTTAATATTTTTTGCCCGTTGTTGGACACGATTTTAACAACGTACACTTGGAAACAGGACACACGAGGTGTCCGTCGGGGAAGAGGGTGGACAAGAATATCGGCAATCGTGGGGGGAAGGGGGGCCCCGTAACGGACGTGGCAACAGAGATGCCGGTTGACGGCCTCTAGCTGCGGATGTTTTGTAACGGTATCGTGCCATTCTTTGTGAACTCTCGTCGTGTCCTCCCCTCTCCCCGCCGCAGCAGCAGCCGACTCCCCGCCCCGCCGCCGTAGCCGCCACCGTTCTCTCCAGTCACCGACGCGCTACCATTGCCGTCACCCTATTCCATGGTTTTTCAGACCGTTGACCTTGAACGCGCACGGACGGTCGCGCGCGCACCGCAACACCGTCCTCGTGAAAATAAGGGCCACGTAACGTTATTTATCTTCGGTAATGTAGTATTATCGTGCGCATTCATACGTAGGTATTGTAAATCGTCACGTTCCAAATTCGTCGAAGGAAATTGCGAAAAAATTCGCTCGGAAGAACATCGATAAAACCGCATTATTTTATAATAAACGATATTTGTTGTATCGCGTTGTATCATCCGTTTTCGGTTTGTACGCGAAAAACGATTTCGTGCGTCTATGCGTCATTTTTTTGTTTTCACGACCGACAGTTCATAATAATATAAGTAAAATAACATTAAAATAAACTTTATAAAATTATTCACGCACCCCACACGGTGTTGTTATAATATACTCGCGTGCACTCCCGAATCGTCGTGAGTCAACGGCCGACAAGCGCCGCCCCGCGGTCTCGGTCATCCTTCCTAGGCCACGTCAATCTGCGGTCAAGGTCACCGTTATGCGACCGACGATGATAATATTTTTGTATAAAAAGACAAAATCCCTATTGTTTGTATTTCACGTTCTTTTATTTTCCGTCAACGATTACCTGTTTGTCCTGCCTACTCACAGCCGCCCACGTATCTGCACGCGCGAAGATGATTTTAACGAAATAACGCCCGCGGCCTGACGAACTATCGCGGTTATCGACATCGCTCATCGGCTATCGTGTGTGATGTGCGGCGTCAGTCGGATCCCCTCGGTTATCCTGGTGGTAATGGTGGGAGGTCGTGATTTTGAATATAAATATATATTTCGAAAAAAATTGAATTCCTAATAACAATTTGTAATGTATTGGAACTATCTCCATTCTACGTATATTTATCACGTAATAGTGATAATATCGAATCAATAACGCAAAAAATACTATATCTATAATTAAAATATATAGTACAAATGTACAGTGTCCCTTATCTGAGTTATATCATACTATGGATACTCCCTATTAAAGCAATGTAATTCTCAAAAATGTAAACAAACCAAAATTCGACCTGGCGGCAGGTTAACCATGAAAAATTTCAGTTTTTCAAAAAGTTTCTGTAATCTGTGATATTAGTATACAAAATTTTTTTATAATTGATAACAATATATTTAATGGTACAATATTATGGTAAAATAAGTGTACAATAATTTCATTTCATGAATGTTGTCACTATGACGTAAGGATAAATTTTTGTTTGTTTACATTTTGACAAACGGCCGAGTGTCCTATCTGGTTTCATATAATTTGTGGTTATATAGGCTGTATCTCAATTCTTCTATAATTTATAAGTTTTATAATAACTAAAAACATTGTACGTAGGTTAATTCGACTTAGCTTAAGGTGTACTTCAGTGGTGTAATTAAGTAATTAATACTTCTTGGGGGGAGGGTAAATGTATTATATTTTATAATTTTCAAATTTGTATTCAAAGTTGGAATTTAGATAAAACGTAACATATAAATACCGCATAGCGCATATGGGTTAATTCTATTCCTTATGATAAACCATCGATTATTGAATAGACTATTCTATTCTATAATCAATGAAATAATAAATCTAATGCCGTGCAATGTACTTATTAAGTACATAATATATGATATTATCACCTAAATAAATGAAAAGGTTAGGATTATTCCTATTTAATAATCATATTCTTATACGTTTATAAGGCTACGACCAAACAAAAAAATATTACATTCATTACCATGAATTAAGAACGGGGGCCCATTGCACATTTTTATTAGAGGTCCAATCATAAGCCAGACCGACACTGTGAGTGTTTTGTTTCCGATTTTTCGCAGCTCGCACGAAATTATAATTTTATAACATAATATTATTTAATATACGAGTTATGTCCACTACGACGCCTACGGACGGTCGAAATAATATTTATTGAAACTGCCGCGCGCCCGATAACAACAATTTTGTTGTTGTGTATCGACAATGTTTTTTGTTTTTCATTATAATATCATTAACATAAAAATATTATAAATGTTATTATTGCGACTTTGCGAGTAGGGGTTATGTGGAAATCAGAATTATTAATTTCGTGTCGTTGTCGTGTGGAGGATATAACGTCCAACACGATATGATATAATGGCATTATAATATTATATTATTAGTATTGTTAGTCATTACAGAATAAAAAAGGCTCGAGTAATTAACTAGTTTATTGGTAATAGTTGTCGCGTCGGATGATCAATATGACCTTGTCCTATTCGATGTAGACACTACAGTATTTTAGCAGTAAATCATTATGATAATGTTATATTTTTAATTTATATTATAAACAGCCCTTCAAGCGTACATATTACATAGAGGATTTCCAACTCGAATATAAAACGAAATATAACTGCATAATCAATAATGACTGAATGTAGATTGAAAGATCTATTATTATTACGTCGATAAACAGAAATCGAACTGTCGAGGGGATTCTGCGCCGACGTCCGTCGATCACAGCTGTAGTAGCAGTCGACAATGTTGCAGCGCGTGCAAAGCGGAATAATATCCTAAAGTTAACGGTTTCCTTCTGCAGAATTGGTCACGTTTAACCAATTAAATTGCGCGTAAGACCTCGATATATACCATTGTAATGGTAATCATTTATATTATATTAAAATAATAATAATAATATATAATAGGTCAAGTACCTTAAATTTATCATTCGGGTGCGCACAATGCACTAAAAAACTAAATATAATATTATGAATTTATTTAACGTGTCATAAAAATATATACGTATTATATAAATATAGTATATACTGTCGTCTATGTATAAGAAAACAGATGGTGTGGCGATGTTTGACTGTGATTTTTGTTATTTTTAATTTTTTTATGATAATATAACACTATTGCGGATAAATCTGCTCAAAATGGACGGAAAACGCTATTTCCTATTATTAATAATGTGGAATAGTGTGTGCGCATATCGCCGAAGTACTTACTTATAAAAACTATAATAATATAATATCGTTAGTATACACCATGAGACTATCCGAGATAATGCAGCATTGCAGCTGGCCTCCTTATAGCAATAAAACCAAAAAATTCCGTTGGACGAAATTACATCGTACATAAATACACGCCCGAAACTTATTTCAAACGACCCAAAGCCGTTATAATGGTAAAACTGTAATGTCTATAATATATACGTAATATATATATATATATATATATATATATATATATATACATATTATATAGATGGGTGGACGTGTAAAGTAAAAATAATATAAAGACCTAAGAACAAAGACGAATCGATAACAGTGTTGTTTTAACTTTCTCTTTGGCGAATAAAACACCCAACTACAATTTACCTAGTGCTTAATATATTATAATAATATCGAGTCCAATTGTTCTGAATTATCCCGGGACCTGGGTCTCATTGGACTTGCCCGTTTCAACAGGTGATTATAACTTACGTTTGAATTTTCAGAACGATTTCTCTAATTTATATATGATTATAATAAGCGTTTCGATGGATTGAAAGCAGAAAGCTGACTGTTATCATTTCTGTAACTATTAAAATATTATAACATTTATACAGTACCTACCTAACGACATCATAATATTTATGTATAATATAAACTTGTTTGAATGAATTCAGTTATATTTCTATAAACAGGTTATACCGTTTACTTATTATTGCTGTAATATGGACTCGTCGATATTGGTTAATATTATATATATATATATATATATACCTAATATAATATCCTTTTTATTTAATAGGACTTCTGCATTTTTCAAATTATGTATTTGCCCGTGACCCAAAATAAAAATCTAATTTGTCTTGAAAAAAAAGAATATATATTTTTGATGATTTATTTTTGTTGCGTTGACGTGGTGTAAAATTATCAGTTATCCTTATCACTAGGTATATAAATTTATTATGTTATAAAAACAATAAATTCCATAAAAATAGTAAAATATAATGAATATAGAATATATTTTATATTTGATTTGCATAATTTTTTTATTGTAAGTATATGAGGAGATATTCATTTCAGATATTTATTCTTAATATTTGTATACTCATTTATGAAAAATGCATAATATATTTTATAGGCATTGTTATATAATATTTATTGTATTATAATATTATTTGAGTATTAACGAAAATTATAATTCATTGAAAATTTTGCACTGTCATTCAAGTCACATTATAGTTTTGTTATAGGCTCAGAGAATATTATATAAATTCAATGTTAATATTTAGCATTTGCTAATGGTTATGATCGTTAGTAATTTATACAAAAAACATTAATGGTAGAAATAATACCATTATTTGATTCAGTTTGGATAAAAAATAATGTACAAATATACAAATCTAAATATATTGAATATACGTTTCTACCATATACTGCAATGATAAACGACTAAACGAGGTATGATGATGGATATGCCGTGGGTTTCAATTTTAAAATAATATGAATATATGATACAATTCGCTAATATGTGTTTTTGTGTCACATGGTGTTAAAGTATTTTTAGTTTAGATTATGTTTATATTATGAAGTTTTATTACGTTTTTTGATAATTTACGTAACATTATGCCTTACTAAATTCGTATGCATTATTTTAATTAATTTTAACAACAATTTAATAATTTTATATATTATTCGGGTTACTTATCGTATTCTTATTTATACTTGATTTTTATCTTTTTATTTTGTTATCTTGTAATTTATTCAGACCTTTACGTTTACAAACTATTTTTTAATTATATTGACAGAAAAAATACGAGAAATTGTGTATAGTATTAATTACTATTAATTACCTGTATATAGACTGCAATTTAGACTTATAATATTATGTGGGTATATTTTAAAGTGAATATTTTTATATTTTGGATAGGTACATTAATTAAATGTGAAAAAATTTAAAATTCAAACATGAAACAGTTAATTATTAATATTGACTATTTGGTATAATATTATAGTATATACTATATACTATAAAATAATTATATATAAATTAAACGATAGTAAATAAATGTTATAATATAATAATATTATGTAAGGATAATTTATTTTAAACATTTTCACGTACAGTGCTTTTTAAAATATAAGTTAGTATAAGAACCACTATGATGGAAATATATTATTTAGGGAGCCTAAAGTTTTTTTAAAATTTTTATGAAATTTATTTTTGCTTATTACTTATTAGTTATTAATAATCGCGATCTGTTGTGACTTGCAAAACGTACCGTTAAAAGTTAGTTGAAATTTAATATTATTATTTTCAAATACCTAGTTATTAAAATTTTATAAAACCCTTTGTTATTACGATTTTTATACATTTTGTATATTGGTTTTTTTTTAAGTTTGGTAACTATAAAATATTAATATTATTAATATTTACTCCATCATAAATGGCGAAATGCCAAAGTACGATAATTTCACCAATTTCTGGTAAAAATATAGTAACTTATCAGCTAATTTTATATTATATTATAAAAATATATTTTGATGTTTTTGTGAAAATTCTTCAAAAAAAGTTCGTTTAGGAGAAAAAAGCAAAAATAATAAATTCAGAAGAAAAAACAAAATAAAGCTATAAAAAGTTCATTTCATTGCCATCAGAATAATAGAAAACGCATTTATATAATATAAGATTTATCTTTTTATCACTAAAAATAATTATAAAAAGTATTTGCTACAAAATTCAAGCCCTACTTATTAGCTTAGAATTTGAAAATATACAATTAAATTGCATGTATATAATAGTAAATTTTAAACCATATAACTTGTCTAATTTTCAATTGTGCCTATAATAACCGTATTGTCCGTAATTATCGGAAAGCGTAGGGTACCTACATTATTTCTAAAAAAATTATATGATAGATTAGGTAGGTAGACGATCCATAGCTAACTAATTATGCCCTGGCTAATATAATATAAATTATAATATAACAATAAATACCTACCTATATTATATGAGTTCGTTCAAATGTCCTTATATAAATATAATACGTTTGTGTGTTGCGTAGCTAATTCGCGTATATTATCCCATAATATTAATATATTATAAGTAGGAAAGGTATAAACCTATCTGTTATTATATGAAAACGTTACATTGATTACCTATGAAAAACACGTCATAATAATTTATTTATAAAATGCGATATGATAGCCGTATAGGGTCAGCAACCCTAACCGGCGGTCGGGTTATTCGGATTGAAAATGAAGATAATTAAAACATTTTTCAAAACAATAATAACGTGATAAAAAACCTACTCAACGCAGACAGTAAAAACGTAATTTAAAGTGCATTTTAAAATTATTAATAATTGTAACTATATACTCTTCTATATAATATCCGTGGTGAGCGGAGGTTGTTGCAATATTATCGTTATTTTGCTTAAGCAAAATCGATATCAATTAGAATGGATAAATCTTTATTGTTCGTATGACGATAACTACAGGTATAATTATTGTATAAATCATTGAAAGTGAAATATATCGATATATATTTTTTAATTGAAATAGTTTATGCAGCTTTGCAGTCGCGAGTCGCGGGCGCGGCGATTCCATTGTTGACGCGTGCACGTCAGGTCTTGTGTGGGTTGCCGAAATATTTTGCGGTACTATATTATAACGCGTACAACGGACGGCCGCGTTGTTGGTGAAATATTAAGGAGGAAAAGGACGAACGATTGAAAAGAAATTCAAACCTTCCCTCGTCCCGCTCGACACGGGCGCCAACCACCGCCGCCACCACGCCTGCTGCGATTATATTATGTGCACGGCGCTGACAAGGTCACGACCGAGTATATAAATTATAATATATTGTTTATTTTACACACCAAAGATACCTCCCGTCAAAACTCGCCGGGCCTCGTATTCATTACACGTGTATCATAATGGAACGCACGCTTTTTATAAAATTCGTACGACGTAGGCAGAGCTTGTGCTAAGGAATTTTTTGAACTACCCAAAATATTAATTTTATGCACGCGAGTTAATAAAAATTATTATTCATTAACGTATGGTAAATGCAACCAGTAATCGAGAAGTCATAAATTATTTACACTTATAATTTAATATAACATAATATATTTAACATTCAATATATACAGTATTACTATATTTATACTAGGTATCTATATACAATTATTTATTTTCCTAAAGCCTCACCCTCTTCTTCATTATAGTTTTATTTTTATCTGAAGTTTCATAGAAGACACCATTAAAATAATCTTTTCTTGTTTGCCTTTTGTTTTATTTTATTGAAACAAAATTGAATATTATATTTTAAAATACTGCAACAAAAGTTTAAAAAGAATATTTAAATATCTACATTAAATTCAAATAAATAATTTTAGAACTATATTTTACGATAAAACAAAGAAATAACATATTTTAGGTACTAACCTAATAAGTGTTTACAACAACCCATTTAAATTTAGAACGGCATATATAGGTTAGAACTGCCCATTAGCGCAAGCTCTGGACGTAGGTATTTATTTCATTGAATGATGCCATGGGTGTAGTTTGCTAGAGGCAGGGTGGGCTACACCTATACAGTGGCGGCGCGAAAATTTTTTGCCTAGATAAAGCATTTAATAATATCGACACCCATTACCCTACTATTCTAAAACCGATTTTCCCCCCAAATTTTTCGATTTTGTTAAATTTTGTTAAAATATCAATATTAATTTATTGAAAAATTTTATTTTCCTAATTCAGAGACTAACTACTTATATGATATACTAAATACTAATAACAAATAATAATATAACTATTTTTGAGTAGTAATTTTGCTAAATAATGTCCAATCATTCACTCACCTCTTTTTAGCATGAATAAGTTGTTTCTTGGAACCCCTTTCGCGCTGTCACTGGCTATACACCCCCCCCCCCCCCCCATTATACACCATAAAATTGTAACCTGCTAATTGCTATTAAACTAGGTTTTATCTCCCAAAATTTTCAATTTTATCCCCTCTAGATAACTTTTTTCAGACTGCACTCATGATGATACTTGATATTTGGTTAAAATTAATTAAAGAATGTGGGATTAAAGTTAAAAATAGATACTTTCAAAAATATTAGTGGGGAGCTTTAAAGCCAGGCCTTTTCCGGTCGTCCGCCACCGGATAACGCCCGCACCATGACAGGGTGGTAGACTGTAAACATACAAAATATTCAATCTAAATAATAATATGTAGTCAAGGAAATTGAAATTGCTTCCGTACTGAATATACCAAGGTAATAACATTTTCATAAGTATTCAGTAATGTATAATATACCAAAATTAATCGATTATGAAATAAACACAAACGGATTAAGTTAATAGTTTAAAAGTTGTTTTTAACTTTTGATAATATACATTGATAATACATATGTAACTTTATAAAAAATACATGTTATATGTATCGGATAGATGAATAATATCAGCTATAGTATATAAAAAAAAATACCCAAGTATGTATTAAAAATATGTACACATAAAGCATAGCCAATTATGATGGAACAAAAACTAAAATTTCAATATTTCAAGTCAAATTACAGACTAAAAAATGTAAATAAATAAATTAAAATTTTTTTATTTTAAAGTAAAACCTAGTACTAATATTAGATATATTTAATGTAACAACTTTAATAAAATAAAATGATCGAATATTCTTCCTTAATAACAATTAGTATTTAATGTATTTCTTAACATTCGTATTAACTTAGTAAATAACGCTATTCATAAGTGCAACTAAGGGAAGCTGAGGGGCTTAGCCTTCCTAAAACATAGCCCCTTAAAATAACAAGATAATTCTCAACTTTTTTTTAAAAAATATTTTAATTTAAGACTATAGCCCCAACTTAATTTTAGCACTTTATATAGTTACGCCAAATTTAGTATTTAATTAAATTTCTGATTAAATTTAATTGTTGAGTTACATTTTAAATAATAAATTTTTTTTAATATTAAAATAAATTTAAAACTAAAAATAATTACTACCCTGTGTGCATAAAAAAATAGTCAAATAGATATCTAATAATAGTCGCAGTGAGTCGTGAGAATTTTTATATTAAAGCTGAAAGACAACAGGCAACTATAGGATTGTGCATTTACGCAAATTAAATAACAAATTGAATTGTTAATTGTTTTTAATTTTATAGCAAAATAACAAAATTTAACTTCCAACTTTTAGTAATAAAATATTTATTAAATTTGAAATATTTTTCAGAATTGAATTCCGTTCACTTAAAGTGTATACAATTTTGTCAGGCTTTATACGTATAAAGCCCATACACGTGTACGGCCTATATCAATGAAAAACCAAGCCGCCAAAGTTATTTACTATAATAATTTAACATTAGTACTATAGTACAATATAGTATTAATTTAACTATTTAAAATAATTATATTATAATAATTAATTTAAAAAAATATTATTGATTTGTCTAGAATTGTCATAAATACACCATTATATATTATAACGAATCGTAAATTAATGCTAAATTTAATAATAGTATGCAGGTAGAATCGAGAATAAGTTGTTTGGATATATTTACAAAGATTAGCCTTCATCCTTTGGAAGTTATAACCTTACAATGGTCACTATATAAAATTATAAAGTTCTTAACACAATTGCTATGTCAAACGTTCAAATCGAATTATCGTCACTGTGACTCGGTAAATATATTTCGGTGCGAAAATAAAACGTCCAAGAGTAAGCGAAAATTTAAAAATTGTTTACGTTATTAGTATACGATTATAAAATACCTACATTATATATAGCTGCAGCTGCTATATAATAAATTATTATAAATTATAATCAATGATACAACCACGTGTACGATAAACATTTTATTATGTGATTACGTTTGCAGCTTTGCAGGTATGATTTAAATAATAGTAATACAAATTGTGTGGTGTAGGGTAACAATACCAAAAGGCCTAAATGTCGCAAGATTTTATCGGCTTTTAAACAATACACTGACACGTCGTTTTATTTTTATGCGAATATACGTATTTTTATCGTCTAGACGATATTTCTATAAACACAATATTATACTTACTATCTCAGTGTGTTGACACAGATATTGTGTTTACGAATAAAATGCAACGTTATGCAGTTGTAGCAATATATTATAATAAAATATATTTTATATATATTTGGTTGAATATTATTGAGAGATGTATAACGTCATTTTAACAATATCGTACTATCGAATATTTGTTATCATTAGGTAAAAAAAAATTAAGTTGAATTATAAAGATGCAAATTGCGCGGCGAATGGAATATCCCACAAAACACGGAGGACGCGCTTTGCACACGCTCGCGCGAGATGCGTGCGCATGCGCTTAAGCCTGACCTTGGCAAGGTTGAATTTGGAGAGTCCGACGAACTGCGCGGCAACGTCGCCTGGCACTCACACGCACACACAAACACACACCGACACCGGTCGCCGCCTAGAGTATAATATCATTATAGTTTTGTAACGTCTGCCGACGACGCGTCCTCCACCGTCCTCCACTCATCGATTTATAAAAATAAACAACCTCGCGTTCTCCGCGCGTTCTCTGTCATGTTCGGCCGGACGGACGACAATCGTCTGTGTACGGCGTATCGGTGGCCGTTACGTCCATCTGTCTGTCGATTGTACAAAAAATATACGTATATTAAGAAAAAACACGCAACAGTCGATTTTAAATACCTATTGTACGAAGCAGACCCTAAAAAATTATAATATATAACCGAAAGATTCAATAGGATTTCAATATGCAATTTGATTTTGATAAATTATTTATTGTTACCTAACCTTAGTCCTTACGACACCCTTTAGATTTAAGAAAAACCAACATAATTATAGACTGTGTTAAATTATTTGATAAAAAAAAAAAACGGGGTAGTAGATTCCGAACATTCCTTCGGTCTTCGGAGAAATTGGTGGTTTATTATAATAATTAAGATCTGAATGCAATGATATTGCATTCGAAAATACGATGAGCGTAACTCAGTACTATACAACTAGTATACTAGTATTTACTAGTAGTTACTATATACTAGTAACTATACAATATAATATTATACTTATAATCCGTTCCAAAATTTTACGACCTATATGTAGACTACCTATAAAAATAGTTATAAAGTATTTAAATCAAATTTCCGTCAATTTTGTGGTTTTTAAACCATTTTTTGGTAGTTTTTCTTATCACAAGGAAAAACTATTGAATTCGATTCAAAATAGTACCATGTAGTTGCAACTTGCTACCGAAAGTATATCCTAATCCTGGTAATCGGACCATTAGTTCTACCAGAGAAAAAGTCTTCAGACTTAAAAAAAAATTAAAATTAAAAAAAACATTGTAATAGTTCCAAAATTGTTTCTCATAAATATATAAAGTAAATTTGTTAATACTCAGAAAATTGTGAAGTCCCCACGTTCAAAACTCCATAAATTATCACAAAAATTTAAATCAAATTCATGCAATTGTAATTTTGCCGATTTTCCGACATTTTTGGTAGTTTTAAAAAAAATATTTATGTACAAATTAAAAAAAAAATAACAACTAACTTTTTCGTTTATTGTAATGGATTTATTTCTTTGATTCTCTCTCCTCTCACGTCATATTCCGAACTTGAAATTATAAAGGAAACAAGAAGTCGCAGCGTATTACACTAAAAAGTCGTCGTTATTTAATATATACGCAATGGCGGCGTGATCTGTGTTATAATTACGCAGTTGCGTCATTTAAAATAGGGATGGGTTGATCAGGTTAGGTTAGGACATTATGTGTTAAGAATTATGATTATTGTTATTAGTTATTATTTAGTAATTTAATGTATTATATAATACTATTAAATATATAGTATGAGAACAAAATTGTTAATAAAATGGGTTGAAAAAACGTCTTGCGTCGTCAAAAAAAAAAGTTCACGTCACCACTGTATATACGTTACTATTTATTGTTTTATTAACGTCGAATTACTGTATGTAGCAATGGTAATATTAACAAAAATTAAAAGTTTCTGCTTGAATTTGAACAATTCTCTCAGATAATAATAGTTACGCAGTACAGGGTTAACTGCATTCATTGTGTGTTTATTATTTTTATATTTCAAATAGTTATCTGCAGTTGAAAGTGTTGTAATACAGCATAAATTAATAGTCTTAGACTTTAAATGTAATAGTAAAGGAAGAAACAAGGATAAAGAGCAAATAGATAGAGGGCCAGAGAAAAGGTGGATATAAATTTGTGGATGGAATTGAGAGTGATATGAAGATAGTTGGTGTGAATGGACAATATGAGGTGATCAAAATCTATGAAGGTGTAGGACTAGGGTGGCCAACTCCATATAGTTGTGAGGTAAGTTGAAGAAGAAGAAAAAGAAAAAGAAGAAGATTATATTTTAAGTTAAGTTATTCGGATTATGAGTTAAGGTCGTGCGGAGATCGTTTAATTTTTTACACTACACACATGTAATGTTTTTTCTTATGAGGAGTTTATTTGTTGAGAAATAAAAACCAAAAACAATATCCTACCGGTTCGTGACGTTTATATTTTGCTTAGACGAACAATACGTGGTGTATGACGGAGATGTCGCGTCTGTGCAGTAGTGATGTCGTGGCGTGTTTCGCGTTAAAAATAACTTTATTGCGGATCTTGATACTAATAAGATGATAGAAATGCGAGTAAAAAAATGTATTTAAAAATATATATATATATATATAATATTAGTCTACGTCCGAAAAAAAAAATTATTACTACTCTATGGCCGCCGTGCGACGTTGCTGCCAATTATATAAACAATGCAACCAAGACATCAATAACCCCTTCGCGCGCTGCAGATGCCTTGCCGTGTCGACCGGTCCGCGTATTGGCCATTTCACTCTGCTGTCAGGTCACGCGCAACCGGTTTCCAACGTCCACCGCTGCTGCAGTTGTTGCTTCACCGTGTGCAACACGCCGGGGGCAAAGTTAGTACGACTTATGTTTATACTTAAAGGTAATCCTATCAGCTATACTAAATATATAAATCGCTATATTATATGTAGCATAGTATAGTATTTATAATCGCGTAACTCTTTTCACAATTTTACGCGTGCGTTTTTGTAATATCTTTACATGCTTTACAGTGGACGGTGGACTAGACATTTTTTTTTTTTTGAAGTAAAAATATCATCGGATTTGTCAATTCTATACGTTTAATAACCTATCGCGTTTCTCGATGATTTTTATAGGGTTTTTCGTTTTATTTCGCATTTAACAAGTGTGAACTGTTGAGAAAATCGATGGTAGAACTGGTGGAGTACACTTAGTTGGTACTTGAATTATTGTAGACAATTGAATGACCGATTGTAATTTGTTCGTTTGTTTGTATTTATTTTAGCAGACGGAAATATAATAGGAAAGAGAGCACACATATTATTATTTGACGACAAGAGAGACGATGACGCAGTGCCGCGATGACTATCTTTGCTACTGCCACCAGCACGCCATCAAGACAAGTGTGACCACCTGACCACCGGTACAAGAACATCCGACTCGGCTATTGTAATTGTTATGATAAGGTGTTGGTGATTAGTGTAAACGGCGATACCAAGATGTGGGGCCACAGCGTACAAGTATCATCGGGTCCAGTCACCGTAACGTCGATTAATTTGATCACCCCTTGTTTGCCAAACACACAGATCACGACAATAAAAGGTATAATTTGTTTCCGGCATAGTACTTTTTAGAAAAAAAAAAAAAAAAAACGATAATGGTTTGTTTTATTTTCAATCGCAGAGGAACCTCATGACAAGGATGGTACAACGACTGAAATGAAAGAGGATGTCATCGACGAAGTAGGTTCTGAGTGTGATCGGGAGGTGAGTAAGATAGATTTCTCTGGAGTGACTATGAGGAGTAAGAAGATGAGAGCGGTCGAAGAAAACATGCCTCGGCCGATGTCCTGGGAAGGAGAATTGTCCGATTCGGAAATGAAACAAGTAAATAAAAATGCGATTCGCAAAAACAATTATTGTGCAAAGTCATCTTGTCCTCATCTAAAATAACTTAAAATACGAGAACAGAATTTAATTACTGATTTTATTTTCAGGAAGAAGACAGGACTGCGGATGCGCAAACTGGAAATCAAAAATATTTGTTGCCGCGAAACGAGAACCAACAATCTCCAATCAAGCGCATCGTTTACAACGACAATAACTTGGTGAGCTGGCTGATTTAATTACGTTAAATAATCGAAATAAAATGATTAATATTGTTTTCGTTCTTATATATAGGTTGACCGCGTGATGGAGCACGTCAAGAGCAAAGTATCGTCATCGAATAGCGAAATTCCGTTACTCGTCGATAAATTGTTGGGCGGCGGTTACAGCCCGTTACTGCAACACAGGACGAACGGAGTCAAACACCCATCGCACATTCCACCGACTCAAAGCCCTGACTCGGCCATACACTCTTGTTGCTCACCTGCTCAGTCGCCGATTACTTCGAGACACAATCCTCCCTCGTCCTCAGGGTTTTCGTCCCCGTCCACGTTCACGCCGTCGTCGTTATCCAGGAACAATAGCGATGCATCGCAATACGGTGGATCGCAACATAGTTCGTGTTATAGTCAAAGGTTAGCAATTTTTCCTTCTTCTGTTTTTATAATATGATATTTAAATTTTAAATTATGTCATAAAAATGTTCATACGAAAAATAACCATAATAAAATTTATTTTGTAATTCATATGTTAAATAATATGATATAAATAAAATAAATTATTTTTGAATTTTTGTTTATAGTTATTCTTCGGTATCAGTTTCGCCTACTCAGTTTTCTCCAACACAGTCTCCAATCCAACCGAGACACATACAGAGAAATTTCCATGAATATACCGTGGCAGAGGAAACTAACGGATATGAAGAAAAAATGTCAATGTCGGACATTGGTCAACAGCATGGCATTACATCTGGTATATCAAGACAACAATTGATTAACAGGTGTGTATTTTGTTTGATTTAGTGAGTACAAAATACACAATTCATTTTTCTTTTTACAGTCCCTGTCCGATTTGTGGCGATAAAATATCAGGCTTTCACTATGGTATATTTTCGTGTGAAAGCTGCAAAGGATTTTTCAAGCGCACAGTGCAAAATCACAAGAATTACGTGTGTTTACATGGTTCCGCATGTTTGATTACAATAGCTACTCGCAAAAAGTGCCCAGCCTGTCGTTTTGACAAGTGCTTAAATATGGGTATGAAACTGGAAGCTATTAGAGTTGATCGAACAAGAGGTGGACGTAGCACTTATCCCTTTACTTACACTATACCGCCATCTAATATTCAATCGCAACACAATGGACAGCACTCTGGTATGGCCAATTCCATAGACAATAAAGTCAAGCAGGAAGAACGAGCGTGCAGATCTCCACCACAAGAAATGGCTAGACTGATCCCTCCGTTATTACAAGTGAGACATTAATAAATGCTAATTGAGATAAGAGTTTTGTGGGCAATACTATGGATTTTTAATTAATTTCAATTTTGACTTCAAAATCGGTATCATAACTATAAAAGGGAGTAGGAGGATACATGATGTTTAAAAATAAATTCCAACGTTTTATAAAGAGGACCAGCTGATAGTTTGGTTCCCAGGCTAAAATTTAAAACTACCTACTTCTGTTTTAACTTATTTTGTTTTAAATATTTGATTCTTATATTAATACATAGGTGTATGTAATTACAAAAAATGTTAGTACATATATATATATATATATATATAATAAATAATGAAATGAAAATAAATATTTATCAGTTTAAGTACTTTTAATTTTAATTATTATATACAATAATTTTAGGAAATAATGGAAGTGGAACATTTATGGACTTATAACGAAGGCTCATTCGAATCATCGAGTGCAAGTGGAAGTTCTTTGAATCACATTGGTGGTGCCAAGGAAATAGCTAAGAGTCGATTAATGGCTGAAAATTCAGGAACGGATTTTCTTTCTAATTTATGCAACATTGCTGACCATCGGCTGTACAAAATAGTAAAATGGTGTAAATCATTACCATTATTTAAAAATATTTCGGTAATTAAATTAATTTTACTTGTTTATATTTTGTTACCTATATAATAATTAATAATAAATATGGTTGTAATTTTTGAAAATATTTCCTGCAGATTGACGATCAAATATCATTATTGATAAATGCTTGGTGTGAGCTATTGTTGTTCAGTTGTTGTTATCGGTCGGTAAGCAGTCCGGGAGAGATACGAGTCAGTCTAGGCAAGTCTATTTCTTTGGATCAAGCGAGAGATTTAGGTTTAGCACCTTGTATCGAACGTATGTTAAATTTCACTCAACACCTGAGACGTTTGAGAGTGGATCGATATGAATATGTCGCCATGAAAGTCATTGTGCTATTATCATCAGGTATTATAAACGATACATTTTATGAAACATTATCAAATCTAAATATGTTTACTGTATAATTACTGAGCTTGATATTAACATATAGATACAAATGATCTGAAAGAACCGGAAAAAGTCCGTGCATCCCAGGAAAAAGCATTGCATGCATTGCAACAATATACTCTAGCACATTATCCTGATATGCCGTCCAAATTCGGAGAATTGTTACTGCGGATACCTGATTTGCAACGTACTTGTCAGGTAAATTAAATTATTCATCAACTATAATCATATTGTAAGTATGTTGGCATGTTCCTACTGTTTTGTGATGAATACAATTAAATAATTTTATTGTAGCTATCGCATGAAATTGGAATAATGGTGAGATTACTATTAAATTTCAATTTTCTCTTAAGAATGTCATTTTATATTTTTATGAGAATTAATTTTTATAAAAAAAATATTAACCTAATCTGATTGAAACAGCTTGTTCGATACAGATAATATTTTTTTTGAATTTGTATTAATAATCAAATAATTTATTTTATTAGGTCGGAAAAGAAATGTTGTCAATAAAAGGGAAAGAAGGTGAAGGACAAAGCTTTAATCTCTTAATGGAGTTGTTGAGAGGCGATCATTAAAAGATATTATTATCAACTATTATACAAATGTCTGTGAAAGTATTTCTAATTTTTATCAGTAATGTTTTGTTAAGAAGTTATTATAATTTTTGTAAATAATTAAGAGCTACTCTAAAATATGAAATTTTGTAAATTGATACACTTCAAACTGTTCTTACAATATTTTGAGTAATTTTTACCTTGTGTCTACTATTATCATTTGATAAAAACTAAACAAAAATTGAACGACGGCTTTAGAATTATAGATATATTTTTCTAATTTACAAATATATTTATTTATTTTCTTGAATATAAAGAAATATTGTATTCAAAACATAAATTCAGAATGGTCTGAATACTGTGATCTTAAAAATAGAATAACATTATTTTATGTAAATAATAAATATATTTATTTATACATTTTTAATTATATATAAATAATATATATATAATACAGGGTTTTAATATGTTAAAAACTCTTTTTTTTTATTTCTTCAAATTTTATCCGTGTTCAGTATTTTGGTCATTCACTTTTGAATCACCATGTACTTAATAATGATACACAGTGATGGGCTGGTTGTCTTATTTTCGTTCAGATAAATTGTACTTAATTTTTATATTTCTGTATTGTATAAATACATAGGGCCGGATTTTACAGAAGGTTTTAAAGATACTTGTTATGGAAATTTTTAGGTTTTGGGGTTAAAATGTAATAGAAAATTGATTTAAATATGCTATTAATTTTTTTATTAAACATAATACATATATTAGAATATTATTATTTTATCAAACAAATTACTTGTTATTGAACTAATTAGATAAACACCAGTGGCGGATCTACGGGGGAGGGTATGAGGTCATATCCCCCCCTGGTAGGTAAAATAAAGGTTTTTTGTAATATACATTTATAATTTCATATTTATATTAATTCAATTTACTTATTCATATATGTACACACATATTTAATATCCTTCCCCCATGAACAAATCCTAGATTGCTGAGCGCAGAATATATTGAGAATAAGTAAGATTATGTTAGATTTTTAAAATTTTGAATAATACCTTTAAGGGGTAGTAACTCTCTATAGGACTCATTATTTCCAATGTGGATACTAAAATATTCTTTAGGGCCTCCAAAATTTTCAATCCGGTCTTATAAATACGTATTCTCTTTTATTACTGTAATTTTTTTACCAAAATTATAAATTGTATTAATATAATTTTTTTAATCTTTTGAAATATTGTCGTCTCGTTTTAATTAGAAATATTTGACAATGTTTTTTAAACTAAGTTCATGTGCAATAAGTTACGTTACCAAAATTGTATTTACAAATTATGACTTTGTTTTATTTTTCTACTTTTTAAATTTTATTGTGCCCATCACTTTATACATTTTTCCTTTACTAATATTTTAATTTTAATTTTTTTTATGTAAGAAAACAAAATATTTGTTTTTTATTTTTTTATTTTAAGTTTTTGAACTATGTATTGCTTAAAAATTAAATTTAAACTTTTAATTCCCTTCTGTATTATTATTTTTTATTTGTTTAATTTAATTATGATTGATCAGTAATTACAAACAAAATGTGTATGAATAAAGCAATATTTTCAATTTTTTGATATTGTAGTTATTTGTTGTTATATTTAGCAGACAGCATTGGAATATTGGAAATCATTGGAATTTAAGCAATAATTTATTTTAAGAAAATTGGCTTAATATGTTTACGTAAATATTTTATTATGCATTTAAAATATGCGAATCAATACTTAGCTCCATAATCAATGTTTTTTTTATACAGTTGATTAATTAATACAAAAACAAATTGATGCATTTTATTTATATTTTTGTTTGTTATAATATAAGAAGTTTAAAAGTGTTATTCATAAATTAATAATTAATTATAAATTTGCTCTAAGATAATGAGAAAAATTAAATTTAAATCAAAAAGATTAAGAAAAAATACTGAGTATTACTAAGTATTATATGTTCTTAACGTTTATAAATTAGTCTAACTTAAATGATAATTAATTAACTAAACTATTGTCGATTTAGTAATTATTACTTATTATGAACAAAATTGGTGTTTATACAATGTTAATAGATAAATAATTTAAATAGAAATTGTTGATGACTTAAATTTGTTTACACAGTTTTGGCTAACTAATGCGTTATAGTCTTCTGCATTTAATAAATGGTTATATTGTACCTTTAATTTATAGTTTTCTGGACAATGGTATACTTAGATAGTTATTATGGTTGGAAACAGTGAGGTGAAATAATTTTTAAATACTTAATAGTTATTAGTTAATTAATTTATTAATTATTAATAGTTATTAGTCCATTACTCTTCACAATAAAATAATACTTCATAGATGTATTAATAAAAAAATGTTATATTAAATTTAAACGTTAAACATATTTATATTAATATCATATATAATAATGTAATAATAAATCACACGTCATGGGATTGGGTCTTAGAAAACAAAATAATTTTTTGAGCAATAGAAATGTAAAATATTTAAAATGTGTACTTTATAATAAATCTTAACATTTGGAAAAAAACTATCACTGTATTCGAAAAAATGATTTTAAGCAAAACTCGGTTGTTTATGGATACTAATTATTTTATATAATTAATGTATACTAGTACTATATACCTATACCTACCTAATATTTACTTAAGAATATAGCTTAAACTAAACCCATAAATTCATATTTCTTAAAAATTGTAGCTATGATGTAGTTGAGTAATTGCTAATTCTATATTTTTATGTAATGACAGTTATGTTATAGGACAGTAATATAGTATATTAAATATATTTTATAGATTTTTTTTATATTTTCTACTATAAATAACACTAAATAGAACAAAATTCAAATTTCGACGTTTTAACAAATGAAGGTTATGTCTACTGATTTTCATGGTAATTTATATGTGTAATATGAAAGAATATATCATAAAACTTACGTACCTAGGTAAATAAAATGTTCTGCTTAACGTGTTTAAAATTAAAATGTTTAAGCGTAATATAATAAAAATTGATAAAAATTATCATTTCGTTAATTGTATTCATAATTCTAAGTTTAAAGTTTTATTATTAATATAAATTGTGCTTATGAATTTTAAAAAATTTTAATCATGGTTGAGCTTGAATTAAATTTTCATATTTTAATACGAAAGATTGTAAATTTTATCTAAAATGTTCAATGTTATATACAATTAGCGTAAAAAAATTATGTTTTTTCATGTATGTAAAATACTTATTATAATTCTGAATACCCAATAAAAAAGTCTCTAGGACTTAATTATTTCTAAAATTATCATAAAATAACTGAATTCAATTGAAAATTTGTTTTCTCGATTTTTCCGGTTTTTCGTATAATTATGTCTTGCACTTATAAACTTGTTGGGAAATTCGGAAAATGAGCTGAATAAAGTACCAACTAGACAAAAATGTTTAGCGGAAACCTCCATTTTACTTAAAAAAACACAAATAGGACCATTATTTTTACCCAAACCAATGTATATTTCTTCGTAACGCTCAGATCCAAAAAATGATGAAAATTAAAAATCAAATTTAAAACTAGTCACGGTTACTAGACGGGACAAACATGATAAAAAAAAAAATATATATATATATATATATAATATATTTATTCATATTACCCATAATGATCAAAAGTGCTGATGAGCTGCTTGAATTATAAAACAAATAGAAAATATGTGGGTACCTACGCAAAAGTATATATCTTTTGTAATCGCGAGTTTCTAAATATTTGATAGTCTCTTTTAAAATATTATAAAACGCGTATTCCGTTCCCCCGTGACCGGCGAGCCTTCTAAATTCAAGCTATGCAGAGTATGACTGTATGAGCATCTATTTTACTCCATAAAATATTATGAACACTGGACACATTGTTTGACTTTATTGAAACATATCGAAATATTAAAATAAAGATAAAGAAAATTTAACAAAATAAATAATTATCTCATCACTCGGATGGCGAATCACCGAAAGACGCTCGTTGGCCGTTACATGTTAGTCATGACGACTAAACGAATTCAAAATAATAAAAAATAAATCCTTGGCTACAACTATTATACTCTGGCAATCTGAAGTATAATATGGGATTTTCATAAGGATAACCGGAATCATTTTCTAAAAATTCTGGGTGGTCCAGAAGTGGTCCTTGGAAGGTCTAGAGGTGCGTTGTAGGTGGTATAGAGGCTCGACATGGGTGGTCTGGTGATCCAGATGACCAAATGTAATAACTAATAATATTCTCGTGAATTTAGTTTCGATTTTAATTAATTAAATTGAATTAATTTTAAAAAAGATTTATTTAAAATTATGTCTATAACATTTGTCAATATACCTATGTAGATATTTACCTAGGTATATTATATTTACTAGATTACATTAGGTATATTATTAGATACAATTTTCGAAATGTTTATCTAAATATCTAGAATAAATTTATCCATAATAGGTAGGTAGGTAGTAAGTAGTAAGTAATAGCTATTTTTTAGTTAACTACTAATAATATACCTTATTTAATTTAAAATAAAGTAAACACAACAAATTATTACGCTTAAAATGCATAATATATTATTTATTTTCTTGGTTTATAAAACTTCTTAAAAATTAGAAGAAACGATAAGATGGTGGCTTTAGCCACTGTTGTATACTCACATTACTAACTAGCAGAAGTCAATGGGAAATTAGTAATTACACCAACCAGACACCAGTGGAGTACGCATAAATGGGTGTATTTAAGAAGGATATGGGGACTAAGCCATCCGGGAGGACGTTTTTACCTCTCTCCCAACTAAAAAAGTTTTTATATTCATTAACAATATTATTATAATTATAAGTTTTAGTAAATATTTTTATTCTTAGGGTTTAAGCCCCTCCCCTGTATTATAATTGTAACGCCCTGTACACAGGGTTAGATAACAAAGTGCTGATTAGGTAGATAATTGTGTCAGCTAATGTAAATCCTATATATTATTATTGATTATATATACCAATGTCCAATATAATCAATGATATTATGTAGGTACCTTTATTAGGTATTAGTTTACGTATTATATATTTCAATAGTCAGTACATAGTTCTAAAAATAACGGTAATAAAAACGTGTAAGACGATTTTGTAAATATTATCGTCGAAATAATTCCTATAGAACTGTAGATACAGAGAAGAGCGAGTACATATGGTTTGAGATAATGAGCTTATTATTGGGATACTTATTCCAATAGACAGAAATCGTTTACGCTATTAAGCGATCTCGAATTATTATAGGTTATTTAAGGCGTATTTATGGGGGGGAGGGTTGAACGGGTTTAGACCCCTCCATGACCAAAAAAAATTAGCAGGAAGACGATTACGTCCATTCAGTCCTCGGAAAAATTAGTGGTTTATTATAATTAAGCTTTGAATGCTATGATATTGCATTAGAAAATACTTAATGATTTTATAAGTCCTTTCCTTAAAACAACAACTTAATTGCATTCTCAAAAAATGATAACCTTACTCAAACACAGTAATTATTTTATACTGAAAAACAAAAAGAGGCTATTAATGTATGTTTTAATGCAGCAAATTTTAAATCCTTATATGGTCGATGTTATACCACAATGTGGATTTTTGATTGTTTATTGATACGAATTAAATCACTTAAGTTATTCCGTAAGATGTGCATGGATAACATTCTACCTTTACCAACTTACAATCTTAACAATCAATTACATCTTTACAATCCATCCCGTTTATGGTTTCTCTGATACCGCTCTAAAAATATAGGACTGAAATGGAAAAACATGGTACAGTAAAACCTGTTTATAAAGGACACCACTAAACTATTAAAGGTGTCCGTTATAAGTAATTTTTGATTTTTATACATCTATATATTCATATATATGTGTGTGTAATTATTTATTGAAGATGCTGAATAGAAACTTATTATAAAAATAACTTTAAAATAACAAATAGAATAATATTACTTATGATTTAGTTACATACATAATTATATAAAATAAACAAATATAAAAAAAATAAATGAACATTATTTTTTCTCGAAAAACGATAAAATTGTTGTATGACGTGTTTACAAAAAAATTTACAGCGTATGTTTTTGCCAAACATTTGCGATTTTTTTCACTACATCAAATCGACGTGCTGAACCCAAAGTAGTCACAGTGTTTGTTTCGATCAATTTCTTCGGTACCATCCTGCGAACGATGTGACCACGATTGTCAAAAATCGATATTGCTACGTAATCATTACTGTTAATGGGCTCCGGTAATATTGCAATCATTATTTTGCCGGTAACGTCAATATTTTCTCGACTGTTGTCAAAAGATGATTTTTCGGTTGCTTCATCGCCGAAATTCGCTAGCGACGGTGTTACGGATAAAGAAATCACATCGTTCAACGATAGTATCGACACGAACCACCGCCTAACACCGGAGGGCAACGTCCACCGCAATGGCTGGTCCGATCGATTGCTATTTTGATCAGACGCATCCGCTTTTGCGACCACCGGTCTTCCAGTGTTGTAAAAATTCGGTATTACTAAAATATATTAATCATAATATTATTTAGTAATTTGAGATTTAGGGTTTATACTTTATAGTAACATTTGTAACTTTATTATAATATGTAGGTATACAATAATATTATATATATATAAAAAAAAAGCCTAATTAATAACAATATTTAACACATATTCAATAATATATAAACAGTTATTCTGTTTGTATAAGTAGCATGAAATTGATTGGCAAAACATTTTGAAATTTATGATAAATCTTTGGTCAATTGTAATTTATTGCAATTGATAATTATTTGTTGGTTTTAATAAAATATTATATAATAATTTCTTATAATGCAAGAAATAGTTTATTATTAATCAATGTATACGAAAATATATATATTTCTGTAAATTTTGCAGTAATACATTTTTACTATTCTATGAACAATTTCAACTACCTAACCTATTATAAATAGATTATATATTGATATTATATATTTTTTTTAATAAAAAAAATCTACAAAGGTACTACTGTATTTTGCAATTAAAATATTCTATGAATATGATTAAATATGATAATAAGATATTATCTAGATATAGGTACTATTTATTTATTACTTATATAAGTGAATTAAAAAAAACTTTGACCGCATAAAATGAGTAACTACTCACTAGAGCTCTGAAATCGGTCACAACTCATACTATAATCGATCATCCTGGCCTTATTTTCAGAATCCATTGCTGGCCGATAATAATGAATTCTGAAATCTGATGTTGATTGGGTGGGCGTATCTAGTAAAATCAAAGTTATAAATAGTGTTGATAATGAAACATTATTATGAAATATTTATGAAAAAAAAAACAAAATAATAATAACAATAATATATAATAATTCATAATATATTATAATTTGATATTTAAAAAAAGTAAATTTAATATTATATTAAAATTTCGTTCTCTAACCATAGTCTTCATTAAATATATTTTCCATTTCTGTGATATGTTTACTATTATATCCAATGGGTGCTGATGACGTAATAGTGAACATAACACATATAATTAATGATACAAGTTCCATAATGATGGATTTGAAAATCAAAATTATAATACACTGAGTATATTGTAACGATAAGGTCGACAGTATATAAATGTATAAACTCATGAATCATAATTTTAAATAATATGTTTATTTTTCCTTAAATTATCGTAGTAAACAAAATATGAGTATTTTACTATAAGTAATAGCCAGCTGTGATTGATTAAAATATAAGAATTAATTATATGATTAACAAATTGGTTTTTGGTCTGAGAATCAACTTCGTAGAACATTATAAAGTAAATATTTTAACAAGCAGTAAGTATTTCATTCCTAAAAATAAATTAAATTTTATTGTTTTATATGAGATGCCTTGTAAATGTGGATGTAAGTTTTGATCTCAAATGCTATGGGTGAATATCTGTTTATTAAATAAAAAATTAATATTTGATTTAGAGAATTTAAAATTAGTTGTAGATATTAAAATATATCCTAATTTGTATAAATTTTTATCTGTATCTTTCACTATACTAATTTTTTCGAGTAGATATATATGAAAGATCTTTCTCAGCCATGAGGAGAATTACATTTTGATTAAGTGTACGAATATATCCTAGAACCGATTTTCAAATTTTTCTATTTTTATAGAAAAATAATTTTCTTGCAAACGTATTAAGAAAGATATTATTTTAAAAAAATTTTCTCTATTTAATCATTGGACATTTTATTCTAGAAATATATTATATATTAGAATTTTTAAAATAAATTCAATGTTTTTGAAATTAATTGTATTTGCTAAAAATTACCAGGTACAAAATTTATAAATAATTACTTTGTTTTTTTATAATAAGGTATAACAATAAATGTTTTCAAAGATTTTAAAAGTAATTTGTGATTGGTGGTATAAAATCATAGTTCTGAGTGGTTCTGACTTGGTTAGGTTTATTTTAGTAGAAAATTGTAGCCATATTAAGTTTTTAACCCAAATTAATCCTGTGATATTATGCTTTTAATAAAATATATAAGTACAACTTTTGTAAATCTTAAAATAGAATACAAATTATTATCTCACAATAACCCAATGAGTTCCAAGATCCATCCCACCTATTGATATTACTTTAATTTATATATATATATATTATTTTAAAAACATGACTGACGGTCTTTGTGAAAAAGCTCGTTCACATTTTGACCATCATATGAGGAATGTTGATGATTTGTTTATTATTATAATTGTTATTATTTACTATATTTAATGATTATTTGTGAATGGTATAATATTTTTAGAAAATAGATAATATATTTCTTTTAAAACTATAATACTATATTTTATGGTGTATGGATGTGTGGTTAGGTCAGGTTATATGGAGATGACCTAAAATTATCACATCAGTCATCGGTGCGCGGCGCCGTACAATGATTGATGACTGGCGAAGTGGCTACATAACAATAATATTATATTATTATATTTTTATAAAATTATCCAGATAACAAATTAATATGTTGAGTAATTTAAATTAATATTTAAGTTTTAAGAAGGTTGTAGATTTAACATTTAGGTACCTATAACATATTATAAAAAAATATTACAATTTGGTTATAATTTGTATATTTTTTTAACAATTGTATACCCACTGAGTATAGACCATGTTTATCTTATCGATCTTCTATACTTTCTACATTAGAAATATATATAATTTATTTATATTTATCTATGATGGAATCACAAAAATATTAATTTTGGGTCAGACGATGTAAAGATTCAATTAAATGTTTACTATTTACATAAAAATTATTTTTGTATGATATTAAATATTCTTCATCATTATTAGTAAATACTAAATTGTCTCTGTGCTGTGACCTGTGCCCGTGTGTGTGTCTATTTTTGTAATGGCATACCCGCATACCGATGTAACAGGTGATTTTTACCCCCCTAAATTTTTACTTCAGGGGTAAAAATCGCTTGAGGTCAATATCGCCTAGTGTATTAGGCGATTTTTACCTCCCAAATTTTTATCCCCCTAAAGTTTAACCACGAAAGATTTACCCTCTATATTTTTTATCGAAGAAATAATAATAAATTGAGTTAAAATATTTCACCCACCTAAATTTTTACCGAGGTAAGTAAAAATTAACTGTGGTGATAATTAAATATTGATATGGAATAACAAGTAATAATTACCATATATTTTTACAAGGGAGTAAAAATCGACGGTGGTAAAAATATATTCACTTTAATTTGGTTAAACAATTCGGTTAAGCAACCGAGATAAAATATTTTACTCTCCTAATTTTTCATCTTATTGTGTAAAAATACCCGAGGTAATTTGTATGTGATTAATATAAATATATGTATGTAATTATTTATTTGGATATTTATTTTACCTAAATATTTCCTTAAACATTTTATTTTTAATTAGAAAAAACATTAGTATAATCCTACAACACAATAATTATAATTATGCAATGTACTTTGTCTAATATTATTGAATTTATCATATTAAAATTAGTAAACTTTTAAGATCTAAACCTTTTTATATTATAGTATAATTTTTCCTAGGTGCATAAGGATAGTGATATTGTAATTGATATTTTTATAATAACGTGATTAACTACTATAATCAAACAATAGAAGAATCCATATAAACACACTTGAATTCTAACAAAAATACATTATTAATTTAGGTGGTTAAAATTTAGGGGGGTAAAAATCGCCTGTGACACCTGCGTCATCGAAATCATAGACCTTTGAACTTGTTAATCGAAATATTATTTTAATTTATAACTTTATCCCTTATATCTCTTGTTAATTAAATTATTTAATCCCCCCATAACCATAATACAATTGAATGTACGCCACTGAATATTATGGTTCCCGTCATGTATTATGATAGTAAGATAGTATGGAACTGTGGACTGGAAACTAATGAGTAATGTTTTTTTCGACAGCAATGAATAGTTTCGCAAGAGGTAATAAATAATGATAATAAAGTATAAAAAAATAAAATAGTACACTATAATAGTCAACACCATCTGTACAAACATATTAGACAAGTACATGACATAATACTTCATGATAAATATGGTTAGGAAAACAATGGCATAAATAAGGAAATATACATTTTATGTGATCATATGTTTTGTAATAAGGTAAATTTAACAACAAACATTTAAAAAAAAAAATCATGGTGTGGACAACAGAAGTAGTATTCGTTTGATGAAATTTCGTTTGTGTGAAAATGATTTTAAAACACATTTTTAAGGAACACAAAATACAATTAAAAAAAGAAATTAAAACTTTTGACTCCCTTCATGGTATTTATTTATTTATATAAAATAATTTTTTTTTAAAAGTAGACTTCTTATTAGACATGGCTGTATGCGTTTCTACCAGTGGTGCCTACATGTTTTAGAACGGGCAGTTCAATTTGTTTTATTTGATACCCACTTACCCCTATTTTTACCCATAATGTAATATTAGCATCAAGTTTTCAAACATTGGACAATTTTAAGGAGGTATTTTTCTAGGGTCCCACCCACCCCTTTTTTAAGGCAGTTCAATTGAGCTATCTGAAGTACCTATATGTTTGGCGCCACTGGTTTGTGCTTACTATAAAAGATTAAAAATTACTTCATTTTGTAGTAAGTTGTATATATGTATATTTAATCTATGATTGTATAAGTAGTATTAAGTCTAATAATTAACCGAAAATTACAAATCAAATAATTTATAACATAACACATAATACTTTTTATTATTTTTGTAACTGACAAACAGTATTTTAATAATTATAAATTTATAACACAGAAGAAAAAAATATACCCATATAAAAGACTGTATGGTAAATGGTAATAGAAAAAAGACTAATAACTATTTATAACTATTTTTTTATAATAAGTTTGCGCATGCGTATGTTATACGAGGAACCATGGATTGTGGAATTAGTTGCGGTGATTCGTTCGTATGGTTCCCGCGGTGTTAATACGTTATCAATGTTATGGCGCATTTTTTTCCTCCTTATCAAAATGAAACAAACAAAAAATTAAAAAGTCACTGTAAAAGTAAAGTGGTACACGGGACACAGCCAAACGGGTACTTGTTACTTGTTTCATACTGGTTTCTCTTTCTTTGACATTTTATCAATAATTTCTGTTGCGGAATGCGGACTGCCACTTGTCGGACGAATACACATCCATTCCTGTTATTTTTACCACATTCGTCTCGATGATGTATTTCGATTGAGAATCATTAGTTTCGTTATGCGTTCGTTGCCCCATTCGTTTTGCACAAGACAGGCGATGACATCTCTACGACATTAATAATAAAAATATAATTTCTACGATTTTATGAATGTAAATATCGCCTACAGAACAGCCTAAGAATGTCTGCTTTTCCACAAATTAAGGGTTATAAAATACTTAAAAATATCGGCAATGGAAGCACGTCGACGGTGTATCTGGCCCACTCTAAGGTATTTACTGTATTTTTATTAAAACATATTATTAAAAATTTAAAAAAATAATATTTTGGGGAGGATGTCATATTTGTTTTGTAAATATCGTCTGGCAAAGACGTTTAAATGTGTTAAGTTTTAAGAGATGTTTATACTCTTAGTTCAACCTAAACTTTTCGAGTTTTTCGTTGCTGTGTTTTTTCTATACTCCCCATTAGATAGACGTAGGCTGAATGTGTGAATATGATGTCATCTTAACCAAGTATCTTTGACCCCTCAACAAGGGATTAGTATCAGTTAGATAGCATAGCATTTTGTTAAAAGGGTTTAAGAGAATGTAAAACTGCTGATTTTTTACATTATTATTTATTTGATTAATCAATGTAATAAACTAATAACTGTCAACTGTAATTTTCAATAAGACTTCAATATTTGTTAAATAACACAAAATTGTGAAAGTTAAACTCAATGTTGGATTTAGTTTTTTAAATTTTAAATTAAATACAATTGTTTAATAATATTTTAAATTTGTTTTCCATTTGTCAATAATTCTGTTATTTCCAAATGCATAATTTTATATTTGATTAATTTTTAAATTTACTTTTGCAGGAAAATATTAAAGACATGGTTGCAATTAAAGTAATAGAACGCAATAAATTGTCCAAGAGTGCGGAAGATGCTGTTGTAACTGAAATTGGTGTGATGAAGAAATACAAACATAAACACATTGTGCAAATGATTGATTTTATATGGGATAGTAAAAATATTTATATCATATTAGAACATTGTGATGGCGGTGACTTATCTACATTTATTAAAAAACGCTCCAAACTCTCTGAAAAAATATGTCGTAAATTTATGCAACAATTAGCTTTGGCTCTGCAATTTTTAAGATCTCACAATGTTTCTCATCTTGATCTCAAACCACAAAATTTACTTTTGATGAAGTCACCACAACTTACTCTTAAAGTTGGAGGTTAGTACATATGAGTTTTTGACAACAATTATATTATTTTAACATTTTATTATTATTACTCAAATATATTGTGTTTCATTTAAAATTTTAACACTACAATGTTTTTGGTTTTAGATTTTGGTTTAGCAAAATTTATGAGTGAAAAAACTCAAATGGAGAATATTCGTGGTTCGCCTTTATATATGGCCCCTGAAATGTTACTTCATAGACGATATGATGTTAAAGCAGATCTGTGGTCTGTGGGAGTAATTGCATATGAATGTATTTATGGTCGTGCTCCCTATGCTTCAGATTCTATAAAGGACTTATGTGAAAAAGTAAAAAAAGTTTTACCAATAGAAATTCCACCCAATCAAGTCAGTTCAGAGTGCAGAAATTTATTAATGGGATTACTTAAACATAATCCATCTGAACGTATAAGTTACGATCAGTTTTTTAAACATCCATTTTTAGACTTGGATCATATGCCTAGTACTGAATCATACGCAAAAGGTCTTGAAGCTATTCACCAGGCAGTAAAATTAGATTCTGAAAAGCAATATAAAGCAGCATTTTGTAAATATTGCATAGGACTTCAATATTTGATTCCATGTTCTCAAAGTAAGATTTTCTATGAAAAAAAAAAAAAAAAATAGTAATTTTACTTAAAACATATTTTTTATTAGCTTGGTATAATATATTATTATTATTATTATTATTTATTATTCATTAATAAAATACAATTATTTTCGTAATCTCATCTGACATTTGTATTAATATTATTATAAAAACTATTGCAGTTAGCATATACAGAAATGTAGCAGAAATTATTTAGAAAACTATTCTTAGTTTAAATTTTAACTACAGACATACATTATTATTATGATATCAACATATAAATATTTTCAGTTTTGAGTTTTTGGAACTATATAATTTATTAATTTATTTTGTTATTATAGGTATAATATTCATATCGATTTTGAAGTAAACATTTAGTTAAAAATATATTTGTTTTATAATTAGTAATAATAATTATTACTAATTAATTATTAAAATGTTTGTTTTAAAATCTATTAGAAAAATCAATTGCATATTTATTTTATAAAATCACTAAAACTAGAGTATGATTTTCTGAAACGATCACAATTTTAATATTTTAGGTACTTAAAATAAATTCAGTTTATTGTAAAATCTTTAATTCATTTTTACTTTGTTTAGATGAGCCTGATAAAATAAAAAAGGAAGCATTTCAATTAAAATTAAATGAGTATACTAAGCGTGCTGAAGAATTGAAAGCTACTTTGTTCATATCAAAGGTAAAAATTAACAGTGATGAATCAGCAGAAAAATTATCAACATCATCTAGTGATGAAGAACGTTCACCAACATTAAGTAAGAAAATCAACTTATTTATCATTAAAAACTTTTAATATGTTTTTTTTAAACAATTATACAACAACAGTTAATGTCTACCATTATATAATATATGTATATGTATTAAAAGATTAAGAGATGGACAGTAGCAATCAATTACATATTGTTAAATTGATAATAATTATTTGTGTATAATTTGTTATATAATTTGAAATTTCAATTTTTTACAGCATCATTATGTCAAAACACACCTCAATTAGCTAGTGCAGTAGAAATTGCGCTATCTGGACAAATGTACCTGGTTGATGGTCATTATGAAGCAGCTGTTGAGAAGTACATAATCGGTTTAAATTTAATACAAAAGCTTTTAGAGAGAGAACCCCCGGGTATTCGATATAATTTACTTATTAAGCATGTAAGTTTATATCAATAAATTTTCGAACTGGACGATTAAAGAATATTGTATGATTTAATTATTAGGTAACTGATTGGACAAGTCAGTGTGAAAGTGCACGAGCATTATTGCAGTCAAAGGATCAGAAAGTCACAGACCAACCTATTGATGTTCCTGATGGATTGACATCATTAACTAAAGGTAAAACGGAAAAAAAATCTCCAAAATTGTTCAAGGTAGTTAGCAAATTAGTTCTCAGAACAAACAATAAGAGCAGTTTATCTCCTGAAAAAAAATAGGCACTTTAAATAATTGTACTAGTTTTATAAAAAACTAATTAATGAGTTTATTATTTAATAATATTTTATGCTATATTTACAGGGTGTTTCCTGTTTATGAGTTGCATTTGTTTAATTTTATGCATTTGCATTATTTGTCTATCATGAATTATTTTAGTTTTATATTTAATACATTGTCAATTAGAATTAGGAGTTAATGATTTGATATTTCTATTTGAAAGACTGAAAATCATATTAAAATATGAATGCTTTTATATAATTGTTATTTAATATTTTAAAAATATGCTCATTTAATGTATTTTTTTTATATTTTACAATAACTTTGTTACATTTTTTATAAAACTATTATAAAAGTTATTTTTATTTGTAATGTTTTAGTTACATAATACTGTATTATGTGGTTGGTAAAATATACATATTTTGTTTCAGATTCCTGTGTTATTCAATGAATTTTAACATTTATATCCTTCTCTACTTTGCTGCGTCTGTTATGACATTATTGACATTTTACTAAAATTATTATTCAGACTGATCTATTGTTAAATGTGTGTTATAATTTATTTGTTGTTTATATTTCATAATTTTATTTAAAAATAATACATACTAATTTTTATTTTAGTTATTTAGATATTTATATAATAAATATATATCATGGATTAAAACAAATTGTTTTGAATATCTATGCTATTATATTAGTTTTAGATGTTAATTCATTGTAAGTAAGTATGTAATTATCAATATTTATTTAATTGAAAAGTTATTTTATGTTCTTTAATAGATTTGAAACACATTTTATGTAATCATAAATCATAAATTTTCACATTTTTTAGTGTTAAAAAACAATTATTTATTATGGATACTATAATTTATTTTGTGTTTAATTTGATTAATCATTGTTATACTAATGTTCGTCTAGAATTCTTGGGCTCAGTAAAAATAATACAGGTCCAGCCTTAGGCAGTGCCTAACAAAGATCTTGACCCGACCCTTTCGCTTTTAATGGAAATTTTGGGCGTTTCTATGAAAATATGAATTATATTATTATGTGTTATTGAAATGAGACCTTGGAAAAATTGATATTTTGACAGATTAGTGAAAAGTAGTTATGAGATTCAGTGAGTACATTGAACTTGAATTGTTGCATTTGATTTAAACTGGAAAGTTAAACATTTATTACCTAATTTTAAAAGTGGAACATTTTTAAAGTTCTTACATGGGCTTTTTGTAAAATGTCATCAACGAAGTTATAAGTTATTTTAATCATTTTCATATTTTTAATAAATATAAGTATACATTGTTAGATGACATTCACAGGTGTTCCTTATACTATAATATTAGTATTACGCTATGTATAGAGAAGTTCTTGGTTACATATTATAATCGCGATTATAGTAGGTACCTACTACTTGATTATGAACAGGGCTGAACTTACGACTAGGCAAACTAGGCAGCTGCCTTGGGGCCCTTGCCTTCCCAGGGTCCTCAGGTAAACACCAAAAAAAAGGTATCACACATAAATTGATTAACATGGAAAAGTAGTTGGTGAATAATATACGAGAATATTATTAAGAGGAAATAACTTAGAAATTAATATTATTTTGTGTTATATTGTTATGGGACCGTATGTATACATTTCATGATGTTTATCAGTGATATGCACAGCTTATAAAAATTAAGTAAAAATTTTGACTTTCTTACAAAGCCAAATAGTTTAAATACTCAAGAAGTTTGCGAAGGAGCATTTATTTGAAAAACTTTTACCCAGGGGATTAGGACGAGAATATTAAAAACGAATGTTTGCATTTACAAGCTCATTTGTTGTCCACAGAAGCTACAAGAGAAAAAAAATGTCATCGCTGAAGCCGTATAAATTTATCCTAGACAACAGCTTTATATATATATATCCAAATATAGGAATATCGTTTAGGATGCTGTTGAGTACTCCTGTATCAAACTGCTCAGCAGAACGATCATTTTCGGCTCTTAAAATAATTAAAAATTATTTAAGATCAAATACAAAGAAAAAAAGACTTACTTCACTTGCCGTGTAAAAATGTAAATTATTTTTTTATATATCTGTTCTTTTATGTTTAATTTGTGTACGAGTACATATTATATTTATTTTAAATTATGATAATGATATATGTATAATATTTGTTTTATCTAAGTGTGTTAATTATATACAAATTAAAAGAAGTTTTTATTAAAATTAATATATATTTAAAAGGTCCCTTCTTTAGTAGCTGCCTTGAGTCCCTGAGACCCTTAAGTTCGGTCCTGATTATAAATTTATAAACGATAAAATGATAAACTTTCGGTTTTCACAGTAATATAATGTAATCTGTACAAAAGAATTTAAAACTGGCAATAAAAAATTCAAGATTACTTATAAGTAATAGTGTCTATTGCCTACCAATGTAGGTACTATAGAAATTAGAATTACTGAATTACTAAATTCGAAATATAAATAAAAAAATGGTGGGCGCAATTTTGTTTATTATAGGTATACTTGTTTAATTCACCTGTTTACTGGGCGTAATCTACAACCACTAAATATTATTTATTATTATAGTCTCAATTTTTTACCAATATACCTATACTTAGGTATGTAGGAATATATTTATTATTATAAATATAATTTACAAATTAAACTAGGTACTTACCTAATAAATTTGCTCTTGACACGTTTTAAAACGGACAGTTAAATTTATTTTATTTGATACTCCCCTTTATTTTTACCCATTATCTAATATTAGCATTAAGTATTCAAATAATATCAGCAAATTTGGAGACCCACCTATTCTTTTTTTCATCACATGCATATCCTATTTTTTTTTTTTTTTTTTGTCGGGGAGGCTACAGAGGAATATTTTGGGAGGAGGGCCTAGACCCTCTAAATTGCACCTATATGATATCGGCCGATCGGCAGTTGTGAAATTTTGACTAGACCTATTTTCAACTGTAAAAAAAAAAACTGTAGAAACCTATCATTATGCAAGGTTTATTTACCCGAATCTTTTCTACAGTTACTCTATTCAATTCAATAATATTATTAAGTTTATAAACGACAATAATATTATAGTTGGAAACTTGGATTTATATTTCCGTAGATCACGAAATAATTAATATAATTCGTATGCGTTTGGGACTTCCGTGATTACATTATAAATTACAACGGGACAGTTGGCGGTATAAAACTATAACTACCTACTGAAAGTGGCGCACTGGCGTACTGCCAGCGGGTTAAGCTTGGGTTTACACGTTTTTGTTTTTATAAAGACTATAAAGTGGTAGTCTTGTTATTGCTGATTATTTTAGTGTCTAGACCAATTTCTTTTGTTGGATAAGATAAAAAAAATTAAAATTAGATGATAAAAAATTATGGTTACCACTTTATGGATGTTATTATATTGTAGAAAAAAAAATAAATTGAATAGGTAATAAAGAGAACGTAAAGAAAAGAGTAGAAATTAGGTAATTAATTTTTAATATTGAAAATTTCGAGTAAACTCTTTCATTCGTATTAAATTTTTTTTTTTAACTATAAAAATCTGTAGCAATTGTAGAATTTTATTTTTAGACTTTAATATTATATTTATTATTTTTTTTTATTGTAGAAATTTTTTTTATATATATATAACCAAAATGACATAAAATCGATTAGGTATCTACTATTATTTTTACACCATCTTACGACTATAATTTAGTTTCACTAGTGTGAAATAAGTGTGAAATAGTGTGAAATATTTTATAGCGTGTCGCAGTAATTCACGAGTTGAGAAACACTACATTGCAAACACACTATATAATCCGTATTAGACTTTATAAAAATCGTCACAACTTCGATTATTATTATTTGTCGTCGATAACGTTATACCGAGTTCAATGTTTTATTGATAATTTTTTTTATAAACCTACGTATCCATTTCATATTGAATTATAAATTAGGTCTTAAATTTATTATTTCATTAAATGTTAGTAGTAGTAATGAGGGAGACCAGTGGTTTATTTATAGAGGTGGAAGATATGGGGATACATCATTCTATTACCATAATATTTAATAATATTTTTTCGAAAATTTCTTAATACCTTTGAAAATCATATCTATTGTCTGTACTCTGTAGTAATATACTGATTTAGAGATATGTATATGACATAATAAAAATATCTATAGGTTAAAATATCGTAGGTTAACTCGGTACCTATAACGTTATATCGACGACAAATAATAATAATCGAAGTTGAGAAAATAAAGCTTCCCCTAAAATATTGTTATCGCAATCCCCATTTGACAAAATCTTAAAAACATCACTGAGGGAGACAAGTATTATTATTTACTTGATTATAAAATACAATGTTATACGATCACAAAAAAATTTAATTTCCTTTTACATTTATGACAAATTGATAATTGTCTGACAATTGTCATATCAATAATCCACATTATATTAATATATCGAAGATATAAAACGATATTAATACATCATTGCCATCAATGATTACAATTTTACGTCCGGGAGCAAATGTATTTTGCAACCCTTCATCATTGTTCTAACGATTTAACCCCACCTCTTAATTAATAACTTTTTAAGTAATTATATTAAAATATTAAAAAACAAGTAATAATTTTTTTAAATAGAAAAATGTATGTATAATATATTTAAATATTAGTTCTTACATAATTTAATGTTTTCGCCTGGATTGTTGTTCTGAAAATTGGTCAATAATATCGTAGTAGTTAATGTTCATATAGTACCTAATATTTGATTCAATGTTCATAATAGCTAAAGCATTTAATAGTTGATCTTAAATATGATTTTATTCGTTTTAACGTAGAAATTGAACGTTTCGTAGAACAGTTACTAACATGTGTGCATAAAATCATCCTTAATGCCATATCTGTATAAGAATAAAATCGACAAAATTATTTTCTTTTAAAAAATTGGCATTTGTGTTATGGTATTTAGTACATATTCATTATATTTTTTTCAAGGATTTAAGTGACTTCTAAAATGTATGAAATGTTAGAAAATTATATTCATAGATCTTATTTAAATTCATTTTATAATATTTTTGCCTTCTTTTTAATCTCTATTACAGTCATTTTAGTCAATTGAAAAATAATTAATAATTTCCTGGGGGTTGGTGAGACGTCTTGCCAGCCCCCCATATTGGAATTTTGGAATTTTTTTTACGGAATTTTTTTTGCTCTATTTGTATGAATTTGTACGATAACTTCCAGAATTTATACGGTATAATGCTATTCCATACAAAATTATCCTGTGAGGGAGTTGGTGAGATGTTTCACTTGCCCCCCATATTGGAATTTCAAAATTTTTTTTACACCATCGGTTTCTTCTTTATTTGTATGAATTCGTGGGATAACAATAATTTGTAATATACCCCTTTTACGGCCATAATACAATTTTGTCGAGAAGGGCTGGCGTAACGTTATTCTAGGTTAGCCCCTCCACATCGTTTTCTGCTATTCGTGACTTTTTTTATTTTGTAATATCTAATCTTATAAGTTAGTTAGTTATATTGTTATGTATCATGATTATAAATTATAAAATATTCATAACCCAACAAACGAGTATATAATAACAAAATTACATGTATATATTTATTCTTATTTAAAAATTTGTAAAGTATATATATATAATAAATCTGACATATTGTATATAAACAAAATCAATATTATTCAAATAATTTTATTACGAATAATAAGTAATTACATTTTAATTTACAATGATTATATTGTATATATTAAAAAGTCTATGCATATTTCTGTTTTACCTTTTATCGGTATTGGTTTTTTTTTTGATTTGACACAAATTTGCCGCCTTCTAATATTAAAATTTTATAGAAGTCTACGCATATAATACTTAATCGATTTCGAAAATATATTGAAAATCGTAAGTCATAATTTTTTTTATAAGTTTCTAAAATTTGAATATTTAGTAGAATTGAATATAATATTTTTTTATTATTTCTGATGAAGACACTTTTTCGGGTAGATGTAATGATCCATGTTTGAGATTGTATTATATTTCTTATTATGTTTCTTATCTGTATTTATGTTATGATTAATTATTTATATAAAATACCCATTGTGATAATGAGTGTTGTCGCGGTCGCCGATTATTGTATTTAGTTTTTAGTCCGATCCTAGAACGAACGCGCACGGACACTCGCTCTATGCTATATTTTTCCATTAAAGAATTGAAACCAAACATTTTGGTCCTAACGAACCGGATTAAGTGAAAAATATAGTGTGGTTTAACGTGAGTGTTAACAGAAGTGAAAGCGTCAAAAACAGGGATTCAGGGGCTCAGAACCAATGAACTGCAGAAGGTTAAGCAGTAAAAATGGGGTAAGTGAATTTCACATACTTTAGGCTTGTGCGTAAAAGGAAGTTAGGTTAAAGGATCACGGCACGATTAGACTTGGCAGCGGAGTACAAGTATAGTAATTTCAAAAATAAGTTAGTATCGGGAAAATACGTAAAAAAGTATTTCATATCATTAAAAGGTTTGGACATAACAATGCTGAAGCAGCAAAATATTGTAGATAATAATTTAAACAACAGGTGGGATTGTACAGCTTAATTTTAGAAGTGGACAGATAAGAAGTCAGTTCACAAAATTCCAAACATTTTTTAATACGGAAAAAGGTAATGATAAAGTACAGTTAAAATTACGAAAAGGAAATATTGAAAAATTATGAGAAGAATTTGATCATGTTCAGAGTTGTATAGAAGCAAAAGATACAAGTGAGGATTTAAAAACACATAGAGATACTTTTGAAGAAATGTACTATGATCTTATGTCTATTGCAGAGATTAGGTTAACGCTAGAGGGTTATAAAGAAAATGGCGAAAGCGTAGGAACTAGTACAATGGGACAAGTAGTCTATACATCTAATAATATAAAATTAAAACCGTTAGAAGTTCCAATATTTAGTGGTCGTTTTGAAGATTGGACAGCCTTTAAAGATATGTTTGTGTCATTAGTAAACGAAAATGAGGAATTAACCAAAGTGAAAAAGTTTCACTATCTAAAAATATCATTGACACGTTGAGATTAAAAAAAAATTTAGAAACGTCCGCATTAAACTATACAAACGGCATGGAACATTATTACGGAAATATATGACAATAAAAGACTATTAATATAGGCACATACGAAAATTATATATGAATTGGAGAATATACGGGAAGAATCCGTAGATAAGCCAAGAAGGTTTACTAATTCATTAAATCAACACAGATAAGCATTGCAGGCATTTAGATCACGATCCAGATAACTGAGGATCGTTATTGCTGCACGTTATTACATCAAAAATAGATTCAAAGAGGTTACGTCAGTGGGAGACGTTAACAGCAAAAAATAAATTACCGACTGTACAATCAATGTTGAACTATTTGCAAGATCGTTGTCATGTATTAGAGGCAATAGAATATACAATGATATTACAATTTAATGCATATTAATTACTTTTTCAGAAATCTCATAGTTCCTTTTCTTTTCTTTTTCCAATTCAAGTACTGTTTTTTTTTTTTATAATATTAATATTAATATAAAATTCCTAGTGTTGCCATTCTAACTAAAATTAAAACAAACGAATTAACTAATTTTTAATCTATCTACTTTTCTACAACGGCTGAGTAAAAATTTTCAGATAACTATCCGATCCACATTATCGGAATTTTAACGATTTTTTTTCTTTTTTTCCTAAAAATAAAATATAGGTATTACACATTTAAACATTAAATAGTATGATTTAATTTTTTACTGAGAAAATACATTACGTTACATTAATACAATACATTTACGTATTTCTTTAACTAATTTGATTAGTGAAAAAAAATCATGATTTATTAATTAATTTTATAATAAAAAAAGTACTATAAAAAGTGTACGAGACACGTATATATTATGCTTATTTCTACTAAAACAAAGGTGAAAATATTTAGTGCATAATGATATGCATTACACATTTGTAACTTATTATCTGAAATCGTAAAAAAAAACTATTTAAAGGAATAAATAAGTAACTTATGTGTAGGTAGTAGATATATCTATTTTATAGGATAAACCTGTATATTTATAAACGATTGTCGAAATGAAAACGCGGTTGTATTTTTTTCACGTACATTTATAAAAGCGAAATCCTATTTTTTCAATGTTTTTAATATACTTGTATACAATGTATAGTTTTGAAGACAAATCTCAAATGCAATTTTATTTTGTATATATTAAATTAAGCACGTGATTACAAATTATAAAAACGTCAATTTATTTTTATGTCGTTTTTTTCCTCTTAGTCGACGTGTTGTTTCGATGGGAATGTTTTGGAGAAGTAGAAATTTCTTTATCATTTTTAAGTTAAATACTAAAAAGGAACATTAAATAATTTTCGTTTGTCTAACGTGTTAATGGTATACAACAATTTAAATTGCATTTTTGGTAGATAATAAAATATTTCTATTTTTCTGCACTCTTTGCGGTTAAAGAATTTCTCAATTTACACACTTACTTACACATTGTCATAGCCCACAGGGAATTCAAATTGAATTTTGGGTTCATCTTCCTGAATCAATCATGAATAATAGGTACTCTGAAGTAATTTTCTCATAAATTTCAAAGTTTAGTAGGTAATTTTTCGAGGTTTGAAATCACATAATAGTATTTGAATTTAGATATCAAATAAATTTAATTATTTTTTTAATTTCCATATGATAATCGTTATGTGTATAATGTCAGCTATATATTATATAGTCGTTATATTAACTAAAAAAATGAATTCAGACTTCATGTTTTCAGTTAAGTTAATAGTCAAATACTCAAATATTATTATTATATATATTTAACGATACCTATATAGGGTATTAAACTCATCAAATCATGTTACAGGTCTGACTTAAAATTTCAAATAATAAAAGTTAATTTCACATAAGAAAATTCAAAATAAATTAATAATAATCTTTAAATTTGTGGACCACGGTTATCAATCATAATATAATATTAATGTAGGTAATAACAATATATAAAATATTCCACAAATTCATAAATGTATGAAAGTAGTTCCGTAAGGAAAATAAAATATTTTACTACCTAACATGTTCTTACAAAAATCGTTTTATCTTGATTTATTCAAATTGAAATTTACTGATAGCTTTGAACGCTTTGGTTCTTGAACAATTATTAATGTCTGAGATAGAAAATAGTTCGTTACTATAAATCGCAGTTGTTTTTCGGACTACTGTATCTATGTTATCAAAAAAAATTATGAATAACTATGAATTAATAATCATAAGAAAATATGTTGTATATTCTATAAATGATGTTTGTAAAATTTAAGTGAAAATGCTTTTTTTGGGAGTAATTACATTTTTTTCTTTCAACGGATTAGTTGAATTTAATATTTATTTATTTTTCACACACACTAGTATAGATTTTTCAGTCATTATTATTGTTTGCGCGTTTTTAAAATTAAATTACACTCAAAATGGATTTTAGCTAGGCGTGCTAATAATTATTAATTGTTTGAAACAAGATAAACACAATTTCTTACTTAATTGATAAAAGCACTTTATTTGTTTTCGGTTGTTTTCTTAGAAATGTCTATAGTATTTGACTTAAATTAAGATTCGATGTTCGAATTTTCATAATAACATTTTACGAGTAAACAAAATAAACTAACAACAGACTAAAATATTATTAATACACCAAGATTTGTAACCTAATTGTAAGTAGTAGGTGTACAATGTGTACATATTTTTATATTGCAGTTCAATAGATTGTAATAATTGCACCTCCTGAACAACATCGAAGTATATTTTATATTAAATAAAATAAAATATATAAAATATTAAAAGTCTTATTGAATTATTAATGTACAATATTTAATCATTAGAAGTCACAATCACAATCAAATGACCAATGTATAAGAGTCATAATATGTATAGTCGACAGTTCCCGACTTACCCGATTGAATGACTTGATCGGGCACTTTACTTTCAAGGCAATATACAAGGTTTTTTGACCCTTTGATACCTACGAACCAACCTACCTCCTTCTTTAATAACGTCTGAGAAACGATTTCCTAGAAAACTTTCTAAATTGAAAAAAGGTGTAAAACGTTATAATCTGCTGACGTGTCGAATGTCGATAAGTCATAAGTTCACTTTAATCTATATTCTATAGGATATTATTATTATTTGAATCTTCAATCAACTTATCATGAATAACAGGTCATCTAGTTCTATAAAGTCCGTAACTAGGTAAATCATAAATATTTACGTACAGCGACGTGAATCGACGTTTATTATAAAACAAAAGTATACGGAGGAAAAGAGTCTAATTTTAATGATACGATATCCCAAAAAGAATAATATCTTTTGTTTTTTACAGTATTATTTCTTTTGTTAATCGTATCTTAATTGATGAGCTTTTATCCTGAACGCTCTACTGTAATTTCCAATACTATTTTTAGTAAATATATTTATGATGCATTTAATAATGGTTCCCAAGTAAATGTCATTTACACTGATATAATATGTAAAATAATTTGACCCTATTATCCATGAAGCTTAAGAGCTTGATAAAAAATTGATTGAAAATCCTTACTTGAATCTAGGATTTTGATTTCACTTTGTTTTACTTCTTGGTTTCGCTTTTATTAGTAAAATAGCAAAATAGACCTCAATGGGTCAAACTTTTTAGTTTTAGACCCCATACTTTTACAATTACTTCTGGAGTCCCCAAGATGGACACCTATAACCTTTTCTTTTATAATTAATCATATACAGAATTTTAAATGTATTTCTTAAGAAACTTTGTTTTGCAGATGATATTAAGTTATTTTACAAAATCAATATTTTAGAAAATTGTGTTTTTTTCAGGAATATTTGGATAGATTTGTCATATGGAGCTCAAATATTGGGCTGTTTGTTAATGTTAACAAATGCAAATCAATAACCTTATCAGAGTCTCAACAAATATCCTTACTCGATTAATGTGCCATTAATTTAAGTAAACCACTAACCTTGTCTTCATTGAAAATGAGGTCTGTAATATTGGATTCGTCTTTATTCCTTTCTTTAGTCCAAAAGCTCACGTAAACTACATTGCGTGCAAAGCTATTAAGTTGTTAGGCTTTATAAAGCGCATTGTTTCTAAATTTAATTTTGTAAGGTCATTGAAAATACTATTTTGTTCACTAATGAAGCAGTGAGGCTTATTTTTAAATATGACTCTGTTATCAGTAACGTAAATTTATCCCAAATATTCTCCATTCCATACATGACTAACATTCAGAGCTACATGAGCTTAATCTCCAATTTTTAGTTGATTAATAACTTTCTCACGATACCTATTTTCTTTATAATCTACGTTTTTGTTAAATTAATTCACCTCCTCTTTTCCAGCATCTTAATTTAGAGTTTTAATGTGTAATACTCGTAATAATACTCATTTTCACTCCAACATCCTCCAGTATTTATTTAAATAATGTAATTTTAACTCGTTTATAAAACGTACAATTTTAGACATATAATTTACTATATATGAATAAACTAATTTTATTTATCAATTTTTATAAGGTATATATTCTAAACTATAATTTGTAACGCTTGGGCGCTTATTGTCCGTTATGTATATTACATTAAATAAAATAATTTTTATATATTTTAGTGTATGCTAATAATATTAAGCAGTAATTATTTATTCTTCTACATTATTATAATATTGTATAAATTATGAGTATTATATTCATTTTTCGAGCTTGTAGTAAGTTATAGAAATTGGTTTAATTGCGATATTTTGTTTAATTATCATGTTAGTTTGATAAGTGATAAACTGATAACGTTTGTTTATAGAGTTTTCCTCTTTGTATTCCTATGGTGTCGTTTCACTAAAAAACAGAAGAGAGTTAACTGTCTATTGAATACTAATACTATACTAATACTATAGTAGTATTAGTATAGATATGTACGTATATACATATATGATGATTATAGACTACAGACAATAGCTCTTAATCATAATCATAATAAATAAAATAATTATTTTATTATTAATATTATAACTTATGAAAGTATAAATATATTAGAGTATTTAATAACATTATACAAATTGTTAAGAATTTATTTTCTATAAAGCAGCCCATCAGGAAACTCACCGAATCCCGGTAGGTCAATTCGCACCAAAATATATACTCGTAGAGACTCCAAAGGGTCGTAATAAATTTATCAGGCCGTTGAAAGGATGTATAATAATATTACTAAATTATACCTTATTATATAATAAGGTTTCCTACATACACACTAAAATAAATCTATTTTCACTATATTTAAGGAGAAAACGACTATTTGAGCACTGATCGTATAATGTAGATTACTTATCCATTATTCATTACGCGAACAGGTGTAGGAAAATTACAATTATATTATGTAATTTTACAATTTTTGTAAATAAATATAATTAACATTTAAATTAATATCATGGAAGAATTGCCGGTGAATTATTTGTCATTGAAAAGTGTTCGCATATCAATCTAAATAATGAAATAAAAATTATTTATTTATTATTCCCGCGTTAAGTATAGGCTTCCGATTGGTACGAATGGTAATTATTAGATTTCATAATTCTATTAATGTTATGGTTTATTGAATAAAACGATGAGTACCTATAACAAGGCTATATTATATAGATGTAGTAAAACATCCGTTACCTAATTGGTGTATTTTAAATTTTTATATGTCGATTATATAATTAAAAATTAAATAATTGATCTAGAGTTATTAATCAAATTATAGTTTAGCACATTTCCTAAATCATTAAAATTACACGCCAAACATGATTATAATATAATTGAAAATTATCCTACATATACTTTTATGTTATATCTATATCATTGTTTATATAATGTATTTTCAAATAATAATATAATATAAATCAATATATTCGTACTAATTAATTCAAAATGCAGTAGGTACTAATAATTAATCAACAATTATCTTATTTATTAATTATTTGACAAGTGAATGACCCAAGTTTAAACAATCCGATAATAATAACAATTTAATTAAAATTTAATGTACCTTTTGCAATGGTAAATTTTATTATTTATAATTTATTCGGCATTTCTTAAGTGCTTAAAGATGTATTAATATTTTTCACTTTAAAAATTGTTTAAAAAGGCCATCGTGACCTGGCTTTTATTATAGACACGCCACTAATGCTGTAAGTATAATTATGATAATAGAAAATAATAATTTTACGTAATTACTATTACTATATAATGATAATGGTAGGCAGTGAATTCGCTTCCGGGTTTTACGATAAAAAAAAGTAAACACCACTAGTGAAATAAATAATAAAGAATAAAAATACATTTTTAAATTGTTCACTTATATTTTTTCATTTAATATAGTTAAATAATATCGTTTTATCCGAAGTAAATCTAAAATTTTCAATTTTATCTAGATTTTATTTAAATAAAAGAATAAAATATTATATCCTATAGCTGTATTTTCATAATAACAATTCACAAAAGTATTTGAATAAAAAATTTAAAAATAACTTGTAACATTCTTAGTTGTCTCAAAAATAGCGCAAATATTTATTATATATATTATTATAAAGTAACTTGTTATGTTATTATAACTTTATAAGTTATATTATCTTAAATTACCTATAAAATGTATATTTTTATCTCGTTAATATTTTACGTTAATTACCCTAGGTGAGCAAGTTAATAAAACTTAACTTAACTTAAATTAGTTAGTTATGATAGTGCAAAAATAGTTTATAAGATTAAGTTTAAATGGCTAACAAAAATGTTAAAATTTAAAAATTAAACTTTTGTTAAATTTCAAATCAACGATTTTAACTATGTGGATACCATTATTATATAGATAGTATATAGTTCTAATAAAACATACCTACACAAATATTTAAACAAATGATTTTAAAATTAATAAAAAGTATAATATTAAAAATATAACTGTAAAATCGTACAAATTTAAGTATGTCAAGTTATAATGTATCAAAGCTAATTTTGCATCATATCAGTGAATAACACTGGATTGATCATTAATAAATATAATATTGAATTCTTTATGTATAAAAGTCATTAAAAAAATAATATGGAAACTTCTCAATAAATATTAAAATGATAGGATATATCATAACGATGTTTTATACTTGAAATGTTTGCATTTTCATTTCTGTTTTAAATTGATCTAACACGCGACTATTAGGTATATTATAAGTTATGAAAATACATAATATACAGATATGTAAATAGAAGTCGATATTACTGCAAATCTCGAACTTCGGTTATACCATAATTAACATAACCATAACACGTGTTGGTTAGGTATAACCTTACGATATTTTAGATTCTCGTCCTTATATATCTATTGTTGATTCGTCGGACTATGATCGATCGTTCTCTTAGTCCCTTACGGCTTACGGCCATGTGTGACCTGGGTAACGCGTATCCAATAATCGCGAAAACTATTCCCTTTTCTTTACCTGTTGTTATCCCACTATAATAATACGTTATACGTCTATACGTACACAGGTATATGGAAGGGATTGTGCATATTATATTTGACGGCGCACGGCAGCCGCGTACAATTCTGGTTGAAAAATGTTATTTCCTATTTAATTTAAATGTATTTTGACGCGGATAAAGCAACTTTACATTATTCAAGACCGGTCTTTTGAATATTAATCAAACCACTGACTTAACCTTATAATGTATTCCATATCTTACGGCACTTGTACTACCTAACAAGTTCGTTCGGTTTATTATATAATTTATTTTCCAATTTTCTTTTCGTCCAACGACAATCCGCGATACCATATTATACGATATTCTTTAAAAATCGACGTTATTTCGACCGTGGAAGTTTTAAATTTGCATTCCTAATTGAATATCTTGGAGCAACAACTAAATAAATCTATATCTAATCTATATCTAAATAAATCGAGTTTATTATGAAAAAATTATACAGCTGAAACTGTTTTAAATTTAGGAGCAACAAACATATCCGACTATTAGTTATTTAGTTGTAGTGAAAAATAACTTATCTTATTTTGTACATTTGGGTTAAGAATCAGATAAGTTCGAACTTATCTAGTTTTTTTTACAAATGTGGTTATTTTGTATTGGAACATGTTATATTATATAATCATCATATTATTTGATTTGTTATCAAGTTTGATTTTACCGGGTTTTTTCTTTTGATAGTCAATGCGAACATGAATTTAGACAAAGTTTTGATAAAAATATATTGTAAGTTAAGACCCTTAAATAATGTATTCATAGACTTATATCTTAGTAGTATTAAATTGTTATAAATTTGTATTAAATATTTTAAGTTTATATGGTAAAAATATTGTTTTTTGTTTCTCTTGAAAAACTTCAAAAAGTAGACTTGTCTGGTTGTTACTTTTATCTTTATCAATTTTATATAAATCGGTATACATATTATATTGTATGGCGTATGCTGATAATCAGGCAATTTCTAATCTACGAACAATCAAAAGTCTAAATGAACATCAATGATCATTAGAAAATATTTACTGTCTAAATTAATCTTCGTATACAAGAACGTGTACCTATAGACAAACAACCTCGAACAGGATAATTTTTAGTGAATATTTATTGCATATCTACTTCTATTATTCATTTAAAAAGAAGTTATATAAAATATACAATTATATAATGACTACTAATAATTTTGTTTGATATTTTTCTTATAATGCGAAATGTTTGGTCCACTGGATGTTTGCAACTGGACTTAACTGTGTGTCCACTTGATCAAAAAATACCTCCTTAAAAAGAAGCTTTGAGTGAAAGAATAATATTAAATACATATTAATAACATGGACATTTAAAAAACTACTAAGGTAGGATTTTTCACAGTTGACTGACCACCTTGTTTAAAATTTATCGAATGTTGCACCCATTTCAGAAAACAAAATATTGTCTTCAATATCAATATTGTTTATTAATATAATACAATTTGTTTTTTAAGTAATATTTTAATTTTCACAGTAATCTATTGTTTTGAACTTAATACAGGATTCAATCAAAATTTAAAAATAATGTCCCTTTTATCAATGATATTGATTATTTATATTCAGGGAATTTAAATATTTAATAAAAAATAATATACAGTAATATTATTATGATAATATTAAAACGTCTTAAAATCAATTGTTACATTTTTAAGTATTTTTAGAGTTTACATTTTTAAATATATCGAGTTTTTTTATCTTTCTATTTAATATATATATATACGTATATATTTAATTTATTTCTCAATTAAAATTCATTTTTACAAGAATTTAGCAAAATTATGACCATATTAGTAAGTAGGTACCATACCAGAAGACGGCGAAAGTAGAAACTTTCGAGGAATATAAAGAGTTTTTTCAAATTTTTGATACTTAAATTTAAATATTTTCGCTTTAAACCTATTTAATTTTCAAGATTGTCTAATTTACTATTTAAATACATTATAAAACTAACAACGTTATTTATTACTTAACTCATTATATTTTAATAGGTAGCGATATTATTTCGCTTTTTGTCAAGGGAAGTAGGTATTCTTTATTTTAACTAAAAACCTTTCGTAAAATATTTTCCATCGACTATAAGGAAACTTAATCCATTAATAATTGTATTGTATTGTCTTTGATATCGAAAATGTCCACTGAAAAATTTTTATTTTAAATAAACAATCTATATGTACAATTTGCTTATGTGTTATGAAATATGAACAGATACGAATATAATTAAAATTCCACTCATTAGCGACAATAAATTTGGTTCAACTAAATATAAACTTATATACTTACACTAAAAAAATAAATGATGTAAAAATAATATATAATGAAAAAAATTACTCGTTAAAAAAGTGGGCATACGCATTGGTAGAAAACGAATTAAATTATGTATGTCGTAAAAAATGGAATTATCGACTAAATGTAATACGAGCTCGGTAGGGAGAAAAACGAAGGATCATAAAACACATCCATAAAAAATTGCGTATATAATATAATAATAATTCTGATTATAAATGTATAGTATGTATTCATATAAATGTATTGTATTCTATTATTACATTGTGTCGAACAGCGAGGGGGAAAAACAAATATGATCAAATTTGTTACTGTAGGGAGGAACCGGAATGAACAGGTGCGATAAATATATATGAATCACTTATCAACATGTTATCATAAATAGCAATAAGCGTCGTGACATTATTATATCAAATTTACTGTTATCTAAATAACCGTAGTGGTTAAAATATTGTATGCACAATGCGAGAATATATTTTAAACTATTTACTTATTTTTTATTGAAAACAAATAAAAATATATATGTGTAATAATACATTATATAATATTATAATAATAAACAATTTATAAATTATATATTTGATCCATTAATATTAAAAGTAACGAATAGAAATACTATCAAATCTATCATATTGATTTAAAACTATATTTAAACATATAAAATACAACATTAAATTTAATAGCTAAAATACGTTTTCATTAGAACTTCGAAATATATTATTACTTACCTATTTAAATGAACAAAAACTGATAGATTACTGACTGGTAAGTATTTACCTACCTCAGATTTTTATACTTTTTATTTATTTTAAAGATATCATGATTTTTCCAGTTTTAAGTTTTTTATTGTATATTTATGATTAAACATTTATAATTGTCCGAGTCGATTTGGACGATTTGATGGGAAAAAACTTTGGCTCGGCCTTAATACAAAACGGAAACTTATACATTTTAAGACCTCTCTGAAAATAATTTTCGCTTTCCGGATATGTATACAATGTGCCGTGGGGTTGTACATACACCTATAAAACTTGACAAACTTTAATAAATAGTTCTGCAATAAATTATTGTACTTAATTGTTATATAATAAACAATAACATAATAATTCGTATTATTTATTATGTTACGTGTCAATTATTATCAATATTCAATATAGCTGATATTATAAGATAGTGATGTTTTTAAAAGATAATTTAAAATTTGAGACTTTTGAGAATTACACTTGTTTTATTTAATATAAATTTAACAGTAGGTAATGAATTTTATGGTCAGATTTAAACTATAAGGAGTCCTTGTTCCACGATTCTGTGGGTAGTCTTGTATTTACTCTTAGCGGGATTACAATGAAATAACAATAAATTGACAATAAATTTTTTCAAAAAGTGAAATATACTTACAGTACCTAAACAATATTAGATATACATCAGACAACGATTAGACGTCTTGATTTCACATTGTTACTTGTGTTGAATACCTATAAACATCCTATAGTTAATACAGTAAATTCTATTTACATATTATAAATTATAATATAACTATAATTGTAGTACCTATGAAAAACTTTTAGCTTTTTGCAATCATACAATAATGTATACTAATTAATGATTACTATTTAAATTATATAAAAAAAAAATTGTATAGATATAAAACGGGAACTCACATTGCAATTTTTATATTTTGAACGTAGGAGACCCCATACGATTTGAAGGCCCTCAACATGCCTTTAATGCCCTCCGTCAAAGTCAGCGTGCCGTAAGACGTCTGATGGTCATCTATGATCGTATGCGATCGTCAGGATTTGATTTCCTTTAATATTGATAATTTTATTTAAACTGTTAAGATCTTGTTGTTCTTGTTCACGCGATTTTAAATAAATAAAAATCAAGACTAAAGAAGTGTGTTCTAAACAGGCTTGTTAAAAAGCTGTAGCCAGGGGAGGGGGTTTTAGGGTTCAAACCGCACAGAAATTACTTTTATATCATTATAATTTTATAAAATTATAAATTATATCAATATACCTTTTTATGTTTTATTTCTTTTAGTCAAAATAAATAATTAAAACCACCCTAAAATTTTTTTCTGGTTACGGCCTTGGGCTTGTATACATTATAATATATAACACAAACTTTATATATAAATTGTACCACTACAGTTTATTTTATTATTATTATTACTAAAGTTTGTATACATATATATTTCGAACTGTAAAATATTATCATTAAATTATTATTATAATTATGTAATTTTTATACGCGTGTTTAAAATATTTAACCTCCCCCCCAGGAATTTAATCCTGAATACATGCTGGGTTCTAAAGGTCTAGAACCAATATATATATATATATACCGTTTATCTGATTTACAATAAATATGACTTATCCATCGAATATTATTGTTTACGATAAAATATCAATCGCATCATCAGAATATTGAATCCGCAACGTATAATAATAGGTATAGGATTATAGATAAACGTATTTCGATTTTTTCGAGCGATATAAATAATTTAGCATTATATATTTTAATAAACAAACAACGAATACGATAGAATATATTATATTAATTTGTTTTAACGATAAAACACGTTTATGCATATTTTGATAACTCTTTACGTGCGTTTTTTTCTTATTCGGTACTCATAATACGGCCATTACGCATATACGTATTACGTATATAAATATAATATTATTCAACGTGAGCTTGGTAAATATATAATAATTATGCGTCGTCGTATATTGTGTGCAAGAGGGTTAACTATATATATAGCGATCGACAGCAGTGGGGCGAAAGGAATGGAAAACGTAGCGTTCGCTCTGTATATATTATAACGATAACGATAAAGTATAAAATATTACGCGATTGTTTGCGATACCGTCCGCGGAGCTCGCGCCGAGAGGGACTGTTCGAGAGGACGGCGCGGCGTCGGCGACGGAGTTCTCCGGAGCGGCACGTCGCACGCCTTTGCAACGGTCATGCGCACGGTCGGCCGTTCGATCCGCCGCCGCACGACGGCCGTCCGCGCTGCTTACGACGGCGGCCGGTCCCCAGTACGCGACGGACACACGCAAACGCACGCGGCGGCTCTCTCGAGAGGAGCGCGCACACGCAATTCGCAACCGTTCGCGTCATAATAATAATATTGTAATCGTAGTTTATATATCACCGCCGGCGAAAAAATTCCGTCCGAATCGTCGTCGTCGCGCCATGAACACGATTACATCGCATTGATATCGTTGGCGCGATCCTGTTTTAATACGCGTAAAACGCAATAAATAATAATAATAATAATATTATCATGCGACCGGCCGCGGCGTTCGGTAAACCGTTCACTTATCTGGCGGCAGCGCCGTCGCCGCAACTGTCATCGCCCGCCGCCGATCACCGGCCGCAACAGCCACCGACGGTGTCGGCGTCCGTTTTGCACACGTTCGCCACGCCGACACCGCCGGTGAGGACGTCAACGGCGACCACGACCGCGGGCAAACAGAAACCACCGCCGGTGCCGCCCAGAGGCGAACAGACCAGACTGACGACGGTGCCGGCCAAAAGGCCTGCGGAACCCGCACCGCAAACCGCGATACAACCGCCACCGCCACCGTCACCACCAACACCGCCGCCACCACCGCCTCCTCCGCCGCCGAGAACGTCACCGCCGGCAGAGGAGACTTCGCCGCAACCGTTATCGTTGACTACCGCGGAACCGCACGAGGACTTGTCCGCGTCGGCGTTGATCAGCAAATTTGAAAACGGATGCGCCGTCAAACCTGCGGTGCCGTTATCTACCGGCTTCACCGCGGTCGAACCGATCAGGTTAATGACGCATCCCGTCGAAGTGGACTCGGGCACGTCCACGTTGGCCGAGAGTACGGACGACGACGAGAATGGCGGTGGCGGCGGCGTTGGCGAGAACGAGGACGAGGACGACGGTGCCGCGGATATATGGGTGCGAACCATCGAGTCGCCAGTGAAGAACCCACAAAAGGTTCGTCACCATTCGGACAGCGCGATACGGGCCGTGGCGACATCCCCGCTGGTGCCGTCACCGTTGGCGGAGAAACGAGGCAGCCTGCCTGCGGACGCGGTGCTCGCGGCGGTGGCGGACAACAAGAGTTCGCCGCCGCCCAACAGCAACAGGGACTCGGCAAGGTCTTCGTTCCGGTCCTCGGCTGGGGGCCCGCGGTGCTCGTCGCCGGCCCTCAACCAGAGCAAGTCTTTGTCGTTTGAGAGCGGCGGTAGAAAGATCAGTGCGGCCGAGGCGTTAGGCGTGGTGGCCAAACCGTGTCCGCGTATCCTGCCGTCGTCCGCGTCGCTAGACGTGGCCGCGTGCCGACGCCAGTCCATGGGTAACCTGACCGCCGAGTCCCGGTTCGGCACTCTGCTCCCATCGTCGATCCGCTCGTCGTGGGCCCCGCCGTCCGGCGTCCAGACCGACGTGGAGTCCACGCAGAGCGAACCGTCGTTCGATTACAGGCGGAAAAAGTTCACGAAACGGTGCTCTAGCGCGGACGGCCGGAACCCCGTGCACCATCACCACCATCACCATCACTATCACACGCTGCAACCCGGCGGCCGGTCGGCGGCGGCTAGGGACACGGACTTCGGGGCCAAACGGGCGTTTATTCAGGAAAAATTACAAGCGGTCAGCGCGAAACTGCAGAGTGCCGGTATCGTGCCGTCCGGTTTGCCACCCACTCCGCCACCCCCGCTTGCGTACCAGCAACATAACGGGACGGGCGGTGACTGTGCCGGCAGGCCCCCGCGGTCGTCGTCGTGCAACTGCGGCCAGCACCAGGCCACGTCCAGGCCGATGTTCATCAACAAACGGACCGTGTCCGCGGAGGAGCTGCAGCTGATGCCGTCACCCCAGGCCGCACCGGCCGACCAGTTCACTGTCGCGGGCAGACAGACCCCATCGTCCGGCGGCCGCGGCTCGTTCGGCCGGTCGCAGCGCGTTACCTTCGCTCTCGACCAACACCAACAGCTATTCGGCGGAGCCGGAACCTTGGAACCGACACTGTCGTCGTCCTCCTCGGCGGCCGTCAAAAAACCATTCAAGAGCAACCTGAAAGTCAAAGACACCAATAACGCAGTCGTGCCCGAACTCAACGTGCTCGGTACCAGTGCAATCAACACGAGGTTGCCGCCGCAACATCCGCATCCGTACGGGCTGCCGTACAAGCTACCGGCCGTCACCGCCGACGTTTTGCAGGTTGTACATAATATAATTATAGTAAAACTATATAGTTATCATTATATAATGAAACTTAAAAAAAATAAATATTATTCGTACTTAATATAATTTGATTAAATTTCAATTAAAAGATATGTTTGTATATATACATAATATACGGATCGAAAGTATATTTTACTCAAGTCTAAGAGCAGTTAAAAATAAATAAAATTTGTTATCAGAGAAAATGAAATATTGTAATATCTTTAAATCTAGAGAGAGAGAATAAATAAAATGGTATAAATCGGGTTTGTCGTTGGATTCGGAACAGACAAGAGAGTATATTAACAACAAGGAACTGTTTTATAACTAAAAAACGTCAGAAAAATTATTAATGCGACGCAAATAGTTTGCTTTGAAATTAACTTTTTTGCACGCGGTTTCAAGTTGACGATTATATTAACATAATATTTGAAGCCGCGATACCAAACACGCAAATACTATTATTATAATATAGGCCGTAGGTACCCATAATATACGACGTTACGCGGTAAATGGTGTTTGCGCTGCTATAAAAGTACATAAAATATAAATCAAGTTTTATTAGAACTTATTATATTTACTTATTCTACTTAGGTATAATGTTTGTTTTGCCGTGTTCTTTGATATTAAATAAGAAAAATCAACACCTTCGTTTGCCACAAATCATAGTGTAATAAAGTATATGAAAAGAACGTTGTTATTCAATTTTTATTTTATATATATATATAGTGGGAAAGAAATGCTTTTCTAATATTAGATTGATATTGTTACATCATGTATACGATTCATGGTGCGTGTGTTTACGTATACGTTGGTTAACAGTGAAATTGGTTCGAAATAATTAGAAAGATGTTTAACGAAAAAGATTTCATATTTTAATTTTACACTGTTTTTTTTTTCCTAATTTGAGAATAAATATAATATATTATGTTTTTGTTGCATAGTATATAAAACAATTCTATCAATTAACGCCTTTTTTTATTACTAAAGTGTGATACAAAATTTCGGATGATATAAATGGAGGAATGAAATATTTAAATTAATAAAAAATAAATAATATATAGAACGACGTTAGGTTAGGTTAGGTTATAAATATAATACGCGTTGAGTAAAGACCGGAATCGTATAAACCGCTTTGTGCACTTTGTGTAATGTACAGATCTAAAAAACGTTTACAGAAAAACTATAATAGATTTAAAAGCTATATTCATATAAATAGTCCACGGTGAGCTTAAAACGTAAAATATTTTTTTTATATGAACAAATAAATTCTATACAAAATCTTAATAATTTATATTGTGTTTTAAAATGTAAATGATTCATTATACTGGCGCATTATATTTATATATTATTTATAGTTTGTATTAGCGAAACGTATTTATTAATCTTCAAACGGTGACTCTTTTGAGTTTGAAAAATATATCGATGAAACAAATAATTAGTCGATATCAATAATAATTATTGTTATTTTGTATAATATCAAACTTCGTACTTAAAATTGTGTTTGAACGTTATCATATTATTATAATATTATACATTGTCACGCATTCGCCCAGAAATAAACGCGTAGGAAACGGTGGCACAACCTACGTAATGCGATCGATGTGCATATTTATTTTTTTTCTCGTATTCATACGTGCAACAATATTAAGTATAATAATATATATGTTACTCACTATTCGACTCTTGCAACAGCATGTAATTTAATAATCCAATTTTTAAAAAGAGGGCATATTTATACGTGAAATAATGTTATTATCGTTGACTGATTCCATACTATATAGGTAAATCATTACATTATATTGTAATATTATTGTAGAACAAAGACCTTTAAAAATGTATACAGAGTGCACTTATACGAACCATAAATTGCAATAAAATTAGGGAGCCGAGTGCATTTTAAAAGAAACACGATTTCTTTAATGAACAACATGTATGTAACATAATTAAAGATAAAACACATTTTTTAATGATAGGTTCTTGTATGTCAACATGCACTTTTTATTTTATATTAATTTAATTGCTATTTAAAAAGAAACACGCAAGATATTTTTTAAAAATGATTTTTATGCTGCGGAAAAATAATTTTTTGATCAATGTTAGAGTATTGTCATTGGGTATGTCCCTTTCTTTCAGTTTCAAGTGTATAATATTATTATATACAAATACAATGTAATATACGATTTATTATGTTTTGATCAACGAGCTTTAAAGTAAGTTAGGTTTGGATAGGATTGGATAGGTATGCGTATGGTTAGGTTAGATAATAACAATATGGTAAATATTTCGAGAGTTGTATTCAAATGCGTACTTAACTTAGGTTAAACTTTTTGGGTCAGTGATTATTTGAGAGTCATTTGAGGAAATTCAAGTATCTCGAATACAATTTTTTTCGTATCTCATCGCTGTGAGACAAATAATAAAAATAAATATTTACCTTATTATCGTAAAATTGACAATGTTGGATAGGTTTTTAAATTTTATTTAAAAAATGAAATCGACGGTATTATTGTAAATACACGAATTTTTCTAGTCTTGTACACACATATTCCTATGTTCGTCTCAATCAATTTTAGATTCTGAGCGGAACGGGGAATGTATTGTTTTTACAAAAATGTTTTTCTTTTTTAATGTATAAAAACATTTTTTTGGGTAAAAATAATTGTCCGATTACCACAAATGGGGTATGTTTTCGGTAGAAAATCGTATAATATTGGTACTTTATTAAGCTCATTTTTCGAATTTCTCCAAAGTTTTTCCCTAGAAGAAGAAAAACTTCCAAAAAATGGCAATAAATGAGCAAAATTACGATTTTTGTAATTTTTTATTCTTTATTTCGTGATAACTAATTGAGTTTTGATCGAAGGTACATGAACATTTTTTTGAGTACTAAAATTGGTAATATACAAGTGTGGTAAAATTTTGGAAAAGATTAGTTGATTATTTGACCTAATATAGAGCTATGAATTTATTTCCAAAAAAAATTAATTTTACCTACAATTTTCGGTTTATTGATTTGAAAATTTTATAGAAACCTTATAATATACTACTTAATATTTTTATAAAATATTTTTGAATTCGGGACTGAACATTTTTTTTTATAGGCTTTTTATTATTATTTTTTTCTGATGTATGAAAACATTTTTTTGTGTAGATATAATGGTCCTATTACCACAAATAGGGTGGGTACCACCCAAGAAAATTCTTCCGTCATGCTGCTTATAAATTAAACATATACAGTCTACCTCACGATTATACACCAATCCAAAGCCTTTTTTCCTTATAAAGTCTCGCTGCAGCGATCATGATCGTTGTTAATCAGCTAATAAATCTTTTCTAACCAATCTTCTTTTCTCTAAAATTGACAGACCTGCAGAATCACTATCTGTTATCATTCATTTAATGCTCCTTCCCACTGTACACGATCATCTGCTTCATTCCATGTACTAAGATAAGACTTCTTTTTATAAAATTAATTTAAATTATATTAACCTCCCTTCAACTATTAAAAAAACCTTTATACGCAACTGGAACACAATATACCTATATGCTTTCAGTAGATAATTTCATCTAGTTGGTACTTTATTTAGCTCATTTTTTTAATTTCCCAAAATTTCTTCCTTGAGAAGCGGAAAATTGGCAAAATTATGGTTTCTGTTATTTAAAGTTTTTTTATTTCTTGGTTGAGTTACATGTATAATTTACACTCGTAGTAAAATCTTGGAATGGATTATCAGTATAATATATATGAATATATTGAGATTCGCTCAGAATCGTATTTTCTAATGCAATATAATTGCATTCGAATCTTAATAATTATAATAAACGACTTATTTCTCTAAGGACCGAAGGGACGAAAGAGGAATATCATAAATTGACGTTCCTACTTTTTTTTATATACTTATTATCAGCTGATTTTTGTAGATTATTCAATTTTTAAATATATTCTAAATATTTATGAAAATTAAGTATTCATCTTTAAAGAACTTTTAAAATGTAGGTAGAAATATAATAGTATATTATAATTGGAGGAGTTCGTGCAAAAACCAGGCAATTATTGTTCCTATATAAAATATAGTATAATCTATAGTAGATAGTAGATACTTAAGTAAATAGATCGTGTATAAATAGTAACAATTTCAATTTGAATTATTAATATATTATAAATCTAAAAGATGTTTATTTTGTTATAAACAATAAGAATTTTGGGCATATCTATCATCTATGTTAGTTTTGTTGATAAATTCTAACGTTCGGACGCGTCTCGTGAGTGCATTTTTAGAGTTCAGAGTTATAATATGTTCCTCATTATTTTCATTTAAACAGAGACGTTTCGCTTTCGATCTCTCTTCGCGTGCTAATCAAAACCGTTTGGTATTTCGAGTTTAAGTACTCCCGAACAAACAAATATAAATGTATTATAATTTTCTATGTTATAAAAGCAATGATTTATAAAAATTCGACTTAAAAATAATCAATAAAAAATAATAATGGATGAGGAAAAATACGGCGTGACACCGAAATGTATACACGGTGTTCAAAAAAGTAATTTAAGTGTATTTTTTGTGAATTATAATTTTTGTTTTTTTATGGACCACAATACTTATACGTGTACTTTCTTAAATAGATGACATAATCTTACATGATCTACATAAATATTTATTTGTGCACGTATACATTGATTAATAGCCAATAGTATAGGTATAAGATGGAAAAGAAGTATAAAATGTTCGTTCAATGTCCCATATTATACAACGTACATTTTGAACACTCTGTACACACTGTATGTGTAGGGCGCTGTTTGAAATCTAAGCAACAATGTAAAATTCATATATGGCAGCCTTTTCACTAGCACAATAATATATTCGTATCTAATATTCGTTTTTGTCTCTCGTTTTTTCACGCCTAAATATATTTATATAGGTTTTAGTAGCAGCAGCCGTGGGCAGCTGCCCGTAATTTTCTACAGTATTTACTGCAGATTATTTTTGTTATATACTATATAGGGAAAAAAGTTATAGTTTATTTTCTGTTTTATATTATAGGTATTATCGATGCCATCCGTATTCATTTTACTCTAATATTATTTATTTTTTAGAACGCGAAAGTAATCTCTTCTAACATTTAACATATTTATAAAGAAATTATATATTATGTTATGGGTTACCTACCTAACCTAACCTAACCTAACCTAACCTAACCTAATCAGTAATCATTTTATCTAATATATATATTTTTTCATTGATTTCATAACTATAAATATATATTTCTCGGTATATTTAATCAATAATAGTTAAATTAAATTATTTTTTTAAATTAAAATATAAATAACAAAATATTTTACTGTCACGTCGACTAAAACTGTCTGGTTTAGATGCTTTGTCAAATGTATAGGTACGTTTTAAAATCTAAATTTTGAATATATTCCTTTGTTGAGTTATTTATTTATCTTCGATGAAATTAATTAAACGACAAGTTGGTTTCGCATTATTTATAATAATTATTAATTATGTCAAACATAGGTGGCATAATTATAATGCATATATTACTTATAAATGAGTACGAGTACAATTTTGTATATGGTTTATATTTTGTTTAACTGTTGGTTGAAGAAAGACAAACATCGAGTATTTTACAAGAATTATGGCGTAAACATGTAAGTTTTTATTCTTTACAGCCGACCCCATTTTTCAACCATCACAAAATGTTAGACAATATTGAATAATACCTTTGGAATTTTTTTAACTGAAAATAAATATCGTTCATTTCGTGTTCTTTGAGCTACGGTTGTTTCAATACTTTATTTATATAACAGTATCTAGGTATAATATATAATACACTTTTTGCAAATTTTATACGTGGTATAGTATATTTAATAATAAACAGAAATTTGTTAATATTTCGACTTTTCTTATTTGACTTATTTGATAAAAGTGTTTGATTATGTTTATATGTGTATACTTTCTTGAAATATTATCCGTATATCATATACGGTATATATATATATATATAATACATACTATATATACTAAACATAATGTACATTATATGCGTTTTCAATAAAATTATCTTTTGTTTTTACTGTCAAGATATCTATATGTTTTTACAATTCTGAAATAGTAATATAATATTATTTTCTATCAATGAGCTGACAGCATGAAGTGTTTTCAGTTAACACGTAGTCATAAATAAACGAAATGTGAATATAGGTTTTTTTTCAAGGAAGCATTATTAAGGGTCCTATAGCGCGAGTAATAAAATAATATAGTCATCGTCGAAAAAATATATTCCAATGACAATTCGAACGACCGATTAGTCATCTCAACGTTTAACTTTTCAATTTTTGCATCCAAAATTTGTTTGCAAGTTATAACCACTTATTATAGAGACACATAGACACTTTGTGTTTATATGACATTGTGTTTTAAAAAAGATTCAAACCTCTATACTCGAGTATTACTTTATATTTAGATTGATTAGGTTTTATCAACTCGCAATTATTATATTGTTTTGTTTTAACGTATATAAGTACAGTTAGTTGATTTATAATTATTAATCTTGACATTTTCCCACGTAAATTTGTATAATTTTCACCAAAAACATATGAAACAGACACCATATTATATTATATTACTATAAATTACATCGAAAACATTTCGGCGATAAGTGATGTTGCACATATATTATAGATATAATCTAATAAAATGTTATCCACTTGTTATTTTTTGGTTTTTATACATTATATTGATAAATAAGTTTTTACAGGTATGTTTAAAACTATATTTTACAGTGAAAAATTATGGTAACTAACTTGTGTGTATAACATATAGTTGTTTTAATATTATCGTTATTATTATTTTTTAATTTCGTTCATTTTTTATAAAGATATTTAGTCATTAAGATAATATTATATTACATAATGCAATAATATCCTCAACACTTTTATTTCGTGCTCTGACAGTCTCTAAGATAATAGAAATATATAATTATGATGTTGTTGTTATAATCAGAAATGAAAAACTTTTTACATTATTTTCGTTTTAATTGTTCCTATATTTATGTTTATATTATATTTTTCCTAATATTTAATAAAAAAATGTCTCATGAATCTAATCTGTGATATCGAGCATAGTACTCGTATTTATGTTTTATTGAAATTATAAAATGACAATAAACACAATGAAAGAACGTAATTTTGTACTCGTACAGTGTTGTTTAATTCCAGTAGTAAATACGATTATATTAAATGGAAAGTTTTGAAAAATGAAGTTGTCTTGTTTTGCACAGACATTTTCAATTTACTCGATACAAAGGACTAATGTAAAATTAAACATTTTAACTTGGAAAAAAAAATGTTTTAACCGACCAATGACCATCTTAATACTATCTTAGATTTGTTTTAAAACAAATAAAAAATGATAAATCCTACGTATTAGGCTTTAGAGTGTTTGAATTAATATTTTACTTTTGTTCGCGTGCACAAACGTAAAGTTATATAATTATTTTTTTCGTACAAATAGTCGCTCTTATGTCCTATGTGGACATAAACTTGAAAAATTCGTACAGTAGACACCACTATTATATGTGTATGTATACAAGTTGGTACGTTCATTATTTATGCACGGTGTAAATGCTTAATTCAGTGTCCGGAATAACAACCCTTTGTGACCTGGCTCAAGTGGCTCTGCGAATATCACTATGTACAGAGTGATCAAAATTTCGTGTTGCAAAATTAACGGTAAAAATATTGAGAACGTATATGTATAATGCCCAACATTTTTGTAACATAATATTCTGATCATCCTGTATACAATACAACAGGAGAACGCATATAGATATGCGAAACGAAACACGACATGCTGAAAACAATATAGGTACGAGGGAAAAAAATAAACATAATACTAAAACAATACTCCTCCGTCGATGATGATGAATGATGACGATGCAGTCTTACATAGTATATACGTAAGTAGTAGAGTTATAATATAATATATGTTCGGGAAAATCTTCGTTCTTTCTCCCTTTTTAACTCGGAAAACTCTATTCTAAATATTTACACTTTATTAAAAGTTTTACAGTATTACGGGTTTCGCAGATTAGATTAAAGATTGTATTATGTTATGCGGATGGAATATACAAATATTAAATCATAATACTGTATTACACTTGAAATTAGGTTATACGAGGTTTTTTTTATTTTAGACTGTTTGTACTTGAATGGTAAATAAAATGTTACACAACTCGCTATAATTGTATATAATATCGTAGTTTAGTAACTTAACCGCAAACACATACAATAAATATGCCAACGATTTCGTATTTTCATTTATTCGCAACATCTACATATTATTTTAATTAGGTATATTATTACATTCAGTGTGCTCGAATGTTGGTTAAAATATCAAGGTTGTATCTGTGGGTTCAAGCTACCCTCCTCCCCTCACAAAAAAAAAATTTTTTTTAGAAAAGCTGTATTATAATATACAACTCCCCCCTAAAAAATACCGGTAAATACCCCGGTAATACAAGCCACCAAAAGTTGAATCTGGCTACGACTTTGATTTATACGATTAATTTCTATAAATAATTAACTTTCTCCCCTATACCTGTTATTATTATTACGTATAATATTATTCCAAACATTTTGATTTTTTAACGAAATTATCTAAAGCTCCTAAAGCGTTAATAATTTATAATTTATATTGTGTACATTATGTTTACAATTTATCGTCACGAAATGCGGATAATACGTTTTGTTAAAGACAAAGTTAGGATTTTAGAATAATGAGCAAATTCAGCCATTTGATTTATTAGCACAAAACCATAAAAACAAAAACGTACCTATAAAGTGTACTGTTGCAAAGTTTTTAGAGAAAAAAATTAAATAATTATCTTTAGTATTTATTGATTTACAAAAATGTATTGTTTAATTTTTAAACCAACCAAATTCCATAGTTCTACCGATTTTGTAGATGTGATAGGATATTAATCTTGAAACTTTAATTTCGAATTCGATTGGTAGATGTCATTAAACATGATTCCGATCAATGAATTATTATCTAAATCGTGATTGATCGATAATGAATGAATAATGAATATCGATTACTGCAGTGATCAGAATACTGAATAGTTAATAATATCTATAGCATCTGTTTATAATTTATATGTTTTTCTTAAGGTCTGAGTTTATATATATTGTATATATATATTTATATATTGTATTTTGAAGAGAGGCAGGCATTTCGTCATTATATTTCGCAATATAACTTTAGAGAATATTAATGTAGGTAGTTCAATTATTAATATCGTTTTCAATACATTCCATTTGACCAATAGAACTTGGAGGATTGATTGTTCTCTCGTGAATTCCTAAAAGACTTATTATTGAATTCTACACATGGGCTCAAGTGCTTAGCTTTCTGAAGTTTTGAGGAATTCTGATTTTTCGAAATTGGTTAAATGTCAAAATTATAATGAGCTCGATGGTTTACCGTTGCAGTATACATATAGAGGTTGTTTGAGGGGTCTCGTCTCTCGGTATTAAAGTGGGTACCTACTGAACTAAAACGGGAACTATTCTATAACGATAACGAGTGTGAGGGCAAATACTTTATAAATTCGCAATACAGTATATTGTATATTTATTTATGATTTTCAATGGAGTTCGATGTATCTTCATTAATTAATAATTATAGTATAATTGGAAATAGTTCATCAATTTATATATGAACTAAAAGCAATGCGTTTGTTTAGGGAATTGAGTTTGGACGATGCTATCACAAAGGCGAAACAATAAAGGATTATTTCATTATTTGTATATTACGCATTATCCGTTTTGCGTTTTTAATTTAATCATTATATTAATTATTTTTTAAGAAAAAAAGTCATTGTATTTACACTATAAAGTTTTCTATATAATCCCAGCATATACCTGTCTATGACATAAGTTACATTTATATCATAAATTAACAATTTAAAAAAAAAAAATTAGCATAAGGTTATAATATATTACATATTTATTTTTATAGACAAAAAAGTAGCAACGGTGAAAAGATTTTACTCATGTGGTATTTAAAAATGAGTGGAAATATCATTTTAATCAAGTCATTAATTTATTATGTTATATGATATTATTATACAGTCGATTCTTGATAATAAAAAAATTGTAAGGACTAATAAAAAACTTCAAATTATCGAAAGTTATAAAAAATACAAATAAATAAGAAAGTATAATGATAATATATAATTATAATATATGGTTTCGAATGATATAAATAAATTATATAAAATTTATTAATTCAATATTATTTTAAACAATAATATGACACAACATTTTATAGGTACAATTATACAATTTGTTTTTGAAAATAATTATAAATAATCATGTGTTACATGTATAAGGGTATTACATCGAATTATCGAGAGTCGACTAATATACATATAAATTTCTTTTATAATATTTCTTAAAGATTAATTACAATTTTGTATAAGACTATCATTTTACATTTACAATTTGAATCTTAGATTATTTGAATAATAATTTGATAAGCGAAAAAATAATAATTAATATTATTGTTTATGGTCAATGTCAAAATATGTATTAACCTAATCTAACCTAATAAATAAATTGTTTTAGTTTATCATAATTTCTATCCACGCTATTGATTCGATTAACAAATTAGTAGATATAAAAATATTAAAACAAAAAATTATTCTAATATTTTTCTGTACGTGTAGCGTGAGTACGTAAATAGGATTTATTCCCCCCCTCACAACTTAGGATAAATTTGATACAGACATATTGTAATATATATAATATTTAATTTCTTTTGCGATACATATTTTGTCATTTTGCAACAACATAATTGGATTGTCGTGAAAATCGGCGACGTAGAAATAAATAACGTGTACATGTATAATAACAGTCGTGTATATATAAGGATTTATGTTATTAGAAGCTTCGGTCGCTCTGAGACCAATCGGTTCGTATACAGGGCAACATAATTTTACAGAGAAAAAAAGTTCTCATTTGATTTTCTGAATGTTGTCCTTCTTAAAGAACGCAAAAGGAATAGTTCAATCCAATGGTTCATCAAATGGTTTCCAAGTATTATGATTTTAACTTTTTCACATTATATTAAAAAGCATTCTTCATTTTGCATGCGTATAGTAATACAAACGAGAAATTTTGTTGTAACTAGAAATTTTTTATAATCCTGCGTGCTGTGCTTATATATTTATATATACAATCGTATGTGAACATTTTATAATTTTATAAATCAAATAGATGATAAGTGTATGTCATAATCACAGTTTCGCAGCTATATTTATCAGTATATATAACGATATAATTAATTAGGTACTTGTATGTAATACTGTAAAACGCAGTGCGGTAGCTTATTAAACGAATAATTAATAATATAATATTACGTTACAACGATCATGCGAAAAATATTACTGTATAATAAGTATTTGGGGATATAGAAACTTATATAAAAATAACGCATATACGAGTGATACAAACGTATATATTATAATATACACAGTACGATTCAGCTGGTTCAGCTTGTGTTTATTTCGGACTCGACAGACGTTCTCCGGGGAGTGTTGTAAACTTTCATGGGAAAAATATGACACTTTAATCGAGAAAAAAGAACAACATTATATTATAATATTTATTAAATTTTAAAGTAACATATAATAGTTTGTATAGATGCACATAAAAAATAATTAGATAGTTTAAACGTTAAACGAATTATACTAATAAAAATTAAAGCGTATATTTTAAATAATAAAATGAAACGTGTAATTTTACATATTTTGATCCCGGAAGCGGTTGTGAAATAAAGAAGACCTATGAAAAAACATTAAAACGTGCATTCCACTTTCCAAAATCTATATTTACCGGACTTTTATAATATTTATAGTTAGAAAAGGTGAAAAACTTAAAGAATGGGTAAATGGATACATAGGTTCATATACATTAAAGTAGCTGTTTATGTTTAAATTTTTAATGTAATTATTTTAAATTAAATTGCAGAATATATATATATATATATATATATATATATAATAAATAAAGCTAATTCAACACTTGTTCTTAAAGAATTTCTTTCTTTTTATAAACAAAAATAAAATGTATTTCGTGAACAATTGATATTCTCGTATATACAAAGTGATCAAAATTGCATGTTACAAAAATACGGAAATAGTATTGATTCCCATTATCGATATTAATAATTATTTTAATTGAAACATTTTTTTTTATAGAATTTCGATAAAATTATACACCTAACCTAAAGTTTCGAATAAAAATATAAAATTAAAAAAAATTAACTGAAAAATTGTTCGTTTCACGTATTTACAAATAACGAATTCTCTCGTGCGTCATTTTTGATGTATGCGTATTGCAATACAACTTTTCAAAAGTTTTCCGTGTTGACACGATAATGTTACAAATACCGCGGTAATAATAGTGGTATAATGAAGTTAATTATACTCAGTCGTTATGTTTATATATGACGTATGTCCGTATACCTATATCGTGCTTAATGTGTAATATGTGTATGCTGAATAAAATGCAGTGATAGGGAAAGAGAAAATAATAATATACAGGGTGCAAATAAGGATTGGTCATTTGTGCATTGACGTTATACTGGAAAATCTCGTAAAACATTCTGTATATATTATGTATCGTGATAACATGATAATATAATACTATGTTTTAAACGTACGACGTAAAAATTATAATAATAAGTAATTAGGCAAGAAGTTTTTTTTTATAAAATTGTAAGTATATAGTCTAACCTAATCTGCTTACTTATTAAATATGGATTTACGGAATTATAATAAATCTGTTTACGAAAAAAATGTCAACGTACGTATACACGGTAAATTATTAATTATTTATAACCTGTATAATTTAAATAAATTTATGTACAATCTTGAATTCAATACAATAGTAACTAAAAAGTAATGAAATTTAAATAAAATTTATAACGTCGCTATATAAAAAAATCGGATTATACAGTCCACAGAGTGATCAGAATATTTTGTTATTAAACAATTGTCGGGAATAACATCGATCACTCTTTATATAGGTAATATAATATATAATATTACTATAATATGTATTATAAATTATATAATCGGTGTAGTTAAACGTTCTCAAACAAAACCACAAAGTTTTATCTGCGTTAACAATCATTATTTTTATTTATGTTTTTTATTCTTCGCTACAACATTTGAGATATAATATAATAAATTATTTAATTGGAATAAAAACTAATAAAATTATTCTCTTTTCCGCGAGAAATCACGACACAAAAAAGCACTTTTTCTAAACAATGATTATAAAGGTCTCCACGTGTTTTCCATAAATGATATTACATTTTAATAATATCCACTATAGGTATATGGCAATCAACTTATTGCAGAGTTTGGATACATAAAAATATTGTACAAAGTGATTGTTTTTACTTACAAACATTAATTTTAATGTGCAGATATCGGGATGTTATTAATTATTAATATATTTATAATCAGCCCCTATTTTTTATTCTAAAATAAATTTGTACTACACATTTTTATTGTATCTAAATAAATTTATGGGCGTCATCCATTACCGTATAAATACCCATAAAAAACATGGGACAAAATCGCACTTCGGCAAATTTAGTACATCTATACTCACTATTGATAACAAAGAAATTAAGAATTATCGATTATATTAAAAATGCATGTTTAAATTTTAAACCTATATATAGAAATGTTTGTAAAATATGATTATTTTTATAGATTATAGATGTTTTCCTTTTCAGAAAAAGTAATAAATATGAAACTATTGCATAGATATTCTTTATTAAACGATTAATAACTAAATCTAAATAATAGTGTATTTACTTATTTGCAAGTATACACTTATTATAATTTCAGTTTACACAATTTGTGTCGGGGTTCACTAAAAAATAGAATCTGGCAGCTCTATAATTGAATTTTATAAACTATCATTTTCGTTTGGGTATTAATAAAAAATAATGTTAAACCGTAATAAGATAAAAATAAAAGAATCGCATTATATTTATATATATATATATATTTGTATATTATATTTTATATTAATAATGAGATTTTATTTATTACAATATTATTAAATTGTATGTACGTTTATAATGTGTTTATAAAGTTAGTTTTTTTTATTGAAAAAATACTTAAAGGAAAGAAAAGAATCTCAGAGACGATTGACGTTTTTTGGGAAATATTTAAATACGTTTTTGCCTCGTGGATATAAATTTAATTGTTGAAAAAAAAATTATTATATATAACCATTCGAACGAAAACTAAACAAATTACGATTTTAAATTTTTACGAATTTAGTTTTTAATGTAATATTGTGTATAAACTTTTATTATCGGTTTTTTTGTACTAACTTTTTTCGTTACAAGTCATTTAAAGTTTCGTATATACCTGTAGAATACCTATCTTACGGTTCGTACACGAAAGGTGGGCACGTTCCTAAAAATCGATAATATTAATATATGTGAATGTAATATTATATTTAAATATATATATATATATATATATATATATATATTGAGCGTATAGGAGCTGTTAATATTTGCGCGGTATAATATGTTTGGTCACCAATTAATGAGCTTTTTATTTATGCGACTTAGAAATGCGGAATCGTCGTAAACATAGATTCGCAATTATTTTAATACGTATACTAAATTTGTTTCGGAAACGATGTATACAAATGAAAAACGGAAACTGTTTAATCGTGTGGCGAATAATATACGCACACACCCCTTTTGTGTGAACTGTTGTTTTGTACGGATTTGTAATAATAAAAATGAAATAAATGGACAAATATATAATAAATTGCTCTGCCGGCGTGCGTTTACTATTTAAACCTATACAAATGTAACTCGAAACGTAATAAATAATAATGATGAATTTATTTCAAACGTTGAAGACTTAACAAACCGCGAGTCGTAATTTTGACACATGAAATGTGACTCCCGATCGTCAACATCATGTTATATAATGCGAATTACATAAAATGATTAATATGAATCGAGAATTCGAACTTTAATATATGTTAGACTAACACGATGTAGATAATCTTGTATTTGGCCGGAACAGATGATAATCTAGTTCGTTTAAAAGTACTGAAATAAGAATTTTTAAAAATTAAAATAAATAATATTATATGAATATAAAAAATGTGTTGATTTAGAATTACAACGATTTATTTTCCATATTTAAAAATGTTATATGTTTTTATGTTATATATAAACATATTTTTAATTAATTTTGGATTTTAATTATTTTATTATTGAAAATGTAAACAAAAAACTTGATTGCGTTTAAACATAATAATTTTTATTGAATTTCGAAGATAATTGATTATTTAAGAAAATGTATGACTACATAGAAATATATATTTTTATTATAATCCACTTTCTACGAAATATTTAAACAATATAGATGTGTATATTTTGTAAAACCTCGTCTGTTATTATTATAAATCATTAATGTAAATTTTTAACATACTTCTTAAACAGTATATGACATTATATTTTAATTAAATTATTCTTTGAATAAAAGATAATAATCAAAAGAGAAAATGCAAGTAGCACGATACTATAATAATAATACTATATATGTAGTTAATTCAATTTGTTTGTTATGGTTGTTAGTAAAAGAAAACTGTACGCCGTCTTAAAATTTAGCTAAAAAATTTAATGTACTTCTTTTGTGTTTTTTCCCATTTAAATAATAGAACTTAAAAAAAAATGTAGACGATTTTACCATCAGCTAGATGCTTTTAATATAAGAATATTACCCATAAATATTATGAAAAACATTATTGTTCCGTGTTTGAGAACATAAAGAGTTTTTGACGATCAATTGTAAGGTTTATGTTTATAGATACAATACAAAGCACGTTGTTTGTATAACGATGAATAGAGTTTTTTTTAATGTATTATTATATCCGTTACCGCAATAACGATATTGCAAAGATAAGAGTTTAAAAACAACACGAGGAATTTACTTAGAACCTAAAATATATAATATATCTATTAATTTAATCATGTTTTGGATGTTGAATCATAATATTAAATGTTAAACACTAATTATTTTATCCATTTTGACATTTACAATATTATTATACTTTGAAGATTTAATTGAAATAATATATTTGTGTTTGATTTCAGGGCAAAGGAAACTCGGCTGTTATGAAAACGTTGCACAAGCCAAAGGTAAGCCATGATTATTATGTTAAATCATAAAAATCTACGAACAAAACAATGAGTGATTAACTGCATTTTGTGTACATATTTATATAATTTTAAGCTATTTACATTTTTTTTATAACATTATGACTTACAAGTATTGGTATAATCCTTCGTCATAAGACACTTTTAACGAATTTTAAGAGGAAAAAAAACTAATTAATTATATACTTTTGTACTACTTATAATATATATTTTTTTTTATAGCCATTATATATAGCATGCATTATAATATTATGTGAGGTTTTCTTATATATTTTGATACATTATTGATATATTGAAGTGTAATAATAAAGCATATTTTAGTGGTATATCTTAAAACTTTGTCGATTATTTTATTAGCAATGCCTTCGTCAGAAATATAATATAGAATTTTAATTTAAGCGTAACACGAACAAATATTAAAAGCACACGGTTAAGTGTGGGATATGATAGAAAGCTAAACTAAAAAGAATTATAAACTTTGAATAAGAGTGGTTTAGTAAAAACTACTAAATATAGATGAAAATCAGTTTATTCGTATAAAAATAAACCTTATTTTTGATTATATTTTAATGGATTTTAAATTTTGAATTATTTATGGATGTAATAATATTTATAACTTATAATACATTGTCATAACTTATAGTAGTGACCGAAGACGGTTTTATTTTTTTCTAATCAATCAGGCTGATATTCGTCTCTTGGAAATTGTTATAACCTCTTCTAAAATAGCCAACAAACAATTTTATATTATCGATATTTATTATTTTGTTTATTTATCGTAAAATACGACAAAAATTTAAAAGAGGCTCTTAAACTATTCAGACGTTGTATAATTTTGTCATTTTTAATGTCGGGAGGTTTGAGATCGAAAACTTCTCCTTGTGTTATTAGTGATAATATGCAATAACATGAAATAATATAAAACGCGTGTTATCGCATCTGCAGTAAAGTGAACGGTAAACGAATTGAAGAGGATCGTATTAGGCGGTTAAAATTTTTCCGTATCGTAAATAATAATTGAATGCATATAATTCTGATAGGGACTATCTGATATGTACGACGTATATATTATTATATTTAATGTGGCGTACAAGCAGGCTTGGAAAATAGTCTGAAACAAAAGACAATAGATATAGTATTAACGCGTTGGTGACATTCGCGAATCCATATATTTCCTGCAGAAAACTCACGTTATTATAGGGACTATAGTGTACGATGAAAAATATATTTTATTCTATTATGGTTCAAGAAAATATATTAAAATCAGCTTCAATAAGAAACTGCGACATTTAGTGTTAAATTATGCAACGGTTTCGTTTTAAATAAAATGTAAATAATTATAGAACTAAATATTCTATATACGAGTAGGTAGTTAATAAATCTCATAATAAATTATTATAAAATCCAAGTATGTCAGTGATTAAAATTATTTTTTAATTTTTTTAATGATTAAATAACAACGGATGGAAAGAAATCGTAAATTATAAATATGGTAATCTAATTAAAGACCAATTTTTTATTGATCGACCTTTTTAATGTGCGATATCAATTTTTACTACTTAGTTCTTTTATATTAAGTTATAGTTACCTAATAATATATAATAATTTATTAAGTTATAATATATACGTATTGTAAATTATAATACCGAAATGTAATAATATATCATTATAGTATTATTTATTAAACTATATAAAAGATTATGAATAATTGTATGATTACAGTCGATAGAAATATAATTTATTTAATCTTCTAAAAATGTAAAACTATCTACATTCAACATTTTATTAATACACAAAATTGAGTAAATATCAATAATAATTAATAATATTAATATAATATTTTTTAAAATTTTATTTAAATTGTTTATACAAATGCCGATAACATATTGTATAAAATTTATTTTTGTATAATAACAAGGTTATGTTTAATTTAATTTATTTGTATCAATTGAAGTACTGCGATAAATTTTGAAGAATTACTATTTCTTGTATAAATAACAATTTCGTAGTTTTATTTAAGTTTTCAAACGTAATTAATTTTTCTGGAAATATGAGTTATTCATTTTATTATTATATTATTGTGATATTACACATAATATCCTATGTAAGATCATATATTGTACCTTAATTTAAATATTTTTTATGAATAATAAACATTTAGTATTCCAGGTATTCTAGAAAAATAATTTGCAGTTGTATATTGTTAATAAACATAAAAGGTGTTGACAATTAAAAAAAAAAAAAAATTTTAGAGTAATTAATATTCATTATAATGATTTTGAAATACAGATTATAAAATATTAAGAACAATAATAATCAAATCAATAGAAAAAATTTTAGACTATTTCAAATAATAAAATTATATAAAGAGTAGGAATCTAATTTGGCTAATTATTAATTATTATTATTATATACGATATTATTAAAATGTTTATTATTGTGTAGTGTGTGAATATTATAAAAACTGAACTTTTAAATGTTTTTTTTATTTTTTACTATAATGTTATTAATTATAAACATACCTAAACAACATATGAACAATATAAACATATAAACAACAAATATACCTAAACTTATTTGCATCGTTCATTTAATTTCAGTATTGGATTTTAAATAAATATTTAATCTATTTTCTAATAATAAATGGGTAATAGGACTTATTCTTTAATAACTATATAAATAAACTGAACAAATAGGACAATTAATATATAGAAATACGTGATAGAGATTTAAGTCTGCGATAAAAAATATTGTTGTGGAACAATATGCCAACAATTTAACAGTTATTATAATATTATAGTTTAACGAATATATATTTTTTTAAATATCTGCAGCAGAATCCTCGAAAACAAAACCATATGTTTTTACTACCTACTCAAGCAACAAGCCATTATAAACAAACTTTTGGTATTATATATAGCTTTTACTATGTATTTAGATAAGATATACACTATTACTTGGTAAGTTAATAAGGCGGAATTTTAATAACTATAGGTAGGTACTAAATTATCATTATCTAGTCAATAAGTCGACATAACGTTTGATTCAAGTTAAAGCAAGTGAATCAATTAAGAGAAAAATCTATAAACATTATATTACCGATTACCCATTTAGTAGCGATTATATTTTTTTAATAAGGTTATTACATTATATTAAGATAATTTGAAAACTGATTGTATTATTGCATACATATGTGATGATGACGATCTTGGTGATCTTAAATGGTGATTTTTTATAATATAAACGTATAACATTTTATAAGATTATAAGATTTTATATGGATCGTATACAACGTTATTAATCTCAGAAGTTTTTAAATTTTATTTGTTTCTATATATTACATATAATACACCTCATATCGACTATTAATATATATATATTTATTTTTAGTTTAATTTGATCGATATCTAATTATTTTAACTTTATCGGATCAAATAATGTAATTAAGAGTTATTGTAAGTTTTTCGTAAGTATATAATTTATTATTATTTTAATTATAAACTAATAATAATATATACTTAAAAGTAAAATGGAAACAAAAAATTAGTAGGTAGGTATAATAATTAGTTTTTCTTAAACCAATTAAATTAATAAAACATCGTGGAAGTTCATAAAGTTAAAAGTTTCAATACCTACTATATAAATGGGTATGTCATATCCGTCAGATTATTAACAGTATGATCTCATTTCAAAGTTTGTATTTTTTATTTTATAAATCGACTAAAATTATATAGCAGGAAGCATAATATATTATGTAGACTTACAGTTTTTTTTTTTAAAGTAAACGTACCTAAGTAAATACAATTAGGATACAGTAAGTTGTGACCAGTAGTATTTTTCAATATAAAGTTAAATTGCGTTTTACTTTTTATACAGAAAAAAACGTTTTTCGCATTTTATATGACCCGTTTTGAATTTATAACGATGTAGGTACAGAGTTCTGACTGAAAAATCTTCAATCCAGATAAGAAGAAACGGGTAGGTAAATGTGATAATAATAATAATATATAATACGAGTAGGTAGTAAAGTAAATATATAACATACATATATACTCTACTACGTAATATTACTAGAAATTATTGTTCAGTTTGATACTTTATTTAAATTTTTCTTAGAAAATCTGTCTTAATATCTGCTATAAAATATTAAAAATATATTACAAAGTTAAATACATGATTAATATATCTAAGTATATTATGATAATCTATTAATCAGTAAAAACTTAACATTAAAATATCCATGCTTAATTTTTAATTTTCACAGATTACATTTTATTATTTTTTATAAATATTATTAGCTTGCTGCAGTATATTATGATTTATGTACATTTAAAAAATGTGTTTGAATACTGAAAGTCTACGTTATTCTCTAAGTTAATGAAAATTATACTACTACATTGTTTATGTATTACTTGGATTTATTTCTATACATAGATGTAATAACAATTAAATTATAAAGAGTGTAACTATATGCGTACCTATATAATATAATTTATGACTGGTAACCGTAACGAGTGTTATAATGGTTACTTTATACAAATATAGTTAAACCTATATTGATGATATAAGTTGGATTTCAATTAAAACAGCGTATATATATATACACACACACACATATATATATATATAAATATATCATGTATTTTTATAGTGGTATCATAGGTATTTAGTATCTTAAACATTTGTACTTGTTAGCTGTGGTAATTTATGATAAATATTACAATATAAACGCGTAAAACATAAAGTTATGTAATATTACATAATATAAACTGTATATTATAATATAATACATGTCACATATTGTGATACTGCATGCAAATCATTGTGCACAAAAAAACGATATTTACAAAAAGTAGTTAAAATAATTATTTTGCAGTTGTTTCGATTTTAAATTCTAGTTCAATATGTAACAAGTATATGTTTAGTTACAGCTATTAAATACATTTACAATTAATCAAATAAACTGCGTGCATTAAATAATATAGCTAAATCAAATACATTTTACTTGTTACTATAATTGGTTATAGTTGATTTTTACAGTAATAGCAACTAGTAACTACGAATATTCTTACAAAATATTAATTATTTTATTTATCCTAAGAAACGTTAATAAAACTAATTAAGTAAATATATTTTTTTTCCGCATGGAAACGGGCGATGTTTCAAATGTCAAAGTTTATGGAAAATAAATCAATTGAAAGGGAAAATATTTTATATTTTTAATAGGTTTCCTCGAATATAGTTTCCGATAATATCGAAATTAAAATTCCTCCGGTTTCACTGGTTCTTCTTGCAGATACCTGTAACCTGTTATACCTAACAATAGGTATAAAATATCGCATGTACAGTGTACACCTGTTGTGCATGAACACTGTAATGGTTTTATATTATATTTCTACCAAATTATATAAAAATAAAAATAACGTATAGGTGCGTTTTATATCAAAATCTGAAGTAAATATCGGTTTACGTTTTTGACGATTTTTAAGAATTTTTTTTCTGTCAAGAGCTGTTCGTTTTATAGTTTTATATAACAGCGCCGTCAAAACAATATTAGGCAAAAAATAATATTTGATATTTGATTACAAATATGAATCGTCTTTTGTAGCGTTATTAATTATTATACAGGTATTGTTAAAATATCACTTTTGTACGATTGTCCGCGACCAGACGAGGACAATTTATAATAATATGATGCCCGTGTGAATTTTCTGTGTTATAAAAATAAATTGTCGACGGATCAGTCATTTACCGTTTATAATATTATGTAAGATCGTGTTTTATATAAATACTTATACATTTACGTTTTGTTTCCCTTACGATCATTTACGAAGGACGCGTTATATTCTACGAGCAAAAATTTTTATTTTCATTTTACCCTCATTCCACTATAGCCTATAGGTATCTTTAATGTAATGTGCTTCACAGACTCACAGTAGGCGTGTAAACTTTAATACCTAATAATATTTATATATCCGACTTGAATCGCGGTATTTACCGCACAAAGGTGGACGCTGATGATTTCAAGGGTATATAATATAATATACGCGCGTACAGCACCGAGTGCTGAGTCTGACACCCTAATCGATGATTGTGTGCGCCCCGTGCGCGTCATGTTGGCATCACTGCGGCGACACGCTACGTCCTACTCGTTGCGTACCAAGCAATTGTATTATACGTATACGATAATATCGTGTGCGACGCGGCGGCGGGAAAAACCTTTACGACGAGACGCTGCTAACGCCGTCGATCGGAATATAATATTATATAATCGAGAAAATTTAAATAATATTTCGATGAAAACGTTCTCGATCACATATTACTTATTATTTTGACATTTACTTGTTATTCTTGCCCTGCATTTAAACAGAAAAACATATTTACGATTTAATATACAAGGATTATAATTGTATTAATAATTATTATTTTTGCATCGAAACACGGGAGTTTTTTTTTGTAAATAAAACTTATTCATCTCATTATTATTGCAAACATCTCCGGTTATTTTAATGTTGAAAAATTAATAATCCTACGAGTACATAGCTGTATAATATATAAGTGATTTTTAGAAGCAATTATTCTCTTGATCGTGTAAAATGTCTCTGATTACAATAATCATATTTCAATTAACGTCCAACACATTCGATTACACACGCCGACCGCAACGACGACTCTGGCGCGCGACGATGACTGACGTCCCACACTCCCACAACAGAAACAGCTTTCCCCGCGAACCCCCTTCGACGAATCGGCGCCCCACCAACGTCGCAGCCGCCGCCGCTGCATCAACTGCAGCGCCATCGTGGACGATGACGACGCCACTGCCGCCTGACTCCGGACGGAACGAAACGTGTAGTAGTGTTGTCGTTACCGGTCGACCGGTTGTTACTCTCGTTTTGTCGCTATTCTTGTTAGACGCGTTTGTCGTTTGTGCGCGCGCGCGCGGGTTCTTTTACCCTTTGATTTTTTATCATATCGATAATAGTTAAATAGTATCTGCGTTAAAACGTTATTTTTTTATTGCCGTTTATTCATATTATTACTGGTGGTATTCTCATGTGCAATTTGTTCCGAAAATTTCGTGTGCGTCCACGACTTTCCGAAAAGTCTATCGCGAAAAATGTGTTTACATTTAACGCAACTAAGTTCAATGAAAATTCATATGGATAACCCGAATTCGATTCGTCAAAATTTCTAAGGTCGGTGATAACCAGATTGGTTAATAGTATGCCTTCACATACATATTATTATTTTTATTATTTACCTTTATCATCTCGAAATGCGTCAATTACGTTCCACGAAAACCTAGGTTGTAGGTAGATACCTTAATAATGTAGACTCTTAATAATGCACCTGGTTATTGTTTTGAAAACTTCAATCCTTTAAATTATATAGGATAATACAATTTTTCGTACGCTATATAGACAAGAATAACGATTTCGATCGATATCGGCGGGGGGGACATCATATTACATTAGGTAATAGCTGTATTGATATAACGGTTATAACGGTGGGAAAAAGACTAAATAAAAAAAAAAAAATAAAAGAACGGAGAAAAAATATCGCCTGCGTTTAGGGTTTGTCGTGAGATACCTATCATTGACTATACCACGCGCGGTCGTATAGACGCAACGACGACCATACGGTAGCCCGGTCACGGACCGGAGTAAACTGGTTTTAGCAACCACAACAAACCGTCGTTGACGGAGGCGGTGGCTATACGAATTTAATATAATATAATATATTATTATTATTATTATTATTATGATCATCATATTTATCGTATATTTTATTATATTTCTTTTATACTATTGTCGTCGACGAGCACGTCGGAATTACGTCTGTACTTGTATAGGTATTAGGTAGTTATTATAATATAAATACTTTTTTATATAATGCGACGCGACCGCGGCGACAGGAGATTTACTATAGAAAAATCACTTTGAATAAAAAATTAAATATTTTATTCTATTGTGGTGTCGGTTTATTTCCGTATATTTTTTTAACGTTTTATCATTACGGTGTTTACTTCGAAATAATACATAACGTCGCCGCGCGCCGTCGCGGATTTGAACAATGAAATAAAATTCGCCCTCCGACGATGACGGGTTTCACATCTTTTACGATCCAATTTGTTGAAAGAAAAAAAACCACATATAATTCTTACCGCCATCGATGCACGACGACGTGTCTTTCGAAGAATATTTAATATAATATTATTTTTTCTAAGATAAGTCGAGTCTTACATTCCGTTTTTCTGATATTTTTAATACGCGTTTCATCGTATTCGACCGACACGAAACAATAATATTATATTATTTTTTATATGTATAGAGAGTTAGAAAAATTCCGTCTCGACATTATTTAAGATTGAACGACCAACGAAATTTAAATGTATATATATTATATAATGCTCAAAAAACTTAATTTAAATTATTTTATGAAATGGTCTATATTGAACAACGTAAATAATATCCATCGACTTAATGTTTTGACATTTGTTTTTATTTGATAATACTTGTTTTTGTTATTAAATAATAATATTATTATATTATACCGTTGCTATTATTGATATTTTTGTTTTGGGTTAGAGAGTGTTATCCTCTCATGATTATGTTACTTTCACCATATGTTGTTATGCATTGTGTGTAGTTTATTGATATTTTTTAAAATGTTATTCAATGTAGATTGATAATGATTATTTTAAACATTAAGAATGTAATTAATTAACTCTTTATCTTGACATCTTGTGTACCTAACTTAATTATTTTCTCGTTTTAATTTAATTTTTTTTTAAATTATTTGTTCTTGGGTAAAGTTATTTGATTTTTGAAGATATTTTACTATTTTAGTAACATGATGATGATGCAAACTAAATAGTTTTGATAGTTCATTGTAATTTTATGAATATTGGGATAAGTGTAAAATTGCATATAATTGTATCTACTTTTATCATAACATATTTACGGTCTGTATGATAGAAGGATGTTTATTATATAAAGTTTAAATATTTTGAATATGTTTACGTAAATAATATTTAATCTATCAAAGTTTCTATTAATTATGAATATGTTTATGACATTGAGTGACTTCATCATTAAATACCTTCCTCAAAGATAATAATTAAAAGATAATCTATCAATATAAGTAAGTATAAAATTGAACTATATTTTTATATTGTATAGTTTGAACTTTAAACATTCAATTTTAAAAATAAACCGTACTATTATTAAACCATAGAGGTAATATTAATTATTATTAAATTATTTAAGTTTATTTTTTTTAAAGTTTTTTAATACAATAATCTATTAATTTATCTTTTTTACTCCATCAAAAGTTATTTGTTGTATAAAGTTATATTTAGTCTTATAATATACCTAAAAATAATTTATATATATATATATATATATTACCTAATACAAGTATACTCGTATTATATACCGTATAGTGTGTATACCTGCATACCTGCATAATCGAACTATCAATAGATGACCTCCTAGAAGATTTTTCAAGTATCTAATGATTTGATATATTTTAATACGTGCCCATCACATCAGTTGACGTTGAAAAGAGTTTTTCCGTGTACAAAATTATGTTAGCTGATAATCGTCGTCCGTTTTATATAAAAATTTATCAAAAACTCCATTCTTAATTGAAATACTTTATATTAAATTAGTACTCATATTATTTTATAAATTTCTATTTATATTATAAAATAATTTAAAATGTCTTTAAAAATATTTAATTATTAATTATCTATTTTTTATTTAAATAAATACTGCTAATTATATTAAAAGATAAACTATAATATTTATATAAACATAAAGTAAAGGTTATATTCATTTATTGCATACTGGCATACTACATATTTTTGTGATTTTAAGAGCATATTTTTATAGTTATTAAATCGTAAACTTCTGGGTCCTAGTAATAACTAACACTAATTTTTTTTTATAATAAAATAATTTATCTAATATATATTAAATAACGTATGATAAAACTATAAAAATATACAATATTGCAATTTTGTATTTTACTAATGAGTTAAAAATCTATTGCGAAATACATTTAAGTATTGAAATATAAATGCATATATTTGTTGTTTCTTATTTAAACATCAACCATAATTAATTTAAAATATGAATGTTAATCGTATTTTCTTCTAATTTAGTTAAAGCATCTACTGTGTACTAAATAGGTACATATCTAGTTGTCAATAATGTAAATGTGTTAACCTTTAGTTATACAATTTAAATTATTTTACACTTGAATATTGAAAACAAAATAATTATGTGTTTTAATTTTCTATGTAGGTAATTATAAAACATAACTTTGTTTGCAAGTACTTGTGTTACAATAAATAAATAATATTATTTATACATATATATTACCTATATATAAGGGAGTACCTATCTTGATTATTTTAACATGTTTGTTGATATATTAACATTGTTATTAGGAAAAAAGAAAAAAAAAATTTTTCAACCATGTTTTACAAAATCATAGCAAAGAAATATCATTAGAAATATTATATATGGAATGGTTTATAAATTAATATCATTTATTAAAATATAAATATATTATGAATATTAGAAAAATAAACAACAAATATTGAAGTTTTATTACACGTTCGCCTAATAATAATATTCTAAAGTCTTACCGTAGATATTATATTTTGTGGAAAAAAACGAGCATCTGTTCATAAAACACGCATGTTAAGATTTTCGTATTTGTATTATCTTTGCTTATTTTTTAGATAATATTTTAACATATAGTTTTGCCGAAAGTCTGGAAATTTTCGAGATGGCTCATTTGAATTCATGGTCAAAAGTCTGCACCGAAACCGTGCCCAGAAACAATATGCATAAATGTACAATAATAATAATAATAATAACACGACTAGCTGTTTAATTATATATATATATATATTTATATATATACTCACTGGACATAGACATTCACGAGTCGTGTGTTCTGGCCATGCGGTTTTTACTTTTTTACTAAATACGTCGGTGCGGTGGCGGCGTTTAAGCGTTTCGGATACACAGAGGCACGTGATCTTGCATCTGTATGACGCATTGCGTAATATGGGGGAATCGCTCACAAAATATACGTGCGCTCGTATAATGAGTTCACTTTCGAGACATATACGTCGCGGATAATCAATTGAATTTTTTGTATTATTTTCACAATTTTTTTCATTCCATTATCCTATCATTTCTATCTATATAATGAATGCAAAAATATATTGTATTCGCCGTATTCGACTAATAAATATTAGTCATACATCTAGATTTTATAATGAACTAATAACTATTGTACTTATATAAAGTGTCGTGTATTTTGTATTTTAATATAATATATTATAATACAAGTACATTATATACCTAAAACGTAGAACTTACACTCTGCATTGTATTTATTCAGAATTCATTTTCATAAATATAATATATATAAATTATAATGATGAATGCAGTATTGCTTCTGTATAAATTCAATTCAAATAAATTGTTTTTTTTTTTCAAAAATAATATTAAAATAAATTCTTTTAAATAAAATAAATCATAAAAAGTGGTTATATTTTGAAAATATAAAAATATATTAAAGAGGTGTATATAAGACGCATGTGCACCTATATTCTATATTATGATTGTATACGTGTACTTGAAAAAAATATAAAATGTTAGAAACGTTTGATCTAACACCATAACATCAATTTTTTCTAAAAATATAATACATTAATAAACTATTAATAACAATGTTATAGTAAAATATTTATAAAACATATGAATGGGTTGTATAATAATATAATAGTGTGTATTTTAGCATTATATTAGTGATAGCCCTGCGGTCGAGGTTAAGAAGCTATCAAATACATATATTATTTTTAATATAATACCTATATATTATTACATTATACACCTGAGTGTAATTAATCATCATTTACGTATATGACATCGTTTTAATTGCTCGCAAATTGCAATGACAATATATTATAGTACGATTTGTTGTAACTTATATAGTTATGATTATACATTATTATTAGACGTCCGGAGGCATTATCGTGTGATGCATATCAAAATTTTCCATTTTATTAACATGATATATCGCCCGACTCGCCGTTTTGTAAATTAATAATATTGTAACCTTCATCTATCAGGTGTGTAAAAAGCATGGAAAATTTCGGGTTTCTTATTTCTATCCAAAGCAAATCAGTGTTTGAATTCTGATTTTTGCAAGTAATAATGTTGGCAGTATTATATATTCATAATTCTTAATCACAATGATTAACAGTAAATACAAATTTTAATTAAAAATAATCATTATTAGTCAGTATAAATGTAAAGTTACAATCTTTTTGAACGCCTTGCTTGTGTAATATTATTATACAAGCAAATGTTAGATTGTTTTTATATTTCATTTTCAATTATAATATAATTTGTTGCATATATCATTGATTTTATAATATAGATAGTATAAATTATAAAATCAATGGTATATAACTATATACTATATTCTACTAATCAAATTGTTATTGCCGAAATTTGAATGGGTTATTGAATTGTTGCGATTACACAATATTATTGTAGTATTTGCGCGGTGTATTGAAATATAATACAAAAAGTAATAATAATAACTATTCTCATATAAGCGCATATAATATATGGTTTTAATTAGAGGAAAAAATAACAATAATATTCATAGGATACGCGATTATACATAATGTCTTGTACATGCTTTTTGAACATTACCTGGTCGTAAATTATGAACAACTAGTTAAATTGCTAATTATTGGTATTGTATGTAATAATTTTTTTAGTTATCTATATATTTGCTATTACGAATAAACACTGTGTATATAAATATTTATAATATTTTATTTCATGCTGTTATATTTGCATTTTGTTTTAAACTCGATGTTTACTTTGTACATTAGTGTTTAAAAAATAAATAAAAACTATATGAGATAGTAAATATTAATGTTCACACGATATGTGTGTTGGATTAGATAACTATTTAAAAAACCGAGTACAATTACAATGAACAATACACGAACTAAAATCAGGGGCGTCATTTGGACCACGCAAAGTACATAGTTGTATTGAAAATTAACTAATTACGCTTAAAAAATGTATTATTTAATTAAAAAACACATATTATTTAAAATGTTTTGTGGTATACATAAAAATATGCGTATTAACGAAAAAAATGAAATTACACCCTTGACTAAAATGATTTTTAGTTTATACTCATAATATATGGTATGTGAGAATAAATTATATTTTTATGTATTTAAGAAATAAAAATCAAGCTTTGTACTCAATTAAATTTTTCAATTATCTAAAATGATACAACATATAGTCATATTGTGACTGATCGTGGACAAAATAGTAGGTATTATTACAGATAAACATTTTACATTAGTAGTATTTAGTACTTGCATTACATACCTAAGTTTATATTGAATATTTAAATTTTGAATTATTGATTTTTCATATCAAATAATACATTAGATAATATTATATTATGTTAAACTTATTGAAATTATATATCTAATAATATCTGTCTGTATTGGCACATATGATTAATTAATTATGTATTATAAGAACTACACGTATATTTGTATGCTACAGTAGACAAATAAGCAAAAATAATAATATACATACTGGCCTAAATTATTGATAAATATTTTTTCTTTGAATAATTTATGATTCATGTGTTGTATTGATGCAAGTAATATCAACATATATAATAGTATGAAATATATAAAAATCATAGAATATTAATCTATACAAGACAATATAATTAAATTTATTGTTAATAAGACCTACTTTAAAATGTATAAGCTTGATAAATAATTCATGAGTTATATATACTATTGTAGTTTCTGGATTTGTGACTTATTTTGACTTAATTGTCCACGATGACATGCCAAAGTGACTGTTTTTTTAAATACATTTTTATTAGAAAATAATGATACAACTAGGAAGTTAACACCCTTCATATTTCTTTTGTTGAAACTTTTACTATGAAACATTATTCTTTTGAGTTTTTAAGTGAAACAATATATGCCAGTAGATTAAATGTAAAAGTAAAACAACTGTTTTCACTCTTGGTTTTGTTGTTACAAAGTTTTGGATTTCTTAAACTTATATTCATAAGCACAGAAAATATATAAGAAATAGGGCATAGAAAATATAGGAAAAAGTAGATTTAAATATTATACGATAATATTACGCAGTAAATTAATTAGCTCAAATTAATAATTTATTTATTAATAATAATAATTTATAGAAATTTGAAACCGTATCTTACGTCGTTATATATCGTATACCTATATTATATAGTTACGTATGTACACAGTGTTCATGGAAAATTATTTACTTTAAAATATATATAATAATCAAATTTTTGTGATTCACTCTGTATACTTGGTAAATTAGCTTAATCATGGTAACATGTATTATATCAACTTAAATATAAACCCCAGGCATTTTTCATCACTTTGTCGTATGTAAAGTAACATAATAACACGTTATAATCATATTAAAAATTAGTCTTATTAATATTATTCGCCAGCAGCCAAAAGTGTTGATGTTCTTCAGGATTCGTTGTGTAACTGATCATAATACAGTTATATTAGATCTATGGTTCTTTTTTTACAGTGCATATAATACGCTTTATAACGCGTGGGGTTAACGTATTAATGTAGGACATAGGTATGAATTAACTCACCTTAAGCTATATACCTATATATGCCTATATAAGATATTATGTAAGTGTGTATATCTATATTGTAACGATATTTTATTAGTATTTTTTTTTAAAAATAATTTTGTGTAGACAGATCATTGTAACATTTGATCCATGTATACCCGTAATATTGTTTTATTCATCGAATTTATGACACTACTCGTATATAATAAGATGTTACAATTTCTATAAAGAATGCAATGTAATACAAATATATTATAACATAGGTTTAAATTTGTATATTTTATATGTATGTATATTTTGTTTATAGATTTTTGCCTTTATACCCAATATGTATAAAACTATAGCATTTAATTTATTTGTTAAGATTATTCTGTTTCTTTGCTAATTATTTTACTATTTGAAATTCTATCATAAAATGTATGACCAAAATATTAAAAATTCATTTGTACGAGTAGGTACATTCACATTTCAAATTTAACTTTAATGCGTAGTATAAAAGTGTAAAATACTTACTCATTTATTTCAACTATATAGCACCTATAATATACACATTATATATTATCAGTATGGTGTTGTTTTACATTTCGATTACTATATTGCATGATCCATTGTTAAATCACTATCGGTTAAGCCGTGGGAACGTAAAAAGAGTGGTACATATAATATATATATTTATATAAAATAATTCGTACTTACCTATAAAGAAAACGTCAAGGTTTCGTCAAAACTTCAAGTGCCTATATATATACTAATAATTATTGATGCCTGGGATATTGCGGATTAAATTTTATGACCTTATTCTTGTTTATTAATTATAATTATTTATACCTATTTATATTTAAAAATTATTAACAATCATAATAAGATAAAACAATGTGTTTCGATGAAAATAAAAAACTGTATGTTTTCAATCTTAAGCTTATAATTTAAATTAAATTAAATTTAAATGTAAACATTTAAACAGAATCGTCAACCACGTTTTGATGGTTATTGATTGATAAAATATTTAAAATAGAATAAATATTACTTTTAAGCTATTTTTTTTTTATAAATGTGTTATACACGTGAGTGATTTTGTTATAGATTTTAGTATTTGGTATTTTTCTTTTTAAAATTCAGTTGCTTTGCCAAATTCGTTATGTTACATCTTGGGAGTTCTTCCACTGTCGATTAATAAAAATAGTATCTATATTTAATTATTAATTAACATTGAAAGCGTTGTGCATTAAAACATTTATATAAACTTACTACGTTCGTTTTAATATCTTATAATGTATTAGATTTTTTTTTTTTGTTTTTTTTTTTTTTTTACTGCGATTCGCTATACCAGTATATATGTGTATAGTGTATACTCATTTTACATTGTTTATTTAGTAAATAATTTGTTAAAGTTACTGTATAGAAGGTGCTTTTTTTAAAAAAAGTTTTGCCATAAAAATCATTTGATACATTATTGTGCTTGTTGTCAATTGTCGGTTTATACGAAAACTTCGTGTGCACACATGCATGTCGATTTACAATCAAAGTATTCACATAGTATACTTCGAATCGTGTGTGATTTATGCTCATTTTGATGTCAGTTTTGTGGGTTGTTAAAGAAATATTAAGCCAGTCTTTCACGACCGTATGGCACGCGGCACCGACACGAGATACACAAGTGTGCGCAGGTTTTCGTAATTTCACGGTCAGGCCTGTTGTGTTTCATTAAAAATAATATAGTTATACCAGTTTAAGTGTACGAAAATAGAACGAAGTGTAATAATATGGGGAGGTTAAGAGAGAAATATCAAGGGAGATATTCATTGCATATTGATAAAGAAAGAGTGTGAGCGATGAAAGAAATCTTTTAAAACTAAAAGTCCAAAAACACCATGAAAATATAATATTAAATTCGAATATTTGTAAACTTTTATTGAAAAAATTTGTATTTCAATATATTACATTTTGTATTAAATAGGTATACGCTAAACATTTAAATCCTTATATTATATCTTTATAGTAATATACTATATCTATACATAACTTTCAATTTAAATAAAATTCGACATTCATATTATATAAAGCTGTATTTTAAAAGAAAAACCAATATCTCATACGTTGAAAATTACGAAAAAGTTTCATAGCGGTTTTTTTCGTTGTAGCGCAGTAAGAGAGACGAATTTCGTAAAAAGTCATAAAAATATTTTAACCTCTACTATTTAGGCAATAATGTTTATAAGGTCTGAGCAAATATACAGCACAGCCGATTTTTTTGTGGTGAATTTTATGATGCGATACTCGGTAAATAGTAAATACTCAATAGTATATTAGTATTATATACATTCTGAATACCGTCACGTAAAGGATAGTATAATAAGGCTTGAAATTTCATTTTTTCCATTCTTGGTGAAACATAATACCTAGGTTTATGCTGTCAAGTATTCATACATTTATATATCTGGTTTCATCCAAAAATCGCACTATACCCAATGTATACACATTACACACTTATATTTGTATATTTATGTTTATGTTTATACATTATATTGTGTATATTATATCATGCTAAAAATAAATTATGTTATTTTTTAAACTACTAAAATTGAATTATTTTAAAAATGATTAAATTCTATGAATTTTGATGAATTTTAAATCTTACAAAATAACAATTATTAACCCTTTAAATCATGTATCGTTTTTATGTTAAACACATTTTATTTTATAAAGTATGATGAATATATAATATATGTATAACAATAATATAGTACCTATGTAAATTACATTTATACACTTTTGGTTAAATTTAATAATAATAAGGTAAAATGATATAGGTATATATTTAACCAAATAATATTATATTAATAGTCTGAAATATTGCTGTATACGCAACAGTGAATATTTTGGAATGATGTGTTATAAAAATGCAGTATAAAAACGGTTTTTGGGGTTGTGCTCGTGTGTATATTGCGCAATCGCAGCCGTGAGTCACATGGCAACCGTCAGGACCCTTCGAAGAGGGTTTTGGATGACTAATCGCGAAATCCTGTACAGAGAAAGGATATTTATTTTTTTTTACTAGTGGGGGATCTATACTGCCAAATTTCATCTTGATAAAAGTTCATTAGTCCACCACTCTTGAATTAAATAAAATAGATTAATTTTCGTTTTTATTCGTTCCATAGTTTTATGACTAGAGAGTGAATCGAATATTTTATGTTCGTCATCCTGTGTATTAAAATCTTAGGGAGTTCAAATGGTCTTTGACAATAATATATTGTAGTTTGTTTGAACATTTTTGTCCCTTGGGTGTAGTACCGCGTGTCAACGAATTGTCGTGAATTGTGATAGAGATTATACAAAAGTTTTTCGACAATTCTTGTTGATAACTTATATAAATTCGTTTTATTTGAGAAATAAAATTCACAATATTGTGAGTATATAACTATATAAGTATTATGATAATCGTACATACTTAGTTTGCAGCTACCTACTCCTGTTCTCAATCTATTAATGGTTTTCCATATTGGGTATGACAGATTTTCACCCTTTGTTCATGCAGTTTGAAATTGGAGATATGGGCTTTTTGCTTCTACAGGTTTATTATACGAGCTTCAGGTGTTGTTGGGATTTCCTGTGTAGATGCCATGAAACTTTTTCGTGACTTAAGTCTTCTGTGTTGTGGTTCATACTGGTGTAAAGTGTGTCTTGTATCATTAATTTGTTTTCCTCTTTCAGTCTCAGCAGCTAATTGACAACTAATGCTAATTGATAACTTATATTATAACACATTTTATGATATCATATTTAAGGTGTTATACCTACCTAAGAAATTTAATTAACAATAAAATTAAGAAATTAGTCTCGATCTTAGGTTTAAGAATTATATTATAACTAAAATATTTTTCATCATTCTATATTTGTATGTATTATTGTATTATTGAATCGAAAAGTTATTTAATTTTATGTATTTATATTTTTTATAATAGGTTCTAATGTTCATATTTCATTTATTTTTAGAATTTGACTAATATTATATATTAATATAAGAATATCAAGTATTTCATTCTTATTTAATAAATTGTAATTTCATTATTGGCTAGTTTACAGAAGAGTATGTAGATCGAATACTGCTGTCACTATTTCGGTGGTCTTAGAAAATGCTTAATGGTATATGAAATAAATGTATAATAAGAAATATTAAATTTAATTATAATAAAGGTCTGCCAATTATAATAGATTTAATTTTATATTTAGAAAATACAATTTACAAAAGTCACTACTTTATAATGACATTAAATTAAAACAAATTAGGTACTTATATGATTATCTGATTTACACATTTATTTTTAATATTGTTGTGCGCTTGTCAGATATAATATTTATAAAGAATTATTAAAAAAAATATAATAAAATATTTATAAAATTAAATTTTAGAATCTACCTAATCCAAATTAAATTATAACTTAAAGTAAAAATGTATAATTAATTATTGCAGCGCCAGTGCATAAATATCCCCTACCTATATAATATAATATTTTAACATCCATTGAACGATGTCACGATTATTTTCGGACGTATATGGTTCTTGTTAAGTTTCTGGTACGGTGATCAAGGACGAAATTATGACTTTGTCTAGACTTCAGTAACCGGCTTGCTCATATGTATTGAATGTAACGTGATGTGTATAATTTTTCTTTATATATTACGGAGCACGACTGCAAAGTCGTACAGTTTTCTTTAATTTAGATTTAAAAAAGAAATTATATTTACAATCGCTTACATGTACTCATACTTTGAGTAAAACATATTTTTAAAATAACGTTTTCTATATATAAATATATATTAAATCGAAAATTGGCTTAAAAATAACACTAATTCTAGAATAAGTTTGGCAGTGTTTTTGTAATTTTTAAAAAAAAATATTTACACTCGTAAATATATAATGTTTTGTAACATTTTATGATTTTTTTCACTGAAGTTTCTTTGCCTATATTATATTATCCTCGTCGTTCTAAGGGTAATTATTTAAAAGAACGAAAATGTTAGTATTGTCAAAGATATGACCCAGATATTTTAATATATATCTATTCTGCTCATCGTTTTAATGTAGAACGGATGAGGTTATTTAAAGAGAAGGAAAAAAAGTGGCAAGCGATTCTGTGAAATGTCTTCGGCATGAATTGATTCGTATGGTTACATATCCGTTTTAATCGCATCTGCGTATACTTATTTTATTCTTCTCCGTATATACTCGTGCATACATATTGTATAAAAATATACGATTTTTATAAGTTACGTTTCAACGATGACTTGTCTGTTATACAGATACTACTCTTTCAGTTCACACGACCGCCGTCACTGTCTTCGATAGAAATTTATCTACGACAAAATCCAAGATGAAAGTCGTTCGGGGGATATACGACTATCGGATCAGATCGGAATTTCAACTCGTTTCTATATTACATACTGGCTGCGTGTCCGTTTTTCTAAAGAGAAAAAACGGTTTTGTGCGCTTGCAGTATTGTCGTATATATATATATATATATATATATAATATTTAGTTACCATATTCTGTCTGCATATATCGATACTGTTATCGCGGGTTACGTATAGTAAGTATATTATAAAACGCGTCTTGACGATAAAAATGTATTTCACGGTAATTTTTTCTTTACACGATTAGGTCGTCAAATATATATATATATAAATATATAATACTCCTATGGATGAGATTATATGTGACTGTATTGTTTGGCGCTAGGTATAGTCTATATTATTGTTTTTAATATAGGTGATAAAAAAAATAATAATTTGATATTATTCGCGGATTTGAGCCATATTCTTAGATTCATCAATGATAATCAATGATAATTGACATTTTAAATCGAATAAAAAGTCATAGCAAATGTTTAATTTCACTTTATGTTTATCAATAGTCGGAACGCCAGCAGGAATGTTGTGTTCAAATAATATGTAAAATTATAGGTATAATAATATGTATCCGCGACCTCGCTAACAATAATGAACCAAAATTAACTGCGTTATCACCATTCTGCGTTTAACGTAATAGTATAGATAAATATTGTACTGTTGGCTGTCAGTATGACGTCCAAATTTATACGATAATATTCCTATAATGGACGTAAAATCCTTGTGTAGATACCATCGTAGAGTTTTCTAAAAGAGCTCATTAATCTCGACAGTGGGCTGTACAATACCTATAGATTATCTAACTATATATTATTAGAATTTATAACTATAAGAGTCCTGTTTAAGATTGCACTACAGTGAAACTATATTACGATATAATTTATAGGTTAAATACTTTGATAAAATTATAACAACCTGAAATCATCTTAACCTGGATATAATTTGTATAAGTTATGGATAATAAACATGATTCCTAAAACAATATTATGACTCTGGGGAAACTATAACAATTTAAAGTTTAAAAATGGATTTAAAACTTGTTCCTTTTTGACGTATCACGCAACTTCTGCAACTACGATATTACATTCGACTATTCGAGTGAACTATTGCGCAGGTGTTATATTTTTTATATTTTTTCTTTCATAAAAACAGTTTACAGTTGTAACTGAATGTATTAACATTTTTTACCTTTAGTGTAATTACCTAAAGTTATAAAAACTCTTTATCTATAAAATCAGTATATTAGTATTTAGTACCTAATATACTATAATATATATATATATATAGGTAACACACATTATTATGTAGTGTTTTATTTTATTCACATCTCGTGTAATATTATTATATTCGATTTATCAAATTATTTGAAAATTGATTTATTTAAGTACACCAGTTCGTGAAAATGTGGACGTTAATTTTATAATATTCTCCCGTTCAAATGTAAAGTATACAGATTTTTCTACATTACAATACGTTATTATTATCATTATTATTTTTCATTGTGTTAAACTTATTCTGTGTATAATATATTAATATATGTGATCTTGCCTGATTCGTTCCACGTGTCGGACTCGAATGCATGGTTGGTGCCGACGACAACACTGTGCTGCCACGGACGACCGGAATCGCGGGCGACTGAAATTGTAGGTGGCCGGACAACAACCGTGCACACAGGTGCGCCGATGCGTGTAGTTCGCTATATAAAATAGTGTGTATTATAATATAGCCTGTTCGTTTCGTTGGACATTGTTTTAATCATTCTGGTTTTCAGTTATTCTAACTCATAAACTTGATACGTACGGTTTTATAAATTACAATTATAGTTATTTTTGAGGTAGGTACTTACTACTTATGAGGCTATGACTCTATGAGTATAGTTGTCACTTGTATAATATGATATCACTGAAAATTATCAAATCCTCGTGTAATCTAATTAATATTATGTATGTGTTACAAAAAAAATCACTAAATTAAAATATATTAAGTATTTAAATTTCTCTTGCCAACTCGTAACTAGGTATTTTTATAAGTTTAAAGGAAAATTAAATCATAGATATAAATACCTATTTATAATTAATAAACATGGAAAGTATTATGCGTGGGCAAATATCCATTGGGTTATCCGATAGTTTAACTATGTAAACTGTGCACTAGCGGGTGAACGATATTTCCGCACAGCGGACATTGGACTAAACGATTTTGACAGCGCTGTAACTTGATAATAATGGATGTAATTACTTACTCTGAAACGGTACTACATTATATTATACCTACTGACTTCTGCACTATGCTTTTATGTTAGGTCCTTAGGCGAAGGAAATTATATTCAAAGTTTAATATTATCTATTTTAGTTTTGCCATAGTAAACGGTTAGGATTAGAACGTTGTATAGAAACATGCACAAAATAAATACTAAATACATAATGTATAAAACACCAAATTAATTCATTGGATTGAATGGAGTAAAAACTGTACTTCAATGTTTAAAACCAACGTCGCTTCACCATTATTAAATTCTATAAATTCATAAAATTATAAAGTTTCATTTTCATCTGTATTTGCAGATATATTAAATATAACTATAATCTATATAGTTTGCAATGAATTTTATTGTGTATATTTCTGTTTAAATAGTTTACATCGCTGAATTATGAATGTAAATGACCATAAAAACATGTATGTGAAATGTGAAGGACAGGAAGTCTTAAAGTTTTATCGCCATTAAAAAATTAACGCTTTAATAACTTACTGATACCATATTATAACGCATATAATATGCGTATAACTATATAATATATAGTATATTCTGCAAATTCACACTATGACAAATTGTATAGTACTTCTTTAACGATTATTTCTAACGCTTGATTTTTGTGTTTGCCGGCAATGCCAGACGATTGTAAATATTCTTGCCATCATATGTTTCACATTATTCGAATGTAGCGAATAACTGTTTATAATTTCTTTCTAGCATATTTTTTAAAAATATAATACGGGTTTAGTTTTAATTTAAATCTATATACCTAAGTATTTTTCTTCCAACAATTATATTATGTATTCATTTTTAAATAATAAAAGTATATTTTAGTATTGAATTATTATAATAGATGAAAAATAGTGATTAAATAATATTATTGCATTAATTTAGATATTATTGAATTAATAATATTATAATAATATGTTAAGTATTTAGTTTATATATGAACAAAATTAATACATATAAGATGCGATTTACCCAGAGAAATAAAAAAACATTTCGTTTTATTTATGTCATATAATATTATTGTGATTACATTTTGAAATATACTTAAAAAAAATTATATTATAATAATTATAATCGTTGGGGATATTTGAAAAGCCACTTATTAGTTGCAGCTAATTTTCATAGAAAATATCAACTAAGAACTTATTTGTTGTTTAAGTCGTTTGCGTTGAACACGTATATTTTCAACTTCAAGTTTATTCCACCGTTAGTGTACGACTACGTCGCACACGTAAATTTTCGAAACCGAAACTCCGAAACCTCTTTCAATAATTTCGGGACGTAAAAGTAACCGCAAACTCTGGTCACGACAGAAAACGGGGAATTTATTATCAATAAAAAAACCTTAAAACTGCCTCTGGAAGAAAAGACTCGAAATTGACCAATATTATATAAAGAGAAGATTTTATAATTAATATCATTTATAATGTGCACATTTTATTATACTTATACTACAATACTATAAGTATAAATATCATATTATACGTATGGTATAAAATAATATAATAAAAGTTTAACAAATATAATTAAATAAATAGACGAATAATTTCTATGTTTAATTATTAATTAAAAAATAGTTTCTTAATAATATAATATACAGATATTGTGCACTTTGAAAATATATACGCGTTGCGTACGAATAAAAAATATTTTCATGATTTTGTGATAGGATAAAAATTATACTTGTTATCGGAATTAATATAATATTACTTAATACCGTTGTAAAAATAATATCACTTTACTTTTATTATATTTTGATACTTTTCGTTTAATTTACCTATTTAATTTAATTAATATTCAATTAAATAATCAATTGTAAACTTATTCATCGTAATGTGTATAGAATAGAATATTATCAGTTCGTTGGTCGGATATTTTATATATAAGATAAAATATTTGACTTTGTGTAAAGCTAGTTGAAATTTAAATTATATAATATAATTGGGAAGTATTACACATTATTTTCTGATAGAATCTATTTATTTATTTAAGTTAATGTGGCTAATGTATTTTAATAAAATCATTTTACAGTTGTAGCGTTGTGGTGATAATTATTGATGATAGTGCTAAAAAAGTTATTCATATATTGTGTTGTAGACTGTGGTAGACAGTGACAATTATTTTATTAGGGAAAGCTAAAATTAATTAATTATGATGCGACGTTGCCATGGCTAATATAATGTATTATTTTTTCATTAAATTTTCTAAATCATATTTAATATAAAAACCTACGGGTCAAAATAAATATATTTAAAATTGTAATTACTTTAGAGATTTGTATTATATTATTATTTTGACTAAATTAAGTAAAGTAAATGGTTATGATAATAATTATGTTGTTCATATGCATTTGCGACCTATATTTTAAATTATAGTTTTTTTTTATAACGTATAATTGAAGGAGTCATTTAAAATTATTTATTGATTATTGATTAATATTTAATTAATTGATTATAATAATTCCTTCTTCCGGTGCGTAATTAAATATTGAATATTAAAATGAACAAGCGATGCTATATGAATATTTATTACGATTTTTGTTTCTAGTAAATAATATTATCGAATTACATTCAAGAATGTAAAATATATGTCACATAATATGTGAAATTCGTTATTAACGATTGTTAGTTGATTGTTCTTGGAAGTTGACTAGTGAAACTTACAAGAGCAGTGACAATTCACAATTATTAATCCATTTTAATCCGTTTATTTGAAAAAAAAAAAAATGTAATTAAATAAGCTATTTAATAAAAAAAAATGAAAAATCTATAACGAAAGTCATTGAACACAAAAAAAATTAAAAAACTAATACCTACACCTAAATAAACTCCTGCCTAGAAGATTGATCTCAGCCAAGTTCAATATTATTGTTTATGTGATTGATCGTCTTGGTCGTCATGTTGTTGTCGTGTTGAATATTAATCAAGGTCATACATACGCCTACTCCTTCGTGTATTTTTTTTTTAACTTATATTCTTCCTATAGTAATATGTGTATAATATTATGTTGTGCCACTTCGTTGTATATATATATATATATATATATATATATATATATATAATTGTGAGTTGCGACGCGAAAGTAATTAAAAATTTTTCGTAGAAAAACTAAGAAAAATATGTAATCGAGTTTTATCAACATTTAACACTAATAAATTTTCTAAAAATAAAACAATCTAAGAAGATAATAAGTCATAAATATTTGTTCGATAACATAAAATATTTGGAACGTGTATTATGTATGACAAATTATTATGCTCACTACATTTTTTTATGACAAAATATATAAATATTTGATGTTAAATACTGTAACAATATATTTATAAAAAATTGTTATATTTCTTAGTCCAGATGTTATATTAGAATGATACGTAATTAATGAATCTAAATATAATTTAGTTGTTTAAGACGTAGCAAAGTCATCACTAATTAATAATTTCTATTGTCCTTAAAAATTAAATTAATTTTATTATAGTGTGACAATATTATATCACATCGTGTTTATCGTTTAATTTAATTACGGTAACCAATTTTTTATATTAATTAACATATTTTATATTTTTAAATCTTCTTGACAATTAGTTTAGGCGTCACTTATATTAAATTAGTTTAAACCTATTTAATACATTTTTTTAAAACTTTTATTATAGACATTATATATTATTAATTATTGCGATTTGTAAATAATAAATGAGTTTTTAAAATTAAATTAATTACTGTAAGTAGCTACTTTATTATATAATTAATAAGAGAAGTTTGTAATTTAGTTTAGGAATTTTAAATATAAATTTCTTTATGAAACAAATTTACTTAATATAGATAATATGTTGGTATTATATTAAAATGATTAAATTAGTTGATTATAGGAAAACTAATCAAAACGATATTGCATATAAAGTATAAAACAAGGTATATGTAAATTATTCATAGAATTTACATAAGACAAGTAAAACTATTTTTTTTTAAAATATATTTAAATTATTGTAATATTTTTTTTTATATTAATTACATTTAAAATAATAGATTTCATCATTTCATTTGATAATGAAAATGATATAATATAGGGTGTCAAGTAAACTATAGAAAAAAAAAAAATTATTATTCACTAATTTCAAACTATAGTTTATAATATATATATATATATATACCTACTTCTACCTACTTAAATTAAAACTCGATATATCAAACAGTGATAAAGAGGATTTTTTTTTTATTCTGTGTAATTTAAAATTTAAAATTTGCACTAAAATATACGAGTTATGGCGTATTTTATTCATAAAATAAATTATATATGTCATATGAATTTTCCTTTATAATTATCTTTTTTTATATATTAAAATTTGTATTTTGACAATTGATTACGTTTTCTATTAAACTATTTAATATCTGCTTAAATAATATAAATATAATTTTACACATTAGGATTACAAAATATAAATTAATTTTGATTGTACATAAACGTAATATCTATAAAACGCATGTCAAATATATATAGGCTTTCTAGTATTTTTGGCCTAAATATTTTTTGAGTAAATAGATTATGTGTACTTTCTTTAGTTTATTTGCTGATTAAATCCTGGGATGAATGCCAAAAAGTATAGTATTCATTTATACGATTTTTTAAAGGATCTTGTTTCTTGGTTCACTAAACTCCTGGAATGCTATATTAACATAGCTCTTAACAACCACAAAAATATTTAATTAGTATAGTTCATAAATGTGTTTGATTTGATATATTATAATGAACATTTAACGATTTTTTGTGTAATCAATTAATACGTAATATACGTAGTAGGTATACAAGTACCTATATGCTAACATAAAACAAATATAATATGTTTTAAATTATCTTAGAGCTATTTTATTGCATTTGTTAAAGTATGTATCCATCGTTTTTTTAATTTTTGTAAATTACTAATAATATAATGTACCTATCGTTTATTAGTATACTGTGAATTTTACATTAAGAACAGGTGTGATAACTGCAGTTACTACCTTTATACAACATATACGTGTACATAGTTCGTAATTTCAAAGTAAACGTGATGTACAAAATAAATTTAATTTCTTAAATTATTATGATAATTAATAAATAAACATTGATTGAAACTAATAATTTGACTAAAAATTTATAATATTATAATTTTACGTGACAGGAATTGATTTATTCATTTTGAATAATAAATAATGTTTTTTTTTTTTTTTTTAAATCGCAAATAAAGTTATTACAAATTTCGATATTGAAATTACAGGTTCTATAAAGCAACCCACATAGAATGTTGGTAATTTTATGTGTTATCAAACATCTGGTTATAGGGATTTCAACGATCCTCATTCTTTAGAATTCGTATTTTTCCTCATATTTTATTTCTATTGAAAAATAAAATGTATTACATTCAGGACGTCATTGACAATTTTTCGATATCGATTATGTAGTGCACAGTGCAGACAATATATTATTATTATATAAATCTTGAAGAAGTTCATACATCACAAAAATAACGTCTTGTTTCCGGCGATTTCGTTCAAGGACTTGCACACGCCAACCAATTTATACCCTAATATACTGTTACCGCACCCGGTACATTCTACGAATAAGTAAACATATGTGCACGGGGTCATTGTTATATACCATGGTACATATTATATGCATATAACCCTAAATAGACCGAACCGAACGTGATATTTTCCGGTCCATACGCTGCAAGTGGGCGCCGACTGCACTAGTAGGAGCAGCAACAAGAACGACAATACAATATTTATTATTACACCGGTGGGAGAAGAAGCCAAACGTTTTATTATTTTGTATTCAAAACGATGGTTTTTTTTCCTTCTACGTGTACGTGTATTTTATAAGCACTTTTGCCGTATTTACATATATATATATATATAAATGTATACTATATATAGGGTTCACAACGTTGCAGGTTTCCTTAAAAATGTTTACGAATACTGACTTTTGCACAATATTCAATTAGTAGTGAGACCTGGACCTAAAGGGTTCTCAATATTTTATGATAAATGAATTACTTAACTACTTTTGAAATATAAAATGATTTGTCAATTACCGTTGTTTTATGCGCCAAGTCTTAGGTATGTTATAAGCGAGTTTATAAATTATAACGACCTAATATAGATTTTAATGTATAATATACAAATTATAATTTATTTTAACTCTGGTTAAATTCTAGTTATTTCGAGCAATAAGGCGAATATTTGATCGATCGACCGATCAAATTACTGTTGGTTTCATTGTAGGTTAAGTAAAACGTTCCAGAGACCCAGAGTGTGTTTGAACACTCTGTATATGATGCAAAATAAATTAGTAATAGTAATACTTAATTATGTTTGCGCACCAAGTCCAGAAATTCGTATCGCATTGGAGTAAACGTAAAACATCCCAATATCAAGGTTCATTTCGGTTTTGTGGAATTTTTTACAAACTATGTATGTATACGTTATAGATTGAACACGTGTTGCTGCTACAATTCATTCCAATGACCAACCGACAAGTGGGCGGCACGTCGATTGGTTTGGAAAAGTTCTTTTATAAAAATATATCGTTTCGGTCTGGACTGACCCTTTACGATTAATATATGTGTATGTGCACTGTAATTAATCTATGCCGATAACGAGACGTGTTTTATATTTTTTTGGCTCGAATTCAACCAATATTGTGGTAAACCTTATATAGAATTTTTTTTACCATTCTTCCGTCACGTCTGTTCGAAAAATGGTATAATTTATTATGTCCTTATACATATATATCTTTTATATACGTAAATAGGTATATTAAATCAATTCTGGTTTTCTTCCGGTCATAGATAGTTGATACTAGACGGTGGTTGGTATAAAGTTCAGAAAAATATATTTCCCCCGGAAATTCACTGGATTCCATACCGGCTTGTATAAGATGATTAATATTCACTATCGTGGATATTTCGAATATTATGCTAAACACGTAAAACCTACCTATTATGTGGACTATATTTTATTGCGTATAAATAATGTATGCCGTTTATATTATATTGATAACGAACGCGGGAATCGCATGTTATAATAACATTTAATTTAAGTTTAAAATTAATTATCATAGATCACATTATACGTGCATTCGTATAGGCACATCGTACATCAACGTCTAACATCTGTTGCTAAAATAAAGATTTATTATATACAATATACGTACATGCGAACGACCAACAGAATTTTAAATATTATAAATTTCTGAAATGTTTAATCTTTATAATTGAAAATCTTGAAAATAATTAAATTTTAACTTTATAAAAATCATATTTTTAGTAATTAAAGTGACAGAATTTATATGTCATAATAGTAATTTATATATATATATAAAACGTAAAGAATAAATAAATACTTATTCCTTTTTTATTGTATTTTTAGACTTGTAATCTTATTGAATCTATTGAATGTTTTATTTTAATTGTGCAAATGTTTAGTAATCTATTATTTAATAGTATTTAATATATTATATAGATTTTTATTTTGTTTTATTTAAAAAATTTAATGGAAATGGAAAATTTAATTTCTATTAGAATGAATTTTTTAAATACATATTTTCTCATCGGGTCACTTATATTGTTGTAAGTATATGATGTCTATTTATTGACAATTCTTTGTGAACAAAGTTATTTAGTTAAAAATAAATTTTATAATTAGAAAACTTTGAACGTGGATATTTTATTATTATGTTCAACAAAAGTTGTATCATTAAATTTAGCATTTGATAATTATTGTATCATTGATAACTCAGTCGTAGAGCGACTTTTATGTTTCTTTGTGAGTTCAATTTAAGGCTTGGATAAACCGTAAAATAATATTGATCTAGTGCGAAATCGCAACAAAAACTTTGTTACCTCATGACTGTCTACCATTATGTATAGACAGAAATAAATGGAAAACAGTTTGGTTTATTTAGCTTATTTGTAAATATGTTTAATAACATATAATTCTTATTTATCGTATTATTTAATTATAATGACTTAAATAAAAATATATTTTTTTTTAATACGTTTAGAGTAGTTGTTTTTATTTTAATAAAATTTTTTTAAAAATTTGTATTTAAAATAATATAAATATGGTATGTATTTCTGTGTTCTTTGTATACACGATTAAAAATTAATTGATGTGTGGAAAAAATATTGTTAACGTGGATGCAATTATATATTAATATTATTTAATCTTTAGGTAATGTTAATCTGTATAAGTCGTTAATATATTTTTAAATATCTTTACATTGTAATAATGTAATAAATATATAATAATATATTCCGAAATAGTCAATCATCTTGTCCATTTTATAATAATTTTCCTCATTGAATGGGAAAAAAAGTACTATATTTTGCGTAGGTATATACTTTATTCTTGTTATTTTTTGTTAAGTATTAATGGTTTCCATTATCGTTTGGAAACTGTCACTAAGTCGTATATAGTAATAAACGATGTTGGTAAATAATAAGAATAATCAATTTTTGTATGGCACTCACTAATCACTGTATACAGGGTGGTCAGAAAATCATAAAAACATGATTGGGATATCTAAGTAATTTATGTCATCTCCATCAGTTTTATAATATAAATTTCAGATCATTCTGTATACGGAGATAATGTCGTATATATACTCGTATAGTCGTATTATTGTCTGTTGAGTGCACATAATACGACGGACGAAACAAAACTATTAAATCTTGCGAAGTTTGTGATTTTAAAACGTTTACGCATCATTGTCCCGTACAATATGGTGTTTAACACTTATAACAATAATAACGAACTTTGTAATATTATATTAGAAATTAAATATATATATATATATATATATACGTCAACTTTATACGTATTGTTCGGAGAGGATTTTTTAAAACAAAAAGTCAAAAAGGTTCTTAATCCATACCTGTTCAAAATTGGCATAATCGACGTTTTATACAATATTAAGTATTCTATAATTTATTAAGATCTAGTATTTTAAAAAAGTATTTAGCTACTAGGTACATTTAAAGCAAAAATGTAATATTTATTATGAGCTATGATCATTAATAAAGAAAAGTATATAATAATTAAATTATATTCAAGCATATAACAAGGCAAACTTAAAATTATAACCTTAAAAAATTTAAAAATTGTATAATATATAGCAGTTTTTTTCAAATATAAATCAAGGATAAACGTTTATTGTATATGTGACTTAAGGCTTTGAGAATCATGATGATTATGCGTGAAAACATGACAATATTTCATCCGTTCGTCGTTTAAAATGTTTTCCATAATAACTATATTATTTAGGCAGGTATAAATATTGACATTTGTACGAGCTCAGTCTAGTGTTAATATTTTGAACTATATTTATAAAAAAAAAATTAAAATGTGTAACTTAAATTTAATTCTGACAAACGAGAAGGATAATTTGAGTTTTAGGAGTTTATTTATAATATAAAAGCATATGATAATAATTTAATATTGTAAGAAATAATGGTAAAAGTAATGTGTATATAATTAATTACGTTGACATTTAAACAGTTTTCATATATCTATGAATAATTCACGTTTATTGTATTTCGTCCAGATTCGTATAATATAATCATAAAAATATTAAGAGAATGAAACATATTTTAAAATTATAATATAATTCCAAATAATCTTATTGATTATTTTAATATATTATTTTTTTTTACCAACGGTAAAATCATAGATCATGAACATATTATTATAATAATATAAATAATTTATATATATATATATATATATATATAAATAAATAAATAATAATATTATCACAATATAAAGATATCTTTATGTTTCTGTGGGTAAAATCATCATAGATAAGAGATATAAATAATAGAATAAATATTAACTAAAAAAACAGTTATAAAAAGTATTTTATAAAAACATAGATTAATTACTAGGTAATTGTAATAATAACAAGGTGATTTAACAAGTATGTTTATTCCATTTTTGAATCTAAAACTTAAGAACTAAATTAATTTTGTTCTAAAAAATATGCATAATTAAGGCTAAAAAGTGATATGATCACGTTTGGTGAATCATTATATATATATGTACATTATATATTTTTATTTTGCATTTTGCCATTATAGCCAGTTCGTATTATTTCGATATCGATAAACAAAAAAATTTAGCGTTTTGATCGCCATTTGTTTTTGCGTTAACGTAAATAAATGTGCGTATTAAATACTTTTCGGATTGTTTACGACCGAGTTTACTGCACATACGTGTGTATACAGATGTATATAAATATACGTAAGGACAAGACAACTTCAAAAAAAAAAAAAAATGTAGAAAAACAGAAAAATACTATAAATAATTTATAAAATAATGTTAAAAAAAATAAAATTTAAACTTATCTTCATACTATCATACACTTACAATATAAAATATATTATGTTATTTACTATTATTTACTATAGTGGATTATTACATTTGATTAAAAAAAAATATATATATAATCATCTTATTAAAATAAAGCAATTATTTATCATGTTTTTTATATTTTTGGTATTTTTATACCTACAACTTGTCTCTCTTTGTTTATTGTATGTGTATACTTTATTCAATGGATATTTTGATTGAAAATTCCTAAATCTATTTTTGATTTATCTTTAAGAACTCTAAGACTAAACTTTAAGACGTATTTTGTGTAAATCATTCTGTAATAATTAGTACGGACTATATAGTAATACTATACATATAGCATTAGTCGTTTTTATGTTTAGTAGGTAATTACTGATTATGAAATCAGTAATCTAATTGAAAACTTAGATGTCGTGATGGAAACGCATTTTGAGATGAAAGTGGCCCATCCGTACCTATTAAAATATATTTATATCTATGTATTTAATTTGTATAGAGTCGTGTTCAAATCGTGTGTGTGTCCTTTATAGTATAGTTATTTTTTATAATATACTGTTAAACAAATGTCCATAATCATAATATTATAGTCGTTTTCTTTTCAGCACAATACACTTCTTATCTCGGAGAATTTAAACACTTTTGATTGTTAAGATCTTATTTGAAAAATATATTCAGGCTCCTCAAACTAAAATTGTATATTTTATTCTGTATAATTTATAATTTTTTTAATACTTTGGTATTATGATGTTGAAAATTACAAACAAAAATTACTTAATTTAGAAAAACAAGTTAGAAAAATCACACTCTTGGGGTATGCTAGTTTTTCAGTTTATATTAAAATAAGTAATAAAATATAACCGATTTATCAATAAATGTCATATAATATAATAATTGGTTATTATAAGTTTTCAATAAATCAATATCAGTGATACCACTACTGTTATAATATTAGCAATGAAATGACGAACTACGAATAGAATGGGAATAATATTTTTGTATGTAAACCCAAAAATCTACGATTAAATTATCATCAATTGAAATCGAAAATGTATGATGTGGTTTTGTGATACGATACAAAAATCGAAAGTTTGATCACGTTTGAGAATATTAGAAAAAACTAGGAGCGGAGAACTACTTAGCTTCTAGACCGGAATATAATATAAAATTGTATTCATAAATACTTAATAAAATAAAAACTATACTCCAAAATAACGAGTGTATTGCGTTTACAAAAATCAAAAAAATATTTTGTACGCTGATATACGGAGTGCGTGTATATATATATATATTGAAAGGGATTACATGAGATTCTGTGTAATCCCTAGCGTGCGACTTTGTACACGATTTGGACCACTCTGCCCCCAGTGATATAAATAATTCGAATGCCGTGTTTTATCTGTTTTGTTTTTTTTGTTTTTTTGTTACTTCGTTATCGTATAGGTTGAGTCAGGTCATTCGTGTTTACCGCACAAATTATACGAACATTACATATCATAATAATAGTATAAATCATCGAAAATCAGCGGTTACCGCGTACGCGGTATACGAAATACGATGCGGATTGCTGCGGTCGCAAACCAATGAAACTGTATCAGTTTGAATTGGAGACAAAACGAAAACAATAATAATTATATTATTATTGACGCGGGAAAATAGTAAAATGATGGACGACGAGATCCAGGAGACCGTGGAGTCGATCCTGGGCAAGGGCGCAGTGGTGGTGGACTGCGAGAAAAAATCCAGTGTCAAGGAGGAGGAGGTGCTATTGGTGAATGGCATTCCGGTGTCGCTGGACGGCGACGACGGGATGATCATCAAGCGGGCGCTGTTGCGCGGCGACGTGCCGGACTGCGATCTGCTCAATCAGATATTGATCCGGGCCGGGATCTTGCGGGCGCCCGTGCACCTGGAGACCAACTTGAGCGTCAAGTCGACGGTGGTGACGCGCGAGGAGGTGACCGTGGCTCGGGCGGGCCGCGTGGTGGACGAGCGGTCGCGCGAGACCAAAGAGGACAATTACTACACGAGCGCCACTTCCGAAGTGTGGGAACCCGTGACGGTGGTTAATGGTCCGGCGGCGGCAGCGGCAGCGGCTAAGCGGACAACACCGATGCAGCAACACCAACAGCCGCCGGCGGCGTCCGCCAAGTACAAAGAGACGGTGACCACGAGCAGTAAGCGCACCGAGGATGGGGTAGACTGTTCATCCGCTCCGTCTGCCGGTGATTTCGCACATACTGCGCACGTGACCGACGGTGACAGTCTGGCCAACGGCATACACATGATCAAGTTGAACGGTATCCACGATCCCAGGGGCGACTACGATACGCCTGTCCTGTTGCAGCAAAACAGACGGAACAAAAAGCCATCGGAACCTAACGTAAGTCCAGTTACATTTTCGAAATTATTTACTTGCAATCTAACGCTTTATAACGGTATTTATCGGCCTATTAATATTAAACTTTAATGTTAATACAGTGTAATACGTATCACAATCCTTATTGCATTTATCTGTCGTAAAAGCTACGTTTATAAATTATGGAACGAAACTAAAATATCAAACAGTAAATTATCTAACATAATATACAGATATGCTTGAAGATCAAATACTCGAATGGAAAAGTGTTGGTTACAGTGATATACGTTTTGATGGTAACGTTTAGGGTTAGTAGGTACTATATAAAAGGTAAAATAACATCGATGTGTTATTCTTTCTATCTAATCTTCATTATTTTATTAGATATTTATATTGATTACTTTGCGTTAGGTATATTATAATTTATCTAATTATAGTCACAGAATTAAGTTAATCATTATGAAAATACGATTACCTATACACACCGATTATCATTGATAACGAATCCGGTTTAAATTCGTAGCAACACGTGGCAGATAGAATTTACAAGATTTTTGTAGAGAACAAGACGAATGAACCAACATTCGCTTAGAATAAAAATACTAATTGATATAAAGTAATTGTGCATAAAAAAAAAAAATTTATAATAATTATATCTACGATACGTTTATAATGTAAAGCTTTTTGTCTTTTTGTCTTTTATAATTCTATATTTATGAAACCGTGTCAAACTAACGTATAATTTCCATATAATTAATTTAGTCTCTTAAAATAGAAAAGCAAGACAAAACTAATATGTTTATATTTTTTATTTGATAAAAAAAAATATTAGACTGGGTCATGGCTTACATGGCCTAGGCATCCAGGTTGTAGTTTTACGTATGCCTATAAATTAGATTGAATTGTAAAAACTTCGCATGTCACATGTTAGCTGATATTTATCTTAATAGTTATATTTAAATGTTTTATATAGTATTTTCTATACAGGTCATAATAGTTTATACAGTTTAACTATTTATTACCTTACTAATATAATATACTACAGTTAAATATAACTACAAATTAAAACTGTTGTTAATAAAATTTTAATTATTATTGCTTAAAGGATAATAAAATCTCTATTTGAGTTTAAAAATACAATGCATACATTATAGATACATATAAATTTAGATAATTTTCTGTATTAGACAAAATTTCAGCTGTATTAGGTATACATATTTTTATGATGGAAGGTTATAGTGATATGGATATTATTGTTTTTCCACTTTCTATTCGTATATTTTCTATATGTAGATATTATTATGTACAATGGCGATGTGTATGATTATGTTAATACGATTTCGCCGTTAAATATAATAATACATATTATAATATACTATATACGCCCATTGTTTTACTCTTGAATTTTTGATCATCTGTATATTATGCATAATTTGCATTTGTTTTCGTGTCGATTCATTTATTTAGACGCGTATAATGTATAACCTACGTATAATTATAAATTACAATATCATATCCGTTCACTTTCATATAAAAAAGTATAAATACTGAATTATGAAGATTTATATACCTACTAAGTGTTGAAGTATAACATATTTTTAAAATAATAATAACAAAAAAGTATTAAAATATATTTCAAGTATATGGTTGAAGATCATATTATAATTTATCATACATATCGAATAGGTACTTAATACCGTTACTTGATCACTGGTTAATGGTATTGGCCAGGGTCGAGTGTAGGATCACAGTACCCTTAGGTAGGCATCAAATTCACGTCACCTTTAGTGGTTCAAACTCTTAGGGCACTAAATATAACACCTGTATTGATATAAGTTTATTATAGTATATAATATACTTATAAAAATATAATCTATACCTATTATAATTATGTATACATAAAAAATGTTTTCATTAATTACAAAAAAAAAGTTTTTAATATGTTTTGCGGAGATTTATATACGAATTGTATGACATTTATTCAACTCTAAAGTATAGATACAATAGATGTGTGCAGTGTATGTAGACGTTTTATTTAAATTTAATTATTATTAATCAGTCAATATTATATTAAACAATAAATTGTTATATTTATCATAAAATGGTATAATAGAGATGATGGTCTAAACTGAGAAGAATAGAAAATAATTTGTTTAATCATATTTTATAACAAGTTTCTATATTAAAGATTATTTTTTTATTTAGATATTTATCAATTAGTCCTTATTATAGGTAAAAAAAAAATATATGTATATTTCAGCGTCTTTATTTTGTTCAATAAAGTTTTATTAATTATCACATAGATTTATAATTTATATATTTACAAATATATAATTTACTTCCATAATTATTATAAAATATAAAATAATTTTTTTTTATTTAATACCTATACGTTTTTACTTTTTTAGCTGATTATCTTGATTAGATGTTATTGTTTTCTTGTTAAGCTTATTCGCCAAATTAATTAATTTTTAACAAAATACGCCCATATAATTATTATAGTTATGACCGTGTGTAAATTAGTGATGGGAATGAAATCCGGATTCTTCGAAAGTTCGCCAAATCCGGATTTCGAATTTCGAATTTCTGACTAGAAAATCCGGATTTCAAATTTTCAAATCCGAAATCCGAATTATCGGATTTCAAAATTCGAAATCCGGATTTTCAGATTTAAAAATCCGAGATTTGGGTTTATCATTGCAAATTTCTGTATTATTATCATAAAACTTTTTATTTTGTATTGTGTGCTTATTAATATTTATATAAACTATTTTTTGTTCCTTTATGAATAATTATCATGATAATTGTAAATTATGATATTAATTTAATTTAATGCTTGTTCAGTGTGCATAATAATATTAAACATTATTATAAATTAAAATATTAATTGTTAATCAATATTGCACTTTTAGTGATTCGCGATATGTAATAATAATCTAACGTAGGTAAACGACACGACGAGCGCGGTCACGGTAGTACGCCGTGAAATACCCGAGTCGCGCGCGATATCCATGGGTCCGTTTGTTTTTGTTTCGATATATTTTTTGTTGACAATATAGTGTCTACATATATTATATATTTTGTTTTTTATTGATATACAAGAAACTTTGAATCGTTATAGAACGAATACGTTGTGTTAGCGTTGGTTGATGTATATTGTTTTTAGTGAATTAATTATTGTAATTTTATAATACGTGGTGTGTGCCGCGTGTATCAATGGCGTAGCGTGTGCGTATGCACAGCATACACTTCGCAAATTATAAAAATAATTTTTTTTATATATTAATAATACTATATGTTTATAAAAAATTTTTCAATTGTACTAATTTTCTATTTCATAATATATATTATGTGGATTTTCTTCCAAGTTCATTAATCTTTGAAATTGATTAATCCGCAACACAACGGCCGCACCGCGCTTATAGTCCTTTGTTCTTATAATATCTAGTGGCTAGTATCTACCATGCTTATTATGTACGCAGTATGCACGTTGACGATTGCATACGGGTACAGACATTCAGCGACAGATATTTATATTTCTTATCGATAATAACAAAACATGTTACGCTCGCGGTCGTGTATTCGTCACTCATGTATGCACGATCAGAATTGCGTACGCTGTCGTCTATCGCATTATTCTGCCGGTTATATTAAAAAGTATTATCGAGATAGGAAGACCCATGCCAAAATTGCCTTTTACAAAATCAAAAAAATTACGTAATATAAATATGTAAAACTTTGTATATTTAAAGTAAAATTTTAAAAACAGTATAGGGGGTGTGGGGGGCATAGCCCCCCACGATTTCATTAGCTTAAAATTTCAACGTATACGCTAGGCTGAAACCCACGCTACGCCACTGGCGTGTATAATTATTAGTTTATTAAATAAATGTGTAAAATGCCGTAGTTTTAATAATATAATATATATTGGCGAATATCATATCACGTAATATATAATTGTGAAGTTAGTCGCCAAACAATACTTATACTATAACTTATAAATTTAGTTAAAAGCCTTGAACTTATACATTGTTACAGTTTTGATGTATTTTTTTTGTTTTTTTGTTAGTTGTCTTAAATAAAGTTCTAGTTACAATAAAATTAGTGTTTGGGTACTAAAATCTATAAATAACATATTTAAAATATCATTTTATTTTAAGAATATGTAATTATTTTGTATTTACTACAAATAATTCTTAAAAGAATACTTTAATTGACTAATTGAATGTTTTCAAATCCGAAATCCGGATTCAATGCAAAATCCGGATTTTAAAATTCGAAATTCGGATTTACAGTAAAATTCGAATTTCGGATTTCGAACTTCAGAAATCCGGATTTTCAAACTTCGGCGAATCCGGTTTTTTCACATCACTAGTGTAAATATTGTAGATTTTGAAAAACTATATATGTATATATATTTATATATAATTATTTATACGGAATCCGTCTGAAACAATTAAATGGTGCATGCAGAGTGTTAAAAATAATAAAACACTACTGGGTACCATTTTAACATTAATTTTGAATATTCTAATAAAAATTGTTTAATTTTAATTAAGATCGTAAGATGTAAAATTATTTTATATGTACCTATTATTGGTAGGTAAATACCTGTAATAATATTATAGTACATGTCGAGTATATCTCGCAGGTGTATATATTTATTTATTACAATGCTCGTATATTTATAATCGTATTCGGTATTTATTACAACTGTGTTTAGATATTGGACACATTTTTTTTTCGTTTAAAAATTATTACGAAATTCTCGTTTTAAATTTTTGTGGATATAAAAACAAAATATTTTACGTATTATAATTGTACATTATAGTCCTAGGTTTGAGTAAAATATGTTAAACTATATAACCAACTAATGCATAGATACAAACTTATTCTTTTAGTTCTTTATAGTGATTGTACTAATTAAAATTAAAACACAGAGAGAGAGAGAGAGAGAAAATTAACACCATTGAAAATGCATAATCACCACGTACAAAACGTGTTTAATTTCCATATAGGTACTCACTATAATATAGGAAGACTTTGTGTTATTATTTTATCAGTTGCCTTACCTACCTGTTCAAATTCATAAATTACACTCGTAAACTTTAATATTATAATAGTTTATAAATATAATATGGGTAATTTATATGAAGTGCATAAATATTTTAAGATAACGAATAACTATTCTGGAAATTAAATGACGATTTTGTAAATTTACAAAAAATCGATCAATTGTAAAATTGGTATCAGTATTACTTTTTATTTGAAATTGAATTCTTTAATATTCATATTAAATTCAAGTATTATTTTAAATTATAAAATGAACACGTTTATTATTAAATTTATTAATAATTGTTATAATAGGCAAGTTTAAAAGTAGTACAATTAACAAATATTATAATACACATGTCTCTGATGACTTTCTACTTATAATTGTTTCACTTTTATATAATAGTTTATGATGTTTTAATTATCTGATATTACGTAGGTACTACTTAAGCGTTAGTTAAGAATAAATGAAACTAATTATAATTTCTCATGGTATTGTTTTGTCCGCTTATAGTTTTTCATTCGTCTCATTTATAGGTAAAAGTGAAAATTGTTTAAAAAAACTAATTAATGTATGTAGGTAAGTCGTTATTTAGGCATATACTTTAAATGTCTGTATGTATGATAGTACGCATATTATTATGTACTTCAATGTATATTTTTTAACGTCGATTAAATCAGAATAAAAGAACACTTAAATATTTTTTTCCCAACTGACATTATTCTATAATTCGATTCTTAATATTATTTGTATATTTTAATCGAAAAAAAAATGAGAAATATTTCTAAAATGTCTATGATCTTATTGCGTTTGAAGATAATCGTTTAATAATAATTATTTTTCTATATCGATATATAAACGCGTAGGTACATAGTTCTATAATATTTTTCTTCTTATATAACCGGTTTATCCGTGGACGTAATAAATAAAGTGATTAAAAGTATAAAAAAAAAAAAAAAAAAATGACCCCATAAAATATGTTTACCAATCCAGTCAAAGGATATAAGTGTTATTTATTTATTTTTTTTTTATATATATACGGAGGATGTGTTATCCAATTTAATATTTGATTAGGTACAACCTACGAAATTTGTCGAATCCAATAAGTGTTACAATAATTTATAACAATATAATATACAAACGCGGCATATATCGCATTAGCATAGTTGATTTATGATTACTGTTTTTATTTTTCACGAGGGCGACAGCGGAAAGAATATTATTCTTATATAAACCCGCCACAACTTAATTATAATTTAAACATTATGCGATTTACAATATATTCACAATATTATTACTCTATTATTACTTAACAAAATTAATCACTCTTGAACTTGAGACATTCTGTGTAATAATTAACAACAAACCTTAAAAATATCGTTTGACATTATTAATTGGAAAGTCATACTCAATATTTTTATACTACGGTAGAAATAATGTTTTAGCTATTGTCGCAGAGTTTATATAACAAAAAAGAGTTTTATAAATATTATTATTATTATTTACTATTATAATTATTATTGTATATGGAAAAAATAATACGTATCTATATTATAATATATTTTTAAAATAAATTAATATTTACGTACATATTGTACGAGTATGCTACCTATTTAGTTTTATGACATACAAAGTGATTGAAATGTACGTCATTTTCTCCGTTCTATATTTTATTATAGACTGTGAAAAAAATAAAAAGTAATCAGAAACAATTAATATTCTACTATATACGAACCCTCATTTTTGGGGTCGAACCAAATTTGAACTATCTATTATAAAATTTTAACGAACTTGAACGAAACTGAATTTAGGATTTGTCATTTGAATTGAACTTTTAAACAGTTTAAAGTTAAATAATAAATTTAAATAAATTGTTGTTTCTAGCATTTGATTTACTGTAACGAAATAATATTGAGGATTTAATAAGAAAAAAAATTAATTTTTAAATATTTATATTTCATAATCTACTAAACAGACTATAAAACAAATAATTATTTATTGGTTAAATTTTTGAATAGAATTATTAACTACTATTACTAATTATTATTAAGTATTTGGTTAGGCTTAGGTTCAAATATTAACAAATTTGAGTTCTAATTCAGTTCTATACAATTAAACATTTTTATAAAATCAACAATAAGAAAAACGCAATTATTATTTAAACTTTTCAAACACTTATGTGTATAAAAAATATACCTATAACTGTAAAGTTTTAAGTAATTACTTATAAGTATGCACAATGATTGCATAATTCATTATACATTTTTTTTTTTGACAAAACTGAGTGGATTTGGTTTTAATTTCCTTGATTAGTATATACACGTATATACTTAATGTAGCTCTATAGAACGATAAATAATTTTTCAGTGATCACAATCTATAAATTCTAAACAGGAATGTTTATTTTATTAAATTTAAATTTTGCATAACATTTACGATGTAATGCATTCTGTTGTTTTAATATTGAGAAAAATATATATATAATAACTACCTATATAAAATTTATAATACAAACTTCCCATTTGTTGACTTGATAAGTTTTACATTTTAGGCATAAAATATAAATTATATATATATTGCAGTTATATTACTTTCTAGTCTTTCTTCCTCAAAAAACTTACGTGTTATACATAGTTTACATCATTACTTATAGGTAATACTAATTACTAATATATTAATGTATACGAGTACTTAGGTAAAGTTAGGGATTTTGTTACTTCCTAAGAATCGATCGCGAGATGAACGTATATCGTTGCTATCGATGAATATCGACGATTTGAACAATATAGGTTTATAAAAAATCGATGGTTTTAAACGCATTTAATATAAAATCATATCACATTTAGCCGCCGTGCCGCGTAGTTATAAAGTTATTAAGTAGATCGAGTTAAAATATAACGGCCTTGGTTGTTTATTATTTTCAATTATTATCTCGTAAATTTTATTTGTAGGTATACGACATTATAATCGAATAGTAAAAACGAAGATAGAGTAAATAATATTATTGTCGTCGGAGTTTGAAACATAATAATGTGAGAACGTGTTTTTCGATTTTAGACAGACATAGATGATATGTTTGTATTCTATTATTGTTTATACCTAAACGTGATAGACACTGAATGAAAATCAGAAGAAAATCAAATTGTCTTGAGCTATATGACAACTTGATCTTATCGCGAAAATAAGATAACAACGTATGAAATATAGTAATATTCTGTTATATATTCTGTGGTAGTATAAGTATAAATTGTACTATTGTACACAATTGTTGTTTGAGTTTTGGGGAAATTACGAACCAAAATATATTATTATTTATTGCTATATGTTATTGTAAACATTTTCGATAGTTAGTAAAACTCGAAAAATCAAAATTTCCTACAATAAGCGATAATTTACAGAGAAATTTGAAAAATAAATTGTCTTACGAAAATAATTTCGTTAAATATTTGTATTTAATTGTATTTTGTAACTATTATTATATAATATATTATATTTTTATGTCATTAATATATAATATATCTACTGCAGCTGTATGCGTGATGTGTCATAATATCTTGTCAGTGTAGCTGTTGATAAAAATATTATAATTTTAAAATAAGTATCTACTTAATTGTTTTTAATTATGTACCAAATTTCAAATTGTCGAAATAAAAATCTCAAATTTTGGATTTTATTAAAAAATATGTTGATGTTTTTTATTGTAAGTGTAAACATAATATTATAAATATTATAATATTATAATTTGGACTTTTTAAATTACAAGTTTTTTCTTAGGAATTTTAGTCCATAATAATTATGTTATTATTATTGTTTACCACGACGATGCAGACTTTACTGTTTACTGTTTTCTGTATTTTGTTTTATTATTACACATTCGTTGTCTCTCATCGTATAATCCACACCGGACACGCTCGTATGAAAATTAAATGAAGTCATCAAAATGTGTAAAACGACTTGTTGTGTACATAATATTACGAAAAAATTTAAATGTTAATATTTTACATGACACATTTATGACAAATATTTTAGTTTAACGATCGTTAATACCATTGTATTATTTCTAAAATATGTGTGTTTAACGAGCATTGCTATCAATTTTTTACCTGAACATTTATTTTATAATCATTAGTAAATGGAAAATTGGAAAATTAATCTTTTATTTTTACGTTTTTTTTTTTTTACTCACTGTCCGCTTAACAATTGTTATTGGCATATTATAAATAACATAATTGTTGGCTTAAACAAGCCCTAACTAGTTACTCAAACTTACTAGTGACGTATTTACGAGGGAAGGGGGGAAGGGTTCAAACTGGTTTGAACCCCCTCAATGACTAATAGAAAAAAAAAAAAAAAATATTATTTTACTACCTATTTTAAAATTTGTATTCTAATATAAATAAATACAGAACATATATAATTTGTAATAAATTATAAAATTAAACGATGAAAAGTATTTCATTTTTTTGTTATTTATTGTTTTATATTATAAAACGGTGGGGGGAGAAAGTTCATGAAAGTTTCAAAAAAAAAAATCCGAACCTCCTTCCCTCCTTTATAAATTGCTAAATACTCCTTTGAAACTATTCTAATATTATTACATACCCAACCGAGATATAAGTTGTAACCTGTAATATTCTGTATTGTTATATTATTATTAATTAAAAATTAATTATAAAAAAATTAAAACTATACAAAACGTATGATTTTTCTTTTAAAAGTATAGTTATTGTATTTAATATTAAGTATATATTATAATAAGTACACATGATACAGAACTATAATTTTCGATTATAAACGATTTAACAACAAATAAACGGATTAGAATAATCGAATAAACACATTTTGATCTCGTAATGTAACCATACATCATAATATAATGTGATAAGGTATTCATTATCGCTATTATTTTCTTATATAAATTCAATATACTTTAATATTCGAAAAGATAACTTTTATATCCATAGTGGGCAACGTTTGAATATTTTAATTATACTATTTTTCTCTTTGTATAAAACTGTATTAGTGTTATTTTATAAAATATTTACACAATGATAAAATAAAAACTATTTTAATTAACAATTTGATAATTTATATTATATATAATATTTGGTAGTAAATTTCAAATTTATTCATACGAAATAAATACTTTTGTTTGAACATAATTAGGTACTTCATACATAATCTCGATCATAGATTTAAATAATTGTATAACTTCAAATACTTGAATTAATATATCACCTAATTCCTTTGAAATCAACTTTAAACTTATTTATATTTTTAAAATCGTCGAAATGATTTGATGTCGTATAATTTTCATTTACGAATTGCCATGAACTTATTTTTTAAGAACGAAAATTTATTAATACAGCACCATCTACCGATAAATATTACAATAGTAAATCTGTACCTCTGCACTAGATGTCGCTCAATCATATTGAAAACAATCCGTACTTGTTGCGCATAGATGTCTCTCATTGTTTCGTTTCATTTTTTACATATTAAATTTTAGGAATATTATTGTGGCCCTCGAAATTTGTAGCATACAAAACTTACTTAACGAAAACAACAACACTTAATTATATTTTGTGATTTTAAATGATTTTCAATAAACGAATTTGTTATAAAATAATAATTTAAAATGTATTAGGCTCTGATATAAATAATTAAAAAAAAGTTTTTATATTCAATCATTTGTATATCGTAACAATCTGATCATTAAAGAGTTTTAAAGCACTAAAAACCCTTTATATATGTACTATAAAATGTTAAAATATGTTTAATATGTTAATATAATATAAAGTTTTAAAAATATTAAAATATCAATATGTGTTGTAAAATAACAAAAATATATATTTTAAGTAATAAACTTAATATAGTTTGTTTTATACAGGCATAAAATTAGTTTATGTTATACCTACTTTTCAATGTTTACTGTTAAAGGAAAAAAAAAATATGCAAAATATCCATTAACATTCATCTTTTACTGATTAAGTGATTACCGTGTGTTTTGGTGATTTGGTAATAATAAAATTACTCATTTTTATATAATTTTATAATAAACTTTTCAATTTTCTCATAGCACCTTAATTCTTGTTTCAGAAAAAAATTAATTGTATATTTAGTAATAAGTAATTACCAATTGTTTAGTTATGGTTAATACAACAAAAACCGAACATAAACCACTGGGTTTCAATAATTATATTTAAAATTTAATATTATAAATTATAATGAAAAAAATTGTAGTGTATATTAGGTAATTTATAATATGTATAAACTTAGTTTTATTATTTTGTTTGTAAGAAAACTAGATATTATTACGAATTCAAGAATAACAAATTATAATTAATTATTAACTCAATTAACCGAGTTCAAAATTATCGAATTATTGTTGACATTTTTGAGCATTTTTATTTTCTTTAATTATGTTAGAACCGTTTTCACATCTTATATAGTAATATTTAATTTTTGTGGAAATATTATATATACGATATAGCTGTATATATAAAATAATGTTCAAGTTGTAAATTTATAAAATTTAAATAATAATACTATCAGTTGCAAAAGGCCGGTTTTTGTTTTTGCTGGAGTGTTTGGACGCTGTTAATTTTTGGAGTAGAAACAGATCATAAAAGTGTAAGTAACGTGATGGGCTAGTGCCAAATAATATTTAAACAATAATTCTTAGAAAAAAAAAAAAAAAACAGTTTTGTTCTAGATAATATTAAATTTAACAAGAAGTGTTAAGGTTAAATATATATATATATATATATATATATATAATATGGCTAACAATATTGTTTGCAGTTTTTTATAATGTATGAATTCTTCTTTAGCTTTATTATCTGTATAGTTTTGAATTCATATTTTAATGAATATTATAAGTTTCTCAATTCTAAGTACAATTTATCCTCAATGTTTTTTGTACTCATGCCAAAATATTTTATAAATCCAGCGAAACGTTTTCTTAATAGTGACTACATATAGGTTATACGCATTATTATCCATACCTATCTACATAAGAGAATTTGGGTAAAATGTTATTTCAAATGAATAAAATAATATTTTATTATTTATAATTAATATTTAAAACCCGTTTACAATGCGTAAAAAATAGAAGTTTGTATATTTTCTTGTAAATAAAACACAATGTTATCTGTTTACGAATTATGGCCAATTGGCCACCTTATTATTAAAAAGGATATTTGTTTTAACAAAAACGTTTCTTAGGCAGATACGTATGTTTTGTAATCTTTTTAATTGTAAAATTATGTATAAATACCTAAAGAATTACAATTAATGCAAAAGCTAATAGTTTCTTATAATCCATTTTATGATAATTATTTTCAGAGATTGGAATCACACGTAAACATTAGCCTCAAAGTATTGATAATTAAAAAATTATTGAATATTAGACGTCCTAATTATGAGGTTTTTTTACTTATTCGTGTTGACTATTCAATTTAAGATCGATATATATATATATATTGATAATAATATTATCATGTAAACTTTCATTGTTATATTTGACAATTAATCGTTTTATTTTGATAAAAGTAATTTATGTAAACTTCTTTGCAAACATCAATCATTATATTATTATTCTGCCATATAATATAATATAATATAATATATTGCCTCATGTGAACTTGTTATTAATTTTTCGTACCTATATTTTAGGTTGTTGAGAACAATTTATAATATTTCATTTTTGTGTCTTTATTCGCATAACGTTTACCCAAGATGTGTCTTAAACTTTGTCAATGAAATATTTAGTTGTTTCTATTATAGAAATATAATTATTTTATGTAATTAATAATAATACAAACATAAAATTTATATTTATTAGTTAACTTTCACAAAACAAACATCCATTACGTAAAACTATATTATAATGTTATTTACTTATTGTACGAAAGTACGAAACGTAAATACAAATTAATATTAATTTTTGATTTTTATTAATTATAACTTAATATTAATATATTAAAATAATTTTACTTAAATTAATAGTAAAATGTTCATAGTCAGTATATTTTTTTCTAAGCAATTAAATTAAAAATAAGTTTCGTAAACAAATTAAATTATTAACTCAAATTTACGTGATTATTTATTCAAATACGTATTTACATATATTAATTTATGGTAATTTCATTTAAATATGACAAAACACATATCTATTCATATCATTCATATCTAAATGAAATAAATAATAAAATGAAAATAAGTAAAAATATAATAATCAGGTGAAAACACTTTTTTAATTTAAATCTTTAAATTACAAGATAAAAAGTAACATTTTAATACTTTGATGTCTATAGAATATCAAATTAATAATCTATTTTTTACAGGTTGGCAATGTTTTTTTTAAAATGATTGTTTTTAAGTTTATTGAAGCATTCTTCTTCCTTATTATTTAATTTATATTTTGCAAAAATTATTATAGTGTTTTTTTTGTTTGTTTTCAATATTTTTAATAATAATATTAATTATACATATATAAATTATACACTTAAATGTTTTTCGTTGTTTAAAGTAATACGTTACTTTTATTTTAAATTTTTACGTAATTTTCAGTATGGTTAAGTTAATTTATCGTTAAAATGATAAATGGCCATAAAAGGATAAAATATGAAAAATATTACATTGATTACAATAAAAATGTTATACATATAACGTTAATTTTAAAAAAAATTATCTGTAGTAGAAATTTCAAAATAATTTATTATTTATTAAAATAGCTTCTATATTATCTTTCTTATTGCATAAGTATATTATGGTATTATGATTATACTGATCGATTTTATTTGATATACTAACGATGTTGTTACTTATACTATTAGAATAAGTTAATACTAATTTGTCATCATTGTCAAGATAGTCTCCCGATTCTATCGATATTATACTCGCGTTTATCGATAAACTCTTATTTAAAATTTATGTACGCTTTAAAATATTATATACTGCTATAATACGTAATAACTCACGTATATTTGTTTCGTTTAAAGTTATTGCTGTTGTTTTCGATTAAATCGTTTCGTTTGACGCCACGGTCTTCCCGTCTGTTTTCATACTTCCACGCGAATGTAATCCATTCTGAAAGTTTTTACCAGTTGTAACAGCGAATTCATTGACGTATTATATTGTAAATGCGTACATATATATGATATTTCGTGAATCTATATATATCTTAATCTCACAAAAGTACATTTGGATTGTCCATTTGGTCCCAACTGATTTAGTAAGCTAAAAAGTTTTTTTTTGTCGTAAATCAATACATAGGAGGGTAGTATGAAGTAAGTAACAACAAATTTCTCAGAACCAAAGAACAAAAAAAAAAAAAAAAACTATTGTCTGTTGCCCGTCGTCGGTATTTGTATGCGATATTAAAAAAAAACTTTCCGTGAAATATTCGTTTTTTTTACTTTAAAGAAAAAAATCTTTGAATATTTGAAATTGTTTAAATTTTCCGACTATCCGTAGATAATATATAATATTGTTTGGGAAACTGATGTCTGGTGTCGGAATATCAAATATTATATTATAAAGCTGATAACTACGCGAATTCTGCATTTAGATCGAATCATCCCTTGACGTTGTCCATTTGATAATATAATTATTCTAAGATCAAAAATATTTACCAACTTTAAAAGAAATAATTTTCCATCCTCCCCCATTTAATAATTTGAAATTAGGGTGAGGATTTGCTTTGATATCGTTTAAAATAAATATATAATTTATAAATTGTTAAATTCTTATACGTGCGATTCGGATTGATAGCGAAGAAACAAAATTAAATCAACAAGCTCTTCCTTTACACGGTTTTCTAAATTGGCTTAAAAGAGGTTTGACAAAATTACACATCCGCACCGAAACTGTTTGGCGACTTTTCTTATTTGGGCGTAGGCAATCAAAAGTTTAACTTAAACTCAATAAAAGTTAATATACAAAGGGAGAAGCTTTTGCTTTGAGTGTATATTTTGTTGCACTCATTCGCAAGAAATAGAAAGTGATTTATATTGCAAGTTTAATTAATCATGAAATGTGATAAAATATAAAATTGTTTCCTAATTAATAGAAAACTATGTTAAGGAATATTTCAGGTTTGTATATTTTTTCTGAGGGAATTTATTGACATTTTAAAATCATTTAGTTAAAGGTTTAAGTCGATTTACTGTAGTTGGAAGTAGAATTTAAAAATTATTAACCTGAGTATTCCAATATTACCAATAAATACCAATATTTTATAAGAAATTGTTTTGTCTGTAGAACGAATATTTTAATTTTTAGAGGAAATTATGGTTTAATTATGTTCCATTAATGGGTACCAATTAACTCTATCTCTCGTTTTAAAATAATAATTAAAATTGCTCTCTCGCAATAGTTAATTTGATAAAATATTAAATTAAATTAAATGTGTGTCCCTAAATTAATACAATTTCTATGAATACGGTATACAATTACTATTAATTAAAAACTAATTATAAACTAATTACAATTATATCACCTATACTATAGGTATCACATAAAATTATTTGAATAATTTTAGACTAAGTTTTAATTAAATTTTTTATTTTTGAATTGTTTGTAATTATTAATAAATAAACACATTTTACCATTATTGAGCTGTTACCTATTATATTAATTCTAATTAAAATGTAATTGAAATTAATACTTTCCTAAGCACAATGGTGGATCCAGGGAGATTGGCGAATGTCCCCCCGTTCCATCAGAAAAATTGAATTTCACATTAGAAAATGTCACATCACTTTTATATTGTATATAATATATAATATTACCTATATAATTATTTAACTTTATGTTGTTACCTTGTTAGATATTTTTTTTTTTTAGGGTTTTAACAATGTTATGCGTTTTCTTAAATCAAAGATTTCATCAATTCTTGCTTCATTGTTACTTTAGGACTGGATAATATGCAATGGGAATAGTGTCACCTTTTTTGTGTTAAATGTCAAAACTGTCTAACTTATTGTCACGAGGGCAAGAAAAAAAATCCGGACAAAGAGTTTTATGGTGAAAAAAACTTAAAAGTTCAATTACTGAGAGGTCGAAGCGATAAATGTATGATAGCGAACAATTCGAACTTCGTACACGAGTAGAATATTGTAAGCTGCACATTTTCGGTTTAATCGTTTTATTTAGACAAATTATAAAAAAAAAAATCATTAATCTTTATATTATAGGAGATAAATTAATTAACGTGCATATTATACCTATATAAGAATTGTGGTACTATTTTGTAAAAATATACTTAGGATATTCCAATATGCAAACATTAAAACAGCAACTACACGCAACAGTTATTTTGTTTGCAAAATGGAATTAAAATTTCGCACATTCGACGTTTACAAATATCATATCCTGTTGACGGGGTGGAAGAAATGCTGTTTGAATATTATTCGCGAATTTCACCAACAATGTCCCTAGGGGATCGAAGGTCGGGGAAATATTGGTAATTCCGTACCGCGGAATTGATGCGAAACTCGTTTTGCGCCAAACAATGTGGAAATTCCATCAAATCACATTAGATGACGAATGCCGTTGTCGAATGAGCGAGACAGATAGTCGGATATTGGGCGTGCGAGTGAGGGGAGTAAGGGGATTCATGTATTTTTGATGTCGCGTAATAATAATAGGAAAATACTTCGAACGACAGCGGTTAGGTAATATTATACACCGGGTGTCCTTCCGAACGCGTGACTGCTGCAGGATCAAACGCAAAGTTTTTAATCTTTGGACAAAGTTCGTGGTTAGGTTAGATGTTTTTTTTTTTTTTTTTTTTTCATTTGATAAATGATAAATATCGTTTATTTTCTCCGTTATTTGGTATTTTATTCGTATTTCAAAATACGTTGTACATACGACTAACCCGCGTTTGTTACTCGTAAATGTTTTAAAATGCATTTAATCGTGCTGAACTTGGTAGATTTTTCAATTATTATATTGATATTTGAATAGAAATTAAGTTGGGCCTCTATAGAAGTAGCTATAGAACATTTACATTTTAATATTTAATTTTATCACAATTATAATAAGTTTCGGGGTCCAGATATAATTGAAATGTTTTGTTTTCACTCAGTACAACCCTGTAACACTTTTGATCAGATACCTTATTGATATATGACGGACGCGTGTTAAAGATGAAAAATGTGTTGGATATCAGAAAAATGTGTTTTATTTGTTCAATCAACCAAGTTAAATAGATTAATGTACGGTATTTACTGATTGAATTTTTTTGGACTTTTTTATAATTTTCATTTATTGTCTTATAAAACTTATACATTTTTTTATAACTTTGTATAACATTGTAGAAAAAAATAGTTGTATATAATATTTATAACTGTTTATAATATTTATATTTAAAATTAAAACAGTTTTTTCGTGGTTAAAATACACATTTAAACATATATTTTATTAGTAAGGATTTTGTTAAATCCTTTTCCAATTATAATATTGTAAGTACAAGGTAATAATTTATTATTACCTGTTGCCTTGTTATTAGTTAAACTGTAACCCACATAAATATAACATAATGTAATAAATAATTATTCATGTCTATGTATATTTACGAAAGTTAATTATGTGGTCTACTTGCCTATATACTATTTTATTATTTCAAAATATAAGTATAATATCACCTATAAGTGATTAATTATTTATCACTAATCATACTTTTAAAACGTTTAACCAAAGTTATCTGTATTATTAATATAACAAACACATTAGTTTAATACATATTTTATATTTTTTCCATTTTATGATAAGTTTGTTTCATTACATTTGTTATTTTGGTTAATACCAATACATTTCAATTTTTTAAGATTTTAATTATTTAAAAACATTAATTTGTATACACCATTTAAACTGTGTATTATTATCTTTGTTAAAAATATTGAAAAATTATATAAATATATAAAAAAACTTATAAATTGTATAACTTTTTGATAATACTATATAATAACATATTTTTAAAGTTTTGACTATAAATTAACATGAATTGGTTTTTTTGTTTTTCAGCAATCATCGTATGGAGGTTCTCCGTCTCCTGATCTGATGATGAAAGATGGAAATCTTCGAAGAGTAAGTGTTTTTATAAATCATAGATATTATAGACGAGGACAGTAGATGCCTAGGTATATGTATTATTATTATATGATTAAAATAGTCGTACGAATACGCGTTTACCTTAGTATGAAATTCTTCTGTTTTCACCCGAACAGAAAGAATATCTAGAGTTATACCTCGTATGAGATTTATTGTTTTCTATTATCTTCTGATGGGAAACCCAATGGTTTGGAAATATGAAATTTGCGATTAATTTGGGAATAAAAAAAAATTATAAAACTACGATTCATTTTTTCCCCCAAATATCAATCGATATAATATATTATGTTTTTCGACTTATATAATCATGTTGAAATATGTATTCAACTGAACATAAATGATTCGTTATATAATAATAGTAATAATAATAATAATAATAATAATAATAATATATAGCAGTGATAAGATATATTTATATTTTATGATATTCAAATGTATTAAACCCGAGTGAGTTAAAACATAGTCGTAAATTAAGATTAATCTGTAATTAAGACCTAATATTGAACTTTGTAAATAATATAATTTTTTTAATTAAATTTACATTTAAATAAATTGTTATTAAATAAGTTAAAACAATATAATATGGGTACTGTCTACATTTAATTCTATTACATTTTTCTGGGTTTGTTCACTGACAGTCTATTTATACTTTTGCATTTTTTTTTTTTTTTTATGTAGCGCATACATTTTATTTGTTGATTTACGTTTATCAGACATTTTTAATTTAAATAATAATAGAACATTTCATCGTTTTAAATCATTATATGTGCTTAACTATGTAGATTTATTATGCGAATTTTAAAATGAAAAATACTACTTATAAAAAGAATGCATAATTTAATTAAATTGAATAATTAATGAAAAAATATCAGACTTATAACACGCGTACATTTATTTTAAGATTTTCGTTAAGATAACGAAATTTTATAAATTTATATTCTAAAGATATTTTTACGTTTATTTTTTGTTCGTTATTTGGATACCTAACTAGGTCGAAATGATATATATCAATTCTTAATCGAATTAATTAAAATTGTAGATTTAAGAATATTTATAATGATAATAATAATAATAATAAGACAACGAATCCATGCAACGATTTACTTTTAATAGGTAATAAATACATATTTTGGTAACAATGTTATCATGTTACAAAAATTTGACTGTTCCGAATAGATTATTTTGTGGATTAAGTGTCTTAATATTATTACTACATGTAAATATGTAATGTCATTCACCAGTGCTCTTTTTTATGTATATTGATAATGACGAATTTTAAATATTATTTCTAGTGTTTTTTATTAAATTGAAAATGTTAGCTAATATTTTAACTAAAAAAATTATATATTCTATATATGTGAACCGTCGTTCATTTATACATTGGATATTTTAATTGTTGGATGTTTCTTACATCAATATTATTGTTTTTTATGAACAATTTCACTTTATTATACGATGGCCAATTAAATTCGTTTGTATCCGTTTATTTTAGATTAAATTATTTTCTTCCATCTCTTTTGTATAATTGACCGATATATTTCTGCATTTATAACTCGCGAAGAAGAAATAGGTTAAATTTTCAATTGCAATGTTTGTGGTTATGGGTATTGTCCGTATTTTTTTTTTTTTTTTTGTAAGTTGCCATAACGTCTGGTTTTCCTGCAGATGTGACAGCTTCAGCATATAATTTGTTATTGTAATGAGCATCCTCCCTGGAATATTTAAAGCAGTAAATTCACTTGCCTCTCGCACATTGAACGTGTTGTATACTATATATGGTATATATTCACATTTCACACAGACGCAATATAGTGGCCGCTTAATTTTCAGCGAAACACCGTTACAAACATCACAACTGTTAGCTATATTATTATATTACAATATATATATATAAACTGTGACTGTCCTATCAGATTTCATACGAAACGACGATATTTATAGAATTTTTAATTAAATTTTTCGTGTAAATTGACTAATTAAATTCGTAATATGTTTTAAAATAACCTACCCACTTTGCAAGCATATTGATTTTTATAAAAAAATTTAAATTAAAATAATTGTGGACTGTAGTAGAATATATTATGTAGAATTTAGATAAAAATTTCACGTCAGTTGAAGTGCATGAAAGTATATTCGATTAAATATTGTAGAATAAACTTTTTAGTAAAATAAAATCTGCAGTATGACTGTTTTATATAATAATAATAAAAAAACCTGAAACCAAAAATAGGTAATTAAATAATTGAATTTAAATTATGATGACGTTAAAAATGTATTACTATTATAAATATAAAACAAATAATTTTGATAGATCTTATGGCATAAATAGAAAGAAAAAAATTAACATTGGTTACATAACATATAGTTATAATATTAGTTTTTATTGATTGGTTTTTCATCGATTCACCACGAAACTATCATATATATACTTGTACGTATCGAATGCCATTATAAAAACTAGTAAATGTGCCAATTTACCGGGGCTCTATTATGGCAGTGCATCGTTTGGGTGTAAGTGTAAAATCGAAATATTCGACATTTCAAGTTTTTACCTCTGTAGGATTTTTCTTCTATTTCGGATGACGAAAATTTCAATCCAAAAGATTGCCGGTAAACTCACTTATCGTAAAATATGTTTCATATTATATGAAATTGATTTATTTTCTGGGTTAATGATTTAAAATTTTATTTTTAAGACATTATCTAAGTAAATTTTCAATTTTCTTAGTATAACTATAGAAAGGTTTCTGTAAATTATGTTAACGAATTTTTTTTTTATCTTAAAAAACTACTGTGAAAGAGATACTGTGTATATTACCTGCATATTGGTGTTATAATGTAGTTGTGTACATACTACATATACTATTATTTTTAGGTAATAAGTAATAACGTATTTTATTTTGTTAATAACTTGTATTTAACATTTGTAATTATATTTTTATAAAAATATATACAAATTAATTTATGGGGAATATATTTTGATGTCGGGAAGCATTTTAAGGTATTAAAGTACCTAAACGTTTCATATTTTACTCGTTATATCTTTCATATCACGACTAAGTACCACCACAGGGAGGCCTCTTTACTCACTCTGGTATTGTTCATTTTTTTTTTTTATCATTATCAATTACCTAAACTTATTATTCAAATGTATGTAGCAGATTGCCTAAATAAAATTAATAATGAAAAATATCTTTCATATTTATTTCGATCGTTATGAATTTATGATTTTATATTATTACATTATTTCTCGTATATATTTTTATTTTCTAGTTACGATAAAGTCTGATTGATTAGAGATGGCAGGATATGTCATTGACACTTTTGTTCTTACTATACGTATACATTATAAATACGCTTGTGTTAAAAACCTATTGTTTTGAGTGATAACGGTATAGTAAGAAGACAGGAAAATGGCAATGAAATTTTATACATCATGACCATTAATCATGTATATATAAGGGAGAAGACGGAAAGGAAAAAATTTGTATCTATATACGTAGTATAGATAAACGTATATATCCAATACTTTTCCTCGTTTTGTTTTTTTTGTTTTTAGTACTTTGGTGTATAAACGTCACCGGGGATGTAGCATTGTACTATGCATCGTTTTTTTCACGATTTATCATTGGACGTTTAATTTCAATGCCATTTTCCCCGTTTTACTATTGTCCCGATAATAATATGTCGGAGTTCCTATACATTTACCAAATCTGTCATTTGAAAGTCTCAATCATTATCTAATAAAATAATAAAAGAACAATTCGTTATCTTCGAGGGTTAATTAATTAAAAAAAAAAAAAAATACATAAGTTTGTTCTCTTTTATTATAGGTACGTAGATAGAATAATAATTATATAATTTACGAATGTGTATTGATTTACGAATGAAATCTATATAATATATAATATCAATTATTGTTATTTATTTAAATATTTTAATGTAAGTTCTTTTTTTTTATTGTTCATTATTGGATTTAATGTGTAATGTATAAATTACTTGCTAAATATTATATCAAAAGTGCAGGTAACATCATTGGCAATCGGCTAGAACAAAATATTGTTTAGGCGACACCGAGGTCTTAATCTTTGTTCGACGAAATTGTTCAACTAGAATCACCCGATTAAAATTTAAATGCGTATTATGTTGTTCCAGCTTAACTATAATATGTATATTATATATATTTTGAACAAAAAGGTTTAACCGATGAGTATAGTTGTGTTTAATACCTTTAGATGTTACCTAAATGCGCTTATGCCTAAGTAACACCAGATTAGATGGTTTTTATTTCTACGACCTCTTTCTACTATTACTGGTTAATTGACAGTTGGTGTTAATCTTTTAGAATTGTTTTTTTTTCGTGTAAAAATCATAAATATGTAATAATAATATCTAGAATTTTTAGATACTTAATATTTTAAGGGATTTAGTTTAATGTAGGAATAACTTCTCAGAAATCTCAGAATGATATTATTTATATTTTATGGAAGTGTTGATCTATAATATGATACTTATTGATTTATTGTTGTATTTATATTCATAATATAAAGTTCTTCGTCGAAACAATTTGTGGTTTTTAAAATAGGTTTTATTTATAATATGTACATATAGAGTATAATAGTTGTTACAAATAGTATGGGATAATATATTCGAAATATGTTTGTAGCATTAAACCTTCTAGCTCTATACTATAAATTAAATAATACATTTTTAATTTTGTTACTATAAGAGGCTATTATTTTATTTTTCGTAATTGACATAAATAATTAAATTTCTTTTCAACAAAAATATCAAAACTCAATATTCATATTTCAGTAGCAAATAACCTAAGGTTTAAGTAATTCAAATATATATTCTAAGTTTAAATTATAAATACTTTTATGATGTTAAGCTTTTTGGTCTAAATAAATGAAAACGGACCACAACCAATCCTCTTAACTAAAATACTTGTTTTCAATTGTGTAAACCTTTTATAACAAACTAATTGTGATTAATTTGGAATTTATGCACCAACAATCACACGGACAAACATTATTGATGATCGAATTAACAGCTCTTTATAATACAATTATTATATTTCAGTAAGATAAATAATACTAAATAATAATAAGTAATTATGTTTTTAAAATAGCGATTACACATATGACATAATATTGAATATTTTTTTTTAATACAAATGGTCGTTATTAATTTATAAATTCTGAAATATAAAATAATACAAATTATAGTTTTGATTAGATTATATCTAAATCACGGTTATTTAGATAACTGTAAACAGTTTTTTTTTTTTTACAAAATTTATTACAATTTTAAAATAATCAATAGTTGTTGTGGATTGCATATTATATCGGTTTTACACATTACATAATATAAATATGTATAATATGTATATTAACATTATGTAAAATATTATTATATAGGTATATAAATATATCTAAATCAATAAATCTTCTTACCTTCATACCTAAGAAAAGTAATTTGTAATATTTTCATCATGGCTTGTTTTTTTCTCGCTTGAATAACATTCTTATCACAACAATAAGAAAAAAAACTGAATCCACACAGGAATTGAAGAACTTAACAAAGATCGATGGGTCACATGGGATTTATTTTTCTATTGGATTTAGATGTATATAATATATGTTTTTTTATAGTTTTTTTTAAGTTAAAACATTGTTATATCTTACAATTTGGAGAAATAGGGGGAAAAAACAATTTACATTTATTTCGATATTTTACTTGACAGTTTTTAATGGGATTTAAAATAAAAACTTTAAATTATTTCAAATTTAAATAATTTTGTTTTTATAATTTAAACAAGTTAAAATATTCGCTATTTATTTAATAGTTATATAAGAAATAAATATTATATTCTGAACGTTGTAATATTATGCTAGAATGTTGTATATATATATATATATATATATATATTAACTATATTGACAGAGGAAAACAATTTCGTATTTTATTTCATTTAATCTTTTACGTAGATATATACATACTTATATTGCCTATTTTAGATTTTTAATAAACTCGAAATCCCCTTCTGGAAATGATTTGCACAGGGGTTAAATATTATCAATATATCCTATTTATATAACAGCTAACCCTGTCAATAGCAGCGTTCTTTTATTCTATCCAAACAAGGAGAGCATTTCATAATAAAAATGGCTGCCTTGCGAACCCACTATAACCACTGCATTTTTTTCACTCTTAATTATTATTTTACTGTAGTTATAAATAATCTTATAAGAATTTAATTTAGGTCATATTTTTCTTATCAAAATTTTAATTTCCACTGTTTATTTAAAATATAATAATATTATAGTATTATAGTATCTACCCGTAAGCGTGGGAATGATTATTTTTTTTATAGTAAACAATAATATAAAATGAATCCATAACGCAATGTAGAATATGTTAAATGTTAAATTTCACATTTAAAAATTCCTTAATATTTTGTAGATATAGCTATATACAATATACATCAGGATAATTTTTATTGATATTATCATTGATTACATATAGTATATATTATAATCAATAATATTGTGTATTTAAATATATTTTAATATTATAACAAATAAATCAATATAATTATTGTTTACACGGACATTCAGTTTAAATATCTACGCATTATAATTATTGTTAAGAATAAAAATCATATTATATTAAACCTTATTAATGTTTATGTGGTCAAAATGTATACAAATCTGGAGTGCTTCTTAAACCTATAATCTTAAAAAATTCAGTTTTTCAACCCATAACTCTCAGACTAATAGCTAATAATGGTCTAATATACTTCTCAAATGAATCCTGAATTTTACATAAATACTTTTTCTACGACAGCTTCATTTTTTACAAAAAATTTCAAATTTGTATTCCTTCTCTACCATAATCCTTTAAAATTCCAATTAAACTCGAATCTCCTACCTGGTAATCCACCATGAATATTTGCAAATATGACAAAAAAAAAAAAAAAAAAATGAAATTTAAGTTTTACTTTTTAATCATATCAATTTGCCCATGTTTTTTTCATCTTATAGTGTACTCATATTGTAAATAGTTAACTTACTTTTTTGTATATCCTCAAATATATGTTATTAAAATATAATCTAAAAATTCATTATTGTCAAAATGTTTAATAAGAATTTTTTTCAACATGTCTATTTCAATATTTTTATGTCGAATTTCAAATTATTCGGATAATAGTTATTCTACTTTTCAGAAGTAGTGCGATTATAGTTCAGGCCTCGGGGGTGTAGACTTACATTCCTATATATAAACTTACGAAAATGTATAAAATATATGTATTTTTTTTTCATAGAAAAACGTCGCATGTCCATTGAAATAGACAATACCATTTTGTCTTTCCTATACTCCATAAACTTCAGGATATGAAATATATATTTTTTGTGATGTTTAAACTTTTCATGCCTTTATGGTTTGCGCATGCGCATTGTAACATGTTTTTAATTTTTTAACTTATTTTCGGCACTGGATTTTGACAGCTAAAAATAACTAAATCCTACAGTAAAACCGTAGTGTTATGCAAATTTAAAATGGCTGTAGCACGTAGTAAATTTATAGAATTAGTCGGTTTATAGGAACACACAACACGTACCGTTTGTGGTAGGTCAAAACGATCAGGAACAAATCATTCTGTCAAGAAATAGGACTACTTACCCACCGTCTATCTAGTAAGTACGGACTTTTGCGGCTACGCCGTAAGCTGTTTCAATGCACAAGAAAATATGATATAAAGAATATGGACCATAGAAACGAAAAAGGGTTTAAAGGATTTCCGGTCAGGTTTTTGTAGGTGAATAGCGTGAAAACAATGCAATTTTGCGTGCAATTATCGTCGCTCATCGTCTATCTGCAGATATTCGGCGGCGGCGGCCCCAGTTCCGGGAAAGTTAGTTATTATTGTTGTGCGTGAGGAAGTATGGTCGGTTGCGGTTGTACGCGGTCGACCGATAAGCGAAGGAAGAGTTGCGACACGCTCGGCGAGAGGGTGTTGATCCTTTGATTTATATTTATTGTGGGTATACGACGTCGGCCGTATGGAATAAAATACGATTTTTCGGAAACCATCTATATGGGTGAGGGAATTTCGGCCGGAGACAGTATATGTGTATAATATGTAATACAATAACACACTCGTACTTCGATAATTGGGATTGATAATGAAAAATAATGATTATTAGGTTAGATTAACTGTACACACGGTATACGAACAATTTCTACATTCCATTATTCAATTTGAATGAAACGTTAGATCGAAATTTGGTGAGTATCGGCAAAAGTTATAAATAGATTTATATTAATGTTATCCGATTTTTTTTTTGGGCGCGATTTCGATGAAGCATAAAATTATCACAACATATTACATGTGATAAATCACACGAGTACAGTTAAATTTAAAATATTTCAACATACGCGTTTCTATAAATACTAAAATAATTCACAAAAAAAATCTAAAATCCTTATGTCTATCATTACCTACTTAAATTAAATCATGGAGTTTCCGTATTTTTGGCTCTTTTTTCATACGTTTTGGGTAATGAAATTAAAATTTGTACAATAAAACGCTGTCACGCGGAAAATAAGCATCTCCAATTTTGTATACAATCTAGACGAAAACATTATCTGTCCATAAGTAGAGTTCGTATTTTAATAGCAAAAGTAATTTTGTTATTATACCATTCAAATATTAACATTTAAAAATCAATAACATTTTAATCGATTTTCGAAAAACTAATCGGTTGCTGCACAAATAAAGCCGTAATTTACCGTGTGCGAACATTTTCTGCACGGAGTGAATTTATCGGTGAAAAGAATGATGAAATTATGGCGTCCCTTTAAAAAAAAAAAAATCATTTTTAATTTAAACGCACATAAAACCATTAAATATATAAAATAACGCAAAAATATAATATATATTTTGTAAAATGGACCTCACTTATAGTTATTTTACGAACTTAAAAATCATAGTTATGAATATTTTTTTTTTTTTTATAATTAGATTTTAATTTGGTCTAACGAGAATTATTATTTATCATATATAGTATTTTTAAAGATTACGGAATCGATAAACAATCTAAAAGAAAAAGAAAATTAAAATTAATATTTTTGAAACAGTATACGATTTTATTCTTTTTAGAACGACGCGTTTTTACCGGTCTGCCGAAACACGAGGATGACGTCCGTCCGTCAAACGGTCGTCGTTGTAGAACGCGCCACACTATGGTCTCGTCGGGTGAGGTGCCGAAACGGTCGCGGCGGCCCCGGGACCTTTCAGTTTGTTTCGGAAACGCGTCGCCGAAGGTCGTTTTATTCCGGTAATCCGTCCGTCCGATTCGGTATACGCGTTATACAGTTCGCCGCGCTCAAAATATTCCGCCGTAAATTCTAAACAACAATGTAACGGCACGATCTTCGCTACGCGTCCGAGGTTTGTAGCATACCGCAACCACGGTCTTAAAAATTATACCGACGTTCGCAACTCTCCGAATTAAAATATATTATAATATTTTATATCGCGTGCATAAATAATACGCGATATTGGTTATATTTTTTGCGCGTTGACGAGAGTAAGAAAAAGAAAAAAAAATACCGTCCGACTTTGACGAATAAAAAAAAAAAAAAAAAAAAAACGCATGATTTATCGAAAGTGATGATTACCTCTATAAACCTATTTCGGATGCATTGAGAATTCGGTCGGTATAGTTTGAAACTACTTGTAATCCTGAAAGGCCGACAAATTAATGTGTCTCGTTTTATGTCGACGGAAGTCGCGTAAATTCGATTTAACGCGGTCGTTATTTGAGATACATCAGCCACGTCACGTCAGTTTCGTAAAAATAACATTTTATTTTGGAAAAATTATATTGTTGAAATAATTAAAATTGCATTATACACTATAGATACATACATATAGATTATCTTATTAAATGCAATTATTTTATAATATTAAAATATTTAAAGTACTTATATAATTTCGCTTGTATCTCATGAAAATAAAAATTAATAATAAAATTTAATAACGTAAACAATATTTATCATATTCTGTAATCTAGTTTATATAGTATAATACTAGTTATAGACTTATAGTAAACACATAATCCTTTTATTATTATTATTTTTTATGTCAGAAATCGATGTTCCCGTATAAAGTTACTTTTTTATGATTAAAATTGAATGGTTATGTACTATATTGCTTGTTATGTGCTATATTAATATATATCTAACTAAACATTATTGAATTAGTTTTTATGAAGTGTTTAAGATTGTGTTTCTTTTTGTAAACAAATATTTGTATTAAATTTGCGATCTAAAAATTTAAATTGAAAATGTGCAATAATATTATAGTTACTTGTTTATTGTAAATTACTTATTAGAAATTTATTTGTAAAACCGAAATATTGTTAAATAGTTAACTTACCTAACCTTCAATCAACTTATTATGTTCGTTTCCGCTGATAAAATTAATTTATTATTTTTTTTTCTTATTACTTTGTTTTTTTTAAATGGCGTAATATGCTTAATCGGATTCAGATTAAATGCTTTTTTCGAAATACAAATCGTTAATGGTTTTTTCCCCAGAATACTATTTAAAGTGATAGAATAAAATGTCAAATACCTACTACTGGTAAATAAATTGCTGCAAAGAAGGTACAATTTTTATTATTAGTGGATACCGGCAATTTTATAAATAGAGGCAACCCAGTTTGTATTAACAAGGGCGAAAGTTAATAAATATAATATATTATCTTCTTATTGTAATTCTTATTAAAATATAAAACTTTGATGACGTTTTAGAGTATAATTTATGACTATGCTTTCTAAATGGGTGTAATTGTATTGTATGAATTTAATTAAACATCTAAGTCGGTATAGTATTATTCCAAATAGATTTATATTTGGAATTCGTAGTTTATGCTTTCAATTGACATATATATTTGATTTAATAACACTAATATATGACAAAGAGAATTCGGAGATGAAGTGTTGTAGTTTAAATGCGAATATCGTGTATTTTAGTACACAAAGATGATATACCAATCGATTTTTAAAATTACTTTTTCGATAGCACATACCTACCTAAAATATTAAATTCGTGAATAAAACAAAGGCATTCATTAATTTTAAAATGATAAAAATGGCAAATTGAACTTTTGAAATTACTTTTTCGGTGCAATATTATTATAAGCTCACCCATTAACCTATTTAAGTGTAATAGTGTTTCTGTATAAGTTTTAGAAAATAATAGGTACTATGTTTTGAATAATGTATTTTCCTTTTTGTTTTTTTTTTTTTAGTTTAAATTGGGAGATTATTTATTCATTTTTTTTTTTTAATATGTTTCATTGTCATTATATGTAATTATTATTTATTGTTAAAATTTTCTTATATAGTTCAAATACGTGACAAATAACAATTCTGATACGTTCTATTCGTTATTATTGTTTATTATTGTTTATTATTTTAAATTAGATAAAAAAATAATTTCAGTAATTTCAAAATATGTTTTTTTTTTGTTTATTAATGAATGTTCTATATAATGAAACTTTTTTATGGTTTCGTTTTATTTTGAAAATAGCATATTTTTCATTATAAATAACTGATTTAAGGGTGTTAGTTAAAACAGATATTATTATTAATTACACCATTATTGGACACAGTTTCATTCACACGATTTATTATAAATTCTACAATATGCATTATAATAATTAATAATTATGAAAATAGAATCAACGCGTATTTTAACAAATGACATCGTTTCTTATCTCAAACTACTTGTAATATACAGTTTACGAAATATAATTTATATTGGACACACTGCGGTTTTTTCTGTGGTTGCTACCGTACGGTAAAACCCAGTCACATGGCTAGTTTGTATAGTGGTTTTCGGTAAAACGTTCGAAAACCTAACCGCACAGAGAACGAATCTTAAAAATTATTATTTCTACTCGTATCATAAAAGTCGTCTCGCTGCCTCCTTAATCAATCACATATACTTCTGGAAAGTCTATTATATATTATTATATATTATGCTCATTAATCTCGCCGACGGTACCTTATTTACGCCTAACCTGACCTCACCCCAATCATCTAAATGTCATAAATTAATTCTGACACCAAATACAACACTCTGAGCACGTCTTAATACTATACATCGCGTAATCGCGTCCCCGTCATACGTATCCCCGGGGAATTCGCGTATATCATATTGAAGTTCTAGACTGTCAAAAAGGTATAAGAAAGAGAGAAGGAATTTACAACGATGATTGTTGTGCACGATGTTTGTTTTTTTCCGAATAATTATCATCATATCGTTCGTTATCATAATTCGTGTGTAATAGCTGTTAAAAGCTAAGGCATTTTGTTCATTAATTAAAGAAGCTTATTTACTTGTGTTACGATACGATAAAGGTCAATAATGTCAATAATTTACTTTTTTATAACGTATAAATGTGGCATTATGTTTATGAAATATAGTTTTCGAAAAATGTTCTAGTATTCCCGAATGGTTTAGAAGCAATTATTCTCCGTAGTCCGTATATTTTTTTTATGCATACTAAATTTCATACTACGTGAATACGTGATTGATGATATTTTACTGCTATTCCATTGTTTTACTGTTTAATCTTAAATCACATTTCAAATAATTTGTTTAACCAATGTCAACGAATTTTTGATTTAAAACATTTATATATTGATCACTATCAATTCCGAACAGATAACCAATTATTTGTGTTTTATAGAATTATAGTTTAATCAGAATTTACAAAATAAAGTAGTTTTTATATTTTTATATAGCACTAAGTATATAATATCATTAATATTTAATATTTAAAAATGTAGTTAAGCTGACATGTTTTTAGTGATTACGATGATGGCAAAATACATATATTAATAGCTTCTTCATAATCACCTAACGCTACTAAATAATATAGTTATTAGTTATATAATGTATATGGATAATTATTGTTGTTATTATATTGTTTATGGTTTTAGAGAGTGCAGTGATAATTAATTTTAACAACTTTGTGCTATAATTAAAATTATTTATAGGTCAACAACCACCATATACAGTAGAAACTTTGTATATGTGTGGTTATCAAATTTTCAAAATATAATGTAAAAACGCATAAACAGTGTCAATAAATCGATTTATTATAAACGTATAGGTAGGTAAAAAACAGTTATGATTTCAATTTAAAAATTCTAAAAACAATTTTAAACAGACTCTAACGATATTTAAATTCGTAAACTCAAAGAAGGAAAAAAATATTATTAATATATCAAATACTTTTTTATTTTATTTCATAAAATCGAGCAAATCAATATAATATCATCACAAAATTCGTCTTATTATAGATAATACTATATACTTTTGTAATCCCCGAAAATAGAATATATTTTTTTTAGTTATATAGTATTTTTAGCTGAACCTTACTAGTATAGGTAGGTACATATAATACGTTATAATAAAAGTAAAACATCTTTAAAAATCGAGTTTTCTTTTCGTCTTTTGACTTCGGATTTTTTCTACTTCTAATAATGCATTACTTTTTATCCGAAATAAATAGTAATAACTTTATTTTTTGGCAAAAAAAATTGTAGTTTTCGATAATAAAAGAGAAATATTATGATGTGTAAATTATAGTCATAACATTGAATGGATTTGAAATTACTAAACAGTTATATAGTTATTTTCAAGTTTTAGCCGAAAAGAGTTAGTTAATATTCCATTGTTCCAAAATATCGATATCGATCGTATAATATATGAATAATTATAACGATACGTTTCACAAAATATAAATTTGATTAGATTAAAACGTGACCAAAAGGTTTAACAGTAATCTCTGGAATATATTTTCAAAACCAACTGGCACGAGAGAAAATATTGATAAAACAATAATGCGTAAATAATAATTATTATTTTAATAATAATATAACTATAGGTTAGGTAGTACGGAATGTTTATGTTGAAAAGTATGATATCATAGGTGGTCTTTATTCATTTGTTGGAAGTTAAAATTATGTGTTTGTATATGTATGATTTAAATTTTTAATGTATGTATATTTAAATATATTTTAGCTCGTTAATTAGAATTATAGTTTTTACGATTTTTGGTACCTTCCTGATCTGTTGTTTTTATAATTTAAAACTTCATTTAAATATTTTATTTTACCCTTAAGTTGTTGTAAAGTACTACCAATTTAACTTTTTACGTTTCGGTTCATTAATATATAAAGAGTTTTAAATATACTCCATTAGATAATTCAGTGTTATCGATTACAAGTCTAACTTTTTTAATTACTCCAATATTTTATGTACCTATATTATGAAATAATGAAGTAGTAATCAATATTCGATAAGGTATCATTAAGATAAATTTATTTTTTAACTCTTTTCATCAAACTAAAGAGCGATAAAATTTATATAAGTAGTTTTAATTTATTAATGTTAATATCTATAAAATATGTGTTAAGTAACAAACAGTTTTTCATATGCATTTCAAACCAATATCAGTTGGTACTATTTGAAAAAAAAAATGTATTTATAATAATAAACTATGAAATAACATTATATTTTAAATGTATTTAATTAAATAATTTTCTCAATAAAAAGTTTTCAATTAATACACATGTATACACATTTTCGCTACTTAGCGGGTTTTAATTATTAACCATAAATCAACCGTATAAAATGTGTCTTTTTAATTAGTTGAACAAATAAGAAGTTTACTCAAAAATAAACTATATATATAGTTAGAAGGTGTAGAACTAGGGTGGCCGACCCCATCTAGTTATGAATGTAAGGTGAGGTTGAAAAAGAAGATATATATATATATATATATACATATTGACGCCGACAAATGAGGCAACACGTAAGAAGTTAAAACTTAATTTTATCTTAAAACTTATATTCTGATGCTTGATGGTTAGGAGTTATAATTTTTGAATAAATACGAGAAAAGATCATTTTTAGAATAGAGATATTATAATATATATATGTATACTTTTTTCAAAACTAATATTTAAGATAATATATAATTTCAAGAAAATATTACTAATATAATAATTATTGCTAAACATTTACTATTAGTAGTATTTAATAGGTACCTATATTTTAATATTATGTTTTGATAATCAAATGTTATGTTACACATTCATATTATTATCGATATCGTGCTTTAAATCGATATATCGATTATCATTTAGTATCAATACTAAACATTTTTATTTGTTGTATAATCTGGATGGTTGTAGGATATTTATATAGGTTTTTCGGATTTCGTGTAATACATAGCCTCTCCAATAATCGTTTCTACGTATAGAAATAACTTTCTAATAATATATGCGTCGATATTGAAATTGTTCGATTAATACGCGATAGGTATTAGACAACACGTACGCATTAAATAATATAAGCGTTATGAATTAAAGCACGGTTGTGTTTCTATACGAGTATATGGTTAGTCCGCAGCCACGGTACCATAGGTAGATGGAGATATTTTAAATTGGATATAGCGGAAAGAAACATTGTGGGAAAACGAATAATTTATGTCAGACAGATCGGTTTTGTGTATATGCGGCTATAGTTTATATTATATTATTATATTTAGGACGGTCCCGTTTTCAATTAAAATACCCGTTTAGAGGCGAATATCTCGCTCTACGGTTTTTGCCGCTCGTGCCGTTTTGCGCGTATTCAATTTTGACTCCCGAGTCTGTGTATTATTATTATTACTGACTTTGTATGATTAAAATTCGAAATTCTAATAGGTTATCTCAAGTCGACCGAAAATACCTTTAACAGCGTTTATACGCTGTTAATATTATTGCAGTTAATGCCAACACGTATTATATTGTTTTAGTCACTTAGTTGTATTTAAGTAAATCATTCTTCCCCTTCTCAGGTCTCGTCATTACAATTACATTTTTTATATTTAATATACGTAGGTATACATACATAGGTATTTAATATACCTATATTATAAGAGGTTTTTATTTTTAATAATATTTATTGTTTTTTCTCTAAAATTTCTCACAACAACGTATAAAATATTCGTTTTTCTCGTTGTATAAATAATATAATATTATATAATCCACCATAGTATCAGTACAATATTCATTTAATGTATATCACAGAAAATTTGATTATCATTCTTCTACTTTATTAAATAAGAAATGATATTAAATATTCGTAAAATTTCAAAGAAAATTTAAATATGTAAGTATAATAAAATGTATTAAAACATATACGATATATTGTTTTGAGATTTTGCATATATATTGAATTATATATTGTACTTTTATTTCATTTTGTTATAAAACTAAGTTATATTTCATGTTGATATATTATATATTATTATACTATACATTTCAATTTCCACAATTTTTGTATTATTATATCTATATATATTTAAACACAAAAAATTTACGTAACATAGAATTATTATTTTTGTTAAATTATTCAATATGTATATTTTTCATATAAAATATACATTTCCAAATAACAACTGTTTTCTGAAAAGCGTTAAACAATTTGTATTAATAGTTTATACAATTATATTTACGATTAAAGTCAAAGGGACCTAATTTGAGCTTTACGTTATAAAATATGATGTAATAAAAGTGGCATTTAGTAAACTATTACTACAAACAGATAGATTAAATTATTATTAATCAAATACAATTCTTGAAAATCTCTGAAACCTATATCAGTAGGATCAGTAGGGTATTTGTTAGTAAATTGTGAAATTTTATGAATTTCAAAGAAAACTAACGAATTTCGAAGTATAATAGAACTCAGTTTTTAAAAAATGGAATCACCCATTGACTAATTCTCATATTATATTTGAATTAAAACTGTCGTATTGAAGATCAATTAACTGTTACGTTAATATTAAAATGATCCGACTGGTGTCAACGTGTTAATAATATATCATAATGTACTTTTTAGTTTATATAGAAGATAGAACAATATAACCACTTTTAGTTTTTATATAATATATATATGACGTGTCTTTTGTTGTGTAGCTGTAAACAAGTTTAGTGACTTTTGAAAATCGTTAACAAGATTTATATATGGTAATTTCTACAGTTAGTTCTAGAAATTCTTAGAATACAGTTTGATTATAATATTGTGTGTAAAGTTAAAGTATAAAAAAAAAAAATTGTACACAATATACCACGTAAGAAATCTTTATTACTATAATAATAATGTACTTTTATAACTTCAAACTTAATAAATACTAGCAAACGTAATACTATATAAATCTGTTATATTATTGTTATATTTTTAGCCAGGTATATTCACACAAATACAAAATAATCTCTGTTGGGTAGATAATAATAATGTACTTGTAAATCATATATTGGTCATCATTTGTGAGTTTTATGAACGAACATTAAAATGAAAAATTTTATAGGTAAATATTTAAATAATAAATAAATTACGTTAATTATTTAATATATATTATATAGATTAAACACAATCACTACATAATTATATTACATTGGTCTACAATATTTTCTTGAAAATAACTATAAATTCAACTTTCAAGTCAGTATTTATACTTTGTAGTGTTAATGTATTATATTTATTTTTAATTGTCGTTTACCAAAAACACAGAAATAATTGTATGTTTTCGTTAAAATTTTTGCTTTTATGTTTTTCTTCTTCCGCCGTGAAGTTTCCAGGGAGAAGATTTAACAATTCGCTTTGACGAATAGTTTTGGCAAGTTTATCAGTAACCAAACTTTGGAAAATGAATGGCTGCGGCATGGTTAGAATTTCTGTACCGTGGTTATATGGTCATCCATCCATGTACAAACGTAATTCGGAATACATGGAAGTCGGATATACTTTTTTTATATACAGCCCAAAACCATACTCTGTTGATTATGTTCATAATAATGTTTTTTCTCCTATATAAATTATTTACAAACATTAATCAATCGTGTTTTACTTGAAGTTATCCTGAAAATGTTGATGGGTAGACATTTTCATTCGATTTAGATACCGATTTTTAGACATTTTTCTATAATAATCAACACTTGTTTTTAACGAAAATCGATGCTAGAAAACAACTTTTTAATATGAATAACATAATAAATTATATTCATGTAACGTATTACGAAAATTGGTAAATCCTCCGGAGAGAAAGGAGAATACATTGTATACACCTCAATAATCGCAGAAAGTAGTGGATTATTTCTTTCAAATATTTAGTGTTTACCTAAACCTTTGTATCTTATCTAAAAGTATATGATAATTTATATGATGTTGTAAACATTAGGTGTATAATATTATAATTAGTCGCGGTGATTCATAAATATCGATGATTTATAAAAGGACATTATTGTTTGTTCATATTATAGATAAATCACAATAGTGTTAATATTATAATTGTATACAATATTGATGCTCTATATAATATTTAATATTAAAAATAGTAATTTATTCGATTGTCGTTGACAATACGCAGTGTCGAATTTAGAGTTGAAGACGTTGGGGGCAAAATAAATTTAATGCTGCATATTTACTTTTTACCTCCCCCTACCACATATTAATTGACATAAAAAAAATTTTGAACGCCGATATTTTAATAAGAATATTTTGACGCTGGGGGTATTGCCCCTTTTGCCCCCCCCCCTTTAAACACGGCCCTGAAAATACGCTATATGTTGACTCGACGTGGTTGATGACGTATTATAAAATAATAGAGATATTATAATATAATGAATCCAGGATAAAAGTGAATTGTAAAATTCGCATAATGAATAAAGTGAAAGCATCGAGAAATAATTTGATTTACGTACATTTTTCATTAGGTTAGGTTAGGAGAGTTGCGAATCGTTTAAAATATCTGTTTCCTGGTCATGGAATGCTTTATCGAAGTGTAATAAATAATAATAATTTATAAACAGTATAATACAATTATTATTATGATACGAAAGTTTATGCAATTTAAAGTAAATATAATATTTCTTAAAATTAAAATCAGGCGTTGAAGAAAATTATTGTGTATCATCATTTGGCTGAGTTTTTTTTGAAAAAAATGATATATATATATATATATATCTTTTAATTTGTACCTAGTTTAACTGATATTTGAAATAAAATGCATTAACTTTCGCGGTCTAATAATATTATATTAGATTTATAATTGCCTAAATAATATTATTTAATATCGTTTGAAACGTTTTCCCTCCGTAGAGAAACGATACAATTTCCGATACTATCATTTTTCTCGATCACGATGACGTCGTCCGCCGGTTGACGACTCGTCGGCGGAGCGATACCGACGGCAATTTATCGCCCCAATTTCTGCATCTCGGATAGGAGGCTGTAGCCGTTATAATCAGCAAACCCAAAACTATCATAACGCAAGCCCGTCCGTCCCATACGATCCTCCGGCCATTGGGGTCATGGTGGCGATGGCCATGTATTTTTACGCTAGTCGGTTGACAGCCACGGCGGCCAAGACGCCACCGCCGCCGCCGCCGCCGGCGTCGTCAGCCAATAGCAACAGTAAACGTCAAGCAGTACCGACGTCGACGGCGACGGCAAACGCCGACCAACAGCAACTGGTCTTCAGTGAAAAGGTCAGTTCGTATAACAGTATTTACAGTGAAAATTAAACAAATATTGTGTGTTCGATCTTCGTTCGGACTATGGAAATCAGTTATTGACTGTCTTTTTTTAAAAATGGGCACTTAATAACTCTAAATTTACCAAATTATATTTGTACGAGAAGAGTTTCTGACGTTATTTTCTCAAAAAAAATTTGTCTAAAAAAATATATATGAGGTCAGATACACGGTCATTTGAAGTAATTTCACATATTTTAATATATTAACATGCATGCGCAAAGAATGCTTAGGTACGCCAATACATTATTGTCAATCCAGTGTGCAGAAATATATATATGGACTATAGAATTTTGCTTTCGATCATGGCCTTAACATGGACGGGCATTTCGTTAAATTTTTTGTGGGGATATTGAGCAAAAAATAGTATAGGGCCTTACGTTCTATGAGTGTTAGGTTAACTTTAATGATTTAAATATTTCTTAAATGTTTTAGTACATGTAATGTTCAGCGACCTGTAACCTAACTATAACATCACATAATTTTTGATCTCAGGTTCTTGTACAGCGAAATCGCACAATGAATTATAATAATATTATCAAAAATGCATTTCGTTTTGAGCAGAAATTAGATTATTGACGTAGTGTAGTATCCAGTCGTAATAAAAACCGTAAATTGAACGATGCGAGAAAATAAAATTAACTTTAGCGTTAAATTAAGTTTTTGCGTGTTTTCGTTGTAACAATTAATTTCCACTTTCGCGTAGATGTCGTTTGATATCTTACACAAAACAAATAATATTATAATAATAATTATAATAAATTATCCTGGTATGAAATAGAATTATAAGGACTGTGGTATAGAAACAAATTAATTTAACAAGGTTTACTAATTATTATTTAATTTTGTATATTTCAATGACTGACATAGACGTACGACGTTTTAAATTAATATTAATAATTTATTATTCTATTATTAAAAACGAAAGGTCTGAATTAATTTGTATGACTAAAGATAGAGAATTGTCATATTGTATTCATAAAAAATCTGAATTTGTTTTTCTTCAATTTGGTCTAGACCCTTTATTGTTTGACTATAAATAATTAGTAAAGTTGTATAATAGTTATATAATAATACCTAGGTACTTATATTATGAATTATGATTGTTATTCATAAAAAAAAAAAATAATAATAATACAGCTGTGTGTTATGATAATTAATTATTTTTATAATACGGAAGTCTTTTGCAGTGTTTTATTAAACTGTAGTTTCATTAAAATTTTTTTTAAAAATTTAGTATAAACTTTCGTTAACTTTAACGACCCAACCGTTCGCGCGCGTTAATTGTTCGCCTCGAGACCCCACTCGAAAACCCTCTTGGGTCATATCGGTTTAGGCTGTCTGCCAGTCAGTTTTGATAACGAGCGGTATAAAAAAATATATAATATATATTATTTTTCACAAGACAACTTACTTTTTCGGTACATTTAACCAGGTATACTGTATAGAAATATTTTCTCGTTAATTTTACCCATTGTTCGACCTTGTGGTACGTACATGTATGGTCACCAAATTTTCTCTCACCCACATTCCTAATTTATTTTTATAATGGATTTTTATAATGAACCTTTGGGGCTGTATGTCGTTAATTACCACCATTGTATGTATGCTGACTGCTGGGGCTTTATTATTATCGTGGTAGTTGAGATTTGTTGATTTCGTATATGTTGTAAATAGAGAATTTTATCATAATGTTTTTTATTATTGTTCTTTAATTTTATTTACCGTTTCATTTTTTTCTATTTTACTAATATGATAAATTGTAAAAAAAATAAAAAACTAAATAATTTTTTACATATAATTTCAATAAATATCTAAGTAAGAAATTAATGCAGTTTAGCTTGCACAACAATATATTTATATTTATTTTATTCGTGTAATACATGATTGTTTTCGTATTGAGCGCATCGAATATTACTTATAAAAGTCAAACAAATTTACAACGTATTATGTCCCTTTAAATACATTTTTATTAAATATTTTAATTTTGTTTATTATTATTATTAATTTTCTGTCACATTACTATTAATTGTTCTCGTAATTATATTTTAAGGATTAGCTATACACATTACAATGTCGGCAATTGCCAAATAGTCTGTCGTTTATTCACGTCAAAATGACCACTTCTGGACAAGAGTCAACTTGTGTGGGAGTGGATAAGGGGCTAAACGGCGGCACAGCATAACAGTACTGTGTCCCCAACGTTTCCGGATCCTTTGTGGCGGTACAGGACGACAACGATGGCGACGATGACGCCTCATCGTGTAGTTTCGGGTAGGATGAAAGACTCGCGGCGATTTATCACGGTTAATTGAGCTCCGCTTACAACTGTATAGTAAATCCTGCCCCTTTCCACTTTTGTTTCCCCTACGTTACCGTTGTGTCCCCACCGCGGTCGTTCAATCCTATAGCGTTTAATGGTTTATACCACTGGTGTGGTATTATAATTATACACAGCAACGTGTGTATAGAATAGTATTTGGACGTAAACTACTCATCTCGTATAAATATAACAACTATTCAATACAGAATTTTTTGTATAAAATAATATTGAAGTACCCACAATAGAAACGTTCTCAATGATTATAACTTTGTTGTAAAAATATAAATTTAATAAAAAAACCGACATTTTACATATAAAAATAATATAATTTTTCAATCATTTTGGTATAGAATGACACGAAATTTGTGTTCTTAACACGGTTTAGATGAAGTTAAATGGAAGAATATTATTCGATATCTTTATCTATATTGGTTCTTATGAAAAAAAATATAATAATTTAATCGTATACACATTTTCAGTAAAATTTAGTGGGAAAGTCGAATAAATATTACGAGGTAGGTTTGATGTATCATAATGTAAATTATGTTTGATAGATGAATAATATTCAGTCTTGCGTGTTTGTACTCTGACAGATTTTCATAGAGTTTGACGTTAATATTAATTAATTTATATATCTTGATAATTACCATTTACCACTATACCAAGTGTACTATTGTGTGAATTAAATAGATCAGATAAACTGTTATTCAGCATTATTATCGATGTCCTAAACTCCTCTAGTTATAACCGTTGATTTTGTGCATTTATTGCGTATGTAAAACTATTGGTATTTTGTTATTTGTATAATAATCGCTGATCGATTGAATTTTCCTCCAAAGATAATATTTAAAATTTATAATAACACAGTTGGATATTTTTTTAAACGTTATTTGCCGACTACCATTATATGAACAATTGATTATAATAATATATTTTATATTTTTCGTGTAAAAATATAAAAGAAAAAAACTACAGTTTTCCATCGCATTTTTTTAATACGAGTAAACCCAATGTTGTCTGATTGAGTTTGGGTGTGGCGGTTGTCTTGCTTGTAATGTGACGGTTGCAGGGTTTAACTACAACCTGAGTTGCGGTTAACCGACCGTATACGTTTGTTACCAACGTAATATTCATGAATGTTGTCTGAATAGGAAAACCACATCGAGCGGCGGGAAGTCCGTCGTTCGCGGTATGTTATTATAGTACATTACTTACAACAATACAATAATCTTAAATTACATGTCATAATTTAAATACATATAACATGTTTTCTTTTTCATTAATTTGATTGTTTATAAGTCGATTTCGTCATTATATAACGTTTATACATTTAAGTTGAAAAAATTCAAAATAATTTCGAATTATTAGGTATATTTAACGCAATTTATAATATATATTTTTTGAATATCCATTATACATTTATAATATTACATATGTTTATCACAATATTTTTTATTATTCTTTCTTTAACGTTCCATGATATTTATACTTCGTATATTTTTACGATCTTATTATCTTAAAAACATGTTTGTACGATATATGCGATTTATTATCATTATAATAATGTAAAATTTGTTATAACGCGTGTGGAGTTCTAACTTCAGATCTACGGATTTGTGATAAATATTTAATCATAAAGTATAAAATATTCTAAAATGTAATGTCTTATAGTCTATGATAAGAAAATAACGATAATGTGTATATTGTGTTTAATATTTTATACGCGTATTTCCCACGAACGTTCATTGTATAATATTTAGACGACTAGACGTTCAGACCTTTCTATTATTTCTCGAAACAAATTTCTATGTGTTGGTGAATGGACGATTATTGCATTATAACAAAGAAAATATTAGTCCTTTGGGTAATCATCATGATTCAGTACAACTGTTCTCAGACTAAGCAATATTTGAACTGTTATAAAAAGGCAGTGATCATTATAACAATTTACGAAACATTATTTATGTCTAAAATTAAATTATAATTGTTGTATATTCAGCATTTCTGTTATATACATATTTAATATTAAGTGCATAACAACGACCGGTGTGGACTGTCCACGGATAGTAGCGTTAGTATTAGTATTATTTTACTATAGCGTTTATATTACTATTTATTCGTGTATTCACTGTTTTACAATAAACCCTTATGAATTTTCATATTATCTGCCATATTGTATATATTTATACCAAGAACCAAGGTACAACAATAATTATAATAGAAAAATGCCTATAAGAAAATATAAATCCTTACAAATTTTAGTTTTCATACAAACTCGAATTGAAATAATATGTTGAAAATCTATTTCATAGGTATAGTTATAAAATATAAACGTTAAAATAATACAACCATAACATATTTTTAAATCAAATAAACGAAATTGTATTTTTTAATATTATGTTAGCAATTTTTTTTTTTTAAAGATACTTAAAAAAATCCAATTTCGGCTATACACTGGTTATTGTTTTTTGTTTTTATGAATATTTTCATCGGGCACACGTTATACTTTGAATATTATGTCCGAGTGTAACGTATTTATATTTCATTTCGAACATATTAAAAACTATAATTATTATATTCGAAAAATACGATGAATATTGTCAGTGTATTTTGCAATACCTAACTATAAATTTTAATAATATTATTAATAATAATAATAAAAAAAAAAATTGATGCGGAATGTATGCACTCACTCATATATAATATAGTGTAGGCTCAATTTATTATGATCGATTTGTATAATAATAATTCATTATGTTATTTGGGAATTGCATACAAAAATATTATGTCTCCAAATTTATATCTGTAATCTCGTTGCAGATCAATATAATTTTACATATTATTATTTGCATAGTTGGAAACCCCTGTGTAACATGCAGAAATCGTGTACAATCAGCAATGTGTTTTAGCATCGTATACCTGCCGCTTTTTGAAAGCGAAAATGTTTTTCGAATGAATTCAATATAAACTATATATATATATATATATATTGCGTAATCCGGCATTCAATTATGCGCGGAAGGTAATTTTATACTATAATGTGCCAAAAACTTGCCGAAAAATAAATTGGACGATCGTTTATAGTGGCCGACCCACGAGAGTACTTCTCTACTGTATACCCGGGCGATTTATTGTCAGCCGTTTCTGTACACGTGCATACAGGATGATCGAAACATTGTGTCGCAAAAACAATAAGAGATAACGCATCGTAAATTTATGCAGTTTCCTCACAGTTCATTGAGATCACATCCTGTATATACAAGTACACTGCATAATTCCTACACGATTTATATTTATTATATTTTTGTTATCGTTTTCGCGCAATTATATCGTTTTGTAGAAATAAAATATTATACGTATTGTCCGCATATTTTTTCGCGTCAGAGAATATCACCATTATTATATAGCGTATATTGTAGTCGAGTACTCAAATACGTACCCGACAAAGGTTGAGTCTATGTAATATGTTTTTCGATTCGCGGGCACGTTCATTCTGTTAATATTTTTCTCCCGATGTTTTCTCTTATGACTGGCACAGTCTTATATTAATATTGACCGGATGCCGTTTTATTATGAATGGCGGGAGCGATAGAAAGAATGTAAAACTTTTCATAGCTGCTACAATTTAGTTATTTAATAAAACTCGTCTTAGATATAAACCAAATATAAATCTGGATTTTGTGCAGTTTAAATTGGAACGCCTGCTGTCGTCCAGGAGTGTAAAATAAAGTAATTAAATATAGTATTTTCACACTCCATTAAAAATTATATTGTATATATTATTTTACATAGGTTATAGTCGATATGTATCCGGTGACGTTTTCGTTAAGTGTAAAATTCTTAATTTTTTCAGGTTTGGTTTACATTTTCTTTCAAATTAATTGCTTGGCTTCCTTTTCCCGATTATTATTTATCCCAATCTTATATTAGACAGAAAAAATAATGATCAATAAACTATGCGATCTGCATTTGCATAATGTAAAATTAAAATGATCATGTTTTTAAAAATACATGTATATACAGTATTTTGGAGGTCTATTCATTTCTATAAATGTCAAGAATGTATTATACAGAAACAGAGTTATATGTCAACAATATTTCATATAATATTATTATCTGTGATTCTGAAAACTATTGAATCGTTACTAAATATCGTTTTATTATTCATTTTTTTTTTTTTTTTTATGAAAGTTTTTTAATTGACTGTTTTGGATATCTTTGAACTTTGAGTTAAAGGAAAATTGGCATTATCGAAGATTTATCGCTGTTTTGTCACACACACACACACACACACACACACACACACACACACATATACGCACACACATGTTTGTATATGTATTTTCATAGAGTCAAAGGGGATTGAACTATTGAATGGATCAAAGGAAATACCACTTTACATCAGTTGTGGCGTGTATAATATTTAATATTTATTGATACATGATATTATACATAAAATATAATAATATTAATGCAGTGGCATTTATATTGTAGCGTCTATTATATCCGTATAATATTCTGTTTATCATGATGTATAATGTTTATATAAATATATATCTGTATATATATATATATATATATATACATAGTTTTGTTTGTCGGTTTAATGAGGATTTGATAAAAGCTGATCAGATCAAATGACGAGATTCCAGTAACTATAATATATTTATTATAACATAGCCATCGTTATTCGTGTGTAGTCGATGTTAGAGTTAGAAAATTATTTTACCACGTTACGCAGTGTTACTTGTTTTACTAGTACCTTGTATTGTAAAACTTTAATATTGATGAGTATATGCTGGTAACATTAATTAACCTGGAAAATATCATGGAACCAAACGAATAATCAATAATAATTGTATAGTAATAATTATTATAATTATTATAACAGGTTATAAGTGTAAGCCACTGTCGACATTTATCAATATTGCACAGGCATAGCAGATTTTCTGATTTCCTGCGAGTTTCGATAGTATTGCATAATAACCGTTCTTTAGAATTATTTAAAATATGCATTTTTAAACGATATAGTGTTTAAATCGATTTATATCTATTATAATATTATGGTGATTAATGTAGATATTTTTTTATATACTATTATATTATAATTACAGTAGTTAAAAACAGTTATAAATAAATAATATTTTTTATGTTATAAATAATAAACGAGGTATTTTCCTGATTAGTATTGAAGTAGTTGTTATACTTAAGTATTGTATTATTTGTATATTCTACCATTGATTATATATACCATATATACTGGTATATATAACAAATGATTCAACTTATAGATATATAGGTTCTATCTATATATTTTAAACGAATGCACGTTTATATTGTTATTTCTTAAAATTATATTAGTTTGAAGTTGTAAAAAAGTAGGAAGGCCGATGGTGGACGTTCCTCCTTCGTCCCTTCGGTCCTCGGACAAATTAGTGGTTCATTATAATTATTAAAATTTGAATGCAATGATATTGTATTAGAAAATATGATTCTGAGCGTATATATTGCAATACATTATACGGATAATCCATTTCAAAATTTACCACGAATGTAAATTACATATGTAAATATGCAAAATAAATTTCAAATCCCTACAATCAATATTCAAGGAGTTATCATTCCTTTTCAAGGAAAAACTTATGGGAAATTCAAAAATTGAGCTAAATAAAGTACCAACTAGATTAAATTCGCTATAGAGAGGGTACCCTATTTGTGGTAATTGGACTATTATTTCTACCCAAAAAAATATTTTCATACATCAGAAAAAAATATAATAAAAAACCTATAAAAATTGCCAATTTTCCGCTTTTTAAGGAAAAACTTTTGGGAAATTCAAAAAATAAGCGTAATAAAGTACTAACTATATGAAATTTGGCTACCCGAAAAAATGTTTTCATACATAAAAAAAAAAAACATCTTTGTAGAATCAATACATTTCTCGCTCTGCTCAGAATCTAAAAATAATATTAATTTAAAATATAAAAATTAAGGTTTCAAAATATAATACTACCTATTTATTTTATTTAATATTATAGTTGGTATTGGTATATGGAGTTAACATGATTATCGGTAGCACGTTCATTTTGTCGTCTCTCACATGTCATCATTTCGAAATTTCGTCAATATGCAGATTATTTAACTGCACATTACAGTTGGTTAATATATGCATATAGGCCACTATTATTTAGTAATCTGTTTAATTCTAATCCACGCGATGAAATGAGACAAGAACTTATATAACTAATGTACAAAGGTTATTGTTTCACTTATTTTAATCGCATTATCTCGATTGATCAAAATCGATGTCGTTTTCGATCCTAAAAAAAATCCATATTTCACTGGTATTGGTTCTATTATGCGTAATCGATCCAATAAACATTAAAACGTATTAAACGGTGATCACATTAATTGATGTATAATGTGTGCCTATTATTACACCATACGTTATAATAACACAAACGAGCGACTCGGTAAATCACGATTCAAACCTGGTTTTAATGGGCCCGACGCGAGTGCATAAAATATATTGGTTTGTTTGTAGGTAAGGACGAATGTATAGCGTCTATAAACTTCTCTCGTGTACTACGTTTATTATATAACATTAGGTTTATATAATATTGAAGACCCATACATATACAGAGTGATCAATATTTCATGTTACAAAAAAAAAAAAAAAAAACGGTGGGAATTGCATCAATTTAAAATGTTATTTCCATTATTTTTATGATATGAAATTCTTATCACTCTGTAATCTGTTGTATTATGTTATACAAAGAGTGGACAGCGAATCATAAATTCGTTGTTTTACGAGTTTTTGGACGACACTGAGAATGGAAGAAAAAAAAGATTCGATTTGTTGTTCACGCCCTCCGCGACATTTATTACCGTACCACGTAGCGGTCACATTCTTCTGTGATAAATATTATAATACAAATAGGTACGTAGTATTGTGTATTATTGAGTCGTATTTTGTTTTTAATATTCCCTTATTTTCTCATTTGCTCGTTTTTGTTGGTTATTTGTTGTGTGACCACAAGATCTAAACTAATATTCATTGTCTCACAAAGTTGGTTATTCATTGGTGCGAAACTGCTGTTTTGCCTTTTAATTTATAATGCTTTATATGTAATAAGACCACTCTCACTGATATTAAAAATAAAACTAAAATTATTACGTGTTCACAACTTATACCTTAATAATTTTACTTTTTTGTTGTCGCCTTACACCACCAGATGAGATCGGCTATAGTCCTACACATCTATAGATTATGATCTCATACCTCTCATTCATTCACATCAGCTATCTTCATATCACTATATATAAAATATATCTCCCTTTTCTTTGTTTTTCCTCACCTCTTCTTACCTTCTACAACAAACTCTCACTGTTTCTGAATCATCTCTCCTCATCTCCTTATGTATTAATTTTTTATTATATCCTTTCTAATCACTCCACATATTCACGTTATTATTCTCTTCTTTTCTATACTCCTACTCTATCCATTATTTAGTTCACTGCCTAAATATCCGATCCATACAACATTGCTGGCCTCACTATTACCTTATAATATCTATCTTTTAATATTATGATATTCTCAACCTATAAAAAATACCCGACGTTTTCCTCCACATCATCCATCTATACTTTATTACCTAAATTAGAACCTAATCTTAATACAAATAAACCATAATTATTATTATACCATTATTATTGATTACTACTAATAATTATAATCAATATTATTATTCTAATAGAATAGGTAATAATTTGTTAATCGTTTCGAAGAAATGTCGAACGAAAAACAGAACATAGTTTAATTTAACTAATACTAACCTTTTCTAAAAATTTGTTTTATATACTATAATGAATATGTACTTGGTCTTAACACATAATACATAATACATACGTATTATTATTAATGATAATATTGATGTATATTTAATTATTAAAATGTTTCCGGAGAATAGGAAAACGTCGGAATCTCTTCTGAGGTTCGTATCCCGATGAAATTATTTTGTTTCCCAGTAAAAATAATTTTCAAATTGATTTTTTGTAATGTAAAAATCTATAAAATTTTAATTGTGTTCAGCTCTATACGTCATTATAATATTATAGATTGCTGATATTCGCGGAAATGTTCATTCAAAATTGTGGTGTCAGGTGTTTTGAATATAACATGTAGGTATTTTATCAAATATCTCCATACAGAATAAATATTCCTTTCATAATATATATTATTTGTTATATCCTCTTAGAATTCTCAGTACGTAATACCGCACACGCGTTACAGGTTAGGTCAGTGCTTCTCGAGATTTTTAATTTGAAAGAGAAATAATTCGTCGTCACCTTCTGAAAATTTCTTTACAGTGTTGATATTTCAGCTGACAATTTATTTTTATAATTCGCGTTTACATTTTATCATTGTAAAGGAATAAATCGTAAAATTTAATTTAATTATTCATTTATTCTTACTGCACGCAGGTCATCAACGTTGAAAAAACAGTTTTGTAATAATCTATTTTCCAGTAATTCCTATTAAATATGTCATGTAAACAACAATGCTGTTAAATTGCCTATTCGGAATGCCGTGTTCAAACATACATTTTTCTTCTTTCATTTTCGGGTTATCTTGACAGAATATTTAATACGAGTATTATAATAATATCGTGGACTATTTCTATTATAATTTTATCGATTTATAATCATATTATTACAGAATAATGTGTTTTATATTCTACAGTATAATTGGATTTTTGTTGCTCCTTCATTACTTACATTATAAATGCCGTTAACACTTCACATTTTCCCCCTCGGTTTATCTATTGAGTTCTGTAATTATTATTTTGTAATTTTTTACCGTAGAAAAAAATAATTATACTAAAAATATCTTCCATATCGTATTTACAGGTAGATGAAAATCGGTATTTCAAATATATATTTTATATACAGGGAAATTTGTGTTACAAAAGTAATGGACATTCCGTTAAAAATGTACGTAATTCCTTTCAATATTGTAAATCTAATTTCTGATCACCCTATACATACCATACATTATGGACGTTATATTCCAACGGTAAAATAATGCGTGCAAAAAATATTTAACTTCAACATTCGTAACATTCATTTAGTTTATACAACATAAATACAATATCAAGTGCTCAACGAGAAAAATATTCATTTTTTCATACGTGTGCCGCGGAGTGTAAATGAATGGAAATGCATTCCTGTCGCTTTTCGGTTTCATTTATGCCCGTTCCGGATGCGTATTATGATATACGTTCCAGAGCTCAATTTAATACATTGAACAACTGTGAAGAAATGAATGCATTTATGAAATACAAATTATCAAAATCTGCATTGAAATATACTAAAAGAATACAATTTGCGTCTAAAATTTAAATATTACATAAAAGATAAATAGAAAATTGATTTTATATTAGATAATATTAATAGAAATTTGAGGACTTTCGAAAACAGAGTTTTGAGGAATAAATGTGGCCCAACTTCGATAAATCAATGAGGAAATAGCGGAAGAGATATAAAAAACAGCTTTACGATATGTTGGAATAAGCACCAGTATCAAGCCTTATTAAGGGCCAATAGATACAATGGTTAGTTCACATAATGAGAAGAGTAGTGGATGAAATAGTTAAAGTAACATTAGAATAGAAATTTCAAGGAAAAAGACCTAGATGATGACCTAAGAAAAGATGAATTGAAATGGTGGAAAAATATAGAGACAGATGGCGAAGTGTAGTAATAATGACAAAAACTCTTTGAGAGTATACATGTCAGAATAATAATAAGAAGAAAAAAAAGAGATTCATTTATACATTAGTTTTTATAGAAGTTTTACACTATTATGTGTTTTAGTACCATTCTCGTGATATACATATTCTATCTTAAGTTATATTTAGTATTGATATAGTGCACTTTTTCATATTGTTATTTATTGTCATTCGTTGCAATCTCATTATAGCTAAATATATTATTTATAATGTATTATACGAGTAACGTCGACATAATATACGAATTTTAACACGTAGAAATGTAAAATGGGCAAAAAAAAGGTTAAGTCAATAGAGATAATGATATACGAACCTTGTTATGAGATAAACATTTTTTCGTTTACCGAAAAGTTCAAACAGAAGGAATTTTAAGCACGTAACTTTTGATAAAACCGTTTTTGAATACAAAATGCTTAACACTTATCCCGGACCTTATACCTACAAATACAAATACATTTTTAATTTAATATTGTTTGCAAGCAAAATATCGCAATTAGAATTTAGTTTTCCGCATTTATCGTATTGATAAAATGGTAATGTATTACTGAATGAATAATTTTAGTTTTTAACTTATGCAGGTAGATCATATTAACTGTGTGCGAACGATAAAATATTTATATAAAATTAATTTAAATTTGTTTTGTTTTAATTATATAAAAACCGATTAATTTTACCTATGTCGTATAATTGTTGTTGTGTGGATAATTACATTAAATGTTTTAAAATTACTGAACTGTTTAATCTTATTCATATATATATATATAGCTGTATATTATATATTTTTATTTTATTTAAATTTAAATTTATGAAAATGGGCTTCATTAATTTTAACAACCGAGTCGAGCTAAAACAATTTCATTATAATCTCAACGAGCATTATTATTTGTCAACTACCTGTAATAACATTTAATTTTCAGGCTCTATCTAGTTAATTTTCATTTTAAAATTTCATTAACTCGTTCATTTTTGTTACGATCGTTTTGTGTATCTAACAAAGAAAAAATCATTTTACTTGTTATATTATATATTTAATATTTGGAGTGCATTACAGTTGTGATATATCCATTCAACGTTATTGTTGTCTAAGACGCGTGCGTTAAATGGACATGCTATTATTGGTATATTATATCTATACCACGATTGTTAAGCGAATTCTAGGCTGGATTTTTCTAGGAGAGAATGAATTATACGTACTGGGGTAAGTGGGTTTATTTTATTTTTATTAAATTCTACGTCGATGCTGTGGCAGAGTTCAAACGGATGTCGATAAACAATGATAATTTTCATTATTGAACATATATTTTATGATCATGTCGTCTTATTGACAGTGTGTGTACTTACGACAGTATATATTATTATCTATAGTATATATCGCTATTATCACGACAATATTAGAATTACTTACTGAAATTGACGAAATGTCTCCTTCAGACTCACTGCCGGTGGAAGAATAATACTTATACTTATTGATTTAGTAATATTGCAATCGGCTGTAGATCGAAGTGTATGCACGATAAACGATAAACGTTTTATACTAACTTTAATATAAAACAAATTAAATGAATCTATTTTAACATTTATTAGAGTATAATAAAATGATAATAATAATTATTATTATAGAAAATTATAACTTGTTACAAACGAATATCTTTATAAGGACTTAAATTTAAATATACGTTTAAAGATCTGTCCTATTACACTAAATTTTATTTTAACTGTTATAAAATCATTTGTAACAAATATAATAAAACCATGATGGTTAATATGGTTTTTTAAGAAAACTCTAAATAAATATAATGTATAATATAATATAATAAAACTAGTATATACTATTATATAAATTATTGTTATATTGAATTTATAAATAAATTAAATAATTAAATTGTCATATTTTAGGAATGAATATATTATTATGTATTGACTTCTTTCAAAAATAAATAATTCGTCATAAGTAATATAAAATAAATACGAATTTCAATAAAAATGTTATTTAATTAATATAATATATATATAATCGTATATCGATTATATTGTCTGTGGTTACACTGATATTCGTTCTTTGAGAGTTCATTTATTTATCAAAAAATATATATTATTAATTTTTTTTTTTTTTTGTGATGCAACAATTGCGTATTAATTTTTTACTTAGAAATAATTGCAATTTATATCGACATTATGATTATATATATTTTTTTTTAAGTATCCCACGGTATTTAAAATGATTAACTTTTTCATTGTTAAAACGTGAATAATATTAATATATTATTTACATTCATGTTCCAAGTGATTAAAAAATGTACACGAAATGAAAAAAAGTCATCCAATGAAATCGTTTACATGCATTATTTTATAATATGGTTACATACTCGTTTATATTCTCATCAGTTAATCGCGTATTGTAATATTTAGTTAGGTTACACGCATGATATGTTTTTGATTCGATATAAATCTAACTTACAGGATAATATGCTGCGTTTTGTTTATATTTTTATTGTGTATACGGTTATTAACATAATGAAATATGTAAACGTATTATATAACCGTTGTTTTCCCCATATTTCGGAACGTGTACGGATTTGCATTTTATAATGTTATGTGATATGGCTGTGAAATATTTGTACCCGACACTTCTAGGAATATCATCGTATAATGTAGTAATGCTAAGTACAGGAGTATTATTTTACGATTGGTGTACTTATATCGTTCTTAGATCCGAATCATATTTATATGCGACTTGTTTACTCGATGCCCACGGGTTTAATGCTATTTGTCAGCTCTTTGTTCATGCATTAGATAATAAAACACGGTTCACTTGACGCTCTTTGGTGTTTACTTCTTAGAAGCCGATGACTTTTTACAGTGGGTTGCATACATACAGACATCATCGAATAATAATAATAATAATAATAATAATAATAATAATAATAATAATAATAATAATAATAATAATAATAATAATATAGTATAACGTTATTATGATTCATTGTATTGAATAATATGTAACTTAATCTATTTGGCTTTAAAATACGATAAAATAATACCCATATAATAATTTAATAATATTATCAACTATGTACTTTTCAAAAATAATGTTGGGTTAGCTATTGTATCTAATATTATATGGTACAGTAAAGAAAAGTAGAGTTGTGATTTAATTTCCACGACAATTATTTATTCTAAAAACATTTTCGTGACATTTTGATGGATTGACGGCGTAGAGGGGAAAATGCTTTTCTATCGGTTAAATAATATTTCGTATCAATTTATAATATGAACGTTTCCTACGAGCACACGAGAATGTGAATATATTATTACGTCATTCGTTTTCTCTGTATCGATATATAGATACGCATATTCAACTGTACAGCGGGTCACGTGAAATCCGTCTTTTTCCTTTATACGAATTCGTGTGTATGTTTTTGTAGAAAATCGACTAGAGTACTTACCTCGTAGGTTTACGTGTATTATATACGTGATAGTGACAAATATTTTTTTTTTTTTTTAAAGAACCGCGATTAAATAAAGCGATTTCGCTCCTATAACGTATATAATATAGGTCTACGTACAGAGCGATCAAAAAATGTCATGTTAAAAAATGGTGGGAATCGCTTAGGTATAAACGTTATCAGTGTTATCTCCATTATTTTTGTAACACAAAATTCCGATCACCCTGTATATACGACCACGGACGACGATGGATTGACACGTTCCGCGAAAATAAATACCAATCAGACGCGATTCGTTTTCGCCACCGGCGCTGTTTCTTACCATAATATATCTAAAGAATATATATATACCTATATTATATTTTTCTATATTCGTTTTTGGCTGGTGGCGCGCGCGTGCATATCGTGGGTTGATATTATTATATGAAACGGTCTCGTTGAATTTCGCACGAAGACACGCGTGTCTTGTTAGTAAATAAAAATATTCCACCAACTACGTTTTACATTTACTTTATTTATATAATTGTTTTTGTCTTGTATATAAAAATAATAAAAATAAAATACCAGAAGCCTTTATATTATTATGTTCTCAAACAAAGTAAATTGGTTTGTTTTCAATCGAGCAGAATGTAAATAATATAATATATTAATATGTGTGATATGTCGTTGTCATTCTAGAATGTTTTTTTCTTTGCACACACATGTAGAATTATATTAACCACTTTACACACCCTTAAGTATTGGTTTATTTTTATTTACGGAAAAAATATGAGTAATTTTTAACACATTTCTGTACCCGAAAAGTGATACTAATTTAATATGTTTCAAGTGGCACAACGCGCACTAAATAGAATGCGTGTATTAAATACCACATCGCTATAATATATCGCTATTATATATAATATATATATATATATATATGTGTGTGCCTTTAGTTTATCGATCTTTGAAATGATACGATCATTTAATATTTGGTCATATTATTTGAGATATATTTTGAATAGTATCTTTAGTAATACGGAAGAGTATATGAAAATAGTTGAAATAAATATTCATGAGTATTTTGTGTCATATCTGACCGTGCAAAAAGTAATACAATTAATTGGTTTTTAAAGAAAATGTAATAAATAAAACTGTTTGTATTATATTTGGTATAAAATTATTATTTGTATAAAAGTTAATGGGAAAAAATCGAGTTATCATATAAAAGTCACCTTAAGGTGTACCATCTGATATCCTGTATTTTTTAATAGACGTATATCTAATTTAGGAAATTAAATTAAGTTATCTATTTATCATGAAGTAGTAATTACTGGTTAACCAGAACCTCTATTTTAGTTGATCCAAACAACTTTATTTCCCCTTCTAATGACATGTTATCGTGCCGTGCAACTACATGTCAATGGGTCGAAAATAGTTTTTTATAAACTTTAGAAGTTTTATTTAGTTCATCCAATCTAACTTACTTAATGAGTAATTAATTAATTAAAAATGTTTTATCGGACTTCTTTCTTAGTGAACACTTTGTATATATGTATGACGTCATCATTTCTGTTTTTAAACCAGGAAAAATCTTCACCATTATCCATAATTTGGTGATAAACACGATCCGAGCAATTAGCGTCGAGTTCGGTTTCACGCGCATCTCTGCGATACTATACTAATAATAATATGATGTACGCCACGAGTTAAGTGTTAACCATCACTCTGTCTTTATATTATATAGCTACTCGTAGTTATCATCATCTCATCGTGTTATATCGAATTACAAATGACAGTATTGAATATCTCGTCTGTATCCGCCTGGTTGAGTACTGTCGTCCTCTATCATGACGGTGCACTTAAAGATGACGAAAAGAGAGACAGGTTTTCCCATATTTTTCCTTTACAACAGTCTTGTCTCGTCACAAATATAGGTTTCATTTTTTATATTTTATCATAAATTTCGTTTAGAATGAAAGGTTTATCGGATCATTCACAACGTGGTTAAGTAAATATAATTTCAATTTCAATACGATATTTCTCAAAAGAAGAGGTCAGTGTGATCAAATAATATAAATGCATATTTACCGTATATAATCTAGGTAGGATTATTATATTCATAATCTCTGTTTGCGACGTATAGTGATTGTGGAGATACAAACTAGCCATAAAGATTTATCAAGTTATCAGATATGATAAATTTCAGATGTCTATTGTTCCATAGTCTGTTATTTTATTTGTTTATTGATTTCATTTAAAATACCCAGTTCATAATAGATTATTCGACAATCGACAGGCCTGAGTATAGCAGTATTAAATTGTATTAATTCGTATAGCTGTCGACTAATACAATTTTAGTATTGTTCCATCGAGTTGTATTTAAATTTTCCGCGGCTAATGACTATTAAATGTTTCTGTTAATCTGCAATACATTATCAATCAAATTTAAAATGGCAGTTTTATTGCTGAGTTTTTTCCATAAATATTATTATGTATTTTACAATTTGAAACGTTCGTAATTCATCGTTATGGTTCTCATTCAATTTAATCACTCTACAGAAAATACTAATCATTAACCAAATGTTTAAAATATGCGATACTATTGGGCTTATAAGCATGAGATAATATCAGTTAGGATAGGTTCATTTATACAGATTAATACAGATTAATGTATGCATCGAATTTTAGTTAATTATCTGTCATTTATATATATATTATTGCTTGAAAACTTACACTTGAAAAGTAAGCTTTCAATTACAATAATTGATTTACGTTGGAGTTATAATTTAGACATTTAGACATTTAGAGTGACTGTTATTTAAAACCCAAGTTGGTAGGTACATTTTTTTTTACCGGTTAAAATAATAACGGTTATATTTAATTTTCGTACTTATATACGTTGTAATTTAGTTTGTTTACGCCAAATGTACATTTTATTAGTTTGTGTTATTTGACATGTGCGACATGAATAATTTTAATAGGAAAACACGTCCATTACACCAGCCCATCGTTTTAAATTTAAAATTTTTATCCACCATTTAAAAAATTATTTTTATCCATAAACGAGTTATACTAGTTATATAGTACAAATTTATGCAAATTAATTACAAATTATATCCATAGAAAAAAGTTCCAAATTTAAGTGGAGAGAGGCTGGTGTTACGAATGTGAAGAAACGTGATCGTTATTGTTATCGACAGTGTGTCACATGGCGTAATTATTTCAAGTTGATTTATTTAACATTTTGTTTGACTGTGGGAATGGAAATGCGGATGACACTGTCGCATGTTCTATATGTGTCTACGAACGATAATTTAGACATACAATTATTTATACAATAATTATTGTTAAATTGCATCTCAAGAGCGCAACAAACTTACACGATATTTGAGGACGTTGTATTGGTATATAATAATTTACGTTTAGATGTGGGTAAATTGAAATGCTAATGAAATTACGTATAATTACAAATCCCACTCGGCATAATATAATTTATTTTGATTTACAAATAATTGCTTGTAACATTTAAAAATAGTATTTAAATAGAAAATAGAATTAAAATATCATCTAAATATTAGATTGTCGGTATTGAGTTTTATTTAGTAATTCGTCATTTTAAATTGCGAAAAAATTTAAAATAAAAAAAAATATTACTAATGTTTCATGAACACCGTTCATGTTCAGATTTTATTATTACTTCTTTGGTTTAACGGAAAATACATAAATTATGAATATAATATATTTTCATGTATGATTATTTCGTAATAGTAGGTATTTCACAATATTGCCAATCTACAAATGACGAACAGTTATTTTAAAATATACGCTTAATTTAATAAGAATAATAATTATTATTATTACTCGAGTAACGTAATTTACCAATACCGTCTAGTATCGAGTGTAGGTCAGGTTTATCTATTTTATACATCTTCGTATAAGTTTGAATTTTCGTTCGCTCACTAATGTTGTGACGTTGCGATTATTCGAATAATATTCCGATAACTTTCCGCGGATAACTACCTCGTACACTATACGTAGTTTCAATATATTATGCGATTCCAAACAATATTATTATTGTTATTATTATAGTGACTCTCGATGTTATGAAAAACCATTATTTTATTCCAACTTTTATTGCTAGAGTGTGTATACCAATTCTCTCTTTAATAGCTCTCTCCGCGTTAGTATATTGTACAGACCGCCATTAAATCTATTATATTCGCGTAGTGTGTACAAAACGTTTAAACATTTATCATTTTCGTTTTTTCCCTTATAACAAATCGTTACAATTTATGTGATAAACTATTACTTTGTTAGATACGTATACATAACTATATTATAATATGTAATTGTGATGTTTTGCTGTTAATTTTCACAGCGATTCTGTGTTTCTTTTTTATGTGGTATGTCTAAAAAGATATGGTGAAATTCTAATGTAGCGAGCGGGTTAACCTACGTGTACAGGTAAATTAAGAATAAAAATACGGTGATTTTCTGGGAGTAAAGTAAAAACATAGTACTTGTACTGGTCAAATGATAGCAAAAATTATCAACATATTATATTTCCCCAAGAATAAGGATACTAAAGTTATTTTAAATCATAAAAGAAATATATTATTTTCAACAAAACTCGATTCCAAATCGAATTCATATTTAATGAATTGATGATTATTATTCGAAAATTTACTTATACAATTTGTTTGTTTGTAAATATTAAATTTATAAAATTAAAAATCGAATTGAAATAAATATCTACCATCTTCAATGAACTTTGTTAAAGGGGAAGTAACTATATTTCTTCGAAAATATTTTAATATTGAACTCGGTTTATTCAAAGAAAAACGCAATATTATAAAAAGCAGGAATGTCGATTCTGGCGAACCTCATTCGCTCCTTCGGTCTTCAGATAATTTAATGGTTTATTTTAATTAAGATTGGAATGCAATGATATTGCATTTGAAAATACTATTTTGAGTAAAACTCAATATAATAAAATATATTATACTGATAAACCGTTCCAAAATTTTACCATGTGTGTAAACTCTTTATGAAAAAACTCAAAAAAAAATTTACAAGATTCTATCATAAAAATTGCACGACTTAAAACAAAAATCTAAAATAAATTTCGTCAAAATTAAATATTTTACCATTTTGCAGTTTTTAATAGTTTTTCTTCTTTTAAGGAAAAACTTTTAAGAAATTCGAAAAATGAGCTAATTAAAGTTACAAGTAGATGTAATTTTCTATCGAAACATACTATATTCGTTGTAATCGGACCATTATTTTTATCCAAACTCGTGATTTCAGACAAAAAAAAAAACATCTTTGTAAAACCATTACATTCTTTGCTTTCTCAGAATCTAAAATATGCAATTGAGCGTGCCAAAAAGAGATTTTTGAGGCAATTGCCTTAGGGTAATTTTTGGATAGGTGTGTGGATTTAGTGATTTAATATAATTATTTTTAGCAATGTAATTCAATAATACCAAATGTATATATTAAATAACTCACGGAAACAATATATTATACTAATTTGAGAATCAAATACACTAAACAACTAATAATTATATACTAACGTTAATATTATAATTTATGACCAAGGATGTGAAGTTGTAAAACTAAAAAAATTTAAATATGTACTAAAAAATTGCGAAATATGCAATAAATTCGTTTAAATATCAAAACTCTGTTAAATTAAGTATATATTCCGATAAAATAAACAAAAAAGTTTTTTATTGTTTTTATAATTACAAAAAAATATACTCAATAAAAATTAAAAATACATACATGATACTTAAATTTATAACATGTAAATGCTATTTAATTTAAATATAACAAAATATTTTTTTAAGATTTTGGTTGAAATTACTGTACAATAAGTGATTTTTTAATATTTGTAAATGTTGGTAATTTTTATTTGAGTTCTTAAAATAGATAAAAATTAAAGCGTTTACACTACAAGAACCACCGAACCTGGTGACAATTCAATTCAAAAATTAAAAATCATCGAAATATGTTTTTAAAAATACAATTATATACAAATAAGAAAAAATAAGCTATAACGTCAAAATATGTACTTTAAAAATTCGTAATGTGAACTAGAAGTACCATGAAACACATTTTAGTAAAATCACTAACATTTCGAATAAGCAATAAAAATATGTAAATGCTACAAGTTCACAGCCTTTGTTTATGACTATTAAATTGACAATATTTAATAACTTTATTAACAATATAACATAATATGTAATAATCGACTTTCAAATAATGTTAAGGCATAATGATTAGGTATTATATAATATTTTTATATTAATAAACTAACCTTAATATTTAAAGTAGGTATTAAACATTTTTGTCTAAAAACAAGGAAGGTGGGTATAGTCAAATTATGTAGTTTAACTCATATCTGAAAAATGTTCTGTATGTCACTGCAATTGAGTGTACATTATTTCTTTACTTTAAGATCACGATTAATAAAGATCACATTTTTCTAGTTTATACGAAAATACTTAAAGTATTACTTTAATACTAAGTATAATTATACTTCTAAGTAGTCATAGACCGTAGTTGATGGTTTATTTTTTGATAGTACTATTTTTATATTATACTTATATATTTTAAAGTCAAGTTTTTAATCAAATATATATCGTTTGAATAAATTAGATGTTTGATAAGTAAACTTAACAAAACAAATCAAAGGATTGTTTTGACTCAAGTAGGATATTATATTTAACTATTATCGTTCGATTCGTCAAGTACATTTATCATAAGCCCTTGTGAAGTTTTTATAAGGCGGTTGTACTTATACTGTAAAATGTCTAACATGTTGGATTGTTGGTAATAAACTCTCTGTAGAAACAATTTGAGAATACCACTCTACGAACGTGCTAAATTTTTAGTTTTAAATCTTATTTTGAACAGTAAACTATAAATCTATAATTATACTTATCTTTGTTTACGATTGACTTTGATTTTTTAAAATTAATTATAAATTAACTATTTTTATAGGTTTAAAATCAAACCAAAATAATGTGATGCCTAGGTTTAAACATTTTAATTAAATGTATATTTTTAATTATGATCTATGATATCGGAACAAAAATTTTAAGGACTTTTATAGGTTCCTAACAGAAATACAACTTTTTAAAAAATATAAATTATAAATGTATTAATTATATTACTTTCCATACTAATAAAATAATAAAGTAAATATCTTACATATATAGTCTTCTTGTTGTTATTTTATCGTAGTGTTGGCATTTAAGTTTTATTCGCTTAACATAGTTGTCTCTAGTTTTCCCTATTTAATGAAACATCCTTTCAATCAATTCTTTGTTTTAGTTTTTCTATTTCATTCTTTATTATTATTGGATTTTTAAACAGTTCGTTTCATCACTCTCAGCAATGATTTTTTTTATGCCTGCATGTTTTATACGTTGAGCTCTTTTTTAGTAATATCATCTACAGTTTGGGGTATTTTATATTCTCCTGTATTTACGTTATGTATTTGTATTATGAGTCAAATATTTTTCCTAGTAAAAAGTATTGCTTTCGAATAGATAACAAATTTTTGTTTATATTAGTAGCTACTAACAAGTGTCTAATAAAAGTTAATACGTAATAAAAGGTAATTTAAAACGTTTAGAAATCCTAAAACTACGCATTTTCCACGTAATTATAAACTTTTACAATCCCATAACGATAATATTTACAACTTGCATTATTATGGCAATTAATATATTATTGACTTTTCTTTAATAAACATAGTAATTTATTTAGTTAATACCGTTGCAAATTGCAACTCGTAAATACTTTTAATTTGTTGTTTTAGTTGGTATTTAATAATTTTCATGTTTCGAATAATTAGAATTTCGTGTCGGATGTCTTTATAAACTTCTTTATACCTATATGTTGTTATACTTTTATTTGAACTATATCCATATTAGTTGTGTACGGATTAAGGTTGCAATAACATGTTTTAATAATGGATTTATCTCGATCGGACACAACTTTGTGAAAAGATTAAAAGGAAAAACGTTTACGTACGTACACGGTACACATAAATACTTTAATCTCCAAAACGAATCTTTTAAATTATATTTGAATATAATATATTATGCTGTGTACACGATTATAAAAATAAATAGGTAGTATTTGACGTTATATAATTATATTTATACTCAGAATCGGTAGATGATGAATAGCGATAAAAATACACCTTTTTAATTATAAATTAGTATCAGAAATTAAAAATTATAATTATTTATTAAATTAATAAATTAATAACCGTTTCGTATCATAAAAAAGGTATATATTTTTTCACTACCTTTATTATTATTATTATTGTTTTTTTTAAAAATAATAAAACATCATCATTTTGATGTTTGAAAATTATTTACAAAGACCTTCATTCAATATGAAGTTGTGAGTAGTTTTATGCTTTTTCAATTACTGAAATGGTCATGTTTTTATTATTTTTTGCCTTGTTCATGAATTGGATATTGTACAAAACTAATTGAGATTTATGTTTTTAAAATCCCAAAATTTTTATTTTCGATTATTATCACCTTTATTTATAGAATATGTTGCTCCGAAATTGTGAAATATTTTGAGTAATGATTATGTAATCTCATTCAAATTTTTATGTGATAATAGTCTAAAAATTACAATACAAGCTAAATTTGGTTAAACGTTCTTGATATTATTTTATTCAAAATTTCAAAATTAATTTTTAAAAAAAAATTATACTTAATATTTAATATTAATAAAAATGTTCACTAAACCTTTATGAAAATATAATATTACATATGTTATAATATTGCACAAATATACTGTTAAAATAACTAGTGTTCTTAATTATAATCTACTAGTAGAGTAATAAACCAAAGATAATATATATATATATATTTAGATTTGATTATCGACGGTGGCTGTCTGATTCTGAAACATTCAAGAACTTTATTTATAGACTTCCATAATAAACAATGTTGGAGATAACAAGTGAAATCCCGTTAATTGGAAAATGTCACCGGTAATGCGCGAGGGCAGTGATTTTTAATCGGATTTACCGCTCTGACGTCTTTTGCTGTGTGCGTACCATCCCTAGTGCGATTCGTCTCTTTCAAACAGATGATATATTAGTATGTATAGTGTATTATAATTTAGCATATTGATAGTTTTATACCGTTATAACATAATATTATAATAGTGCAAACATTTTTATAAAATAAAGTTTCAATTATTTCAAGTTTTTTTTTTTTTGACATAGTATCATAAAATTTAGTTTAGGCATTGATAGCAAAATATTAAAGAACGAACTTAAATATTGTAAATCTTGTTTTTCTACACGTTTTAGGTCGTTTTGAACAATATTCACTTTTATATTTGTTAATATCTTGAATTCGCTTAAATGTAATAGTTCATAGTTACGCAATTATCCTATATGTCTGCCAAATATTTTGGCATTTATTTTCTTATTAAAGATTATCAGCAGATCTCTCATGTGATGAAAATTCTAAACGTATTTTTTCAAATATCTAATAATATGATTTATTAGTTGAACTTTTATTTTGTTCCATCATCAGTCCCTTGTATAGAGTGTCATTCACCTACTGTTGGTCGATTTTCCCAAGCTGATGGACCCATATTCTTTTTTTAGTGTTTTTCTTTTCCATCATTATCCGAAGTCAGAGAAAACATCAAGAATTCATTCTCCAAATACATGGCTACGATAGATATTCAAATTCACTACTTAACGACGGATGAAATATCGTTATTTTATGAATATAAATCAATATTAGATCACAGTCGGTAAAATAACGGCATTGTAACGTCACTAATTTACGTAAACTTTAAATTGCATGGAATCGATGACTTATTTTTCAGCGTGTAGAATAAGTCATATACATCGAAAATAAGTCGTAAGAAAAAAGTGGACATTTAGGTACAGATAATTAGTATTCACCTAATTTATGATAAAATATTATTTTTCCGTTTTATATTATGTATCTACTCATCCAATAGTTTTAACAATAATAATTGTAAAGCCCCTTACAGCGGATTCGTTATAAACGGTTTTTTTTGGTATAATAGTGACTGTCCGTTTTCCAATGAAATTATATTGTTTTATAACGATTTAATGTCATACCATATATATATTTAAAGACCAGTATTTTTTTCGTGAAAAATATTTTTTATTATTATTATGCGTTTTCGTGTTTTTCAGTTGTATTCGTTATTAATTATCATTGTGAAAAGTTTTTGGTAAAACAAAAACAGTATGTCATTTTTTTAGTTTATTTTTTACATTTTTTTTTTTTTTTTGTTTATCGGGTTTCGTATTTCGATATATACTGTGTGACAAATTATAAATATATATAAAACAATAGCCCTGTAAAAGTTGTGCGACTGAATTTTGTAACATTTATATAATAGTATCGAAGTAAAAAAAAACATACCTGTTTCGACATATTTATAGGTTTGTATATAGGAAAATTATTGTACGTACTACTATAATTATATTATACTTGACGACTACAATAATCGTATTACGTTTGAAAGTTTTTACATATTGTATATTTATGACATAATTCTTACTACTTGAATTAGCTAATGCAATATTATAATAGGTATACATATTTTTCTACAGCTGATCAGATTAGATAATTAATAATTTTAAAAAAAAATTAACGGAAAATTTATTTTTTAATGTTCATCAAAACCAGACGTTTATGATAACGGAAAAATAAATAAACTAAATAATTGTAGTTGGAAATTGTATAATTAAAATAAATTAAGTAATTCAATTATATTTACTAAATTATTAGTAAATCGTTTAACTATTTATAAATAGTTATTATATTTTAGTAAGATTTACTATAAAATATAGTTAATAATTAATAAAATAAAATTAATAGTTGATTTAACTAATATTTAGTTGGGATAATAAAAATAATAACTAATAGGTACAATAATATGTATATACTACATAGTAATATACTAATATAACGTTTAGAATTAGTTACCAATATCTTAATTTGTTTTTCCCGCTGACCAAAATAATATTATAATTGTTTTCTAGACATCCCTTCTCATAAATTAATTTTATATTTTTTATATTTTTTTAAAGATGTTAAGTACCTCGTAGTCACTACGACGTAGTACATAGGCGGAAATTGAGGACCTTTGGAGTACTTAGCCCTCTCAACAATTAATTACAGAAATCCTAGCATTTCAAAGGTGGAGGAGTATTAAATAAATTATATATAGGCAAAACGTTTTTAAAAAATTAATGAAATAATATATTGCAGTTATATCTTATTCCATAAGATATATTTACAAGTAGCTCTTCTACAATACCAGGATTAAAATACAACCAAGAACATTAATGATTTTATAATCTTTGAATAATTATTATTGAGAAATGCTTGGATAAATTGATTAATTATTATTTTCGAGTTATAAAAACTATATGATATTAAAATAATTATGTTTTTATATTTATTATATTATTTTGTTATCCTATATTTTCCTATATATTTTTATACCTAATTTAAAACGTGATAAAACAAAAAGTATAACTCATAAGTGTTGAGTATTATATTTTAATTAATGTAGTAATAAATGGGTAATACATATTATTGTCCATACTAGAAATTTAAATACGTATAAAATCTTAGGCATCTAAAACTTTTTGTAAATTTTCGGCTATGTGTAGAAAATAAATATGTTTCTATTTCATATATTTTCTTTTATTCATTTAAGCACTTTATTACAACATATTTTATTAATTTTAAATATTTTTAATTTAATATAAAATGAAATGGGTTTACAGAAATCTAATCTCATATCATTTTGCAATACCCCGTGGTAGATCACTCGGTTAGGCGTTAAGTTAGTGTTTGGTAGATCTCAGGTTCAAGTTAAGTCCGAAGAAAAAGTGAAAAAATTATCGGCATTAGGAAGGAACTATAGTTATTTTTTTTAGTTAACCTAAAATATTATATATTAAGCTATCAAATTTAGTTTGTTTAGAATTCCTATAAATGTAATTTGATTAAATACAAAATATAGAATATATTTAAGATTATTATAAATTTAATTAATTTCATTAAAAGTATAGTTGGCCGTATATTAATTAAATATAACAATTTTAATAACTATAATTATGCTTGATTGAACTATATATTTTTTTCGTTTTTTATATTTTTTATTTCACACAAATGAATGTGATGCAGTCATGACATTTGTCACACATAATATTCAAGCTCGTCAAATTTGTGTTCTAGAATTAGTTGCAGATGGTAATAACTGACATTAGTTTATTATTATATAAATTTAAAGTATAGTGGAACACGCTGAGTTCTATTATATTCATTAAAATAAGTGAACTTATTAATTAATTTTAACTTAATTAGCTACCATTATTTGAATTTGCTATTGTTATTAATACTATATTGAAAATAGGACATTTGACCTAAAATAAAATAAATATATAATTAGTAACAAAATATAATAAAAGATGTTAAACAGACTTAATGTAAAAGTTAGGTTAGGTTTATATAAAAGTTAGTTTGTTTAAATAAAAATAATGTTGCATAATTTTAACACGCGGGTGATCTTTTAATCTAATTTTATAGAAATTAAATTATCCGATTATATAGTAAACTAATAATAACGAAAGTAAATTGTTTATAATTATAATTTAGTTAATTGATAAACTATAGCCAAACTAATTTGATTTTGATGCGTTCATTCCGGCGTATAATATCAGTGGCTAAAATATATAGTTATTGTTATAATTTATCATTATGACACCGATAAGATGTATCGAGAATATATATTTTAAAAAGTATAATTTAATAAAAACATATTTTTAACAAATTAAATATAATATGAAAAATGGTTCACTCATTTCAAAAGATTTAATAATTTTTTAGAGTAGGTATACAAAACACGGTATGCAAGCTCGTTATAGAATATCGTGAAAAACCACCATCACCGTTAGTTCGTATCATAAATTCTGCGTTGGTATTATAACGCATAATAATTATTATTTGTAGTTTGGATAATTAATTTTTTGCATACAACTCGTATATTTTTGTTCTCTGGATTACGACAATCGCCTGTCATAAATATAATTTTCTTCTGGTATACTTTTGGATTAAACTTACATAATAAAATTAATACGACGACATTCCGTGAGAATTTATCTATTTATATATATTAGATAAAAATACGATAAATTGCGGATCAATATTATATATTGTAAAACAATTTTTAATAATGTATATATGTAATTTGTTTAATACATCATTAACGTCCGAAGAGCTGAAATATATACATGTTATTGCCATGTTATATGTATAACCGAAACGCTAAATTTTTAATTATGTGAAATGAGGGAAAATATATATTTTACCTCATAGGAAAAAAATAACCAATATCGCTTTCAATAATAGTAGGTACCTATTAATTAAATATGTTAATAATAAACTGTAATCATAATTAATTTTTTTATTATAATATAATATTATGGCTAAAAATTCTCCTCTATGTAATATTGTATGATAATTAGTTAATAATACAATTTTACCTCTTTTATTCCTTCGGCCTTTTGTACACAAGGAATAAACTTAATATTAAATAACAATAATAATTTTGATAAAATAGTATCATATTAATATATTCTTATAAAATATGTTGTCATCTCTATTATTTTAATCAAGTTTCAGCTAGCGAAAAATATGAAATTCTGTCGACTTTAAATAATAATCAAACAAAGCTATTTATAAAACATATTTGTCTGAGTAAAAATTAAAATTTTAGTTAGATCGATAATTTCATGAAAATTATCCACTTTATTAAATAATAAAATATTTTATTAAATGGTAAATTTATCATTAAATGAATATCTAATTTTCTTACTGTATAATTTATATCTCTTTACGAGATATATATGATATGTATGATATTGACAAATTTATATAAAAGACACTTTTCATAAGAAATATTGATTGAACTATTTATAATCAGGAAAAAAAAACAGTTATTAACAATATTATTTCTTACACAATCGTTTAGATTATAAACTGTGGTTGAACATAGCAAATACTAAAAATGTAGTATTTTTCATATTATTATTATTTTTTTTATGTAGAATTGAGTGCATCATTATAATATTTAAAATCGATAAATTATATTGATCGATAATGAAATATATTCAAGTACTTTAATTTTATTGCATAATATTATTCGAAACACGTGAAATAATTAAAATGTTATTCCTTTATTCAAAACTTAACCACATTCCTAAATACATATATAATTATAAGTTCTGTGTATAATATACGCGTAATAAATATTCGCAGTAAGCTTGGGCTATAATCTCGTTGTTGAAGAAGTTAAAATTCTGGTAAAATGAAACTTATATTCATCTCTGTTAGAATATATGGTACATATTATCATACTTACTCTGTACAAGTAATACCATATGTTGTATAAAATTTTAATAAACGGTTATGTTCGTCCTTCTCATCTACTTTATATCGCTAAACTTCAAAATAAATTAGCAAGTAATTCTGTGAATATATTATTATATTTTATATTTTTAAAAATAGTTTATTATTTTTGTCTTGTTGAAAAGTTATATGAAAATATCCGATAATAAATTTCACTCGTGGATAATAATATAATTATTGTTTATCTAAATATTTCTATCTTAGAATTGTTATTTTCATCGAGATTTTACGCTACATGTACTATATTATGTGTTAACAACTATGTGTTGTTCTTTACCGTTTAAAATAAGTTTCATAATAATTTATATAAACATAGTTAATAGAAATTAAAAATTTAAGTTTTCAAATATTTACATAAAATGAAATTAGAGATTATAGAGAATACCTAATGAAATTAACGAAATGTTTTTAATAATTTCATGTTGTCTTTGAATTTTAATACGTTGAAAAAAAAATTAGAATTTATTATGTCGTAATTTTATTACGTCTATTAAAGGTTTTTATTTATTTTACTAACACTAAATCTTGCCAAATCTATAACAAATCGATAATTGAGGGACAAATTACTCGTGCAATACGTCGTCGTATCGCGAGGTTGTTGTTTGACGCCGGTACAGATCTATATATATTCCAAAGAAAGTCATTAAGACTCTGGCCCACAAAATGTGCCATCCATTAATCGTCAGACTTGTGCGTGTGTGTTCGAATTGTTTAGTTTTAATTAATGTAACTCCGTGTAAACGAGCCTATATAATATAATACGCGTATATACCTATACGTCGTCTAGTGTAATTCAACCAGAATTAATACTATAGAATAATACAAATAAATGCACTATATCTATACCTCGGTCGTAGTTCTACACGTATATTATATATATATATATATATATATGTGTATGTGTAGTCAGCGACGATGAATTGAGATTCCATATATACAGGGTGATCGTAATCATTTCACGTTCCGAAAAGGTCGTAGGTGTATTTTGAACTAGCGGATTAAAAATGTCCTTTCTATTTTGTCTCTGTGGACAAGTCCCGGGATTTAATTGATATTATGCAGTCCCTTCTATCACATGGATTAAACAATTTTATATCGATAAAGGGACATTTATTCCTATCGCTGGAATGCGACAGTGGTTATTATTATGACCCAGTGGTGCGCAATAAACTAACTAATTAATACATATTTATTATATCTATATTCATTTTAGCATTGGTTTTCATTTTCATTTTTTTTTTTTTTTTTTTTTTTAACAAAATCATTACCATAACAAATTTGCTGCATAATATTATATTATATTGTATTGTTATTTATGTTAGTAATTGCAAACGATTTTTGTTGTTTAATGATTTATTTAAATAAATGATAATCACACTGCTACGTGTCACGTCTATTGCACACATTTTCCTAAAACTCTTAATGCGTGAAATCATTCAGTATTAAAAAATTGTAACGTTAAGTTAAAATTAGAGTTCAAAATTTTAAAAATTGTCAAATACACGTGATACTTTCTGTATAATATACTTATATCTCACGCACTTCTTATAAAAGTTAATCTTAATTGTATACATTATCTCCGGATAGACGAGATGGACTTCAAAACAAACGTGGAAACGGCCGAGCTCGAAAGATAATGACTGTCACATGAATGAACTGTCGAATGAAGAGAAATATTTTATCATATTAAAGAGTATTTTTCAAATAACGTATGAATTCGTTGTCATTATTTTTCAAAATTCCTTAGTATAAATAAGATAATCTTTTATTTTATAAACCTATCCAAACAAATAGAGGAATTATTTCATCATAAACTAATCGTTATACCGTATACCATGTAACAAATTTTAATATTATTAGACCATTAAAGATTCATGACAAAAATATTCGTTATACGATAACATGATTTTCACCGAGTGTTGGAGGAGAATCGAAATTCCAAAGTCTATAGCGTTTTAGAAGTCTACCACGGGGTAGTCAAAAACTGTTTATCACAAGTCGCCAGTTTTTTTTTTACAAGGTTAGGGTGTATTATATTTTTGGTAAATATTTTCTGGTCTGCACGCGTGTAATTTATCTTAAAAGCACTTTGAAAATAGAAATAAAAATAGTTTTTTTTCTTGGCTTTTCAGAGTCGACCGCAGACAAGTGTGCACGACGGTTGTGCCACTCTCAACGGCGGACTGGGACGTCACCACTCGTCTTCCGCAACATCATCATGCGGACTTTCGGATACGTCCGGCGAAACGGACAACGTGAGTATTGTTTGTGTTTATATTTAATATACAGGGTGTTATATGATAGAATCGTATTTACCCATTTTCTCGCACCTTATCCTAAATATATAAACAATAAAATACATAATAGTATTAATAGAACTAAACAAAGTAACAACACATTTCTTATTTCATTATTATAGTTTAGTTTAGGCTATACATTTAATTATATTTTTTATTACATTATTTTATAATAAAACAAGTATATATATATATATATATAAACAAATCGCATTCAATTATCAATTTTAAAAAATGAGGTTTATAAGATGGATAAGATTTATTGACACAGTAATGTTTTGGTAAATAATATCAGATAATCTTAGGAGAGAGGAGAGAGACTTATCCTCATTATAATAATTTCATTAATAGTTCAACAAAAATCCTATTCACAATTTATCGAGATGAAATAATGAAATTTACTCATCACTCTCTCTTAGAAAATTAATTTTTTAAAAGTTTAAATTGGTTAATATTATTATTATTATTATTATTATTATTATTTTTTTTTTTGTATACTTATAATAGAAATTATACACTTTGGACAATTCCATCTGGAACATACTGTACAATGTATTATGTAGACAAAAGTGTTTTTCATATGGATTTAAGCTAGCTAACGCGCTAAAAAAAAAACCCGTTTTGAACTTTGTACGCGTGAAGACTTTTCGATTTATAACGGTTTAACTTTAAGTCTACCTCAAACATTATATGATGATTAAAAGAAAACTTTTACTCGCGTCCAAATCCGGGGTATAGTTATTTTTCTTCCGGATTTTGTGAATTCGGATACATCGCTAATGCGTGAACTGTAAATCGAAGGTAGTTTTTATACTTTGACCTAACCACTGGTTATTACGGTATATGCTATATACATAATACTGGTGGTTTGTTTCTTTAAAAATAATGTATAGTTTGAATAATTATTCGAAATTTATTACTCAATTGAGTAATAGAAATAGTTAGTCTTTCTTGTATCCGGATTTAAACTTTAAAGAAGGAAGAGTAAATATATTGGGACCTTAGATAATCTAACTAACTAACTAACTAATTATTACTTATTGCAATATTATATAGTATATATTGTCATGAAAATTGAACTACAAATTACATAAAGACATTAGTATTTAGTAAAATTTCCATAATTTCTGAAAATAAAATAAATGAAATACTTCGAGATTATACTACGATCATTAGAAAAAATTAAATATTATTAGACAATAAAAAACTTGTTCATACGCATAAACTTAGTGACAACTAGTTTTTCCTAGTAATTTTCTTAATATTTACTGCAACTTTACTGCAACAAATTATATTGTAATATGATGTATATGCTAATATTATTGTCTTACATTTTGTAGTTTAGTATATAAAATAATATGTTTATATATACGCACACTCAACATTTAAATAATGTTGACGTTATTTTAAAGTTTGAACAAAGTGTTATTAAAAAAAAAACAAACAAAAGCATTAGAAAATAAAGTTTTTACGAATTTAAATTGTCGTGAAAATAATAAATTCTAGTTATTTTATCTTTTTAAATTTTCTCAAATGAATATCTATATAGACTTTAGTGCTTCTGATGGAGATCAAAAGTCCACGTTAACTCTATAAAAAAGTTTTAATGATTGTTTTGTGTTCAACAATTGTTTTTAATAAAAGAATGTTATAATAGAACGTAAAAATTTAAAAAAAGTTCAATCGTTATATTTCAATCTTATAAAGTTAAAGTTTATGCTGTCTCTTATAATTTTGATTTTGAAAATTATGAGCAAAAAAGGAATTAATATGTTTTTATTTATATAAGATTATTCTGTTTGTATTAGGTACCTATTTAATTGATGTAAGAAAGAAATATACACCCTAGCTACCTTTTTTATTAATTGTTCTTATATTGCGATATGTTGTTCAAGTAGAAATAATTGTTTTATTTTATATCTAATATATTTAATACATGATATAAATATTATTCTTGTTCTATAAATATTATTGGCATATTTGAAAAAAACTTAATAATTTATTTTTAAAATAAAAATAAAAAATGAAAAATGTAGTTTTTTGTTTAAAACTATGGTTTTAGACTCTGAACGAAGCGAGGAATGTATTGTTATTACAAAGGGGTCTGATTCGTTTGCTCGACACTCAAATGCCAGGCACAACGTTTGTCCGATACTACATTTGTCCGACATCGTTTTCACAACACTACGTTTATCTTACAGTATCATATTTTATTTTATGTGTACATAATTTTTGTCAATAATACAAATGCACATATCAATTACACAATTTTTGAAATAAAAAAATATGATTAACGTATTCTCTGCGATATGGAGAATTATTAATTCAATTGAAGTAAAATCCGGCAATCGTTTAAATCTATAATTGGTGAAAAATATATATAGGTACTTTTAAAGATTATATAATGTACGTAGTTATTAGTGATCATATTATATAATACGATAGTCAATAATAATGCATCGTAATTTATTATAAAATTAATCTTAAATTTATAATCCATGTTAATATACCTATTTAATTTAAAAAATATTGGGCAGCCAAAATTCATTAAGTATCTTATCGTGAAAATATTTGATTGGGAAAATGTATTGTCTGGTAAACATAGTGCGGGCAAACGTAGTGTCGGGCAATTTAGTGTGGGGAAAGTACACTGATACCATTGCAGATATGTTTTATTTTCAAAATGTGTCTGCAAACAATTCTTAGGGTACAAATAATCGTCCGATTACCACAAATAAGGTATTTTTTTCGGTACAAAATTGCATTTAGTTGTTGCTTTATTCAGCTCATTTTTCAAATTTCTCAAAACTTTTCCGCGGCAGAAGAAAAACTGCCAAAAAATGACTGAAAATGGCAATATTGCGGTTGTCATGAATTTTGTTTTAAATATTTTGAGATACAATTTAAAATTGTAAAATGTTGGGACGGTTTATTAGTATAATTTATTGTAAACCTGACTGAATTTCGCTTAGAGTCGTTTTTTCGAACACAATATCATTGCATTTAAATAGTAATTATAATAAACTACTAATTTCTCCGAGGACCAAAAGTACGAAGGAGAAATCAATTTTCCCGCTTTTTTTATGTTTACTACTATAGTATATGGAACTTAAAATTGTTATTTTAATATGTTAAAAACAATTGTTTTATTTTTTTTATTTTGAATCAATTAGTTGTCTGTTATAATATTATAATGATAACTAGGTAATAAGAAATTCAATATTATTCGGTGTTTAAGAAAGAAACATTACAAGAAAATTAAAAAAATTATACCGGTCTACTTATATATTATCATTGTAGGTTGAAAAAAATATTATGGTACTTTTATAGTTAATAATTTAAATATCGAATTGACAAGGCTAAAATATTTAAACTATTATTAATATTGATGTATTAAATAATGCATTCGAATTTTTAAATAATTCAATATGCCAAAAGCAGTAGGTAATTAAAATATGATGATAACTGTAGTTAAAATAAAATTAATTTACAAAATAGTGTATAGCTAAAATAAATATTTATACTTTTCATAAATTTTATAATCATAATATATCATAAACGAATTTTTGACAAATGATAATAACAAATGGTAATAAATAAAATATTTATATTGTTTAATGAATAAATAATATAAACATGTAAAACATATTGATTTCTTTAAAATATATCGCAACCCTATTTATTGGTATACCTAGTGAAATCGTCGCCGCCGCTTCGTTACACCTCTCAACTCACGCTCGACTTAACGATTATTCTTGCGGTATTTTAGATTTTATTAAAAAAAGTCACGTATTATAGGTGGTAATTTAACGACGACCACACGTAGTTAGTGGATAACGATCAATGTACGTATTTAGTATTATTTTGTTTTACTAAAACTGATGTCCTATATTTATATATACGCGCAGGCACATAAATATAGAAATAATACACGTTTTAACAAATAAAAACTAAATAATTAACGCCATGACAAGCGAAATTTCGAATGCTAAAATGCAAAAAGTCAAATTACTGTTTGAAGTTGAGTGCGAATATATTAATCAGCTGAACTTAGATTTATATGCACGGAGTGCATAATTAAAAAACTATTGATGCATACAATTTTTTAATAAAAAGTTCTATGCCGAAATATTTAAAATGTAAAACCTAATTTTTATATAACTATAATTTAATATATAACTGTAGTTTATATACAATAATACTCGATATAAACTAATGCCCTTTTGTCATTTTCAACTAATTATTAATGCCGTTATTATTTTCCAAATAGCATCCGGATGGGTCGTATTACGACGTTTATGCCGTCGGTGTCATTTTAGTGTACGCACATCGTGCGTTTATTATGTTTATAGTTTGCATGTGGTGCGATTTCGGAAATTATATCGATTTTATTCGTTTTTGACGTTTAATTGTACATCTTTGGAATTTAGTATAGCGGTCATAAAATACATAACAACAGCCGGGTCCGACAATAATTAATGTATAACCGTTTCGACGTAGACATACTATATAATATATTGCTGACTATAATAATATAGTTTATATTTTATTGTAGAAAATGTGTATACGATAACGAATATATCTGCTAGAACTAAATACGTTAAAATAAACATGTTGGAAAATGTCCAATTACCAATATTTATTTGTATTTGGTTGGAAAACAAAATTTTCTTTAACAAATTAAATTTAAAAGTTTAATGAAAAAAAATCGATCGATGATCCATAGACAAAAATTATTATCTAGGTACAAAATAATATTAAAAATTATGATATTAAGACTAATTAGAAATAAATCAATTTCTTTGATCACTTAAATAAACGTTAATTTATTTATTATAATTATAACTATTTTAAATCGACATTACCAAGACAAATCACAAATTGAAATATTTTCAATATTAAACAATTCAATCAAATATGATTTATAATTTAGTTTCCCGTTACTTCTTTTTATAATGATTCTAACTTAGGCATACTAAATTCTACAATATTGTACAGCTATCGTGTAGCTTTAAGTATAGTTCATATATGGATATTATTATCTCTGTACCAAATATCAAAAATCATTTATTTGGTTATAAATATCGATACATGTTTATTATTATAATTATCTTTGAAAGTATTAATCGATTATTGAGAACACATTTAATTCAGAATTATTGAGTTATTTTATTATATTTTAATAACTGTAACCTTTAACCTATTATAATATTAGGTAAAACCGTCAGTGATGGTACACACGAGAACTTAAAATTGAATTAAATTAATTACATTGTTTGACCTTAAAACTAACAACTAGAAGTTAGAAGTTCATAAATAGTTCTTTATTTATCGTAGTTTAGTATGGTGTAATGTTTACTAGTTTTACCTGAATTTGTGCAAATCACTCACTTGTTTCACGTATATTTGTTTCGTCTGCAATCTAAATCGTTACCAATTAGATTTTTATAGGGTTTTTTAAACAATTTTGTATTAGTTTTTCGTTTTTATTCGTATATAAGTTTATTAGATTTTTTTTGGAACTTCTGGAATACATAACGGCATCAAATTCGATTGAAACCTTGAGATATACTGATGAAAAAATAAAAGTTTTGCAGAATTTCCAAACTATACGATATTTCTATACATATAAAGATCTATACATATTACATAATATTAGCATAATATATAGGTTATCGTGAATCAGCTATTAATATATTTTATATTTTCTTACCGAGATTATGGTATCTATAGTGTACGATACTGTGATATAATAATATAAAGTCATATGTTCGCTTCGGAATATTGTGTACTCAAACTGTATGGAAATCGGTGATTTTAAATTATTTTTATTATACCACCGAACATTCTATATAGCATAACAAACCATTATAATATTTTCATAATTTTTCAGTATTCAGGCTGGGAACCACTGGTATAACATACGGATATATTATTATTATTATTAATAGGCTAATCTGAACATGTTTTTATATATGGATTGATTTACCAGTTTTTCTTTATATGTGCATTGTTATTACATTTCTTTTTGTCTACTTTAATGCTATAAAATATTATCGTTTTACGATCCGACACGAAAGCTGTGTTCGCCGTAAAAAGCTAATATAATTAATTGTGTTCATTTTATAGTATGCAACGCCAATACAAAATGTATGTATGTATATATATAATAAATTCGTTTCGTTGTTTAAATGCATCGTATTATTGTTATTACATTTTTTCTCTTCGAAATCATGCTCATTGAAAACAAAATTATATTAGTCAAGAATGTATAAAATATTAGTAGCACATATATATCTAAATAATTTAACTATTAATCGTAATATTGCCGATTTGAATAAAACACAATTTTAATATTTTTTTTTTAATTAAAATTAAAATTTATATAAAAAATTTGTATATATATATATTGTTTTAAGAAGAATTTAAATAAAAACATAGCATATTTACCTCTACAAGGAATATCAATGAATCATAAATACATTTTTGGCGATACTGATTTCGTGTAGAAGAAGTAGCTATTATGGTAACGAAAATTTTATGAAAATCGTCCTCGCAAAAATATAATTGTATACAGCTCAAAAACATATATATGTTAAAAGTTGAATGGATATAATGTTAGTTTGAACTTAGTAGTGGCTTTACTAGTGGCGATATACAAGAACTGTGCTATGGGACTATCTTGATGGGGGTCAACAGAAGGTTGTGGTGAACATTAATGGAACGGTTGTCTAAGTATGATTTAATTATATGATAGTATTAAGGCGCTGGAAATATTATTTTTAGTTTCAATAGTAGTCCCTCGTACCAGATGGTATCAAATGCTTTGGCAACAAATTTTAATTTTATGAACATCATTTGTCGTGTCCGTCATCGGATAAGAGAAAAACGGGATTTTCTTCCGAATCCTTTTCATCATTTTCCCACGTACACCCATTATTACATCGTACCTACTTACAAGACTTTTCAAGTGTTCTCATAATGTAATTTCTAGAATAACTATTTCAACGTTTCACGAACTTTTCCCGTCGAACTATGTAACTATATTATATATATTCCAACATTTGCGAATTCGTAACCATACTATAATATAATATATTATTACAGCGTTCTGGTATAAAGTAATATAAACCGTCTATTAAATCGCACACGTTGCACGACGTTTACAACTCCACGTCATTTTTTTTTAAAAATAATTTAATAATTTTTTATTCGTTTAAAATCATACGAGACGTATGTATAATAATTATGAAACTAATTGTTTATTTTTAATAGTTTTAATAAATGAATACACATTGATATGCTTCTGCAGTTACATAGAATAACGGGTTTCAACTTTATAATATAATATTGATGTATAGGTTCATAAGCCTGATGATTTTTGTTTAAAAAATCCTAAATATAATATTAAAATTACTTAAATTATTTATTTTGTTTGATTGTGTGATTGACTTTGAATACAATTCATTTAGTTTCCTCATAATTTTATATCCCCCTTGCAGTACCTATATTTCAATACCTTATTATATTTATCTTTCCAATTCTGTCGACTGAGAACCATATAATATTATAGAATAATATTGTTAGACTGAAGTATTTTACTAAGGCTATAAGACTCTAGTCGTTTTCTCGATGTAAAATTTGAATTTTTTTCTTAACGCAGAATTCAAAATTGATTACATACTATTATTTCTGTAATGTAGGTAATTACGATAGAGGAGATCGAGACAACGTTCTGATGATGTTCGAATACATTTAACGAACACCGTGTGGAGTGTTTTTCAGATTGATAACCATTAATGAACACATTTCATTTCCAATTCATTTTTATCGGGTTTTATACTTTTTCAACTAAAACATTATGATTATATATTTTTTTTATCATTTCAATTTTCAATTTAAACTTATAGTTTATATTAACTGCATATCGTTTGTTTGTATACATTGACGAAGATAATTTTATTCAATTACGAGTGTTACTATACAACATGTTTTTCCATTTCCACGTAGAGTCAATATTATTAGAAAAAAAAAACTATCTAGTTTTTTGGAATAGAGTAATAATATAAAAACCGGGAACGTTTATACATTTAAACACGTTATATCGATTGAGAAGTACAAACAATTTCGTAAACACATATTTTTTTTATTTTTCATTATAATATATAAAACATTTTTTATATTTAATTATTTATAAGAACTCCGTAGATATGATTATTTTTATCACGTCATTTGGTTCGTTAATTTTGTCGCGTTTAAAACGAAACGTTGATAATTTGACGTAAAATAATAAATAAAAGTCACTACTCACTTGCAACCATGTCGGAGAAAATGGAGTCGTGATTTCTATGGAGAATAAGGATCAAAAAATGAGTAGTTGAATAATTTGAGTGGCGTTCATTTATATACTTATTAATAGTAGGTATAAACTTTTTAGACAACTTGACGTGGTTTGTCAGCGTCTTGTTATTTTCCAGGACTATTTTTTTCTTTAATTTTTACCTTAGCGTTTCTGGCGTATATTTCAATGGGTTTGGTCCGGTTATAACAAACAAACAAAAAATTCTAATTTTATATAATATTCTCGACGGAATAACGCGGTGGTCCGAGATAATGTGAAAACAAATATATATTTTATAATTTAACTGCGCAACAAAGAAACCACACACTCAATTAGTTCCGTGACAAAGAAAACGAGAAAGATTGATTTTTACTACTTGCTCGTTTCTTCGTATTCTATCTACAACACGATACATTATTCGCATATATACAAATATATAACATGGGCACCAAAAAACGTATTATGCATTTCTATTTGCTTACCGTTACCGTGGTATACACATATACGCAGAAATGCATAATATATATTATATTATCATATTTTTGACATAATCGTAGTCGAACGTTTGTTCAACGATCAATTTATTCGGATATATAATAATAATAATAATAATAATAATAGACTATAAAAGGTTATTTTTTATAACTAAAAGCGTTAAAATACAACGGCTCAAGGTGCACTTTTACAGATCATTTCCTATGTGTTACACAATTTCATTTCGGTAGGTATTTACGAGTATATAATAATATATATATATCCACTCGGATATATAAGATCGTCGTTGAAAATATTTCGAGCGCGTGATGTTGATTGATTTCTCGTATCAACATAAAGTATATATTATAACTAAACCGATGACGACGTCAATGATGATAATAATAGTTACGGTGCGGTACATAACGAAATGGAACGGACCTGTTTCGATAGTCGAGTATAGTCGGTGAGGGACCGAAGTATTGTTAAACTAACGAGAGTTGGGAGTGAAAAAGACCAGAAAACGGTACTATTTATTTATAAATATAAATGTATACATGTATTATTAAATATATATATATGTGCTTATAACTACTTACCATCGCAGTGGTATATATTTAAGTATAATGTTGACATTCCAAGTCAACCGCGGCTTAACGAACGAATTATACAGATACACCAGAGCTTGGATACGACGACCGTTGTCGGTACATTTTTATATCTTATTTTTTTCTTAATATACGTATATGAGAATAATATTTAATATAATATGATACAATTTGCATATGAATAATATACCATCTTATATTGGATCGTTGATTGAATTCTCGTATGATGCTGCTTGGATAAGACGCAATGACAATCGAATACATAATATTATATCCTATCCTAGCTTTCTAGAATTGAATATAGAAAATAACTATAATAATTTTAGTTGTGAATCGAGTGAAAAATATATAATATTATATTGAGAGACAAATTTTCGGCTTCAACATATCGACAATTTTAAGTACGTATATAAATGTCACTATTTACTGAATGTTTGAATGTTGCTTTTTTAAAAATATTATTTAGGCAATAGTCTATAATATTATCTCTAATATTTTATATAGTTTTAGTAAAAAAATTTTAAAAATTACTTTTTATTTTTTATATTAAAAATTAAAACATTAATTAAATGTGAAATTTGATTATAGTTAGTTTATAAAAAGTATATTTTTTATAAAAATTACAACGTGTAGAATTTAATCAAGATGTCGATTTTTAGGAAAATTTTCCTTTATTGATAAATAATATTCTTGACGTCATTCTTTGTAATTATTTAATCTATCATATTGCGGAATGTAAAGTTATTAACAATAATAATAAAAACGACTAATGGATATTTTTCTATGGTTATTAGGAGGGGTTTGGTTGGGACATAAGTGTCTTGCACTGTAATAGTTTACAGAGTGATCACTAATAAGAATATTGCGTTAAATAAATAATGAAAATAATATTTATAACTTTAGTGTGATGCTTACCATTTTTGTTGCATAAAATGCTAATCACTCTGTATATATGAGTAAAGAAATCGGAAGTGGACTGATACAGATCGATTATAAGAGGCAAACTACGATCGTACGTGCAAAGGAGTGTTGCAAAGGTAGTGTGAAC